>JAZHEH010001360.1:1200000-2400000 GCA_036589455.1 Ateles fusciceps
TAGCTGACCTAGAAACTTGCAATTTGTACTCTGGAAGATATCCATACCAACCTAAGGGGCTTAAATCCATGCCAACCCTTGACACCCTGATACTGCATTCTACATAAAAAGAGTTTGAACCTAGTATTTCTAGGATCCTGATGTTTGAAAAACAATACTACTTTATTTTCTCGGTCACTTATCACTGCCCCTTCAGGCAGGTAAAGATAATCAGGCTGAAGGAAGCCAGGGCCATGCTGCTCATCATGCACAACCATGTCAACCTGATGTGAAAATCTATGCCATTTTCCCTCCATCACATCTGTATCGTTCTCTTTGCCAAATGCTGAGTTACTCTATCTTGGCTGATTCCAGGATTTTGTCTAATTATTTCCTTACATGTTCCCCATTGTCTCTATGATATTATTTATACCTAAAATTCCTCTCTATTTGTTTAATGCAAATCAGAAACCTAAGGCAAGGGACAGCTGGTCACCAAAATACATTAAACTCCTGTCACTCTGAAGGTGCTGTGCTATGTCTCCAGAGTCCATCCCTCTATGTTACCTATACAAAACTATATATCATATATCTTGGTGATATTTATGAATTATAACATGAGAAACAGAGATAATATATGGTAATATATGGTTGTGTTGGAGCTGATAATTGATAAAGCTGAGGTTGGACAAATACTAACATCTTCCTGGCCTCCATTCATTTGTTCACTATGTTGCTATCTTCCTGCCTGAAGTCTACCAGTTTTCTGAAGACTTTGATACGTTTGATGCCATTAATTACAACAGAGAAAGTCCTCTAGCTGGCAGAGCACCTTTTCCTTGAATATGTCTGGGAGTTCAGGGTGGGGTACCGTTAAGGGACTCTGGTGGTGTGGTTGCAGTAAGATTGGAACACCCGCTCAGCATCAAAGTCCTCATTACAAAATTTTCTTTTTTCTTTTTTTTTTTTTTTGTATACAAAATTTCAGTTTTAATTCAGTTAGAATAATGCATTTAAACTTTTGTTTTTATTATTTAGTTTAATGACATTCTTAAATAAATATTTTCACTTAGAGTTTATTTTATAACACCACCTATAGTTGCTTTTATTTCATTAAATGATTTCTGTTTGAACTTAACTATTTGGCATATGGAATGAGATAGGAATTCAAACTTTTTAAAATAATTGTATATATTTAGTTTTTAAATAATTATCCTCAAAATCTAAGGTCTCACAATGATTACAGTACTCTCTCAACAAGCTATATTTTAGGGCGAATAACCTCACAAAGTCTTTTTGTGAATATATACTTTACATTTAACAAATATAATTATATGAATATATATAAAACTACATATGCATATATATAATGTAGTTATATTTTACTTTAAAATAGGCTTGGGGTGTGTGTGTGTGTGTGTGTGTGTATATATATATATAGACATGCACATACACACACAAATATATATTACATTTCGTTTATCCACCAAATATTCTTTATCAAAATATGGATCTTATAAAATGAAAAAGGTAAAATAAATTTATACATAAAATTATAGTCTCATAATTTTATATTTAATGTAGTTAACTAAAAATTTGTTAGATATTCTGTGTTCAATTTTTTTTTTCAAATCTTATAAGGAAGTTGGTTTCATAATCTATTTCAGGAACCAGCCCAAACAAATATAAAGTTTAGGTAAATGGACCTTGTTACTTGAAATGATCCTTTTAAAAAAGAGTTTGATATGTATATATGTTATCTCATCTCTCAGTAACATAAACAGACATATCAGAACACTTTAGTAAAATAACAACCTTTCCAATTCATCATCCAAAATGCAAACTAAAAGCATGTTTTCTTTTTAGAGTTCACATATAAATTGATCTCAAAAGATGATTTTTTAAAATTTCTTATCTTAATATACCTTATCCTTCATAAAATCTAGGTGCTCTTTAATACAGAAGTAACATTTATTCTCATCTTATGCTGACAAAATTTCCAAAGTTTACATAAAGATATCTCAAACAATTGAACTAAATTTACCTATTTTCAAGACCTAAATTAAAATTAGAATAAGTTCTGATCATCTGAAATTATTTTTACTTTATTTGTTTCTCTTTATTAGAATTGTACTATGAACTATAGAAAAGAAAAAATACCTTCTATGTGACTAATATTTTATACTTCATCTAATATATGGACATTTATTAAAACTAATAAGCATATAATATGCAAGATGACTTCTAAAAATGAAAGAAAGCAAGGCTCTACTCCAAAAAAAATATTAAACAGATAAACCAAAATTTCCACCCCTTTATGATGTCAGTTTTAACCCTATTAAAATAGATTCCATAATATGCAGTGCCCTCAATCAAGTCTTAAGTTTAAAAAACAAGTAAAATAAGTGAAAATATTTGTATGAATGTTTGCTTAAATACTTTCTAAAAGAGAAAGCAAAATTATCACTTTATACAGAAATAAATGGTGTATTTGACTATGTTCTTGCCATTTGAAGGGGAAAAAAATCATATTACAAAGACTATCTTGAGCATCATTTGAATTGTTTTTCTTTTCTTTTCCCAGTCTTGTGTTTTAAATTAACCAAGAGAAATAAAAGGAAGAACTGGAGAGAGAGCCAGTGCATTGTGACAGGATGATTTTATTTTATGTATGAGTCTGAGTGAGATTTTAGAAAATGGATACTGTATTTCTTAAATGTGTCTGTGTTGGTCAAAGACCATTAGGCAACTTTGGAAGATTCCACAGGGACACCTGGGGCCAGACATTGCAATCCCACTGGACTGAGTCCACTGTTTGTCTTTCTGCATGGAGAATTAATAAATGTATCAATCTTCTACCAGTGGCCCTGAACTAGGGAACATAAAGGAAATAGAATAAGTGGGAAAAAAATTGCACGTGTGCCTTTTCCTCCCCCACCTCCTGATCTTCGCTTCTCTGTGTGTTGAACTTATTTTCCCTTCAGATTTTTTCACATTATTCTTTTTTTCCATGTTATTAGTTATGTCTCTTAGCATTCCCGGCTGCATTGCACTTTGTCTGCCTTAAAATGATGTCTCCTAACCTGGACAGGGGCTATAATTTAATGAAATTGGCCACCTTCGCATACCTTCTGCTCAGAAGATCAGTCGGTGGCCTTGAAGTGTCAGATTTCATTAAATGATTTTAGTTTCAAGGGGAAAAAAATTAAATGGAAAGTTAAGGAAACCAGTCAGGAAACATGCATGGTGCCAACAGCCTCAGAGCACGGGATTCCAAAAGTCATTTTAACATTTCTGAACTGATAAGCTAATTAATTATTAAAACAGAAACACTCCTAGGATATCTATGACCAAGGTTATAAATACACCCCTTTCAGTCCCTCTTTTTTTCCTTTTTCTTAACTGCAAAATGTTGCCTTTAAATTGCAATATGGTGATTCTAAGAAGTCAATTAGAAAGGTTTCGAATCACAGCAGAGTTCGAGGAGCTAAGAAGAAACATAAATTACATTACCAAAAAAAGGGAGGGGAGAGCTTACAGTATTCTTTACATTTTATTTTTTTTGCTTTATATCAACTGGCCTAAAGAACTTCTGAAGCAAAATTTAGAAACATTGTGATCGGTTTTCTTTTTATAGCAGTAGAACTTCCTCTCCACCACTTTGCTGAAAACCACAATAGTTGGTTCATCATTCCTGTAGAAAACAGCTGGAGGGTAATGACAGTGACTACACAACAACAAACAAAATTAAACATTTCTGTGGATTGTTCCCGCTTACTGACAAGAGTTTATTTGTATGGGTTTGTCTTCTTAAAATTTCCCTTTGGAATGCTGTTTTTTCTTTAGGCAACTGCAATGCTTAGCCATTTAGGTGCGAAAGAGGTGCCAGATGGAGACAGAAAGGCAAGAGCAGAACAAATCCAAGAGCTGACTTGTCCTGCATCAGAAAATATTTGTGTGTTCTGTTGTCCTCCTAAAAGGAGAGGAAAAGCAAGCTGGTTATCCCTATTAGAACCTTGAGGTCAAGTTTATTGAAATGATCAAGGGACTTTGAAGCACATAAATAGTTGTATTAGTCTGTTCTCATGCTGCTATAAAGACATACCTGAGACTGGGTAATTTATAAACAAAAAAGGTTTAATTGACTCACAGTTTTGCAGGCTGTACAGGCAGCATGGCTGGGGAGGCCTCAGGAAATATAAGATCATGGCAGAAGGCAAAGGGGAAGCAACGCATCTTACATGGTGGGAGCTGGAGGAGAGAGAGAGTGAAGGGGAAGGTGCTACAGGCTTTTAAACAACCACGTCTCATGAGAACACTATCATGAGACAGCACTAGGGTGATGGTGCTAAACCATTAAAAACCACCCCCATTATCTAATCATCTCTCACCAGGCTTCACCTCCCTTGGGATCATAATTCAACATGAGATTTGGGTGAGGACACAGAGGCAAACCATATCACTAGTACTATTGAGCTTTATGTTCTTGGCCTCAGTATGATACAAACATTTCTACCTGCCCAGTGTTTTTAAAGCTTATCATTTAAAACAGCCTTTTATTATTAGTGTAGTTTTATGTGTTTTAATTTTTTTGGTGGTGTTGAGGAGTCCTTATTTTTTATTTTTTAGAAATAATTGATAAATGATGAGTCCTCCACGTATTGAAACAGCTAAAAAAAGATGGCACACTGTATCAGGCAGGTTCCAGACAGGAATATTAGTTTATTTATTTACTTATTTTAACAAAGAGGATTTAAGACAAAGAATCAATTATTCAGGTATCGGAGGATCAAAAGGCAAAGGAAAACACTGAGATGATATTGTCAGAAAAGATTATCAAAGTGAAATTGCACTAAACACTTGTTAAAATTGACCAGGCAGATTTTATTCAGGTTATAGCAACAAAGGAGAGAGACTTCAGACCAGGACTGAATTCAGCGCTCCCACTTTTTGTTTCTGCAGAAACAGGAGAGTTTTTAATTTCTGGGATAAACTAGTGGAAATGTACCTGGAAGGAGAAATTGGTCAAGTCATTAGAACATCTGTGTTTGCTAACTGTCGTTTGTTCAGGTTAGCCTCCTACCCTCCCACAAAGAATGGGAAAAAGGGACATGTGTCTTCCTTAATGATTAGATTTCAAAGGGGGTGGCTCCCAAGTCTTTGAGAAAAACATTTCTGGGTTGTAAAAGGGGCGGAGAAAGAATTTACCATTGCTAGTATTTTACAGTAAATACTCTAAGAAAGAGAGGTCAGGGCTGGGTGTGGTGACTCACTCCTGTAATCCCAACACATTGGGAGGCTGAGGTAGGTGGGTCATGAGGTCAGGAGATTGAGACCACCCTTGGCAACATGGCAAAACCCTGTCTCTACTAAAACTACAAAAATTAGCTGGGCATGGTGGCGAGCACTGAGGGTCTCAGCTATTCAGGAGGCTGAGGCAGGAGAATAGCTTGAACCAGGGAGTCAGAGGTTGCAGTGAGCCAAACTGCACCACTGCACTCTAGCCTGGTGACAGAGTGAGACTCCATCTCAAAACAAACAAATGACAACAACAACAAAAGAAAAACAGAGAGGTCAGAAGCTTATGGCCAGGATGTAATTTGTCTAAAGTTTAGTGAAAGTGAGAGGAATGTGAAGTCCATCTTCGTCAGATGCAGGAAGAAAAGGAAGAAGCTGTTGAACATTTTCAAATTTCAGAAGTTTGGAGGAGAGGAATGGGCAGCTGGGACCTGAACAAGGAGAGGACGTGTCTCAGCTCCAGTACCTCTGGAATTCTTAGGAGAGAGCTCCTGAAACTGAAAGCTGTACTCAAACTTCTAAGAAAGGGTGCTCTCTGTTCGATACTACCTCTGAGGGAGCCTTGTGAGTGGGTTCTGGGAGTTCTAAATGTAGGTGGAAACTAGACCCAGCAAGGTAGATGAAGCTGGAAACTGGGAGCACATGCGCCTGTTGGTGTGAAAACCTGTTACAGAAGTGATGCTTTTGACAACAGGGAGCAAACAGGAGGCACGAGTCCCCAAGCTTCCAGGCTCCCCCGTAGTGCCACCTGTTGTGTTATATGTAGCAGAGAGACAGATGGCAAAGGAGAAATGTGGTCTGCACAATATCACAGGGCAGAATATTAAAAGGTGGACTTGGAGATGAGAAATGCTAACTTAATATTTGGCCATATGCCAAGGTGGCAGCCATCTACACATTGAACCAAGGCAGTAGAACTGGGATCTAAAAACTGAATAGGGATTGGGAGAGCAAAAAGTGTGTGTCCCAATCCCTGATTCCAGGTACAGGCTAGAAACAATATTAGGAATCTGTCCTCAAAAGGAATAGAGTTCCAATCCTCATTTGAATCCCAAAAGATAGGCATTATCAGCCTGGGTCCAGTCAGGAGCCAAAAAGTACACTGTGATAAAAATATTGAACTAGTTATTTTTTTAAATGACTTTGTGTGTGGTAGCCTTTCTTTAAAATTGGGTAAATAGACACTCAATGGAAATTAGAAAAGTGGGCTTTAAAGTGCTTCTAAATGCTTTTCATAACTCAAACTTAAAATCGCCTTCTGGAAGCAGAATGCAGAGATTGGGGCTGATAATCATCTACAGTCTTTTACATTTCACCCCATGTGAGACACTGACAGTATGTTTGGTGATATTGTTTTCTGTGTTGAGATATTGGAATTTTATTTTTCTATATATTCAAATGCAGCCGTGTTTATAAATAACTCACAATTAAATATGCCCTTTTAAATGTGGAGTTTCAGGCGTTTTAATCTTGTTTTCCATTTACTTTGAAAATTCTTTTAGCATGGATGGATAAATAATACCTGTTGTAGTTAATTTTTTGAGCACTTACCATGCATGAAACACAAAATAGTCTAATAATACTTTATATGAATTGACTCATTTATTTCTCAAAACATCTAACTACCTGTGGGGTCAGTACTACCTCTCTATAGACAAGGAAAACTAGAACAAGTAACATAAAGTAGTAATTTGCCTAAGATCCCACAATAAATCTAAGTCTAGTGAGAGTATGTTTGACATGCTAATACCTCTGATTATGAATATGTATCAACACATTTCTGTGCACCTGGCTCAATATCAAGCTTTTGTATAAATCATCTTATATAATCTTCACAGAATTCCTTCATGGCAGAAACCATTATCTCTCTAAGAAAATGAGAAAATTAAGGCCAAGAAAGAAGTCATATGTTTAGTAAACAGTGAAGGAAATATATGAGCCTGGAGAAATTGCCTCTAGAATCCATCCCATTGATCCATCTGCTATATCAAAATAAACAGCAAAAGAAAAACCTAATGGAATCTTTCAGAAATATTATCTGTCAGTTAAGCAATAAAAGAAGAATAGCCATCATTTGTGTTTTGGTTTTAGGAATGAAATAATCCACACCGGGTCTTATCATAGATAATCCACACCTTATCAAGGCGGGAGGAGGAGAGGATCAGGAAAAATAACTATTGGGTACTAAGCTTAATACCTAGATGATGAAGTAATCTGTAAAATAAACCACCATGACACAAGTTTACCATGTCACAAATCTACTTATATACCCCTGAACTTAAAAAAAAGAAAAATCTAATGTTTAGAATGAATAAACATTATATCTTGTCCATAGAAGTAACATTTATATGATAGTAAATCAGTGTTGCTTTATTCTAAAAATAATCTCAAAGAAATTGGAGCAAGAGGAAAACAAACTAAAAAGGGTATTAATTATCTGCAGAGGATACTGAGATTTGTATTATTCTTGTCAACAGTAAACAAGCCTGGTGCTTCTCAGTCTCTTCTTCCCATGTCCAGGACAAAGAGAATTTCAAGATGGGATTATCTAGTATGCTGAATTAGTGATCAGATAAACTATAGCTCTGGAATTACAGTATTCCACCTCCCATCTTCAATTTTGCTTTCCATGGTTTCAGTTACTTGTGATAAACCATAGTCAAAAAAATATTACATAGAAAATTCCAGTAATAAGCAATTCATATGTTTTAAATTGTGTGCCATTCTAAATAGTGCGATGATCTCTCCTGTCACCCCATCTGTCCTGCCAGGATGTAAATCATCCCTTTGTCCCACATATTCATGTTGTATGGGCCATCTTCAAGTTACTCACTCAATAGTGTCTCGGTTATCAGATTAAAAAAAACAAACAAACATGTATACAGGTGCTCCTTGACTTATGATGGGGTTATGTCCAGATAAATCCATTATACACTGAAAGTATTGTTAAGTAAATATTCATTTAATACACCTAAACTACCAAACATCATAGATTAATCTCACCTACCTTAAATGTGCTCAGGCCACTTTCATTAGCCTAATTAGGCAAAATCATCTCATGCAAAGCATACTTTATAATAAAATGTTGACTAACTCATGATTATTGAATACTGTACTGAAAAACAGAATGATTTTGCATCATCATAAAATGGAAAAATTATTAAGTTGAACCATTATAAGTTAGGGACTCTCTGTATATAAAGTTCAGTATTACCTGCAGTTTCATGCATCCACTGGGGGTTTTGGATAAAGGGTGACCACTGTCTGTAGAGAAGACAGATCTTCATTACCTAGAGAAAAAGACATATAAGAAAAGACCAGAAGCTTCATGGGAAGAATTGGTAAAGCAGTAGGAGAAGTATGATGAAGAGACTCTAGAATCTTAATTCACAAGCCCCCGAAAAGATCACAGAATGTTAAGGCAATTTACCCAATTCCGACTCATTCTCCTCTAGAGTGCCCTTCCCTTAGTCTGTGCTTTCTGTAGATTTTCCAATACCCAAGGCAGTCACGTTTTCTTTCTCTTTGGCATCTTGTAGATTTAATGTTCATCTATTGTGGCACATTGAGGTGATTTGCCAAATAACTCCTTTTGGCAAAAGAAATGTGCTGGGGTCATTATTCTTTGCTCGAAATGAGCCAGACTGACTGTCTATACCGTGGGAATATGCCAGATAATTACTTTAACCATGTCTTCCCTTTAGCTGTGTATACATGGTCCTCATATTCTAGATAAACGTGGTTAAACCTCAGATTGAATAATTACTGGCAAGTAGCCATGTGCACAGAGTAATTTAATGTTCATCTTTGGTTTCTACAGGGTGCTAGTGACATAAGCTGGTTTTGTTTATGCATGCATTAGAAGGATTTTCTTTTCATAATCCAAAGAAAAATCTACAAAACATGAAAAAAAACAAGTACTTGATTTTTTAAAAAAAGTTTTTGATTCTAAGTTTTCCTCAGGAATCACAGATGCAGTGCTGAGAAAAAGCTGATGTAGTTTAACTTTTAGAAATAGAAAGCCTCTATAACAGGGTACCACGTGTTCTTACTGCCTTGCAAGTTAAGCGATTTTTATTACATTTAAATCACGTCTGACATAATGTTCCTTTCCCTTCTGAAAGTGAGGACCAATGTTGCTGCATTTTATTACAAAAGGTAAACGGTATGAGTTCCCATGAATCACGATACCTTATAGTCCTACTGTAATTGAAAAAGCCTTAGAGTAGGAGGCGGGAGCTAGAGATCCAAATTCTGACTGTGTTATTTATTAGTCTTAGAACCAGAAGCAAGAAATTTAACATCCCTCTTCCTTCCCCTGTGAAAATGGAAATAATATCATCCTAATCTTGCAAAGCATGTTTATGAAGCATAAATTAGATCATATACAAAGTTATGTTATAAACTGTAGAACATAAAGTGTTCTACAACTAAAGGGCAGAAAAGATATTTTAAACTAGTTTAAGATTTGTGTACTTTTTAAGAACAGCAACAAAAAGACTCACTAAGAATTCCACAGAGAAGATGGAGAAACATGACTAGAACACAAATTTGCAATACATACTCCAAATTTTGAAAATGCTTCTATATTTGGACCCAGAATTTTGCTCCTGGGAACTCTCATAAGACTACTATGATGAATACTATTTGTTCAGATTCTTAATAAATAAAGGAAAATATTCTAATATCTAAATGTCCAATATTAGGAGAATGGTTAAGTAAATTATATAATTTTATGATTTTTTTACACAGGAGTAATATTTACATAATTATATAAATGAAGTAGGAAATTATTTGTCATAATGTTTAGCCAATATTTAGGAGCCAGCAATAATATCTATGATCTAGATATAAACTATAAGTAAATAATCAGATAAAACAAAATTCCACAGTTGCCTCTGAATGTTGGGATTGTGGAAATATTTGTCAGGTTGTCTTTCTTAATGGTTTGCAGATTTTCTACAATAATCTTCATGACCAAACACAAAAAAAATTAAATACATACATACACACATACAGTAAAATGAGGCTGCCATTTTATCTATGGCCAATAGTGAGCTCTGTGGTCACAATGATCTCATGACATTTTGAGACATTTGAATAATGAATGCTACTTATTTTTGATAAATCAGTTATTTGTGTTTTCTGGAAGTTTCGTATTATTCATTATTTGGATGCAAGAGTTTTTATTCTTTAAGGTATCAGAATAAACACGATTCCCTACCAGAACATTAACAATAGTTATTTTGAAATCTCTGTTCTTATTTTAAACATTGTTCTACAGTAAACTACTTGGAAAAATGGGCAGATATTAATCTTCTAACATAGTGTTGATATTACTTAATAGCTGCTTTTGTCACTGATATAAGCTTGATCAGAGTGATTAGAAGTACAAAACTTAGATTAAGACATCTTTGTATCTCAGTTTATGCAGAAAGCCAAACTGGAGTTTAAAACAATGTGTTTTATTTTCAGTTGCACATTAAGATTATTGACTTATTACCTAAATATACTAGACAAATTACATATTCTATTTTTTGGAGAGGTTACTGAGACAACATTTTGTCTGTTTTCTGTTATGCTTGAAAAGCCTCTTTAGGGAAAATTTATTGTAGCCATGGTTATAGAAACCTGTTAATGTGGATCTTTGGGGACTTGTTCAACACCACCATCTATGCATAGAAGTAGTCTTAATTTATTTAGAAGTGAGTTAAAAATCAATTCAGGCATATTTTCTGGTGAAGAACAATAACAAAGAAAACACTTTATGTTCCCAACACCGTTTCTTCTTCCTGGAAACCACTGGAAGATGACATTTCTTAGCTTCCCAGCCTTCCATGTATTTTTGTTAGAACAAGTTTACTAGCAGGTAAAATGTGGACACTGAAAGTATTGTTAAGTAAATATTCATTTAATACACCTAAACTACCAAACATCACAGATTAATCTCACCTACCTTAAATGTGCTCATATGTTAATCATATCAGGCAACATGTAAAAATCATTCTTCAGAATCTTTCAGACTTCTCTTCCTCTTCCATGGTGTCCATGAAAGCCAAGACTTCCATCTGGCCCAGTAACAACATGGTCTTGGAAGCAATCCACTAGGAAAGCTTCCAGATTGGCATTGAAAGAAATTCTTACTGTGCTGACCCATTGAAAGTCAGCATTTCTTTATCTTTCAGCGTAGTCTACTGTCTAATCCTGACACCTATAAGCACTTGATTTCATAAGTTGATATTAACTCTATCATCAACTAATCTGATGGTCAAAGGATTTGGATTTGTTTTATTAGGGAATAAAGTTTCCCTTCTTTCATATTCCAGCCAGAAAACATAATCTCATTCAAGAATGTTTTGTCAAATGGTCAATTAAAAATAATACCATTGATAAAAATAGACTTAAATATGAGTCTATTGATGCTTACCTATAATGCGTGGGCTACTTCAATTTCATTAAGCACTTAAAATTTCATCTTTGAATTATGTTAGGCTAGGAGAAGTCTATACTCTTCCACCAAATAATTTTGGCTCCTCATAGAATTGCTTTTACTGAGCTGAGCTTTGAATATACACTTCTGTGCCTTTCTGAGGAATATAGGAAAAAAAACAGCCCTCTGTTGTGTGGGAAGGACAGGGTACACTATACTGAGATTTACTGTAGTGTACCATCTGTGACTATATGTCAGTGGCTCCTTTCTTAGTGCCATTAGGCATTATTTCTTTCTAATTTTGGTGTTCCAAGATCTGTACTACTCTTGAGGTTTATTTTTAAATAATGGACATTATGACCCTACTTAAATCTTTGTTTTGATTGGTGGGAGTCCCATAGCCATATTTGTAATTAACCACTAGATGTAAAAGCTGATTTGACATTTTTCTTTTCTGTGAACTTTGTCCTTTATTTTACTTTATTTTTCTATTTGATTTCCCCATATTCGTAACTGTTCATATATTTTAATTTACTTTTTTAAATATATTTCTCTTAGCTCTATAATAGTTATTTTGTTTTGATGACAGTGCTGGTTTTAGTTTTTACAACCTAGATAATTGAAGAAGGTTAAAGTTTGAGACACAAAAATTAGTCACAATATATAATGAATTACGTATATATAAAGATAATGAAATCCAGTCTACAAAACACTAGACAAGCTTGGTGGTGGTTGGGGAGCATGGTAGTCAGTCTTCCTAAATTACTCAATCACATCTTTATTTATACATTTGATTTTTGATCATGAAAATTAAAAATTTAACAAATTTCTAAATGAAATAAAATAGTGTATTTAATTCTTGATCCAGTTGAAATACTGTGCAAAGTTAATATAGTAATTAGATAGAGTATATCTGGAATAGCAAGCAACTCTAAAGGAATTGTCTTGTTTAAAGAAAAGAAAAAGTAGAACACTTTATAATCTGTTAAAGCAAGATTATAACCAAATTTGTTATATTGTGGATTTAAAAACCACATGCTTCACACATATAGTTTATACCATCAAAACACGTAACACTTCCAATGCATTGTTGATAAAATGATAAAACTACTTCTGTCCTCTCTTGGAGTAAAGAGTGCCCAATTCTGCAAATTTATATGAAAAAATAAAAAAATTAAAATGACAATTCAATGTTTCACCTTCTACTCTTGGAAGGTAACAGACTGAGAACAAATAATGTCACTTGTTATCATTATTTTTTAAAACACAATACAGGAAAAGCATAGAACTCAAGATTTCTACCTTATAAAATATACTATCATTCATAGCATGTCAACACTGCCCCCTGAAAAAAATAACATTAATGTCAAAACATCAAAAGCACCATCAAAATGCTAAAACCTATAACCATTGATTCTAAGTTCTACAGTTTTTCTGCATGCAGTTTCATTGTTTTTATATGTTTCTATCTTTCTGCAATGGAAAAATTAAGGCAATATGTTTCAATTAAAAGTTTAAATTAATGACTAATTAATGACTAAAATGAAAGCTTAACTAAGGCATTTGATGTTTTTTGTTTCTGTCTTCCACCTGTTTCCTGAACTTATTATAACATGAAGTTAATATCATCTTTCTTTAATAAGCATCTGCATTGAACCCATTTTGTATGTTTTTGTGGGAGGGAGATAATGGGGAAAAAGTGAGACAGATTCACAAGATGCAATTTCATTTAATTTTGGCTATGTCTCTATTACCTTTTATAAATAAATATAGTTAAAAATGCAATGAAGCTGGGCACGGTGGCTCACACCTGTAATCTCAGCACTTGGGGAGGCTGAGGTGGGTGGGTTACCTGAGGTCAGGAGTTCGAGACCAGCCTAGGCCACATGGTGAAACCATATGTCTACTAAAAATACAACAAGAAAAAAAAAATAGCCAGGTGTGGTAGCAGGCACTTATAATCCCAGCTACTCGAGAGGCTGACGAAGGAGAATCACTTGAACTTGGGAGGCAGAGGTTGCAGCAAGTTGAGATTGTGCCATTGCACTCCAGTCAGGGCAACAAGAGTGAAACTCCATCTCAAAAAAAAAAAAAAAATGCAATAACACTTTTGCATTAGCTAATGAAATATAAAATTAGATTGAAAATACTTTTTGGTTTATAAGACGTCAGTTATATCTCTTATTATTATTTCCTAAATGTAATGTGCCCACTTTTCTCAGGTTTCTTTAAAATATTTTTCTTATCTATGACTTTCTGCATTTGACTATGCTACATGTAGGAATGGTGGGTTTTTATTTGTTGGTTTTGCTTTTGAATTTGTTGTGTTTGAGATTCCCTGAGTTGCTGAGATCTGTGCTGATTTGAATCAGCATGTGTAGACAAATTTTAACAAGTATGTCTTCAAATACTTTCTTGTCCCCTGCTCCCTCACTTCAGAGACACCTGTTATGTGTTTAGATTATTTGACATGGTCCTAACATGTCTATGATGCTCTGTTTAGCTATTTTTTCTCTGTCTCAAAGTTTTAATGCTAGTAATATCTATTAAATTGTTTCAAGTTTACTGTTTAAAATCATTTGATATATTTTTAATTTCAGATATTGCATTTTTTCTTATAGAATTTCAATTTGGTCAATTTTGGGGGCTTTTACCATTCAGTGAATTATTTTCCATTTAGTTATTTGACATGTTTATGTATGTTTAAGTCCTGTCTATGAATTAAACATCCAGTTCAATTTTGTGTCTGCCTGTATTTGCTGTTTTAATTTTTTCATTTTTGAGTCAGTTTAACCTGTCTTTTTGTATGTCTTTTGATTTCTGCTTACATGCAGGACATTTTGAACAAAAGAACAGAATAGACACAACTGGGACAATAAGTTTTATTTTCTTTCTTTCAGAGTTCCTACAACCTTCTCTTTTTAGGCAGCCAGGGTAAGGGACTGATCATTTAGACATCACCATGGGTAGAGCTAGGCTAGCATTGGGTCATTTAACTAGTGTAAAGTTTAAATTGCAATTAAAGAGATCTATATATTTTTTTCTTCTTCCCAGTCTATAACACCCTGTATGGTAGCAAAGGAGATTGAGCATTTTGATCCTACCAAGATTGGAGCTGACAGAAGGCTGAGGTGCAGCATAAGTTTTAATTTACCTCTTTATTCAACTCTAGCAGTGCCTGGATCAGGCACTGTGTAAGACTGTCTTTGCTCTGCTCTCTTGCTTTCCCCATTGATATATACTGAGCAAAATCCTCATGAGAGACAATTGCCAGATAACAGATTTATATTTGGTTTTGGAGATCTTTTAAATTCCAATCCATTATGTCAACCCATACAGTTCTTAAATTTCGACTGGTTTCTCATGGTCTCATGGACTATTTTCTGATTATCAGAACTGCCTCTCCCTTTGCTCCTCATGCAAAGACTAAAATACTGCTCCAAGTACAAAAGCAGCCCCTGCTTTTTGCTTACTTATGAAGGACTCCTAATCCTTTTTTGTAATTTAGTTATTTCAGGCTTCTTTGCATCTACTGTTCTTTGATGACTTGAAAGAAAAGTATGACTATTAGTTAATCTGGTATTGTGATTGAAGTAATAGTCTCTCACACACTTCTACTTTCTACTATAAGTGGAACTTTCAACATAATTAAGGATTTAAAATTTCACTCTGTTGCCTTTTAGCAGAGTGAATTTCCCATGTTTCTTCCCTATTAGATCACATATACCCTGAAGCCATTCATTCATTCAATCATTAGTTTATTCTTCCATTTTTTTCTGTCTCATAAAAAAATTACCCATGGCATACTCACCAAACTTGAGAGGATTTACACAGTTTCAGCAAACGTATCTCCAACTATAAAGAGTTTACAGTGTTATTTGGGCCATGGATGAGCAGTTGATGAAAACCAAAGCAAAATAATTATATCTTTAAGGATTTATATTTGAAAAGAGATTTTGAATATGCATGCCTTGCAGCTGTGAGCAAACATCTTCCACATTTGCAGTAGAAATATTATTTAAAAAACAGAAAAACAGACAAGAATATTCTGGTCTTCTAAGAAAGAACAATGAAGCAAATGTACAGAGGGAAATTTAGTTAAAGAAATTATAGACTTCAATGACATGATTCTAGGTCTTCCTGAGAGCCAGTCATATCAAATATCTTTGGGTTTTTAGATGAATCCATCATTTTTTTTTTCTTCTTCTTCATATATTGGCTGGCTTTCATTTATTGAAGACTGGAAGTTAATACTTTCTAATACAGATTAATAAGGCATATAGACAAAAAATTTAGTAGGAAGTGGAAATAGATGAGAGAAAACAAGAGGGAGGGGTGAAGAGAGGGAGAGAGAGAAAAAGAGAGAGAGAGATTCCATCTAGATATTTGTAAATATATATATGTATAATTATTTATACTGAGGTAATGGTTAATTGATCTCTCACAAACATTCACAAAACAGATCCGTGGTTCCTATCCACAATATACACTTCTCCTCTGGCACTTTTGGAACTGTCATTCATCTGGTTGCTCAGGCAAAAGAACATAATTCTTGTCAAGTCTATGTTTGTCACTCCCACATGTAATGCATCAACAAGCCATGTGGGCTGTATCCCCAAAACCTAGCTTGAATCTAGTCACCTTTTACTACTCTTTGGCTATCATCCTAAATTCATGTCACCAGTCATCTCTGACTGGACTCTTACCATATTTTGATATTTCTCCCAAACATTCTATTCTGTACACAGCATGAACATAGTCTTTTAAGAATGCCAATCAGATCGCTAAGTCTCTTGATAAAGCTTTCCTTTTATACTTGCAATAAAAATAAAATTACTTACAATAAAAAAGAAAATTCCTTAGTGTGACCTTCAAGAGTTTATACATGAAGATTTCCCTTGACTCTTTCTCTCCTTAACTATGGATCCAGCTACACTGACCTTCTGACTGGTTATCCACCATATCAAGTTGTTCCTGTCTTACGAGCTTTATTCATGTTTCTCTTTTCTACCTAGCAAGCGCTTCCCTCCTCAGTCTCAGTCCTTACCCTACTGTGATTGTTAATACTGAGTGCCAACTTGATAGGATTGAAGGATGCAAAGTACTGTTCCTGGATGTGCTTGTGAGGGTGTTGCCAAAAAAGATTAGCATTTGAGTCAGTGGACTGGGAGAGGCAGACCCACCTTCAATCTGGGTAGGCATCATCTAATCAGCTACCAGTATGGCTAAGAATAAAGCAGGCAGAAGAAGGTGGAAAGAGCAGATCTGCTGAGTCTTCCAGTCTTCATTTTTCTCCCATGCTGGATGCTTCCTGCCCTCAAACATCAAACTCCAAGTTCTTCAGCTTTTGGACTCTTGGAGTTACACCAGTGGTTTCCAGGGGCTCTTGAGCCTCAGCCACAGACAGAAGACCGCACTGTTGGCTCCCCTACTTTTGAGCTTTTGGGACTGAGACTGGCTTTCTTGCTCCTCAGTTTGCAGACGGCCTCTTGTGGGACTTCACCTTGTGATTGTGTGAGCCAATTCTCCTAATAAACTCCCCTTTATATATACATACGCCTTATTGGTTTGGACCCTTTAGAGATCCCTGACTTTTATACCTACTTAGCCCTCCTTTACAACTTAGTACTCTGCATAATTCTCACTCTTTCAGAGCAGCGATTCCTGATACAGTCATTCTAGAACAGAAATTCTTACCTCTTCCACTTTGTTTAATTCTGCTTTATTCCTGTGTTTGTCTTCATTGCTTGTCTATCTCAAATTACAGTGTGTATTTGTCTGTTTGATTATTGTGTATTTCCTTTACTAGAAGGCAAAATCCTTAAGAGCGGGGACTTTGAGCATCTTCCTTCTGTTTTGTTCTCAGGCTGAAACACTGTCTAGCACACAGTGGAACTTAGTGAATTTTGGATTGAGTGAATGAAGTTATTTTATGTAGGCAGAAAAACCAAACAAAGGCATGAAGGTAAAACAATGTGGGTTGTATGTAGACAGTGGCAAATAGTTTTTCCCAGTTTGAGAAAAGGCTATATGGAAAAAAAGAATGGCAAAGTAAATTGCAAAGGGAGATTATGGCTACATGGCAGATCAGCATGAAGGTAACAGCAATAGCTCATCAAAATTCAGATGAGGAATCCCTTGTTCAATCACGTATTGTTTTATATAGCTATGACCCAATATTAAGGGAAACTATTACATTAATGTGCTGCCTAAACCATTGAGAGTAACATCAAGGTGGATTTCTTTTGGAATACTGTAATTCTGAGATGTCAAGTCAGTTTTTTATGAAATGGCCCTACAGTTTCATAAAAAATTCTGGGCTAAAGAAATCACATGTCCATGTTTAATATGGACAAAATAGATAAACATGTACATGATACTTTAAATACAGTGCCTTTGGGGATAACTGCTTAGCTCATGTAAAGAACTTCAACCAGAATATTAATAATGTACTTCATCTCCAGGAAAACAAGCATATTCTTTATCACATAACTTCAAGTATCCATAGTAACATGAATCATGTTGATTACATATAATAATTATCATTTCTCAAGAAGATTATAGCATAATAATTATACCAGGTTTTTCTTGTTGCGAGTTAAGTAACTTAATGTAAGAAAAATTGAGAAAACAACACTGACTTTGAGAAAGAAAAGAGTAATTACTTTAATATGTATTCTAATATAGAAAAGCATCTCTATTTAAAATTACCAGCTTTAATTTAGGGTCACAATTAATATGAAATAATTCTTAACCATAACAAACAGTCCAATTATCAGAGCAAGTTATAAAAAAGAACCAGGAACATTTAGATTCTTATTCTAATCACAATCAATGTGAACCTGCTGTGTTTGCTAAGAAATGCAGACAATTCAAATAAACAGTATAAATTCTACTGTGGCGATGCTTCCAACATAGATGTAATTGATAAGGTCAAACTGGATGGTCCATTGACTTTAGATGGTCAGATAGGTGTCCCAAAAATTAAAAAATACTTTATAAAACACACAGTCAAAATTTCTTAGGCTAAGAATGAACCAATTAATGGAGTAAGCATTTGTAGCAAAAACTGAGTGTTGCAGAGCACAGTTCTAAAAATACTACAATCCAAAAAGGACGTTCATATTGTTTCCAAGAATTTTTAAATTTTTTTAATGTTTTTATTGGTACATAGTAGATTATATATCTATATATAATATAGATAGATATTTATGGGGCACATGAGATGTGATACATGCCTGCAATGCATAATCACATCACAGAGAACGAAATATGCATTCCCTTATGCATCCATCCTTTGTGTTACAAGTAATTCAACTATACTCTTTAAGTTATTTTAAAATGTGCAATTATTATTTGCTATAGTTATCCTGCTGTGCTATCAAATAGTAAGCCTTACTTATTCTTTCTGTGTTTTTTATCCCCATTAACTCTCCCCCACCTTCCCCCAACACCTCACTACCCTTCCCACCCTCTGTTAACCATCTTTCTACTCTCTATGTTCATGAGTTCAATTGTTTTGATTTTTCGATCTCACAAATAAGAACATGCAATGTTTATCTTTCTGTGCCTGGCTTATTTCACTTAACACAGTGACCTTCACATCTATGCATGTTGTTGTAAATGACAGGAATCTCATTTGTTTTTATGACTGAATAGTATTCCATTGTGTCTGTGTACCTGATTTTCTTTTTCCATTCATCTGTTGATGAACACATAAGTAGCTTCCAAACCTTAGCTATAGTGAACAGTGCTGCAACAATTGTAGGAGTGCAGATATCTCTTTGATGTACTAATTTTTGGTGGGTATATACCCAGAAGTAGGATTGCTGGATCATATGGAGCTCTAGTTTTAGTTTTTTTGAGGAACCTCCAAACTGTTTTCCATAGTGGTTGTATTAATTTACATTCCCACCTACATTGTTTGAGGGTTCCCTTTTTCCACATCCTTGCTAGCATTTGTTTTTGCCTGTCATTTAGATGTGAGCCATTTTAATGGGAGTGAGATGATATCTCATCGTAGCTTTGATTTGCATTTATTTATCTGATGATAAGTGATGTTGAGCACCTTTTCACATCTGTTTGCCTTATCTTTGCCAGATTATTTTCCTACTGAGTTGTTTGAGCTCCTGATAGAGTTTGGCTGTGTCCCCACCCAAATCTCATCTTGAATTGTAGCTCCCATAATCACTATGTGTCGTGGGAGGGACTTAGTGGGAGGTAATTGAATTATGAGGGCAGTTACCCCCTTGCTACTGTTCTTGCAATATTGGGTGAGTTCTCACAAGATCTGATTGTTTTATAAGGGGCTTTTCCCCATTTTACTAGGCACTTCTTCCTGCCACCATGTGAAGGAGGACAAAAATTAGCCAGGCGTGGTGGTGGGTGCCTGTAATCCCAGTTACTCGAGAAGCTGAGGCATGAGAATCACTTGAACCTAGGAGGCAGAGGCCTCAGTGAGCTGAGATGGTGTCACTGTACTCCAGCCTGGGTGACAGAGACTCTGTCTCAAAAAAAAAAAAATGGCATTTACCTCAGAAGACAGTCTAAGCTCATTCCTAGGTACCATAAGGACATAATTTTCTGAAACAAAACTCACACAAGATCATTTCCAATTCAAAGGACACTGGTTCCTCTGCTCAAGTGGAGAAGTGGAACCAGGTATGTGCATTTGGCTGTAACTGAGAAAGCAAGGCTATCTCTCAATTAAAGCTGTGAGTACACACCAAACACTCTCTTCAGAAATGTATAGCACAGGGAGAGACATCTGAGATAAGTGCAGAGACTATGTTTGCTCATCAAGGAAGAACCTGAATATCAAGGACCATAACATCCAGGGCACTGGGTTAAAATAGATCTACTCTCAATGCAATTGATTACAGTCAAGAGCAGAATTTTGTGTCCTTAGTGATTTGAGTGATAAGAATTTCTAGGTAAGCTGTCAGAAAGACATTGGGGTAGGTAAAGGTCAGCATTTGAATTTATGAAGGGTAGACATTCCAGTGACCCTATTTTTATGTCTAAAATGCACAGCACTCTCTTCTTAGTATCAAATACCAGGAAATTGAATGATAATTGGAAGTTTATAAGCTAAACATAGATGCATAGAACTGGGAGAAAATTAAATGGGTTAGGGGACTAATGAATTTAGGCTGATGGTTTCCAGGCAATACATAGTGAAGATCACTAAACTATCTCATTTTCTATTAAGAGATCCATGAATGAAGAAGAGACAAGCGGAGGGAAAGAAAGAAACTGAAAAGATACAGTCAAAATGGGAGGTAGGAAAGAGAAGGAAGTAGAAAAAAAATTTCAATTTGCCTACAATAGAATCTAAAGTCTAATTAACTCTATTTTCCAAAAGTCGTATTTGCTGTCAAGGTACAGTTTTGCTCACATAAATTAGATGGACATGGAACCTTTTCTTCCTCTTTAGGCTTGAAATTTCTATTGCATTTCTTTATGCAAGGAACAGTTCTTGCTAATTCTCTAAAGGTCTCTCTTTACCACTGTTGTACTTCCTGTGAAATATATGCTTTGTTTTTTGTGTGTGTGTGTGTGTGTGTGTGTGTGTGTGTGTGTGTGTGTGTGTGTGTGTGTGTGTGTGTTTGTGCGTACTCACTTGTTTGAGGTGGTGTTTTATTGTAGTTTCCTTTCCCTTTTTTAGCTGGATTATTCTTCTTGGTCTAGCTCATTTATGCTGACAACTCCAATGGGACATCAAGTTTCCCATTTTCCCGCTGCCACTCCAAGTTTCCCGTTTCTTTACCTTGTTATTTTTACTTATTAGTGTTATTTTTCAGAGAGGTAAACGGGCAGAAGCTGGGAATATTCAAATGTTTTTCTGATGGTGCAATCAGATTACTTCCACTCTGCCACAAATATTAAGACCTTAAAGCAACTAATGATTTTCCTGCCCACCTGTTAGAGGTAGCAGGCAGTGTTCTATGTGGTAGTCTCAGAGCCTGTCTACTAATCTTTTAATACATTTCAGCCAATATCAAAGGTAGTCTAATTCAGAATGGACTATTTCCTTTATTAATTTATTTATTTTTGTCTATTATCATTTAACTGAGTACCATTAGGCACAGCAGGACTAGAGAACTTGGTAGGTACATGCAGATCTATGTTTCTGTAGGTCTTCAGCATATACTTGGCAGCCATTACTATAGTGACTTACAGATCTCTATTGGACAAATACTTGCCAAACCCTTAAATTTCTACTCCAAATGTTAATAACAAACTTAAGAAAAATATCTTTTTAACAACACTTTTTTATGCTTGAAATGAAAAAGTTTTCAGCAAAGATCAATCTATACCAACAGTTATGAGAAAAAGTTAGTGTAACTATTAATCATAAATGGAAGATAACAGAACCCAGGAGAGTATAGTACAGGGGGAGAAAAAGAGTTTGCTTCCCTTCTGTGAAGCCTGAGGATTTGGTCTATTTTTATTAGACTTGCCTATAATTCTCTAAAGAGCAACAGATTTTGAATTTTATGAAAAATTCTCTTAGGTCCTTATATTAATAATAGTGTTGCTGTCAGTCTTAATTTTTAAATGATATGTATTTTTAATTTTTCTGCTTTGTTTTGTTGCTTTAATTGTTTTCTTAAGTGTTTGGTGGCAAATTAGGCTGCAATGTTCTTTTCTAGCCAGGCACCATTTTAAAGTAAAGATTGTGTTGTACAATTCTTAATATTCTTTTTTGTTGTTGTTTCTTCACTTCTATCTTTCCCTTGGATGCCAACCCAAGATATGAAACATTGTTGCCAACATCTGTTTATTAATTTAATTAAAACCAAGGAACATAAGACCATACACATGCACAACGTTTACAGGTTTGCATATAGCCCTCAGATAATTTCTTCACATTTATTCTTGGTGACTTGGCTCCAAACCCATCTTTTATATTCATTTCTTATTTTGGTGTTTTTTCTCTTCTTGGCTTCAAAGCCAAGCATGATTCTAAGTGGCACTGGTTGGATGATCACAACAGAATCTCAAACAAGCCAATGCTTTATGTTTAATGTTTAGAACTAACAGATATGTCTCATGGCTTTTATGACTGCCTTTACAACAAAGGACGGGAGCTGAATTGTACCCATCACTTACTCTCAGGATCTTTCAAGTGTGGAGAAATTAGCAGAAAGTCAAGATGTTCTTGTCCTTTATGTAATTTGTTGATAAATGAATAAAATGTCAGGCATTTTGTTTTTAACTTTTAAATTACTTCCTCAGCAAGCATTTTATTATGGTAGAAGATTATTTTGTACTTTCAAGTATAAGTAAAAATTTCTTAAGTTGCAGAGTTACTTGAGACAGAGTCTCACTGTCACCCAGGCTAGAGTTCAGTGGCGCACTCTCGGCTCACTGTAACCTCCGCCTCCTAGTTTCAAACGATTCTCCTGCCCTCAGCCTCCCGAGTAGCTAAGACTCCAGGTGCGTGCCACCACACCTGGCTAATTTTTTGTGTTTTTATTAGAGATGGGGTTTCATTGTGTTAGCCAAGGTGGTCTTGATCTCCTGACCTCGTGATTCACCTGCATCGGCCTCCCAAAGTGCTGGGATTACAGGTGTGAGCCACTGCTCCTGGCCAAACTACTGAGATTTAGCTGTAAACAAGACTTAGCTTTCTGGTCTGTTAATTTCATTATTATTTTTTCTCTTTGTCTTTAGAGCCATGTCTCTCATTTGTGCTTAGTCAAGAACAAATTGGTAAACTGTTCAATGAGATGAGGAATGCAATTATCATGGAAGGGAGGGCATTCATTGAATACTTGTGCCAAGATGGAAGTGTAGATTTCAAAATTATCTTGCAAGTTGGAAATAGACATCCTAATTCAGTCAGGCAATTTGATCAGAGTTACTTTGTCCAAATTATTTGAATAATAAAAATGGCAGAGAGTTTTCTCTGCACAGACCAATTCATGTAGCACATTAAATTATGTACATATATCTCTCTCAGCACTATCCCACTCTACAACTTAATAGTATGAGAAAAGGGAAAATATTAGTTTAAAATAAATTGTAAATTTTAAAACTTTAATGCATATTTCTTATATACATTTGTAAATAGATTTGAAAAATAATCCTGTGTTGCTTATCTTCTGAGATTTTTTTAAACTTAGAACAAACCATTTTCCTTGGAAGTTTGAATTATAAAGTTTTAGTTTCTGAACCACTAAGTAGTTACCATAGACATTTAAAATACTCCTATGGTTATGATTTTGTGGCTTTTGAAAAATGCTGCCTGTCCCCCAACTGACCAAAAATTTACACTGCAAATATTTTTGTAAAATAAGGGATTACCTTTTGGTCAGTGCAGTGATCATTATTGAGTCTCCTACCCATATTTAGTTTGGATTTGAAGGTTGTTTGTATTTGCTCATGAGGTTTTTCTCTTTCTGTTGTATTTTCTTCTCCATAAACTGAATTATGCTGTTGAGTGTCAAAATATGTATCTACTTATACATCAAGTATAATTTATATATTTATCAAATATAATAAACTTCTCTTTCAAGATAATAGAGAATTGGAAATAATATAGTCTAAGAGATATGTGTCTGCTCACACAGGTGTAAAGGAGTAGAACTAGGCAAGAGGAGGTGTTTGAACTCCAAGTCAATAGCTCAGCAGAGATAACACAACTTAATCTAAAATTGACTAATTTGAAAAGAGGGAAAGGAAAATAACCAACAGTATCCATATCCTAACAATTTCCATTCTTCCAGCAGAGTGTAGTCAGAAGTATAGTTGAAACACCATGTGTTTCAGAGTCAGAAAAAACTAAATTCAAACATCAGTTTACAAGATGGTTGACCTGGGGCTAGTTATGAAACATTGCTGATACTACGTTTATCCTCCTGTGTAATTAGGTGGTAAAAAGTCTATGATTTAAGGATGTTGTGAGGATTGAATAATATTATAAATGTTTGTAAAGGCTTTGGCATAGAGTGAATATGCAATACATGTAGGTGTGTGTGTGTGTGTGTGTGTGTGTGTGTGTGTGCATATTAAGGACTATTTTATTCCTCATGGCTAAAATTCTAAGGCTATCATTCTAATGGTGGCATTAGACATGTATTAATAGCTTATTTATAGTGAATACCCACTGAATCGACTTGTGTATTTTATACCCTGACGAGAGTACACACATGTTCTCTGCCTGAGAAGTGTGAGTTCTTACCTCAGCGTGATGATTTTTTTCCAGGACTTTCTCCCCAAGACTTCTAGACAAGTTGACATGTTCAAAATAACTCAATACACTAAAATCAATTTGTTAATATTTTGAAATGGGTTGTAATTCAGTGGTACGAAATTAAAAATCAGGAAATTTGAAATTTGTTTAGATATTATCGAACATGAAATAAGGTAATATATGCAAAGTACATTTAGTGCTTCAAATATACTAGGTGTGTTTGAGAGGTGGGTATGATCAACATCACTGTCATTATCCCTATCATCTTTTTATGTGATGGACAGGAGGAGAAGACATGCAAATGGAATTCACATTTCATCTCGGTCTGTTGAATTCATTGGACCACGCTAAGCTAAAGTTCACATTATCATATTCATTTATTATTGGACTTGTTTGATTTAATTTAATTAACTCATTGACTTACTCGTTCACACACATTTTTAAGCACCATGCTAGATATTGGAGATGCAAAAGTGACCACATTCAATCCTTGCTTTCAAGGAGCTCACAATGTCTCAGGAGAGCCAGACAGTATTCAGATGATGAAACAAATGACTGTTCAGCTGCTGTTCTGATTAGGGAGATAAAGTACAGCGATGTGGAGTCAGGGATCAAAGCTTCTGTGGGGGAAGAAATGCTTGGGCTGGATGCTACGGATATAATGAGAGTTCAGAAGCTAAGGGAAGAGCTTCCCGGGAAGGAACAGCACACACAAAGTTTCTGTGCCAGGAGGGCACACAGCATTCTTTAGAAACTTGGCAAAGGACAGAGGGGCTAAAAAGCAGATGGTGAGGCTTGAATAGTGGGATGTGTCAGATTCACAGAGCACATACCTTTGGTGGAAATGTTGTAAATGTACAGCTTCATTTTGTCCTCATTTTGCCTGCTACTGAGGTAGATGCTCACCCCGTTTATGAATACCCAGGTTCAAGGAGGTTAATAAACTTACATAAGGTCAACTCACCTCTAGTAAATGGCACAGCTGCAATCTAAATTAAGGAATATCTGGCTAGAGCTGAGAATTGTCGCCTCACTACAGTGTAGAGATTAGTTTAGTATGGATCAGACCACACAAGGAGCTAATGATTTATTAGCTGTTTTTCTTCTTAGAGCAATAAAAAGACATGGAAGAAATTCAACTACTAATTGACAAGATCTAATTTAGCTGTAAAAAAAAAAAAGCACAAAAATGGTTCTAACTGCACTGTGGAGAACCAATGACTAAGTTAATTTGGGCAAGAGGGAGAGGGGAAAGACAAATTAGGAGGGGGCTGGCAATTTTGTGGAGAGAATAAATGATACCATGCAGTAGCAATGAAGAGAAGTGGACAGGCATTTCTTGATCCATTTATAAACTAACTATTGACCTTGTAAGAATGCCTACAGCAGAGCATCTAATTTATACGTCTATTCATTAAAATGCCTTTGATTGACAGTTAATCGGTTTATAATATTAGTCTCAAGACTAAACAAGCTATGTATGTAACATTTGATCTTTCAATTACAGGCTTTATCAGAAAAAAAGTGATGCTGTAACTCTTTTTCCTGGATTTTTATCCCTGAAGTTTCTGATGTCTACAGTGGTTCCACTTGGATATCCACTTTCTGCACATATTTTCATGAGTAATTGGAAATTGTATATGAATGTACATACATAAAACTGACTTCCTTTTCAAAAACATTTAGATAAACCAGGTGTGGTGGCACACACCTGTAGTCCCAGCTACTCAGGAGGCTGAGGCATGAGAATCTCTTGAACCAGGAAGGCAGAGGTTGCAGTGAGCCGAGATTGTGCCACTGCACTCTATCCTGGGTGACAGAGTGAGACTCCGTCTCACAACAAAAACAAGAACAAAAAAAAACCATTTTAATAAAATAATTTAACTTTGGTATTTGAAATGAAAATTTAGAAAACAATTAGAAATATTAGAAATACTTATTGCTTCGATATCCCTATTGCATTGAGAGACAGAATCTCAAAAAATATAACAGGTGAGGCTAAAACTACTCTGCTGGAAATGTTGAATCTAGCATTTAAACCTAGGCATTTGCCAACAAGGTAGCACCTCTCAAAAAAGGGGTGCTCAAGATTCAACTACTCATTCAAAGTACATGAAAACCATGTTTTACATCATTCTGGCACATGCTCATTACAATGTATGGATTTTTAGATTGTTCTTTCTTCTATATAGTAACTATGGTCATTTCCTCAGAACACTCAGTAATCCTGATGTTCAGCACAAGACTGACTTGGAGACTAAAGATGTTTCTGAAAGAGAAAAATATTTCCACAACTAATCCAATTATCTTTCAAGAAATTTTTCTGTGTGTATAAATAATTGAATAACATCCATCAACATGTGGTACACCTGTAAGCATAGCCAGTGATGCCAGCAAAATGCATCCTCAGTACACCTTTAAAAAGCTGTAAATATCTACCACAAATAATATTTGAGCTAGTAGTTTAAGAAGTAAAACAAAACAAAAACAAAACATTTTTAAGTTTTTGAAATTATGCTCTTGAAGGAGATGCCTAGGAGGAAAAAAAACAGTTTTGGCATTTTCTATGCACTTCTTGCTCAGGAAACCACTTAAAATTTACAAGATTTATTCCTTACATTTGGAACAAAATACTTTTTGTTTCATCAGATTTCCTTGAAAGATATTTGTTTTCAAGATGTTTGTCACCACTTGTAAGTAAAATAAAATATAGGGGATTTTCAATACTGGAGACATTTTGTGCAGTTGGTCCCCAGTGTGGGCATTCTGAATTAGACGATTCAGGAAGAATTACTTCTTTTTACCTTTATTAAATATTAACTCTACTCAAGCCTCTTTGAAAACTACAGAGACTGACTGCAAATTTCCTAAACTTGTTATGAATTTAAAATGCCAATAATTTATCTTTTTATAAAATAGATCATTCTTAATAGTTTAGACTCTTTCTTCTTAAAAAAAGAATGTGGCTGAGAAACTAACTGTTGGGTACTATGCTCAGAACATGAATTATGATGTCATTTGTACCCCAAACCTCAGCACCACGCAATATACCCAGTTAATAAACCTTCACATATACCCCCAAATCTAAAATAGAAGTTTAAAAAAAAAAAGAAAAGAAAAATTGTTTTTCTGTTACAGAAAGGTTTCAGATTCCAAAGTCTAATATTTCCACATTGGTAAAATATGTTTAATTAGAAAAATTCAATACGTCACCTTTCATTTGACACTTTGAAGAGCATTATATATGTTAATGAAGTTTCACAGACATGGAAAGACAAAATCTATAGTCAGGCCTGTAATATAAATTATGTGGTTTTATTTTTGTTATTTTTTTTATTTTACTTTAAGTTCTGGAATGCCTGTGCAGAATATGCAGGTTTGGTACATAGGTATACACGTGCCCTGGTGGTTTGCTGCACCTATCAACCTGTCACATAGGTTTTAAGCCCTGCATGAATTAGGTATTTGTCTTAATGCTCTCCCTCCCCTTGTCCCCACCCCCTGATAGATGTGTAATGTTCCCCTCCCTGTGTCCATATGTTCTCATTGTTCAACTCCCACTTATGAGTGAGAGCATGTGGTGTTTGGTTTTCTATTCCTGTGTTAGTTTGCTGAGAATGACAGTTTCCAGCTTCATTCACATCCCTGCAAAAGACATGAACTCATTCTTTTTACGGCTGCATAGTATTCCATGGTGTATATGTGCCACATTTTCTTTATCCAGTTTATCAAAAATGGGCAGTGATTGCAAATCTAGATACCTGTGGTAGATTGCGAAAGTGGCTGACATGATGCTTCTCCCTCTGCCTACACACTGGGTTTGTTCCCTCCCAGTCTAACTGTGGTTTTAGCTAATGGAATGACAACAAACTTGATTTAAGCACAGACTTGCAAAATGCTTACACATTGGGCCCAGGAACTCTGACCGCTACCATGTGAGTGGGCAGCGTAGTCTTCTCATCACCTTAGTTGATCTTGAGCCAATCACCAGAATGCTAGTGAGAGCATCCTAGACCATTCAGCTTCAGCCAAACCCGCCCACGGTTGAAGAAATCCCCAACTGCCATACACACTTGTGAAAACTAATCAATATTATTATCCCAAGTGGCTAAGTTTTAGAGTAGTTTCTTACAGTGCAGAGCTGAATTATCCATTAGGTACTTGATAAATGATAGTAAAATATTAGCGTAGACATAGCTGAAATTCCTGAAGTCCCCTATGCTGCAATTTAGCTTTTAACAGAATGAGGACAAATTAGTGTCAGTGGAAAGAGAACGTGTGTGAGAATCTAGATTCACTCTCTCTCTCTGTTGCTTTTCCAGAATTATGTGCAAGGCTTGGAACAAATGCTTAACTTACCTCAACGTCAGGCTTTACAGCTTTTTCTTCATTAACCACTCTCTGAGTGCTGTGGTCCTCAGAGTTCTGTCTTTGGCTCCTGTTTTCCCCACTTTGTGCAGTTTCTTTCCCTTTGTGAGCTAATTAGGGCACAAATCCACTATCCTCTATATACCAATTACTCCTGCATCTGCTTTTTAAGCTAAGATCATCTTTCCTCTGACATCCAGACTAATACCACCAGAAATTTCAGCTGCTTTCTTAGCATTTCTTACAGGCATTTCAAACATAAAAAAAGAAAAAAAATTGAAAATAAATAGAAAAAAAGGAAAGAAGAAAAAAAATAATAAGAAAGAGAAAGGAAGGAGAGAGAGAAAAAATCTATTTTCCCCCTTTACTTTTAGACTTACTTGCTTCATAGTCTCTGTTTCACCTGCTCACAACATCTTTTCTAAAAAATAAAAGCTTTTCTCTTCCTTAGTCCTTAAATCTAGTCAGTTATCAAGTTCTATTGATTGATGTTTAAATATCTCTCAAATTTATGCACTCCTCTCTGTCCCTATTTTGATACCTCTCTTTACATCTTCATAGTGTTTTACCTCAAACGTTGGGAGCATATCTCAGATGGCCTCTCTGCCAACAATTATCTTTTCTTCAAAATTATTGAGAAATTGGCAAAGTAATCATGTCAAAATGTAAACATGAAGATCATCCCCATTTCTCCTGCAAAGGATCTGTCCAGTGTTCACTATCTCCTGCCCGCAAAATTCCAAGGTCCTCAACATGTCATGAAATATTTCACTGAGTTGTTGCCGTAATGGTTGCTGTTTTCTTTTTCTTTTTCTTTCTTTTTCCTTTGGTAGAAGAAGAAGGAAGAGCATGAGTTTAGTTTTACATAAATTGGGTTATAAACACCAGAAACAAGTCTAAATGCAGATGTAAAATAGTCAAAATAATCTGTAATAATGGGTCTGGAGTCCAAGTAAAAGGGCTAGAATGTATATACAAAGATCTTGCTGCTTCCTCTCTGGATGATTTTTGGAATTTTCAAAGCCAGAGATCTGAGCTATTTCAACATTTAAAGAACTTGTGCAAGTTGATGATCCACAAAGTGATGGAAATGGATGGCCAAAGTGGTAAGAAAACCAAGAGAGTGCAGGATAACAGAAACACAGGGGCAACATCTTTAAGGAGCAAGGGCTTAACAAGTGAACCCGCCCCTGAAATTTCAAGAAAGATGACAACTGTGATATGCCCTTCTGGTAATGGCAACATTACAGCCCAGCTCAGAAGGCTTAGGGGCTCCATCCATATTATGAGGTTGCTTATCAAATATGGCAGGGGCTTGAAGGAACTTTCATACACTTTTCTAAAATTCTTTTTGATGAAGAGGTTTACAGGATGTTAAAATAAATTTTTTGACAAATTTAACAGGGTTTAAATGAGAGAAAGAAAGAAATTAAAGATCCACAAAGCGGGCAGCCTCCAGAATCACAGTAGATTCAGAGACTTTAGGGATGCCTTGCACTCAGAAAAAATTTATAGACAATAGAAGGAAAGTGGTGTACAGAAATTGGAGGTGAGGTACAGAAACAACTGGATTGGTTACAGGTTGGCATTTGTCTTATTTGAACACAGTTTGAATAGTCTGCAGTGTACGGATAGTTAAATGTGGCTGCTGGGATTGTCCAAGACCCAGCTATTGTTACAGATGCATGCTCCTAAGTTAGGTTTTCAATCTTGTCTGCCTATTAAGTTAGGTAACAGTTCCTCCACAAAAACTTAAATATAGAAGAACACAGTCCTTCTCAGGCCATATTTAGTTTACTTTAATAAGTGGTAAGTTCGTGTATACTCAAATTACATGTAAAAATCTGCCAACTGGTAGATATATTGTCAGAGAAGAGGATAGGTAGCTGGAAGAATTAAAAGAATAATAAAAACATTCCTGCTGTACAGTAGAAAAAGGGAAAAAAGATTCTGAGCATTTTTGGAATCTGTACTACTAGCCTAATCAATAACTTCATAATGTAAAAGCCTCTATTTGCAGAGATTTGTTTTGTTTTTTTCTTGAGATGGAGTCTCACTCTGTCCCCCAGGCTGGAGTACAGTGGTGCAATCTAGGCTCACTGCAACCTCTGCTTCCCACGTTCAAGTGATTCTCCTATCTCAGCCTCCCAAGTAGCTGAGATTACTGGAGTGTACCCACACACCTAGCTAATTTTTGTTGTTGTTGTTGTACTTTTAGTAGTGACAGGGTTTCACCATGTTGACTAGGCTGGTCCTGAACTCCTGACCTCAAGTGATCCGCCCATCTTAGCCTCTCCAAGTGCTGGAATAACAGACATGAGCCACCGCACCCGGCCCAGTAAATTTTTAATCTTCTGATAGTCGTATAACATTCAAGATTCAAAAAGAAAAGACTAGATGCATGCAATGGATATATTGAAAAGAATTTCATGAAGGACTATTTACAGAGCAGGCAGGGATAAGGTAGCTAATCAGGGATGCGAGACTTCCAGGGACTAGCAGCACTGGGATGTTTTACCACTTCCTGGCCTCAACAAGCATGGGGTAAGATTATTCAGCAGCATATAGTGACAGGGAAAGAAGTGAGAAAGAGGGGCCTCCCAACAGCATCCAAAATTTTGGGAAGCATAATCACAGTCACAACCAAAGTACTGAAGTTGACATGGAACAGGGAAGAAATGCTCAGGTTATTCTCTCCTTATTCTCCTATTACCCAGACTAAATCAGAAGCTAGGAGGTAAGGAAGTTGGGTGATGCATCCCTAGGGCACAAGCATCTCAGGATACAGGACACAACAGAGAATGGGAGAGGATGGGATGGAGGGGAAAATGGAGAAAAGGTGGCACAGTCCTCTAGCTAAAGGCAATGCGCACTACCATGTTTTTCACTTTCTGAATCTACAGCAGCAACACGTCAAGGCAGAGTAAAAAGGCACCTACTCAAATAAGTTGCCATTAGGAATTTTGATCTCTAGTCTTTAATTCAGAGAAGAGATAATCTCACGTAGAGGCTTAAAGGTGGATTGAGATTTGAAGTCTGTTTCCATCACTTATAGCAGTGTTAACAGGCAAAGAGTCTAGTGTGAGTCTCAGTTTCACCATCTGTAAAAGTGGAACAATAATAAATTCTAAAAGACTTTTTCTTTCTTTCTGGAATATCATGGTCAATCCCAAGTGTGAGTGAGTGACATTGTGTTTCGTTAAAAATGTGACATTGCATTTCAAAATGTGTATACCCATCTAAGTGAAAAATCTCACAATACCAAGCAGTAAGCTAAAAAGTTTCAAAATGATCACCCCTAAGGACTTTTCCTTTTTCAATATTTCAAGGTTACAAACAAATCCTACTTTAATGCGCACTTGTGACCTATACTGTTTCAGAGATCGGTTCCTTGATCCTTATTTTTCTTCCTTAAAGTTTTTGCGTGCCACACACCAAAACACACACTTCTTTCCTTGTATACTTTAGGCATTAATTTCTTATCAAATGCAGTTCAGCACCAAATCACAATTTCCAGGAAAAAAAAAAAATGAGATCAAGGACAGGACCTTTCAAAAATCATTGGATTATGTACTTATGGAAATACCACCTTACACTTTATTATTAATCAAATCCATTTGCATGCTACTAATATTCTGTGGATTCTTATTATAACTGGCATTAATTCTGTCTTTTGGAGGTTGTGAATTCCATACAATCCTCGTGGCTGGGAAGAATCTGAAAATGTGCATATTCCATGTTGCTTGTGATGTGAGGAAACAATCTTATAGCCTTAAAATCCTTCTTGAAATTAAATATTATCTTAGGAAATCCTAATTAAGTTAATCTTCTACTCCATCTTCACTTTCATTTCTGTGACTTCATTCTAGGCTGGCCTGCATATGACCTGGGGCACATTGGCTTCACATTAGATGAAATGTTACTAAAGCCTCAGCAAATAAGTTTTTAATTACCTTTTAAACTCTATAAAGAGAATTCACTTTTTAGTGTGACATCATTCTATGATGGCTCGAGCATACTAATTTTATACCCTTGCTGTACTAATTTGTCTTGGTCTACGCTGATAACCAACCACATGTTAAAATATTAAAATAGATTTTCTCTGCACATTTCTACTCATACAAAGAGATTGTAAGCAAAGAATATCTCGATATTTCCCACTTTTAGACCTTTATCACTTCTTTGCAAAGAAGACCAGAAATAACAGTCTAGTTGGCATAATAACAAAATTCCGAGGGAGCAAATGTTCCTTTAGAGACACAATGACAGGTGATCATTTTGAAGTCACTGAAATAAAACCAAAGCAATTTTACGGTGACACATCAAGATTGTGCCCTGAACATCAAACATGCTGTGCACTAAAGTCATTATCACATTTCACAAAATGATACTCTATTTTTTCCTGAAGATTAAATATGGCCTTAAAATAAAGTTGCAATACACCAATTTCAAAATGACAAACTTAAGAATTTCCATTTTAGGGGTTTGCATGTGTGTGTATGTGTCTGTGTGAGAGACATTTCTATCCTATGTGAAAGCAAAAAGTTCTCACAGATTTACCTCACCGTTAGTTAACTGTTTAAAACATGTATATTGGTCAGCAGCTATGTTTCTGTCATTTACTTCTACTGATAGAAACCTAGCTAAGGTAGATTATTTGAGAGAAAAAACTCTGGCCTTTTTTTTTTTTTTTTACATATGATGTATGGTTTGAAGTATAAAATGTTGAACAGAAAAACAGAGTTAACATATTTGGTCATACATTTAAACAATATTTTTAAACCACTGGGCTAGAAAGCATGACAGATATGAAATAATCATATTTAAATTATTTAAAGATTATAAAGCAAATAGCTGGTTGTTTTCTATAAATAACAGTAATTACTATAGGATGAGAAGGTATAGACACACATATGATCAGACACATAGAAATGAAACAAAAAGGTAAAATAACTTTCACAGGATATCTTTCTCTTTTGTGACTGCAAGATCATTTTGAGCATATCCTAAAATATGCACACCTTTTTTGGTCACCACTCATCTAAGTAATGAATAAGAGAAGTAATGAAGAATGTAAATAAGACAGGGAAAGGGATTGATGCAAACGGTGTTGCCATGATTATGGCTGCATATTACAGATAAATGACAGATTAAGTGCAGTAGTCTAAAAAGATGGATAAACAAATGAGATAGCAAAACTATAGGTGAGATATCAGTGAAGAAGCAGAATGAGCACCTTCAAAACTTCTCTCCTCTATAGAGCAACGAAAGCAATGGCAAACATGGTCAGAATAAACTTTTGCAAAACTCTGGAGATTAAACAGAGGCTTGGAGCAATCTCAATGTCTATTTAAAAATAACAATTGGATCTCAGTAAGAAGGGGGAGACTTGCGACCTTTTAACTTGCCAATTGTCACCAATGCAAAAGACCATGAAATGCAACATCCCTTCTCTTATTTGATCTCCTAGGAGCATATGATACTGTGGATCTTCTGTTGAACCACACTTTTCCTAACTGTTAGGAGGCAAGACTTCTATTAGGTTGGTGTAAAAGTAATTGTGTTGGTTTTTTCTTCTTTGCCATTAATATATTTTTTCTACTGATTTTCTGACTTCTTCTGTTTCTTTTGCACACGGGTATTGCTTAAGATTATTGTGCCCTCTTCTTTTACCACTTTATAATATGTTTAGTATCACATTCATTCCAAAGGACTCAGTCACCACTGACATGTTGGTAACTCCCAATTTGGTATAATTAGCTCATACTTCCCTCATGTGTTCCAGGCTCTTAGCCTCTTTGTGAATATCAAAGCTTACACTGTGACAATCTTAACACACTTATGATTTTGGTTCTCCTAACTCTCAGAATGCATTCCAGATTCACGGTTCCAAGCTCCTATGGTTGCTTTATAATTTTAGCCCCTTTCCACCAGTGACTGACTCTATTTGGAAAATATTCAGTTCTTTCTGATGAAACTTGCTATTATTTTTTATTAAAAATATATTTCCTTATGCTCCACTACTATGTGATTGGCTTGAACACATACATCTTTGGTAGAGTCCCAGAATGAGATTTCGAGAAAATTTTTCGTAACTACTTAGGATTAGAAATAAAGAGGAAGAAAATAACTCTTGCCATTTCATTTGATTGTGAGGTTCAATTTGGTTAAAGGAACCAATGAAAGTGAGTAGGGTTTCAATGCTGTCAGTTTTAACATCTCAAGTTTGCACTATTTACTGAACACATTGGAAAAAAGTATGGATAAAAGATCAGAATGAGCACAGAGAAATGGTTTTCCATTGTAGAAAGTCATCAGATACTTTTGGGAATGGTTTCACAACAGCAACTATGAAATCATCTGTGCTGCCAGTTGACATTAGAAATAACAATGCGACTATGTTTCAAGTGAAAATTTTCTAAGAAGTTCAACAGCAGCCAAGAAAAGACTTTAGAAATGCCAGATTCCAGAAACACCTTGCCCTGATAAAAATCTTCATGTTGGTCATTTGTTAAATCATCTGTGGCACTTGTTATAAGATCCTATTTCTGTGTGTGCATTCCTTAGGATTATCTATATACAAGATCCTGTTATCTGTAAATAGAGATAGTTTTGTTTCTTCCCAAATAATCAGAATATATTATCTTTCTTTTCCTTGGCCAATTACCTTGTCTAGAACCTATAATAAAACATTAAATAAAAGTGGGAAGGGAGGACATCCTTGTCTTATTACGATTTTTGATAGATTTTGATACAATCTTGTTGACTGACATTTAGTCAGTGAATAAAGGCCTTTATAATCTTGGTTATGGTTTCAAGATTTATTTTTTTCCCTGAACTGTTCAGACACATAAGTGATAAATGGGATCTGAATATTAGTTTATGTAGATTTGCTCTTTCTACTGCTGAGAAAATAATCCCATAGTATGCTTTAACTTAGCTTTGTAGCCTGAGCACAGGATTTGTTCTTTTTGTACTTAGGGTCTTGTGCTAACTTATTTTTACTTACTCCCTTTGCCTCTGTCAGCTTGTTTTATCTTACTACTGTACGCCATCAAAGACCATCTTGAGTTTAAAATAGGAATTGTATTTAGTAATGTTTACACCTATGGAGTGAGACAGACCAGATTTGACTGTGCCCTTACCCAGATGTATGATCTTTGATAAGTTATTGAAATCCCCAGTCCCTCATCTTCTTCACCTTCACATGATAGTCACAGTAGTATACAGGATTGCTGTGAGTAGTGCAATCAGCATGAAAGAATCAGTAATCATAATGACAGTGACTAACATTTATTATTATTACTTAATGCATTAAATAAGGAAACAACACTGGCATGCTGCTACTTGCATGCATCTCACAATATGAAATCCAATAGGAGAAAAAAATAGAAACACATAGATTGCTTATGTGTGTTCTTGCATTTATCTCCATGGTGCCTAGCCCATTTCTGTAAGGTAAGCCATCAGTCCCAGGTTTCCAGTGAAAGATTATTCACTCTGGGAGCTCAGTTCCTGCATTATTCATGCCATTCTACATGCAGCTAGATTTATGTGTCAGGAAAAACATACAAATGGAATCCGATTTACTTGCACAAGTTCCTGAACCATTTGATTTATGTTTGAGTAAATAAAGACATATGTCTTATAGATATTAGCTTCACTTCTCTTTGACTAGAAGTGCAATGCTACAACTTCTTTTCTTGGCAGGCATAGACTTCTAAAGTTTTGAAAGCAATACAACCTCAAATTATATACTTTCAATTTTCAGATGTGTTCATTTTACTTTTCTATTTGCATTCAGCACTTTCGGCATCAAGACAATGGAAAATCCACAGCTCTGGACCCCTGGAAAAGGTTCAACATTTCCTAGCTTAGCTACAAATCACAGAAGCAGCTACAATAAGGAACTCAGATGTAAAAACCTATTCAAACCTTTCTCAAGCTATCTAATGTTTAGGCTGCAGATACCTTCCAAAATCACCTCAGCAAATAGTACATTTAGCATTGTCATTAACTCTTCCTCAAGAGGGCCCTAACCTGGCTTCAGGACTGTCATCTAGACCTGATACATAGTATTCATTTTGCAGGAATGTCAATGTGATGGAAACAAAGAAAGACTGAGAAACGGTCATACACCAAAGGAGATTAAGGAGTTATGACAGCTAAATGCTGTGTGGTATTCTGAATTGCATCCTAGAACAGAAGGCTATTAATGGAAACAGTAGCGAAATTTGAATCAAGTTTGAGGTTTAGTCAATAGTAATGTATCAGTGTTGGTTTCTTAGTTTTGACAAAAATGAGACGGCAGTATGAAATGATAACATTGTGGGGTATATGGGAACATTATGGGGTGTACGTTAAGGGTATATGGGAACTCTACTATCTTTGCAACTTCTTTGCACATCTAAAATTCAAAGTAAAAAGATTTTTTAAAATAAACAATAATAAAAACACATTGAAATGTAAATAAACATTCATGTTTTTCTTTGGTAAACAGTTTTACATATAAGAAAGAAAGTCACCTCCAATTGATACATAGCCAGTTTTTCTTCTTTGTATCTTTTGAAGTCTTAGATTTTATGAAACTCAAAAAAATAACTGAGCATGCCTTTGGCAGCAACACATTTTGAAACCCACTTGATGCAAATGCATGTTTATTTGGTTGTTTATGCTAGAATCTACAGTTACTTCTGCTGTTCTAGAAAGTATATATACCACCAAAACCTGAACACATACTTTATCAGTAGACGTGGAAGTAAATTGATTGAATCCTTGAAGCTTAAGTCATAATTTTAAAATAAAAAAAAATTGAATTAGGATTAATGAGAGATACTCTAGATAAAATAGAGATTTTCGTTTAAATTTCACATTATAACAGTGAAAAGAAACAGAAGGCTGTTTGGATGTATTATTCTTTAAAGGTGAAAAAAAAAAAACACTTGTAGAGTTAAACTACTTGAGGTATAGATTCCTCCACTTTTCTCTACTCCCGTGAAAAAAATTATTTTAAGAATACTTGGGCAAGGAAGAGCTTTCTGAACAATGACACTTTAAGAATTAAAATATATCAGGATGTTTCTGTTTAAAATTAGTCTTACATTTATGTTAAATGAAGTAATAATTGATAAAACAATATTAAGTTGAGCAGATCAGAGAACTTAAGTATTACTCTTAGTGGAATGGAAACAGTGAAATAATGTTTTGGTTCATGAAATCTAATACTAAATAATTATTTTTAAAAACCCAGAGGCCCCAATAAAGGAATATAAATATGCTCAATTATGTTCAATAGATGTTTGTCATACCCACTTAATGTTCAATGAAGCCCATAAAATTTGCATGTATACATGTTAAGATACATTACAAAATGTTTCCAAAGTACCAATCTTGGTTTACTTTCAAATGTTTTTAAAATTTCAGTCATTCTGAGTTTCGAATGTCTAGCATATATTACAGAGCAATTTTAGCAATGGTTATAGACAAAGAAAATAGAACAGCTGAGTTTGTTTGGTCTCATCTGTGTGAAAAAGCTGTGATGTAATACAACTACGTAATGGTGTTAGAATTATGTTTTTCTGTCTGGTAGCTTATTGTCAGTTCAAGCAGGGAGTAGAATTTAAGTTTTCAAATTATATATGAAAAGAGAAATCGAGTCTTCACAGTTTAAGTTACCAATGGCATAATTTTGGTCCAGACTTCAGTTGCTTTGTAATTGCAAGCATTCTTGGAAAATAACATCTATGCACCAATTATGGACTTTTAGACAAATATCTCTAGGTCTCACAGTAGACATCTTGGAAAGCAAGTATCTGCATGTGAAGGAGTCTCCTGTATTTTAATTTTCATGAAAAAATGTCTTTACCCTGTTGTTTACATCTCAGGTAATAAATTGCTATTTCTTTATTGAGTCATATTTAAAATCAAGCTAACATCAATTTAAACGTTTTTGCCAATCAGTCTTTTAAAATTCTTTGTGACTTCTTTCCCATTCTAAATATACATTAACATTCACATCTATTTTTCCACTTGTAGTTTTAAAACTATTTCTTAGAGAGTCCTCAGAATTGTATAAGCTTCAGCCCTTATAAAACCTAAATCTGCGTCTATATGCAAAATGACTTTTAAATTCAGAATTACTTTGGCAATGGTACGTATTAGATCCAAAGCTACCTGGAGTCCTCTAGCACCAAGGAGAGAATAATTTAACAACTGTGGACACAGAATCACTTACAACATAGATGCAGGATGAAAAATGTCAGGGTGTAGCAACCTGAACCTGGGTTCTCTGGCTGCCTACCTAGAACTTGCCTGGTTCTCCTCTTCTCCACAGTCTGGGCTGAATTTCACAGCTTGCATACTTTGCAGAATCATTCTCAACACTTTAATTTAGCTGGATTCCCACTTATGATCCTACCCCACCCTCCACTAGCCTTGGTCTTGGGTCGACATGTTTTTCATGGTACGTTAGTATTACTAACCTCATATGCTCCCCTTTTGGGGTCTCAAATTCCCCTCACATAATTATTTTACAACAGTAAACAATAACCTCATATAGTATGGACTAAAAGGTAATTCTAGGAGCAACTGAAAGGGGCTTCCCTCTGTATTTAAAAGGATGGTGTAAAATGACCTATATTTTTAAGCAGTGTTTTAGCTTTTAAACTGCACATCAAAACAAATTAATAACAAAAAGGATATTTATTTTAAATCTTTAGGAAACTAGTCTAATGTATTTTAAAACTAAATATGCCAAGGATATGAGAGATCTAGAGACAGGCTACAGAAAATATCTGTAGTTTTGTCTAGCATGCAATATTGTGTAAGATGCAAAATGGGAGAAACCAAATTATAACTTATCAAAGCAAAATAGCAAATAGCAGTAATAGATTAGACTAATAGTAAAATTATTTAAAAGGTGTTTCTTTCTAGGCTGAGCACAGTGGCTCACTCTTGTAATTCCAGCACTTTGGGTGGCTGAGGCAGGTGGATCACCTGAGGTCAGGGGTTCAAGACTAGCTTGGCCAACATGGTGAAACCCCATCTCTACTAAAAATACAAAATTTAGCCAGGCTTGGTGGCATGCACCTGTAATCTCAGCTACTCAGGAGGCTGTGGCAGGATAATTGCTTGAACCCAGGAAGCGGAGGTTGCAATGAGCTGAGATCGTGCTATTGCACTCCAGCCTGGGCAACAAAAGTGAGACTCCATTGCAAAATGAAAAGAAAAAAAAGAAAGGTGTTTCTATTCTTAAAAATTAATGCGAATTAATATATGCAAAACATATATATGCATATATACATATATGCATACACACACATAAATAGTACTCCTTCCTCCAGTAAAGGGATGTAAGTATTATTCTGAAAAAAAACTCATTCTTTCCATATGAATAGCAATTTATATAGTTTTTTAAAAAATATTTAAACTTCTTTGTATAATAGTTTATTATTGGACCCCATTTTCCCCATTTGGTCATAAAAATTATCTACTTTTTACAATGGTATAGTATCCTGCAGCAATCATTTTTCTTCCTCTCCTGCTCCTGCTCCTCCTCCTCCTTCTTCTTCATCTTCTTCTAAGCTCCATTATAACCTATATTCACATTTGCAGCTTTCAGGGACAGCCAAAATGTACAGCAAAGAAAAACACCATAAATTCATGATGAAATTCTGCTCTGTGTATTTTTTTTTATATATACTCTCCAGTCTGCAAACAGTAAATTAATGGGGATTTCTAATTTTGTTCTTCAGAATGAAATAGTGTCTAGCTGTTGAACTCCTGAGCTACTAATACATTTTCAAGCCTGACATTGTCCATTTTACATGTTGAAAAACACCTTCTAATTCAGTAAGTCAACTAATATTGTGAAAAGCAGTTGTCCATTTTTTTCTGTCTTCGCTGTACATTAATACTTCCTTGGGTCAAAATGAAAGCAAATACACATTCTTCTTATTTCCCAGATTCTCTGGCCCAAATATACCTTGACTTCTTGCCACATCATTAATTATCTGGGCAGTTCTATACAAATTATTGTCTTCCTGCAGCAATTTTTTAATCTTTTGAAGTCGTAGATATGTATTTCTCCAAACTAAACAAATATTTATTGACTTCCTAGATATGTTAGCCAACATGCTGCTAAGTACTTTTATGTCATCTCATTAATAACTTGTGGAACAGAGAGTATTGCTGCTAATTTGCATATAACGAAGAAAAGGATTAGAACTTTTAAACAAATTGCCCAAGTGTGCATCACTGGCTAGTGGCAACAGGAGCTTCCCATTGTCATGCCAGCTGTGTGGGTCACAAAGACTTTGAAATGATACTTAGCTGGACCAGCCTCCCCCACCTGCAAGCTCTGGTGTGCTCAGAAAATTAACTTCACCAAATCTCAATTATTTTATTTATAAAGTGGCGATACAAAGTACTACAGAGAAGATTTGTCTGATGATTAAATGAAATGATCTACTAAAAGGATTTAACCTTAGGAAAGAACATCAAAAACTGCAGCTAACAGAGGCATCCAGTTTTTCCTGAACCCAAATCCAGTGCTTTCCATTAAATTATAGATACTGTCCATTATAATCGTCTCCTGTTGTCTGGGCATGATGGGTCTTGCCTGTAATTCTAGCACTTTGGGAGGTCAAGGCAGGAGGATTGCTTGAGGCCAGGAGTTTGGGACCAGGCTGGGCAACATAGTGAGATCCTGTCTCTACAAAAAAAATTTTTTAATTACCCTGCCATGGTGGTATGTGCCTGTAGTCCTAGCTACTCAGGAGGCTAAGGTGGGAAGATCGCTTGAGCCCAGGAGTTTGAGGCTGCAGAGAGCTATGATTGTGCCACTGCATTCCAGTCTGGGCAAGAGAACGAGTTGTATTTAAGACTCTGTATTAAAAAATATATATTAAAAAAGTAAATAAATATTTTCATGTAGATGCAGGAAAACCAAACAACAGAAAAAGTACTGAATTTATGATGTTTTATTTTCATGTCCAAAATCAACATTACTATATACACTAGTAGGCAGCTAGCATCCTATGTAATATCCCTGCCATTTCCACTCACAGGTAACTGACTCCACACTCCAACATTATGCCAGGACTCCTAATTGTATTATATTACACCAAGTATAATACATCAAGAAAAAAATTAAAACCCAATATTCAAGAAGCGTAACATATATTTGCGCAACAGGAAAACTAGAGAATCTTTGTTTTTAATTACAGAGTTCTGTATAGCCGACTTTTCTGCCTTCCTTAAATGGAAAAAAAAAGGAAGGCTTAATGGAAAACTCTTCTGTAAGTTAAATATCGAATTTGTGAAGATTTTATTAAGGAAAACCAAAACAACTTTCCATTTCTGGTTTTAAACATGGCACCAAATATCCTGTTCCTAACAAGTTGGGAGAAGAGAACAAACAAAGCTTAAAAAATAATGTTACTGTTAGAAAGACAGGCTATTTAGGTTTGACTGTTGTGGGTCTCCAATATGACCTCACAGGATACAGCTCATTAAGCGATTGTATGAAAACATAAGAAAATAATTTTATCCAAACAGTAGCCACTCCATATTTTCATCTCGAGTTAACCACGAGTTCTTAATGTTTCATTAGTAGAGGGGAATGTTCAAATTCAGAAGTGCATAAATGAATTCTCCAAATGAAGACATACATCCTATTTGATTTCTGGTTCTGGGCAAAAGTTCAGACAACTGTGTATTTTATCAAAACTATAAATACCTTTCAGTGTGCATCCAATTACCATGCAGATCTCTAAAATGAAATGTGTGCAGTTTCTGGAGCACCCAAGCCCCTTTTCTAAGCATCAGAAGCAACTGGCTCAGGTTAAACCTCTCTTCTGTTTCTATCTTTAGAGTTCTGCATGGTCCGTACTCTAGGACAGAAACAGTATTAGAAATATCTGACTATTGTAGCCCATCCAAGCCACATACAGGTTCCAATAAATGGCAAATACTCCTGGGCTAAATTTATGCTACCAATATTATTTCAGTGTCTTATTCTCTTTCCAGGGATTTGTGTAAAGACTTAACACTGAAATTGGGAAATGATAAATTTATTGAAAGCTCTGATTTCCAACTCTGAAAAAATAATAAATTTTAAATGTCTCAGGCTATTGGAAATCTTTTTGGTGTCTAAACCAATAAAAAGAAATCAAGAGTGGATATAAGGTAACCAACATTGTGCTTGGTTTTACACTAAGAGCCAAATCACAAAAGGTGGGAGCAGAAAATAATCTATGATGTAGAGTTAAACCCTAATAATAAAGGCAAAAATCTCTCCCAGAGTACAACTATGATAAACTAAATGATTTTACTTTTAAAACTAGAAGTCCAGAGATGCTTCAAAAGATGCCTGCTCATAAGAAACACTAATTTTACTTCGCTCCCTATCAAAGGAACATACTACCTGGAAACTAAGATGCTTTATATATAAACGCTAATGTCATTTTTACTTTTTGAAGAAAGTTATTTAAAAATACTGACTTTTTCATTCAACCAGAGGAGTTCTGAAATTTTTAATGTTAGGAATGTAGCCAAATTCTTTATTGAATAAAAAGTGTTTCATTGTATAAAACCATATTTGAGTAATATGCAGGTCCTAAACTGTGTGACAGATTTAAAGGAAGGACTAGTAAATTTCATAAGAACATCTCCTATTGTCCTTTGAGATGTCTACCACCTTCATTTCATTTGCATTCCCACAGACTACTGTCTCCTAATTGGCACCCCTGACTCAGGTAGCACCCCTGAAAACATGTTCACCATTATTATCTTAAAACCACTCAGCTATGATTATATCAATCCTCACCATAAAAACCTTCAATAAATCCCTATCACCCATGAATAATAAATTCCAATATAAGTTCTTAGTCTTATGAACAATGGCTTTGTTGGTTTCCAATTTTATCAATCATTTATCTTCCCAGTACCCCCTGCACAAACCATAGTCCCATGAAAACGAACTGCTTGTAGCTGCTTAAGGACACCATGCTCTTTTTTAGTTCCATATGATAGACTGGATAAAGAAAATGTGGTACATGTACACCATGGAATACTATGTAGCCATAAAAGAGAACAAGATCATGTCCTTTGCAGGGACGTGGATAGAGCTTGAGGCCATCATTCTTAGCAAACTTAACAAGGAAGGAAGACAACTTGAAAATGCATGGTTGTAGCAGACTTCCCTATGTGGCTCGTTATGGTTCACTCCCCACTGGAGACAATCTCTCCACCTTCAGTGCACTTTTATAATTGCATGCTTTCATTCATTTGTCTTTTCATTATTTCAGTAGATACCCAGGTTTGAGTTCTATTATTAGATTTCCAAGCCTTAGCAGGAAGAAGTAGCATTTTATATTATATTGGCTGTCTCCTCTAAAATATCTTACAAAATTCATATCTGTAGTGGAGTCATATTCTTTGGACTAAAATAAATACCCACATTAGAGATCTTTTGGCTAATTTAATATGTGCAACTGTATACATTGGTGACCTTTTTGTTTGTCTGCTTTTTTTTTTTTTCCAGAGAAGCAATTTATTAGGCAGAGACAGAGAGAGAAAAAAGAGAGAGAGAATTCCCATGCTGCCGTGGGAGGGGTTTTGTCTGCTTTTTTAAGGTCAAAAATCATTCTCCACAACTGGTTGAGAAATATTTTATTAAGAATCTGTAATTATCCTTTTCCAGGATTTACACAAGATATATCTGCAATAAGATGCCACTACATCTTTTTAAATATTTTAGAATTAGGTAGAACACAGAAATAAACTGTATTGCAGTCTTTTATTTTTAAAAACTGAGAGCACCACAGGCAGAAAAAAATACCGGAATAGCATGCTTTTGGTGTGTTTCTTTGACACAAAAAATGACAAAACTCTACAAAAAAGGGAAAAAACTTTCCATTAGAGATCACAATTTTATAAACAAACAGAAACACACATATAAAACCCCATAATGAGTTTTTTAAAAAATATTTTTTCTAGGAAGAAGTTTTTCTTTGAGCTGTCAAATGCAAGCACTCAACAGTGTAACCTTTTGCAGAACAAAATTGTCTGATATTATCAGTAATGGCAAAAACCGCAATTATGTTTGCACCAATCTGTAGTTCAAATTGTTGCCTTTATTATTTACTCCATCTCTTCATTCATTTACCGGATATTGTGTGCCTACCACAGCCTCTGTGCTGAAGCTAAAACATTGCGAGTGTTTTTTTTTCCTCTCTGTTTGTATGTTTTGTTATGTGTGTATTGTGGAGGTAGAGAAGGGAGCAAGAAACAAAGAACAAAACAAAAAATAACAGCAACAAAAACAAGACAAGAATTTAGCTTTGTAAATCTCATATTCCACCTGTTATAATAAGTCTAAATATACAAGGGAGGAGAGGATGGAGGATGTTGAGTGTGCATGACTTAAAATAAAAAACAAACAAAAAGAAAACCTTTGTTCAAAATGCCAAATTCTTAATATAAATTTTAAAAAGTAACTCTTAGTCAAATCTTTACATTTAAACATGTTTTGAATTTGTCATTTTAGTAGTTGCATAACTTTTAACTGAATGTCTTTTAAAATTTAACCAGTTTTATTTTGAATTTTTGTTTCTACTATGTTGCTGTTAAAAATAAATATGCACAATTAACATCGTTTTGCATAAATATTTAACCAATCTCTGTTTGTTTTCTTAGGATGGCTTTTTAGAAATAGGGTTAATAGGTAAACTTTAAGTCTGACTGTTAGATATTATCCAATTACTTATAGAATGTTATCCTAAATTTACTTTTCAGTTTTTCCATATTATATGAGAATGCCTAATTCATTTCCAATATTTGTCAATTTATTGTTGAAAATGTATTATGTATTAATATTTAGCTGGCATTAGTTCCTCAAAGAGGACTTTTAGAAATCTTTTTTAGCAACTTTTTTTCTAAATGTGATTGCTTTATCTGTGAATTACATATTTACATCTTTTCCCCATTTTATGTCTTCTGGGTGTAATTTTCCCTTGTTTACTTACTAGCAAACTTATTGGACTCCGTATTTCCCCAGAGTTTATAGTTTGACTTACCATTTTAAATAAGATAGTCTTATCATTCTTCACTTAACTTTCGTGTGTGAATTCTCTTCACCAGTGATATTTTTTCCTTTCATTTTAATGCTGAGATAATCTTTCCTAATTCTATAGAACAAATAAATATTTAGCTACATTTTCTTCAAGTTTTTTTTTTGTTTTTTTTTTGAGATGGAGTCTCACTCTGTCACCCAGGCTGGAGTGCAGTGGTGCAGTCTCTGCTCACTATAATCTCCACCTCCCTGGTTCAAGCAATTCCCCTCCCTCAGCCTCCAGAGTAGCTGGGACTACAGGCACATGCCACCATGCCCAGCTAATTTTTGTATCTTTAGTAGAGACAAGGTTTTACCATGCTGGCTAGACTGGTCTCGAACTCCTGACCTCAGATGATCTGCCCACCTCAGCTGCCCAAAGTGCTGAGATTACAGGTGTGAGCCACCAAGCCCAGCCTCTTTGAGTTATTTTTGGGTCAGTTGTTATGGCTGAATCAATGTGGAATTGATTTTGATGTGTGGCTCAAGGTGATGCTCTGACAGCATGTTGTTCAAAATTGTCCAAGTCTCATACAACTATGGGTTATCATTTCCTTCCCTATAGATTTTGTCACTCCACCTTTAAAAAAAGAACTAAATTGGTATATCCATATAGCTTATTTTTCAGATATCTCTTCTTCATGACTGATCAGTCCATATATTTTGGCTTGAGTGCCATACTATTTAAATTAATATAGTTTAATAATGTGTTTTAATATCTGGCAGAACAAGCCACTCTCTTTTAATTGTGGTGACTAGACCTTTTAGATATAGTCTCATTAGTCTTCACCCTTCTTTTTCACTAGAACCCTGGTGGCCAGAGAATTGAGTGATGGCTACCCTGTTTTCTAGCTAGCCCAGATCCTGGTCTTGAAGTTAATGAAAGTGGAAGAGTGAACTGTTTTCCTTGTTCAGGTTTTGCATTAGGCATAGTGTCAGTCCATCATCATTTTTTTTTTAATCCAGCTCTTTAATGATAGATGAAAAATCTATCTAACAATGTAACATTTCAGTTTTAATTTTTCATACCACTAAAGGTTTTTAACATTTCTAAATTATGATTAATTTTTCACCAGTAAACTGAGAAATCACTCATCAGGACCTGTTTGCCTGAAACCCAGAAAGCCCTATTTTTCTATATCACCCTGTTACAAAGGTTGGTCAAAACTTGCTAAGGACTGTATCATATGTGAGAAACAAAGAATTAATGCAGATTATTCAGGATGGAATGGTAGAAGGAAGAGCAAGGTGCACTTTGTTGGGAAAGACAGTAGTTATAATTGTCTGGAGTTAAAAACTTAGATACTCCTAACCTAATAATCTAGCTATTCCATTTTGCTTTTTGTGTTCATGTGAAATACTATAAAATAATATAAAATGTTTTCTAGAGAAACAAATTTTAAAATATAGAATTTATAAGATCCTAATGAATGCTGTACATTTGCAGTCTAGTTTTTAAAAATATGCATGTATGTTAGAAGGTTATATATATATATATATATCCTTTATATGTGAAACCTCAGATATTATACTTTGCTTTCAGCATTGTTTTGAGTTACATTTACATCCTTTAAGAGTTTCTGAGCATTTCTGACTAGCACTAAAGTTGTGGGCTCATTTATTCAGGGTCTTATTTCCTGTGCTCCAATCCGCTGATGCTGAAATGTCTCATATACTGCTGGGCACAAATATTCCAAACATTGCTTACAGAAATTAAAGGAAAGTGGACCACATTGGAATGGAATTATTCATTCAATTCGGTGCAGTCTAACATGGCTAATTCCATGCGGGAGTCTTAAGTTTAAATAAACTTTCCATGGCAATCTATTTTCTGAAGACTTTTGCTTTGTTTGAATTCTTTTATAGAAGGACATTTTCCTCCATATGTTTATTCTCACAGACAAATACAGGAAAAAGCCCACTTGCTCTTGTTGACCTTTCTGCTTAGCAACTATTACTTTTCTTAGCTCAAAGGTAACTCTTTATTCAAGAGGGCCTTATTTAGAACACATGATAGGCATTCAGAGTTTTCCAGTAGCCTCTGAACACTACAGAGTATTTATTTACATTGTATAAAATTAGAGGAAATGAAGGGGTATGCATTTGAACTAGAAGAAATAGCCTAATTCTCTTTATGGAGAGATTTCAGTCAATGTCACTTTGCGGGGTGATGGGGAAGAACTCAGATTACAGACATTTTAAACAATATAGATATTTGTTACCTAACAATGAAATACATCATTTTGCTTTCTCAATAAAACTCAGGCTATTTCTATTCTATGCATTGGCTAAGAGTACATTTCAATCTCTGTCTTTGCAAACTAAGATGTATGGAGTGATCTCTGTTGACGTAGCCTAAATGAAAACCACTTTAGGGAAATATATTATTCAAAAAGGACTTGGATGCATCTAATAAGAGATCTGATTTGCTGTGAGCTCATATATTTGCACATAGATCATTAATAAAAGAAAATCAGTTAGTGAACAACTGGTGTCTAGTATGATACAAATGGGATTTGCATGGGAATGGTTTTGATTAAAACAAACCACAGCTTTTGTGGTTTCCATTGTTTAAAAAGTGTGAATGGTGTTTAGTTAGCTTGAGTTTAAATATATTTGGAAACAAATTTTGCCAAACACAACACTCAAGTTTATAGTCAGAGAAAAAAAAATGCTGTGAATCTGCATCCTCATTACTTTTAAATGCAACACACAAAAAGCAATGGTTTTAGTTCAAAGAAGGAAAATAATGTAGTTACCTATATGTGGTGTTCCTTATATAAAATACATGATAAAATTGAAAAAATGTATGTTACAATAAAGCCATTGGGTAGACCAACTGTAACCAAGTTTTACCAGTTTGAGAGACAATTTAAGATTGCCTCCTAATGTAATTCTTGAAATAAAGGATGTAAAATAATTCTAGAAATAAAAGCTAACCGATACACATATTGTACAGATACCAAAGTATTTGAATATAGCTCCATCCTGAGAGAGTTTTAGAAAGGAAAAAATGTAACCTATTACATTCATATTGGCACTGCAAAAAGGCTGGAGTAATCCATAACATTAAATTCACTGAATAATGCCACTTTTCCAAAGTAATTGTCAAACCTGTTTGAATTTGTATTATTTAAGCTCCTCTTAGAGAGCATGTAATAAATAATTTTGCATAGATGTTTATTTTAAATATATATTTAATTTACCAAGCTCAGTGCAGGACCACTGAAAGAATAAATGGGTTGGAACATTGTTATTCATCTGTATATATCCCAGATCCTTAAAATCAAGAATAACAATTTTGCAAACAAGACTGAATAAAGGGCCAGAAGTGGTGGCTCATGCTTGTAATCCCAGCACTTTAGGAGGCTGAAGTGGGAGGACTGCTTGAGCTCAGAAGTTCAAGACCAGCCTGGGCAACATGGAAAAACCCATTCTCTTAAACAAACAAACAAACAGTACAAAAATTCGCAAGGGGTACCAGCTATTCAGGAGGCTGAGGCACAAGAATCCTTTGAGCCCAGAAAGTGGAGGTTGCAGTGAGCCAAGATCACTGCACTGTAGCCTGGGTGACAGAGTGAGACTGTCTCAAAACAAAACCCCCCCAAAAACAAATAAAAAAAGACTAAAGATTCCTAATAAAAAGATTATTTGAAAATACAAAAATGTATATATTATTTTAAGAAATTAAAACATAGATCGCTTCTCAGCCCTTTAGCTAAAATAAAGTGTAAAATATGGTTTTGAAGTGTGCCAGTAAATTCTGTACTCTTTACAAGAATGCCCCTAAATATAAAATGTAGCACATATATACACAAAAGTGTTATACAATTAAATAAACTTTAGATGTAGTAATTAATTTCTGTGCATAAAGGAATATTTATCTTCTAAATCAGGGGTTCCCAACCTCCAGACCACGGACTGGTAGAGGTCTGTGGTCTGTTACCAACTGGGTAGCACAGCAGGAGGTGAGTACCAGGCAAGCAAGCATTACTGCCTGAGCTCCACCTCCTGTCAATCAGATCAGCGGCGGCATTAGATTCTCACAGGAGTACAAACCCTATTGTGAACTGCATGTGAGGGATCTAGGTTGCACGCACCCTATGAGACTCTAAATAATGCCTAAGGATTTGAAATGGAACAGTTTCATCCAGAAACCATCCTCTAACCCCATGGAAAAATTGTCTTCCAGGAAACCAGTTCCTGTTGCCAAATAGGTTGAGGATTGCTGTTCTAAGTTATACATTCACATATTTATATTTGTTTGAAAAGATATATGCACACATACATATATACATATATATATACACGTGTGTGTAGATAGATATAGAATTAAAATGACAGTGCTTATATCTGGATAATATTCTTATAGGAGACACTTATTTTTTCCTTTCAATTTTCTGTTTTCTAAATATTTTCTCATTTAGATATATTGGATATATACTAATTGAAAGACTACTAATTGTAGTGAAGTAAGGACTATAGAAACGAATGCCTTTTGTTTATGTCTCATTGCACTAAATTAGGAGGCACATATTGTTAAGTTGTCTCACAACAGGTGAAACTTGTTTGAAACTGGACTGCTCAATCGCTTGTCACATACATTTTCCATTATTAATTATTATTTAATAAATGCATAACTGTAAAACTAGATGAAGTCAATGCCACTTTGTAAGATGTCCAAGGTCTTTGTTGTATTATTTGAAGTTAATATCATTTTTCCCTTATTAATGTATCATTTCACTTATGTCTTCTGTACCATGAGAAAATTAATCTATGCTTTCCCCCACCTTTTAATTTGAATAATAATTCTTCCCATCACAGTCTACTTTCAGGTGCCACCTAAGGTGATAATTATTATCTATTCATCTAATATGACAATCCTTTTTACCTATCCAGGACTTTTCTCCTTACCAACCCCATCCATTTCATCAAAAGAAAGGGAGTGTTGCTTATAATGGGTTCACCTGCTTGTCAAGCGAGATGGTGGAAAGAAAGAAATGGCTCATTCACTCTGATTGTTTACAAAGGTGTGAGCAGGGTGTTAGGAAGGCAAAAAAGATAATGTAATACTGTGGGACTAGTAAGAGTAGGGTTTTGTTAACATCCCCAGACCTGAATGTGTAAAGGAGAGAGGGAAAGAGAGAGCTCTGTGATAACAGCACTGCCCAGAAGGACCTGTGATCCTCAGGAGAACATCACAGCCATGTGTTAACCCTACCTGGACGGAGCCAGAGGAGTAGATACCAGATGGACTGTTCTCTTTTACTCTAATATTTCACCATTGTTCTCCATTGACTAATCCTAGTGGAAGCCAAGTGATGTCTTCCTACAGGCCAGCTTCCCTGGCTCAGAGGCAGTATGGGGAAAAGACAGAGGATCAGCAGGGCCAAATGGGAGATTCCAGCACCCTCTGCTTGGGGACTTGACTTCTATCTAATAAGCCCTTCGAAGCAAGGTTATTAAATTTCTGTGAGCCACAGACCCTTCTGAGAACTTGAAAACTAATCATTTCTTGCCCCAGAAAAATGCCCATAATAACATACACACGTGCACACACACAAATGTGACATGCACTTTCAGGGAGCCTTCTGTATCTCCTTGAGTCCATCCTAAGTCTCAGATTAAGAAAGTCTGCTGTAGTACTAATAAGGTTTAAAAATCTTATTTTTTTTTCTCACATAAAGCTGTTAATTCTACTTTCTTTTGTGAAATTCAAAAGATCAAAAGAAGGTGTATTTTATCCAGTTTTGTGGTCTCTGGGCCAATCAGATAGATTGTCTGAAAAATGTCCAGAATATCAAGAAAATACTTTTGTCAAGAAATCCTATTTGGCAATTGTACCAATAGGAAAACAATTTACAAGCATTTATTTAAAAAATACATTTATAGGAGTTATGAGTTTTAAATGGAAGTAATATGCAAATAACAATATTAAATAGCTTTTAGTTAAACCATTCTTAATCACTATAACTCCAGACCAAAGACATACTCTAAGTTCAAAGTCATTTGTTAGATAACCAACTCTTCTATAACAAACTCTTCTAGAAGATAATTTGGAGGTGGGCTGTACTAATTAGAGTTGTTTCTAAGGAAAAATCTTTCAATTTTTGGAAAACCATTGAGGTATTTTTGTCATTGGATTTCTATCAGAGGCACAAATATGCTGTAGGAAACACGCTTGTGCCTCTGATAGAAATCCAATGACTGGTGCTTCATTAGGGGTATATCCATACATATCCATAAGGTATATATATATATATATATATATATATATATATATATATATGGATGGTGGCCAGGCCCTAAGGGAAAGGCTGAAATCTGTGTAGCAATATAACTGTCAAATTTACACAGGAATGGGTCTGTTGATATTAGCCTGGCTAATCATTTTGCTAATTGGACAGCCAGTTGGGCCACAGTACAAAGTCAGATCAGTTTTCACTTTAACTACTCACACAGATGATGTTTGACTCAAATGTATTACTTTATATCAACACACTGAATGGCTGTAAAAATAATACCACATGTGCTGCTGCCTCTTTTTAATAAGTGTCTTCCTCAATTTTCCCTGTTATAATAGAGATTTTAACACAAAAAAAATTAAAGCTTATTTAAAGGATATCAGTTGAAAAATGCACACATAGGATTCTGGAAATTAGCTACCAGTGTATCTCCTAAAGTAACTGGTTTATCACTTGTCTCCACTTTAAGCAGCTCTCATTCATATTGACTACCTTTGATTTCCTGCTTAAGAAGCACTGTGACCTTTCTCCCTGCTTTCTTCATGCACATAATATGACCTTACCTCAAAAAAAAGTCATGTTTTAAAATAAGGTTGCTCTATTTCTTTCTTTAGATTTTGATAAATCAGATGCTTACAGACACTTTCATGGAGTAGATAAAATGTAGAATTGTTTTGAATATGGTTGAATAAAAATGTAGTGTCAAATAAAATAGAGGAGGTATTTTTAAGAAGCAAAATCGCTTACTGGCAAATGTTTTGGATCCATTTCTTTCCTTTATTAGCAATTTTTTTATCTGAAGAATTAAAGAAAAAAATTGCAAAGTTTCCAATGTAGAGATGAATTAGCAATTAAAGCCAGATTGTTGTCTGCTATCCATAGAAGACACCCCCTCCAAACAAGGAATTCTGTGGTGGATTTAAAGAAAACCACCAGATTATTGTTCATATTTCAGATCAATTGAATTTTTGTGACATGAAAACTAGTTAGACAAGTTTTAAAACTAGAAATACAGTAACCAAACCAGCCTAGTACTGGTACGAAAACAGATATATAAACCAATGGAACAGAACAGAGGCCTCAGAAATAGCACCACACATCTACAACCATCTGAACTTTGACAAACCTGACAAAAATAATCAATGGGGGAAAGGATTTCCTGTTTCATAAATGGTGTTGGGAAAACTGGCTAGCCATATGCAGAAAACTAAAACTGGACCCCTTCCTTACACGTTATGCAAAAACTAACTCAAGATGGATTAAAGATTTAAACATAAGACCTAAAACCATAAAAACCCTAGAAGAAAACCTAGGCAATACCATTCAGGACATAGACATAGACAAGGACTTCATGACTAAAACACCAAAAGCATTGTGGCAACAAAAGCCAAAATTGACAAATGGGATGTAATTAACTAAAGAGCTTCTGCACAGCAAAAGAAACTATCATCAAAGTCAACAGGCAACCTACAGAATGGGAGAATATTTCTGCAATCTATCCATCTGACAAAAAGCTAACATCCAGAATATACAAAGAACTTAAACAAATTTACAAGAAAAAACAAACCCATCAAAAGTGGGTGAAGGATATCAACAGACACTTCTCAAAAAAAGACGTTTATGCAGCAAACAAACATATGAAAAAAGCTCATCATCACTGGTCATTAGAGAAATGCAAAATCGAAACCACAATGAGATATCACCTGACACCACTTAAAATGGTGATCATTAAAAAGTCAGGAAACAACAGATGCTGGAGAGGATGTGGAGAAATGGGAACACTTTTACACTATTGGTGGGAGTGTAAATTAGTTCAATCATTGTTGAAGACAGTGTGGCAATTCCTCAAGGATTTAGAACCAGAAATACCATTTGTCCCAGCAATCCCATTACTGTGTATAAACCCAAAGGATTATAAATCATTCTACTATAAAGACAGATGTACACATACATTTATTGAAGTACTATTCACAATAGCAAGGATTTAGAACCAACCCAAATGCCCATCAATGATAGACTAGATAAAGAAAATGTGGCACATATACACCATAGAATACTATGCAGCCATTAAAAAGAATGAGTTCATGTCCTTTACAGGGACATGGATGAAGCTGGAAACCCTCATTCTCAGCAAACTAACACAGGATAGAAAACCAACCACCACATGTTCTCACTCAGAATTGGGAGTTGAACAGTGAGAACACATGGACACAAGGAGGGGAACATCACACACTGGGGCCTGTCAGGGGGTAGGGGGTTAGGGGGAGGGGATAGCATTAGGAGAAATACCTAATGTAGATGATGAGTTGATTGGTGCAGCAAACCACCATGGCATGTGTATACCTGTGTAACAAACCTGCACATTCTGCACATGTATCCCAGAACTTAAAGTATAATTAAAAAAAGACATATCATTGTAAAATAAAGAGTATAATATGTGTGAAAAAAAACGAGAAATGAAGCTTTGCTAATGTTCACAAGAGTTAAGTCTTCAAAAATGAGTAGACTGTAATTAATAAGAGTTGTAGCATTTTTTTTTTTTTTGGCAAGGTAACTTGCTACTTCTTGGGAATAAAACTGCTCTCAAAATTTTGTGTTTGTTTTTTAAAAATATTTGTTTTTAAAAGAATTATTTAGCCTCTTTAGTCTTTTTGATGATTGGAATATCCATCATGTTACTTTATAATTAATGATCAAAACTCCCACCATGTCAAATTCTCAACTAGGTATCAAGAAAGTCAATCTATTCATGCTTCATCTTGTTTATTTCTCCTGTTTAAGGTATAGTGTAATGAACAGTGAAACAAATTGTGGAAAGGGAATCTTTCTGCAATGATACATGTTGGTACTGTGGGAAAAGCTTATCCACATGGAAAAATATATAATCCTGAAGAATAATTGATTTTGAATATGTGCATTGGGCTGAATAGAACATTATCACAAGTTGTTCTACCAGTAAAAAAGGAAAAAAAAAATATATATATATATACATAATGCTAATAAATTTGCTTCTGCTGTTTCCTCTGCCTGAAATTTCCTTTTCCTTCCCATGTTCACCCCCATCCTCATCAAGAATGCCTATGTGATTCCAAGTTCTCCTGCCTAAGGCTCAATCTGATTCCCTCCAAAGACAGTCGTTCTTCTCATCTTCCACCACCAAAGCTGTTAGTGGCTTGATCTCCTTGATCTTTCCACATCATGAGCCTCAAATGTTTCATGTGGTCTCAGGAGCTCTTATCTTACTAAGAGCATTTATAATACTTTCTTCTCTTGTAAAACTGCTGAAGATATAAAACATCTTTTTCTTAGAATTACTTTTGCACAGAACACTACCTTCCTTTCAGATAACAGGTCATCAATAAATTACCAGTACATTTCATTGGCACCCAGTTGTAATAACATTTTTCAGTTTTTAAAATTGGGCTAGCTCGCTCTCTCTCTACACACACAGACACACAGACACACACACACACACATACACACACACATATAAATTCATCCACTCTAAGCAAGTTTGAAACCCACCAGGGAAGACATTAAATTTTAAAGTTACTTAAAGCTAGGGAATAATCTCTTTTGACTGCATGTACCATCTTCTGGACACAGTGGAATAGGGGTTGGAAGGTCTCAAGCAGCCCTGTTCCTGTGGCTTTGATGGATGCAACCTGAGTAGCTGCTTATATAGGTTGAGTTCAGTGCCTGAAATTTTCTTTCCCAGGTGGGTTTTGCATGTAGTTAGGGACTTCACAGTTCTGGGGGCCTAGTGGTGGTCTGTTCCCATGGCAACACTATGCATTGTTCTGGTGGAGAGTCTGTGGCAGCTTAGTCACATTTCTGCTCAACATTGCTCTAGTAGAAGGGCTGTCTGCGGTGGCTCTGCCCCAAGACAAGTCTTTGTCTGAGCCCCCAGGCTTTCTACAATGTCCTTTGAAATGTGGCTATGAAACCTCCACAGCTCTTGCTTTCTGTAACACTGCAGGATTAGCAGCAGGTGAACACCACCAACGAATATGACTTGTACCTTCTAGAGATGCAGCAGGAGTGACACCGGGCACCATCAGAGCCATGGGTGGGATGTTGGAACAGTCTTGAGATAGCCATAGACAGGGAACCTGAGTCCATGGAGAGCAGCCTAGTCCTGTTCCCCTGAAAGCATTCTGTTCTTGTAGGCCTCTGGGCTTGTGATGTGAGGAGCAGCATCAAAGAACTCTGAAATCTCTCTGGGATCTTTCTTTTGTTTTTGTTTTTTTTTTGAGGCAAAGTCTTGCTCTGTCATCCAGGCTGGAATGCAGTGGTACAGTCTCAGCAACCCCTGTCTCCAGGTTCAAGCAATTCTCCTGCCTCAGCCTCCCAAGTAGCTGGGATTACAGGTTCCTGACACCATGCCTGGCTAATTTTTGTATTTTTAGTAGAGATGGGGTTTTGCCATCTTGGCCAGGCTGGTCTCGAACTCCTGACCTCAAGTTATCCACCTGTCTCGGCCTTCCAAAGTGCTGGGATTACAGGTGTGAGCCACTGCACCCAGGCATCTCTGGGGGTCTTTCTTCCTTGTCTTGAGGAATAGGACCTACATCCCTTCTGCCCATGCTAATCCCTTTAGCAAATGGTCGCAGGGCTACACCCATGGTTTCCCATCCTTAACACAGTTTTTTACTCTTTATATGACCAAGCTGAGAGTTTCCTAAGTCTTACCTCCCTACTTTTATTTTTAATTACGAATTTTGTCTTTAAATTATTGCTTTGCTCTTTTATATATACATATATATATAATTGTGTTTTAGGTTTGGGGTACATGTGATGAACATGCAGGATTGTTGCATAGGTACATACATGGCAATGTGGTTTACTGCCTTCCTCCCCATCACCTATATCTGGCATTTCTCCCCATGTTATCCCTCCCCAACTCCCCACCCCCCGCTGTCCCTCCCCTATTTGCCCCCACAGACCTCAGTGTGTGATGTTCCCCTCCCTGTGTCTATGTGTTCTCATTGTTCAACACCCACCTATGAGTGAGAACATGTGGTGTTTGATTTTCTGTTCTTGTGTCAGTTTGCTGAGAGTGATGGTTTCCAGGTTCATCCATGTCCCTACAAAGGACATGAACTCATTGTTTTTTATGGCTGCATATTATTCCATGGTGTATATCTGCTGCATTTTCCCTGTCCAGTCTATCATCGATGGGCATTTGGGTTGGTTCCAAGTCTTAGCTATTGTAAACGGTGCTGCAGTGAATATTCGTGTGCATGTGTCCTTATAATAGAACAATTTATAATCCTTTGGATATATACTCAGTAATGGGATTGCTGGGTCAAATGGAATCGCTTTGCTCTTAAATCTCACCATTAGTGGCCAGAAGTAACTATGCAGCTTCTTCTGAATTTTGTTAGAAATTTCTTCTGCCAGATACCTGAGTTTATCACTCTCAAGTTCTGTCTTCTACAAAGCCTCAGGCATGAACATAGTTTCAGCAAACTTTTTTTGCCAATTCATAATAAGGATGGTCTTTTCTCCAGTTTTCAATACGTTGCTCCACAGTGCTATCTGAAATTCCATCAGACTGATGTTTACTATACAGATTTCTATAAACATTCCTGTCACAACCTCTTCATCAATCTCTAAGAAATTCCAGACTTTCTCTAGATTTCTTATCTTCTAAGCCCTCACCAGAATCTAGCCTGTTCCTTCGAATTCTTCCAGCTTCCACCCATTACTCAATTCCAAAGCTACTTCTACATTTTTAGGTGTTCATTATCAGCAATATCCCACTTCTCAACCCTAATTTTCTGTCTTAGTCTGATTTTTGTTGCTAAAAACAGAATAGCTAAAATCAAGTAACTTATAAAGAAAGGAATTTATGTCATATACTTATGAAAGCTGAGAAGTCCAGGAGTTAAGGGGCTGCACCTGGTGAGGGTCTACTTGCTGATCAGAGCTCTCTTCAGAGTCCTGAGGCAGTGCAAGGGATTGCATGATGAGGGACCTGTGTGCAAGCTCAGGCCTCTCTTTCTCTTCTTATAAAGCCACTAGTCCTACTCCCATGATAACCCATTAGTCTATTAACCCATTAATCCAGAGCCCTTATGACCCAATCACCTCTTAAAGCCCCATCTCTCAATAATGCCACATTGTGGCTTACATTTCAACATGAGTTTTGTTGAGTACCAATATTCAAACCATAACACATGGCTATGTTAACTTAGTGATATTCTTGATGTAGTTGCTATGGACATATGGAAAACCAACGTTTTCTTCTCAGAGATGCAAATGTCATATGTGGTTAATTTTAGTCATTTGTCCATTCAGTAGCTCAAAGGACTAAACTTTAAAATTAATAAAAAAAGGTCAGAGGAAGTTTTATATTCTATCGACATCAATGGCTTTAATGTGTTTATTATAAGTCTTTTAAGGAAAGAAATTATTCCTTTCATTTCTTTTCCCTCATAACATGCTGTTAATGTTACTTAAATATAATTCAATTAATAAACTGTTATAACATTTTTTTCTTTTGAATTTTTTTTTATTGCATTTTAGGTTTGGGGGTACATGTGAAGAACATGGAAGATTGTTGCATAGGTACACACATGGCACAGTTTTAAGATTGTTGTGCAGCTAGATATTTCATGAATGAAAAATATATTAACATCACTTTTGAAAATAATGTAATCTGCCTTATTTAGATATGTAATAGCGCCTAAGAATAGAATTAATTGCCTACAGTGATCTCAGCTTCTCTTTAGTTAAAACAGAAACTATCAAACATGTTGGATAGTTCAACAACCATGCTGACTGTCCACATGAAAAACCCACTCTGTCCTCTAAGGCCTTATGCAAACTAGAGTTCACCTAGAAATGCCCTTTTCCTCATTCGTTATGGTCCAGTATACTGGTCTTTTCATATTGTTTCTAGGGCATGCTTGTTTGTGCCATAAAATTTTGTTCTTATATTTGCCCTCAAATCTTCTCAAAGTTGACTTTTTGTTATCATTCAGGTCTGAATGCAAATGTCATGTCTCCAAGATATCTTTCCTGAAGATAAACATAAGCAGCTTCCTTCAGTCATTCTCTTTTATATCACTCCATTTTAATTTCCTAATCAGATTTATCACCATTTGAAATTATCTAGTTTGTTTTTATTTCAAGTCTAATGAAATATATCGAGATTAGAAGTTTCATGACAAGAGGGTCCTTATTGTTTGTAGCTGCTATTTCCTCAGTGTCTAGAATAGTGTGATTTATTGAATAAAATAGAATTCTAAATAAATATCAGCTCCGTCTTTTTGTCTATATCCCTGGAATATAAGTAACTACTGAAAATATACTTAGATATGGAATATAGTATATGATTTTGTTTCAAGCTATATAGCAAAAGTCAGTAGCACATCATCAGTGACTCAAGTTAAATACAAGTTGAAAAAGAAGAAAAATTTGTTTTTAGCACCTAATTCAAATTTGGGGAAAAGGTACTGTACTGTGAATACTTATTATAATTTGGTTGAAACTGATCTGATGTGGATTTAAGGTGCATTAGAGGTGTTTGGAATTGAAGACAAGGGTTTGTAAAGATAATATATTATTCTAGCCTTCATTGCTTCCTTAAAATTGAAACTGTTCTGTTCTCCATGATCCTCCTTTGGGAAAGGAGACTTATTCAGACTGGGGGTTTGCTTGCATTTGATTGTTCAGCTGTATATCAACTGGCATGGGTTCAGCAGAGGTCTCTGCCATTTTGCATTCAATCCTCCTGAAAATCACCACCCAAATATCCTACAACAGGGATCAGGCTTCGGTTTAAGTGCTGCTCCGCTCACATACTTGTGTTCTAGTCATTTAGAAAAGTGTGATTAAAAACCATTATGTGCCCTAACAGATGTGACCTTAAAGAGTCTACTAAGGTTTAAAACAAAAAAGGTGCAAAGCAATAGTGGTTAGACTAACACCAGGAAAGTATTATATGAGCTGAACCACACTGAATAACTTCTCATTGATTACTACCTTCTGTTTCAAGAAAAATACCACGATGTTTAAGAATGAGCTGCAATGTTCTTACATCAGCTCCCTCTCCCCATCTCACTACTTCCCTGGTTCTAATGAGGAAGAAATTAAACGTAGATGGTTACTGAATTTTAAATGCTCTTCGTTGAAGAGGAATTATTGGATTGTTACCATCTTCACTTCCTCTAGTCTCAGATAATTTAATCCATGTGCCAAGAAAATACAAAACAAACAAAATAAAGCCATGGAAACTATTTAGAAAATAAGATCCTCTTATTTTAAAAATCTCTCTTGTAAGTACTAAAGTAATCTTAGGAAACAAGTTAGCTACCTTTTATTAAGCATACTGCTCCTGTTGACTGAGAGAGTTTTGCCAATTTCCCTGAGAATTCACAAAAGCATTTCAATGTTTCTGTATTTAATGTAATATGCTGTACCTTGTCCACAAATATGGGGCTACTCAGCTACCAGTGGTAAAACATGTAACATAGATTGTCAATACAGTAGGAGAGGTTTTCTCCTTAACAAGTAATTATCTTTCCTATTTGTAATGATTGATGGATCATTCTGCTCTTCACAAATATTTTGGTCCTACTCATGACCAAAGATACATATTTATGACATCTCTTGAGCAAAGGATGGAGTCTGTAAGCCTAAGAACTGGATGACTGAACTTGGATTCAGTAATATGAGGCATGAAATATAATATAGTTTCCTGAAAAAGTCTGTTAGCAATACACACATGTGCTTCATGAAAGTTTGTAGAAAATCAGAATAACCTATTTTTCCTCATTTATACTGAATAATGTGTTTTACCCTTCAATTTTATTTTTTCTTGATGTGGATTTATAGCATTCGTAGATATTTTAAACAATAAGACTATAAAATAGGGCTGCTGCACACTGCAAAAGGAACTGTGAATCCCTTACTACTGCAAAGAATGAAACTTAAAGAAAAGTAATCCTATTATAGTAAAGGCTTTATACATGGCACAATGCTTTTTAAATTATTAACACTTTTCAGATATTATCAACTAAAAAGATATTGTATTTGAGAAAACTTTTTAAAGTTAAAAATAAAGTTTATTTAAATGATCCTTGATATATCCTATAAAATAAGAGAGAGGTAAAAATATCGGTAGTAACTATACCCAACTCTTGCAAATTTAAGTAAATTTGTTCTTTGAAATAAGTCCCCGCAAACAAAGTTGCCTGCCTCTTCTAATAATAGCCAATTTAAAAATCACTTTGAAGTTCACAAATAATAGTCTGTTAATATAGGTGATTAAATTGACATAGCATTTTGTTTTAATTACTGAAACAGTATGTGTCGTGAGGGTGTAAATCAGGAATCTGTGGAAAATCAGAGTCAGGACAGTGTTATGGAAGAATTGAGGAAAGTAGTTAGAGTTGGGGCAAAGACACTTCATCATTTATTAAGCTGACGCAAAAGTAATTGCGGTTTTTTGCCATTTGCACCAACTGAACAGTTACTTCATCTTTGCTTGGGAGGTGAACTGAGAATTAACGGTATCCCTCAGACAAGAATTAAAAGCTTGCCATATAAACACACACAAAAAAACAGAAAGCAAAAGAATTGTTTTTAAATCAGCAGGTTCGAGACGGCACCCTCCATCAGACTTCTGTGTTCCCAGCCCCACCGCACCAAGGCCTCTAGAAGAAGCTGGCAGAGAGACTCATGAGCTCACTCCATGTAGCTCATAAAAACATGGGGCAGTAAATATAATTCATTTACATGCAGTATCTAGCAATGATTCGGGGCAATGTTAAGACTTCTAAGGATGCCAGAGCAACACAGGTGAATGTGATGACTTGTAAGGCGCTTTGGAGCTGAAGAGTAGACTTGTCATGGGGCAGGAAAGACAGCAAAGCTCAGGATAATTTCTTTATAACTCAGAGACACTGGTGCCAATATCGATTGCTGAGTGAAAACGTGAAGTTGGAAGATACTGTGTTTGAGCTGGCTATACAGAGATTAATTCTTGGACATCCTACGTATAAGAACTCAATCTTTTCTTTCTAAATTTGTATTTCCTAAGGAATAAATTAGGAATGTTCCCAGAATGTTCTCTTAAAGATCTAAAATCTTTCTTGGTAAAATACATTCTTTAGGGTCTTTTGATGGAGAGGGGCAAGAGATTTTTGTGAGAAAGTGGGAAAAATAGAGGATAATGGAGTAAGAAGATTGCAGTTAAAAAAAAAATCTGGGTCTTAAAATTGCATCTGTCTTTTAACTTCAACTACCATCTAATCCTTGGCATATCATTTTCCCCATCAGAACCTCTATTCCCTCATAAGCAAAATGAAAATAATGACTTAGAGAACTCTTGAAGACAATCCCATGAAACAAAGCCTATAAAGGGCCTATTGCAATCTCTGAAATATAATAGACTCCTAATAATTTTTTGTTTCATTAAATTCCTTTGGAAAATTCATAATCTATCTTGCCTGAAATGAACATAGAGTGTTTATAGTACTATTATTTTTATTATCAAATAGATAATGAAAATATGGTTAAAATTTAGGTAGGAAACAGTATGGACCTGGGCAGGCCAAATGTAGCATACCCAGTGATATCCAGTGATCTGCCAGACTGTATGTGTTCGAGAGACTAAGAACACATAAGGAAGGCAAGAAGTAAAGAACTCACATCACCCCTAGAGGCAGCACAGCCTTTCTGCATGGGCATTTCAACAGAAACTTTGCAGTTTTTGCAGGAATTGATGGTACTCTGCATTTCTGTGTCTTATAATTACTAAAAGGAATAGATAAGCAGTGTAGCGGACGAGTGCCTAGGATAGGGTTTATAATGACAAGACAATGTTTAGAAAAATCCCGAAAATAGGAGAATGAGAGAGTAAGGGGAGCAGGTAAAAATCATTCTGTTCTTGTTCTCTGAGTTGAAGCTTGATTGAAATGCTCTGTGGATGAATTGTTACGTGAAGCATAGTTCTAGAAGGTGGTGTGAAGTTAGGAATATAGGCATCTCTGTTTCACTTCAGCCTTGTAAGTCTTGACTATACAGCTATAAGAATTCTGTATTATATATGTAAAACCCCATTGCCCAAAGATAACTTCTAAATTAAATAAATATTTTTCTTCTCTTTTTAACAATAGGAGATCTTGAAATCTTTTAGTGATGCATTTTCTTCTACTCTGTCTTCTAGCAGTCACTAAATAATATGCTTTTACGTACAGATGGAAGCAAGTTTGACTTTAAATGAAGACAATTTAGATAAACTGTGGGATCTACGTAAAATGATATTTAGAATATTCATGAATTCTGATCTCACACAGTTTTCAACAATAAGACTTTTGTATTTAAGCCAATATGATTACCTTTAGAGTACTAACTCTTCCCTTTAATAATTAAAACTTTATTTTAAATTATACATAGTGTTATACATTTTTACAACTTATATAAGATTATTGACATTGACTCAATTCATATTTTGACACCATTGCCCTTACATGCAAGACATATGTTTGTGGAAGTGCACAATAATCCATCTTATAGTTTACAACTTAGATTTTAGTCTCTTTTTTACTGTTTCGGACGGGATCTACCTCCTGTTACCCAGGCTGGAGTGCAGTGGTGTGATACTGGCTCACTGCAGCCTCAACTTCCTGGGCTCAGGTGATTCTCCCACCTCAGCCTCCCTGGTAGCTGAGAATACAGGCATGCACCACCATGCCTGAATGTTTGTATTTTTAGTAGACATCAGGTTTTGCCATGTTGTCCAGGCTGGTTTCAAACTCCTGGGCTCAAGCAATCTGCCTGCTTCAGTCTCCCAAAGTTCTGGGATTACACACATGAGCCACTGCACCTGGCCTAGCCTTTATTATTTTTTTAATGAAAGACATTGATATCTCTTTCTTCTGGCAGTGATGGTACCTGTATATGATATGTCAGTTACACTTCTGCACAGCTACAAGTATGTTAGCCTTGGTAAATGAGAGACATGAGTAAACATTGATCATGTGGCAGATATCTAACAAGTTACAGATAAATCCATATTTGTAAAAAGATTATTCTCAATTACTTCTGCTTTGTTATATTTCACTTAAATTGGGAAACCAAAAAAAATAAATGTTAAATGAGTTCTTCAGACTGAGATTTCATAATATTGAAAGAGCTTTGCTTATTTTAGGAAAGCTTGCACTGAATTAAAAAAAAAAAAGCATACAATGACTAAGTTACTAAACAGTATTTACAGTTAAAATACATGTGTGGTGATAAATGTTTATCCCTATATTGCAACATTTAGTTATTATGAATAAATCCAAGTTCAGGTCTTCTTGCATATTCAATATGGTAAATATTGTATCAAAATGCTTTAAAGCAAATGTTTAAAATAGATTACTATGAGTTAAAATATTGAGTTAAAATATTTAGCAGCCATGAAGGGATCATGTACAAGGACTTAAATTATTATTTTGTTCTTTAAATAAAGAAATTAATTGAACTGATTATAATATTTTATACATTTTGATGTAACAAATTACTTCATGGGATATAACAGGAAACCAAGCTAATTTTCCATCAATTGTACTGTCGAAGATTGTCCTACTGTAATATTTTGATTTTAGGGCATTAGGGCTTATTTCTAGCAGAATACTGGAATAGAAGTATTCAGCTCTGACATGATCATTCATTTCTGTCTCAGGACCTAGGTACATTTTAATAGATGGGATGAGAGAGAAAGGGCTGTTGTGTCTCTCAAGGAATTACTAAACCAGATGTTGAAAAGGGAGGAGAGATTTTTAAATTTTAGTTGAAAAGCAGTATCCAATGAATTAAAAACTGATACCCAATGAGTAACAATGCCTCCAGCCAGATAGCTTTGGGCACTTCTGAGTCAACCTCTGGCCACTTCTTTACTCCTCCATGAAGTGACTTTTCCAGGTCACTTCTTATGTATATTTGTGGAGGATTTCTGCAAGAAGCGTGCAGGTCACCATCTGCTCTGCAGATCAAAGGCATCCATCTCCTAAGTTACCCACTGAAACAAGGGTCAACTTTGGAAAATTTAATCCAGTGAATGCTACTCATAAAATGAATTGCAGATTTTAATGCACCTTAATTTTCAAAGGAATTTAGTCTATGATATTTAGCTAAAAATAAAAATATAATAATACATTGGTATAATTTTCTTAAATTATATTTTCTGTTTGGTGCCCGAAGAGAGAAAAGAATGGCATTGTTGTATTTCAAATACATTTTTTAAAGTCTTCATTCTGTCTTAGCAGGCAGAAGTTTTGTTTTGTTTTGTTTTGTTTTAAATAGTATTTACACATAATAAGATGGTTATAAAAATCTAAGCTTATATTCAACATGTATAGAAATGTTTTCCAGTGAAGTTTGCCTGTTGCAAATATAAGCAACCTTTCCTTAACTTTGAACTTTTCCAAACTTTTTATTTTTGAAAAATTTATGTTAAAAGCTGAAAACATAAAAATTAAGAAGCTGAACCCCCAAATTTCTGATTTTTAAGATGGAAAGCCATCTGAACTTTCACAGTATTCCAACAGAGGGCAGTGGAATTCCACAGATGAATTTGATGGCTGTGCTGAAAAATAGATGCCCAGAATGTAAATCTCTGAAGAGAAATCTGTATTAACACAGCTACCTCAGGAAAGGGGGGAATTATTGCACTTAATTAAAGTGTATTGACACCATATGTGGCCCCACCTCCCCCACTCCCCTTTTTGGATTCATTAAGAATTAAAAAAAGAAATCAGAGACTAGTAAACGCAATATTCCTATAGAGTCTGTGACTTAACCCTTAATCATTAATCCTATAAAAATTACACTTAAACAAAAAGCTAGTTAGCAAACAGAAGCCTTTCAAATTAGACAATTTATGTTCATTATCTCTATAACTCAAAGGAATGTCATTGGACTGTTTTGCAAAATACTATTCTCTTAATGGCAGTTCGTATTTTCTTATGTACTATTTTAAACAATTTTAAAGGACAGCAAAGCTCTAATTATTTTTGCCAGTGAAGTTTACATAAAGATTTGAATTATTTTAGGTAATCTGAATAGAATTAGAAACAATATTTTTATGGGTCTCATTCCCCATATTTTTTAAAGTCCTTGCACTTTGAATAAAATACATTCATTAGAGTTGAAAGTGAAACCCTTTTGTTATGACGTGGACACTTACTTAAAAATTAAGCTAAATTCGACTCTTTGGAAAAATGTAGCTAAAAAGTCTGATTTTAAGAACCTTTTAATACATTGTCTTCTTTATTCTATTTTTGTTTTTGTCACAACTCTTGTTCTTTTTGTTTTTTAACTGAGTTTTTCTTCAAAACACATTTGGAGGCAGAAATATATATTATCACTACATTTGAATTAGTTGTAGAATTAATATCTAAAATCTGAATTTTTTATATTCTAATGAAATTGGTTTCTTCTTTATATATTTTAAGATTATATTTTATTTAATAATTTTTTTATTTTCTGATTGAAAAATAATGATTGTAGAGTATTTAGAAAACACAGATAACCAATATAAATAGAATTTAATGACCCATACTTCTACCTCCCAGAGATATGCAGTCAGTCTGGTGATTTTTCCCCTCCTTTTTATTATGTGTACAAGAATATTTATTTAACTTCAATATATGTTTATTACGATATATATCTCACATATGTTGATATATATTTTTATACATGTTAGTATATATTTCATGTATCTGTGTGTATATACACATATATTATGCTGGATTATACCAGCTATAGAATTTTATAATATTCTTATTTTTACAAAACATTATGCTTTGTAGATTTTCCCATATTTAGGTTATCACTATATGATTTTAAATGGGTACGAACTGTTACATCATGTAGAGTTACCATAATTCATTTATTTTTCCTTGTAGATAAATAATACATCTGAAAATGTAGTACCCTAGAAATTGAAAATTAATTCTAAAGTCAGAAGTGTTCTATGGTATAGGTTGAGCCTCATGACTTAAAAGCTCAGTCTTTGAAATTAGGTCCATTCACTAATCCGAGTAAACAGCTAGTAACTACAATTTAAAACTCTTAAAAGGGAAGGAATATTGACTGTATGCTCTAAGGGATGAGATACATATTTTGATGACTATATTTTAATAGCATTAAGAGAGAAAGGTAGAGTTGGAGACTCTTATTTATGTGATTATTACATACGCATGCTTTTGCCTACAATGAAACCCTCTTGGTCCTCTTGTTAAGGTGAGACAGAATTTGAAATGAATGCCATTTTTCAGTATTCATATCCCCTAAAATATTTTCAGATACTTTTTCTGCTACTGTACAAAACTTTAATAATAAATTTAATATTTTATTACATTATTCATAACCATACATTTAGTAACTAGATTTGAAAACTAGGTACAAAATATTTAAAAATCTCACAAAGTTGGGGTTAGCTAATATTAACGAAAAGTCTTCTTGTGAGTGGAAGAAGTTCCTACTCCACTCCCATAAATTCTAGTTTTTAACCAGCTGTATACTGATTTATTTTACCATATTGATATAAGAATTTTGGTATGGCTTGTAAAATAACTATATATTTGAAACCAAATACAGAATGAATATAGAATTTATTGCATAGAGTAATTGTCCTTACCATTTTTTTTAAATATTTCATTTATTTAGGTAGCTATCTATAGAAATATCTATTTCTATATATTTATAGATTTTGCAGTTTTAAAAGGCTTTTTATATTTTTTGGAGTAGGTAGAGGGAAAATCAGAATATTAGTATCCTAATATTATATGTGTGAAAACTTAGAATTGGCTGAAATATTGATTAACGTTGGTAGCATTTTTAGATCACCATGACATAGCATGCTGAGAACTGAATCCTCTTTTCAGATGCATGCCTAGTTCTCATTCCATTGCAACATGATAACACGTTCTTTTAAGCTACTAAACCCTTCATATGTGTGTCTAAGTAATTGCATACATCATGCTTAATCTACAAGTATATTGTATATAACATATATGCATACACACATGTATGTGTGTGTGTGTAGAGAGAGAGAATACAAAGGAAGCATATAGAAAGTGTATACAAATGAAAACACCTAACTATATATACATTGAACTATTTTCAGCTCATAATTAGCCAAAGAAAAAAATAAATAGTAAATTTAAGAATCCTACATTTCTTTACACTCTGGCCTGTGGATTATTTTTAAACAAAGAAGCATTTTCAGCCTTAATCATAGCTCTGAGTAAATGAAAGCGTTCCTGCACATTTGAATTTCACAGGTTTTGTATTTCACACTGGGAGTCAGGCTTTCACAGATTTTTAACTACCTTAAAACCTTGTTAACTTTCAGCTGAAATTGCTGTTTTACAATGTCATGTTCTTGTGGGAATACAGGATCTTTTAGAAAGCAGTTTTGAGGAACTCTATTCCCAGAGCAATCTAAATCCAAAGCTGGGTAGAAATAGTACTAGTTGGTAGAAGTAAATGGCTTAAAGGGCAAGCTATGTTTATAGACAAATGGTAAAATAAAACAAAGGTAAGTTGTCTTTAAAATCAAAATGCACAAGAATATTCTTCTCATTGAGAATGACAAGGACCAGCTCTGTGGCGGCTGCTATACTGGGGTATACCAGCTGCTTGCAATGGCTTCTTTCTGCTTCTGCTACATAAGGAAGGGGTTGCAACTTACTGGTGACTCCTGGGTAGCCGATGCTCTCCATCTGCTCCCAAATGGCACTTCCCTGGATAGCCACATGCAAGAGAGGACCAGTCTGAGATATCAGAGTTAGTCTGCAGCTGTGAGCTCAGTTACAATGTTGAAGGCTTTAATTCTAAGTGAAAAGGAAAAGCCAAATTGGGAACCACCTGAGGATTTCAATGGTCAGTAGGTAAGGAAAAGGGCTCAGGGATGTTCGTCTTTGAAGTCTATAAATGGAGAACAAAAGGAGAGTGAAGACTGAGTAGGGATCAGAACCAGTAAGGATCTGAGAATAGGTATTTAGATTATGTGCATGAAATGTCCTAGTCCATAAAGATGTGGTTTACAGATTTTTTTAAACATTAATTTTTTACTCTAACTTTTCTAAACTGATAGTTCTTAACCTGGAAAGATTTTGCTCCTAGATGACAGTTGGCACTGTCTGGAGACATTTTTGGCTGTCATACCTGGAGGGAGAGGTGCTACTGGCATCTAGTGAGTAGAGGCGAAGGATGTTGAAATCATTTGACAATGGATAGAAAAGCCTGCCCCACCGGCCCACACCATGATAAAGAATTGTCCAGTGCAAAATGTCATAATGCTCAAGTTGAGAAACCCTGGTTTAAGCCCACTTTTCAGGTCGTGTCACTATGTCTACCAGTTAAGAGCAGCTAGTTAATTGTAGAAACTATATCAAAATGGAAATACATGGGGTTTACTCTACATGTTGAACTGACATACAAATTCTCAGACCTACAATAAAAGCATCACAAGTCTAAAATTATTTAGTTTTGTGAATAGTCAGGAGAAGACTGCTCCTTGTATTTGTCATGATTGTGTGTTTTCCAGAACATTATTGTCCCCTTTACAAATGTTCACCTTAAAGAGAAACAAAAAAAGTGAACAAGGATTAAGAATGCAAATTAACCTAAATAATAAAGGAAACAAAATAACAGAGAAGTTTCAAATTAAGTAAGGGACAAAAAATAGCTGTAGAAATAAAATATTAGTGTGTCTGGTAATGTAATATAAGTTTTCCCCCCCCCCCGATTTTTAAGGCACACACTGAACTATAAAGAAAAATGCATTTGGTTTTCTGAGTTGTGCTGCATTCCTCATTACAGGCTTTCCTCTCCTAGAAAGCTTTCTAGACCTCTAAGAAACAGACATTGTGGGGTGTGAAACTGTCAAATGCAGACAAAAGGCTTCCAAGGGGCCTAGTGTTGCATTAGAAGGCACTTGTTTTCCATCTTAAAATCGAGCTTGCATGTGATGAAGTCTGTTTTTTTCTGAAACTTGGCAGCAGCTGACCAGTAAAATTTGGTCTTGCCGGAAGTCTTAGCTACAGCGGTGGCAAGGGTTAATATTAAACCCACCACAGCATTTTGCACAATCTCCCAGGAGATCTTTCAATGGATTTCCACTGCCACTGGAAATAATGGCTCGCAGCTGCAGCAACCCATAGTAACACTTGATATTCCCGTCGCAAGCGGAGCAGTGCTTTCAGTGGAAATGAGAAAATCACTAGCGCCGTGCTGTACCTTTTGCCTGGGGTCAAAGTTCCCAAGCCACAACCTAAAATGACCTCTCAACCCAACACTCAGCCTAGGTTGCTTCTGGATGTGTTTATTATCTCCTCATTTTATGAAATGTACATATTGGCACACATGTATGAAGGTAAGAGCCAGTGAAGAGCCCTAGGGAAATTGACATTCCTGGTGTAAAGGGAATTGATTTCTGTTTTTCACAGAGTGGTTTTCATCTACTTATTCTTTCAAGATTGTGGAGAAAGTGGCCAAATATGTCTCATGATTTAAATGCAAAAAGTGTTCCTCCTTTCCCAATCCCTCCAAGTCTTTCTAATCCATCGGTCCCAGTGCTAAAAGTCCATCATCATTGGATGTATCATTCTATTGGGATAAAACTTTGAACATTAGAAACAATTGGTAAAACTAGAGCCACCTCCAGAGAAATATGACAATCCATTATTTAGGGAAATCCCAAGCAGGGCAGCTCCTAAGACTCTGGCACTCTTTGTACAGCTTCCCTGCTCCCCATCATCTGACAGATCAATATTTACTCAATCATTCACTTATGTATTTAGATACTTGTTTATTCAATCATTCCTACACTATTCATGCACTCACTAGATAGACTTGTTGCATGCCAAGAAATTGCCAGGCAAAGGGCAGAGTACAAGGCCTGTGCCATTTGTCTGGGTAAGTTCCTCATTTAGACAAGCTGCTCTGGAGAAGCTATGTCTCAGGCTCTCCAGATATTATAGTGATTTAAATCAAGCACAACCTTCACTGCCCCGCCTCCCCACATTGCAAATTATATATCCATGTATAATATTTTATTTTTATATTTTGTATGATATATTTTAAAATATTATATAGTATATATATGCACGTGCAAACACACATATATATGTACCTGAATGTGTGTAAGGAAGCTATGTGGAGATTGCTCTAGGCATCCCACAATTCGATGCAATACTGAAAATTGGCTGTGACAGCATTTTAATGTATCAGAAAGCATTAGAGCTACTCTGTGATGTCATGGATGTCCCTTGAGAAAACGTGGTCATTAAGTGAGTCACATGTGGTGATAAGAAGCCACTAAAATAAACAGACTTCTCTATAATTACTAAATTTCTCGGAAAAACAGAGTGTTTGAGACATTTTGTATCTGTCTTCCACTGAGTTCAAAGTTTCCGCTCCACCCATTTTCTAAAAAGTGCTAGTTGAAATTGTGCAGCATAACCAAAAGAAAAAAGAATTGGAGGCCCCTCTGGAGTATTTGGAGAAATTTTTGCTGTGATTAATTTTCTTTTAAGCAGTTGGAAGCTCCGAAATAAAATGGTATAAGTGGACTTGTTCTATATAAAAAACACAATCACTTTCAAATTATTTTTCATGATGTAAATTTTTAGCATTATAGTAATTAAATAGCAATCTTGTATTATAGTCAGTCATATATATGGGCGTGTTATGTACTATATATCTACATTGCATATCATGTTATTCAAACTACACATACATATGTGTGTACGTATATATGTGTATGTATGCATACACTTATTATATATAAACTCTCCTAATTAATTAACTTACATCCTTCCTCACAAGCCAGGCTTTTAGCAGCTAGAATTCCAGGTTGAAAGTAATTCCCATTTCATCAGATTCTTAGGAAAACATGGAAATGGGAGCCATGAAGCTTTCACTAGAGCATATTTCCATGTAAATTAAATAGAAAGGGAAAATAATTTTGATAGATTAAATTTGCATTTTCATATGCAAAACTAAGATGATAGGTTAAAATTGAGATCTTGAAAACATTAAGGGCAGACCCAGAAGGGAGAAAGAAACTGAAAGAGGATATTGGAGGACACCTATACCAACGAAACAGTCCACTGACTTCATAAGTTTGTTCCAGTCCTGCCTTCCTGACACTGAAGTTCAAGAGGCTCTTTGAGTTAAACCCCAATTGTCTGTTCCCTGATGTAAAGAAATAATGTATTCCTGGACTCTAAGTTTTTTGTTTTTTTTCTAAGCGCAATTCTAATTTATGTATGTGACCACTCTGGAGAAGCTTGAAGCTTTATTTTATTTTTAAAGGCATAATAGATGACTAAATTATATTATGTCAACTTGAATTATGTGACAGGCTCTCATTACCTAATGGCTTTGCTATTTTATTGGTGCCTCAGCAAAACCTCCTCAGGAACCCTCAGGGACAACTACTGTCTTCTCCTCTACCCTAAAACACTTAGCTTCTATTTCTTTGTACTCAAATAGCATCCTGTCCTATTGTAATCATAGCATGTATTTCCATTTAGGTAGATTTTTATTTACACTTGTTTTTCCTCTGCCTTTAGAGAATGCACTTCCAGGAGACAGAGGTGAGACTGCATTTATCAAAGTAGCATCAGGATCCTCCAGCACCAAATAGACATTCAATAAAATGTTGTGGAATGAATAAGCAAAAAGATAAATGAATGGGTCATTTCACTCTCACTTGTGGAATGCATGGGTTTCTGGAACACCTGACTACAAAGGAGCTTTGCTTATGTTGTCCTAGCAAATACAGCATTTAAGAGGCATGCTTATAGCACATTATACATCTCTAAGGATACAGAGATGAAAGGGATGACCATTCTCCTAGGATGTTGGAGAGGGATGGCTGAAAAGCTCTTATTTTATAAATAATCTACCAAATTTAAACCTTGTTCAAATGTTTATAACAGAGAACATGTCTTTAGTGGTTGCAAGAGAGCAATGACTTCTTGCATCTATTAATATTCTGCCAACTTTTGGTTACTAAATTTATCATCAGGGATGAAGGTTATTTTCTGCACCATATAGAATTTTCTGCTAGAATTTAAGCTAAATTTAGAGAAATAACATACAGAATTATGTGTAGGCTTCGCTCTTATGTGTATAAAAATAAATACTGTATGTGTCTATACTCACGTACTTAATTTGGGGAATTTTTAAAAAATGGATCAGCCACTCTTATTTTCACTAGGATGTGAGGAGCAGAAGGATAGAAAATATTCAAATGATCTATTGTTTTCTTGGAATGCATTATTAAATTTTAGTTTTTATATGTTTGTGTTGGTTTTGAAAGAAAATTTAAGCAAAGTGATGAAGTCACCTTGAAAGCCTAATTCCAGGTGAAGCTAATATAAAGTTCCTCCCATGTTGCCACTGAATATCTGAACTTGTTCTATGTTGGGAAGAGAACATCTCTTTCCCATAAAATGTTGCACAGAATTGGTTTATGACTCAGGTTTTCTGTAGAATTAGGAAATTAATTAAGAGTCTTGGTTTCATGAGAATGCCCTCATATCACTAGTCAAATAGGACTTAAAATGGTAGAAAGAGATGTGGATGAAGTCAGATCATAAAGAAGGTACTTTATTACATATTTTATATTCCTTTCTAATATTTTTGGTCTGAAAGCAGCTGCAGACCTCCCCAGGGAGCAGGCAAGGCTCACTGGCAGCTGGTAAGCACCTGTTGAAGTGGCTGGTATCCATTCTGATTGGACAGGGCATCTGTTTCTGATTGGTTGTTGCCCATGCTCTAACAGTCATTAAATATCTTCAATATCACCCCTCAGAATAGGCAACCGTGCTATATTCTTGATACTTATATATTTGATTTGTGTAGTAAAAACAGTTATCTTTATCAATATTTGAATGACTGAGGGTCTTATTTAACCAATTTCAACATAGAAGGGAAGGGTTATGACGCACTTTGAAACAGGTTGGATGTCTAAGTTTTAGAATAGTTTTAAGAAAATAGAACAGGAAACAATGCAGGTTACCGATTAACAAATTTATCTTAACTAAGGCAGGAAATCCATTCATTGCATGACTAATAGGCAAATGGATGGGTGCTGTTAATGACTTGAAAAAGTTATTATTTCCAACAGGAGATTAATATCCTTATTTATGGATTTTCATTTCCATATCTTTTTCATAGATAAGTGAAATTTTATCTGTATCTATATTTACAAAGAGTAAATGAATAGAATATAAATTCATGAGACTTCATCCTATTTTCATTTCTTACTCTTGTTAAAAATATAAAATCAGGAAAAGCAGAGAAGTATTAAGTGCCAGGAGAAAGAGTAGCTATATCTTGGAATAGAACTGAATCTTCCACTGCTACCTGACATTCTACATTCACTTAAACAACTAAACAGAAAATGGTACTCCACAGCTACATATATTTTTTTTAAAAAAAAGGCAGGCTGTAAAGGTACGCTTAGTGGCTAGACACAGCTGGGAATAATTGGGAAATGGAGTACAGTGCAAAAGAGTTTAAAAACCACATGGTCTCAATGATATTTTCATAGTGCTCCAAGCAATTTTCTTCCACAAGTCAAATGGTTTCAAGACTCTCCAGCTCAAAATTACCTACAAAACATAAATGCCAAAAAAGGTAAACTGCAATGCATTAAGACAAAACAACCAGTAACCCTTGAGGAAATTCCTTGTCAGATTTGTGAATGGGACACTTCGTGGTGCAGACGGCCATTGCTAAGCCTTTAATCCAAACTGTCGATGTCCCTCGTTCAACCAGTGAATAAGATAAGCAGTGATTCACACAAGATCCCAAAACACACTTGAATCCCCTGACTCTATTTCTGTGGTGCAGAATGGGGGGTCCTAGAAACGGGCCTATGGCGGTGTTCATATAAGTAAATTACTGTTTACTATGAGAGTACTTCTGCCACAATATGCAAAGTCTTACTTTAGGTGACTTTGTGGGTTAATTGACATGAAAGTCATAGGACATCTGTCCCAGTAAAATGTATAACCAATATCAGTGTGAATAAGGTAACTACCATGAACAACCTAAACCCCAAGAATTCCGAAGTTAAAAGTCTTATACCTAATTTGTGTCTCTAATTTTGCTCATAATTGATATTGATAAGAATTCTCATCAATCGAGATTCTCTAAGGGGAGGATACAGAACAATTTTTTACTTTTAAAATGCCTAAAGACAAAATAGGTTATGTCACATATCACTCCTTATATTTATTATATTATATTGGCACATAAATATGCCAATCTTTCTCTAGCTAATTAAATATATTAGCAACTGTTTACTCAGCATACTGCATGGAAAGAACTTTCTCTAAGCACTTTACATGTAAAATTCACTTACACATTTTAAAAATAATTTATTATTTCCACCTTACAGATAAGAACAGTAAGTATCAGAGACAGTAAGCAAATAACACACAATCATAAAAGTCACCGTTAGCTGGCATGGGATGTTAAATTTCCATTATCTTTCCAAACTCATGAAAGATAGGTATTTCAGAAAACAGTAAACCTAGTACAGCAGTTATTTCTAAAATTAAAACAACAAAAACATTGCCTTGTCTCAATCTGTCATTTGTTTCCATGAAGGAGAAATATAAAATTCTAAATATTTCCCAAATTAAAACATATTCAGCTTTTGATATGATGGAAGCAAGATTGAGATTTGGGACTGGATTCAAAAATTCTGTTAACTGACAATATCAGAAGAAAAGATTATGGTGCATGTACCAGAAGCTAGGACGTTTAAAATGTGTCAGATGATGGTGAGTTTCAGAAGTATCACAAGTGATTATATACAGAAACTTTCTTTTGCTAGGCACTTGCCTAGTAAAGAGCAATGTTTTAGGCCTCTTTCTAATAGCTCATACACATATAGATAGTCATAATCTACTTCCTTTAGTTTTCAAAGATAGCTAAGAGAGGTTTTAGCTCCACAAGAAGCTCTTTCTCTGTATTCTTGACAGGTTAGATAAGGATGACTTAGACCACAAGTTGGCAAACTATAAATGGGGGCCATATTGGCTGTCTGCCTGTTTTTATAAATAAAGTTTTATTGGAAAACAGCTAGACTTTTTCATATATGTATTGTCTTTGGTGACTTTCATGCTACAACAGCAAAATTGAGTACATGTGACAGAGACTGTCTGGCATAAAAAGCCAAAAATATTTACTGTCTGGCTCTTTGCAGAAAGTTTGCCAACCCCAGACCCAGACGATTATAGCATATGTTAAAAAAAAAAAAGAAGAAAGAAAGTCAAGACTACTGAGGCCTTGGTAGACAAAGGGAGACAGAGTTAAAATTTCATGCTCCTTTCCAGACAGTAGTCTGGTCCCCATGGCTTGCCATCTGTCATTGTACCATTGCAACTGTTATTGCAAAGGACATCTATTTGGCCTAATAGCAGTAGTGCCACAGACAGAATTTACAGACAAAAAAGAAAAGTTGCCAGAGCCCATTAGTTTGAGACAACATTTTATTGAATCTTCACCTTATTACAAAATTTCACTTGCCAAACTCAGTGTTTTTAATAAGAGGTAATGATTTGTGTAGGGTTTTAAACAAATCCCGGTGGAATTCAAATATTTTTAAAGACTATCTTAGATAATATATTTTAGTATAGAATCAGTGTTGAGTTAGCTATTTCACAAAAATATGTGAAGCTAGGTTGAAATCATGAAAGAAAAATCACTAGTAAAGACCCATACGTGGTTCATGGAAGCATCGTCTTTCACTATTTGAATTGTGGTACTGAAAGGTTACATAGCATGAGTGTTTGGGGTGCTTTATCCCTAGCTGTGGATACAAATTAGTGCTCTCTTTTCTAAGACTTAAGTCTATTTTAAAATAGACCAAGGAACTTTAACAGCAAGTTTTAAACATGGGGATCTGTCCAGCTGTGTTCTGAGCTTGGGCAGCACTGCCATCTTTTCTGCAAAGCACGACGGTGTCTCCATTGTGCACAGAAGTCACCCACCTTGGAAGAACAGGCACAAGGTGTCAGGATGTTTTCTAGAGAGGACATCATCAGCATGGCTGACTAGAGGCACCCAGCACTCGCCTCTTCTATCGAGAAGGACAAAAACAACTAGATAGCCACATGTGCAATAGAGTGTCTAAGGGACAACACTGGAATTCAACAAAGTAACAAAGACCTTCTGAAGCCTAACAACTCAGGATGGCAGCATAGAGAGGGAAGCAAGGCATCTGGCCGGGATCAGCTCAGAGCTGGAAAGAACTTCTCCTTGCAGGGAAAGATAAGCAGATGATCTGTTGAAGTACACATTTTGACTACAGACTCTTGCAATCCTACCTACAAGACAGCCCACAGCCCTTGCAGACCCTGAGGCTCAGTATAGGAACTGCCTGAAGACCACATAACTGCATTGATCCCAGGAGGAATTGGTTTTCCCCAACCCCCAGGACTCAGGCTGCCACATAGCATGTCTCTATTTTGAGAATGAAGCTACCGTCAGACTGCATCCTGCCCTGGGGCTCAATATCCTCTGCATCTCTACATTCCTGGGACCCTAGTGACATCCCCACCACACCAAGGGCTAAAATGTCACAACACCAGCTGAACCCAGCTGCGCAGCCATGTCCCCTTCACTTGTGCCCACACAGCACATTGCACTTTGGCCACAAAGCAGGTATTCTGTCCCTAGGCCAGAAGGAGTCCATGTGCATGCTCCCCTTCACCTGAAAGCTGCCTACCCAGGGCCAGCCACCAATGCTGAGAACTTCACTTCCTCTAGTAGTAAGGCTGGCTGGCACTTTCCAGGGGCCATAAGACTGGCCTGCCTGGATGGACCCAGGTCAACCCTGTTAACTGCAAAACACACCCCCTCACACTCCTGTGTGCCCTACAGTGTCCCAAAGACTGGCATACCCAGGGCCTACCACCACTGTCAGTGATCTTGCCCCCTTCAGTGCTGAAGCAGCTGTATTCCCCATGTGCAGCCTTTAGGGCTCCAAGGTCTAGCCAATAAGGCCTGCTGCCACCAACATTTCCACCCTTGCTACTAATGGAGCCTCCACACACCTGTGGCACTCCTTCCCCTTGACTCCCAGTAATGCCTCATCACAGCCTCTACAAACAGTTACAGCCTAGGCCACTGAGGCACTAGCAGACACTGCCAACATTGCTTACAGATGGAGACTACACACTACATCCACCCAGAACCAAAGCCAAAGCACTCGACCCAGCAGACACTGTAGGATATGTCTACAGGAGAGTTTTTCCTTAAAGAGCTACTCTATAAAATTGGAAGAAGTGACTATTCCACAAAATATACAAATATCAATGTAGGAATACCAGAAAGATGAAAAAAACAAGGAAATATGACACCTTCCCCCCAAAATAAAGAAAATCTGTGAAATTCTTGATAAGGAATTGAAAATAATTAATTTTAATTTTATTTTTCATACTTTCAATGTTTATTTTAGATTCAGGGGTACATGTGCATGTTTGTTACATGTGTATATTATGTGATGCTGAGGTTTGGGTTATGAATGATCCTGTCACTGAGATAGCAAACATAATACCCAACAGTTAGTGAATATAATGATTTTTAAAGAAACTCAGCAGGACACAAGAGAACAGATAGACAATTCAACAAAGTTAGAAGAACAATGCTTGATCAGGATGAGAAATTCAACAGCAATAGATATATAAAATAGAATTGATTAAAACTCTTGGAATTAGAGAATTTGATGACTAAAATTATTTATATATACATATATGTGCACACATACATGTATATATGTATATATAATTGAGAGCTTCAACAATAGACTAGATTATGCAGAAGAAAGAATTCCTGACCTTGAAGACATGTCTTTTGAAATAACCCAGTAAGATAGCAAGAAGAATTTTTAACAAATGAAAAAACCTATAGGACATGAATATGAGACACCATGAAGTGAACAAATTTTCACATTATGAAAGTTCCATATGAAGAAAAGATGGGAAAGGGTTTAGAAAACCTATTTAATGAAACAATAGCTTAAGACTCCCCAGGTAGTGAGAGAGATATGAACAACCAATATAGAAAACTCAAAGATCCCCAAACATATCCATCCCCAAATATCCACCATGATGCACATTACAGTCAAACTGTCGAAAGTCTAAAACAAAGAATTATAAAACCAGCAAGAAAAAAGTGTAAAGTCAAATATAAGGGAACCCTCACCTAACAGCAGATTTCTCACCAGAAACATCATAGACCAGGAGAGAATAGGATAAGATAGTCAAAGTTCTGAATGAAAAAAGCAAGCAGGCAGGCAAACAAACAAACAAAAAAAACCTACCAGCCAAGACGACTTATCTCCAGGAAAGCTGTTTTTCAGAAATAAAGGATAAATAGAATCTTTTTCCTCAGCAAAAAACAAGGAAATTCATCAATTCATCACCACTAGACTGTCCCTACAAGAAATGCTTAAGGAAGACCTACATTTGGAAGTGAAAGGGTGATATCTATCATTATGAAAACACACAAAAGGGTAAACTCACTGGTAGAGGAGATATGCAAATAACAAAGGGAAAGGAATCAAAAGTTTAACAGTATAGAAAACCACCAAACTGCAAAGATAAAATAATATTCTACCAAACTTATAAAGATCTAACTCTAGTTCTTCTTAATCTATCACCAAAAATTGAAGGTGAGGAAATTCTTTCAAACTCATAAAGCCAGCACTACCCTGATACCAAAATCAGGCAAGGACAAAACAAAAAGAGAGAATTAGAGGTCAATATCCCTGATGAACACAGATGCAAAAATTCAACAAAATACTAGAATGTCTAATCCAATAGCACATCACAAAGACTACATACTAGTATCTAGTGGGATTTATTCCAAGGATGCAAGGATGGTTCAATGGATGGAAATAAATAAAGATGATGCATTGCATCAACAGAATGAAGAACAAAAGCCATATATGACCATCTCAATAGATGCAGAAATAACATTCAATAAAATTAAATACTTTACATAAAAACTCTCAACAAATTAGGTATAAAAGGAACATACTTCAATGTAACAAAGGTGTTATCTGACAAACCCACAGCTAACATCATACTGAACACGGAGAAGCTAAAAGCTAAAAGCTTTTTCTCTAAGAACTAGAATAAGACAACGATACCCACTTTCACCATTCTTCAACATAATACAGGAAGTTCTACCTAGAACTATTAGGCAAGAGAAAGAAATACAGGGCATCTGAATTAGAAAAAGGTAGCAAATTGTCTCACTTTTCCAGAATATATGATCTTTTAAATATAAAAACCTAAATATTTTACAAACTCTTAAAATAGATAAATTCAGTAAAGTTGCAGAATATAAAATCAACATACAAAAATGAGTAGTGCTTCCATACGTGAATAATGAATTCACTGAAAAAGAAATTAAGAAAGCAATTCCATTTATAACAGCTATAAAAATAATAAAATACCTAGGAATAAATTTAACCAAAAAGATTTCTAAGATCTCTACAATGAAAAGTATAAAACATTGATTAAAGAAATTGAAGAAGACAAAAAACCAAACCAAACAAAAAACAGAAATGACATTTCACATTTACAGATTTGGAATAAATTGTTAAAATTTACTGTATTACCCAAAGCAATATACTGATTCAATACAATTCCTATCAAAATGCCAGTGACATTCTTCACAGCACTAAAAATAAAAATTTTAAAATGTGTCTGGAACCGTAATACCTTGAATAGGTAAAATACTTCTGAGCAAAAAGGTGGCATCACACTAATTGACTTCAAAATATGTTACAAAGCTGTAGTTACCAAAACTGCATATTACTGGCATAAAAGCAGATACATAGATCAATGGAACAGAATAGAGACCCAGAAATAAAATCACGTATTTACAACCAACTTATTTTTGAGAAAGGCACCAAGAATATTCATTGGAGAAGGAACAGCCACTTGAATAAACTGTGGTGAGGACAAGGGATATCCATATGCAGAAGAATGAAGCCAGACTCCTATCCCTTACTGTATACAAAAATCAACTCAAAATGAATGAAAGACTAAATGTAAAACTTAAAACTAGAGAACTACTAGAAGAAAACATAGGGGAAATGCTTCAGTATATTTCTCTGGGAAAAGATTTGGTGGGTAAGATTTCAAAACTACACTCAACCAAAGCAAAAATATACAGTGGGGTTATATGAAACAAAAAAAGCTTCTGCAAAGCAAAAGAAACAACAGGAATGAAGAGACAACCTATAGAATGAGATAAAATATTCACACACGATTCATCCAACAAGGGATTAATTTCCAGAATATATAAGGAACTCAACACAACAGAAAACAATAACAAAAATCTGATTAAAAAATAGACAAGGGATCTGAATAGACTTTTCTCAAAAGAAGACATGCAAATGGCCAAAAAGTATATGAAAAATGTTCAACATCTTTCATCATCAGGGAAATGAAAATCAAAACCACAATGAGATATTAACTCACCCCAGTTATCAAAAAGAAAAAAAAATAACAGATGCTGGCAAGGATGCAGAAAAAAGGGACCTCTTAAACACTGTTCTTGAGAGTATAAATTATTACAGCCATTATAAAGAATAGCATGGAAGTTTCTCAAAAAACTAAAAATAGAGCCATATGGTATTTGTTCAAAGGAGCTGAAATCACTATATCACTTGGTACTTATCCAAAAGAATGGAAATCAGTATACCAAAGAACACCACCATGTTTATTGCAGTGCTGTTCACAATAGCCAAAATATAGAATCAACCTAAGTGTCCACAACAGATAGATGGATAAAGAAAATGCATTATGTATGCACAATGCAATACTATTTAGCTGTAAAGAAGAATAAAATCATGTCATTTTCAGCAACATAAATGAGTCTGGGGGACATTACGTTAAGGAAAATAAATCAGGCTCTGAAAGATAAATACCACATATTATCACTCATATGTAGGAGCTATAAAAGTTGATTTCATAGAAGTAGAGAGTGAAACTGTGGCTATTAAGGGCTTGGAAGTACACAGGAGAGAGGAGGATAGAGGCAAGCTGGTTAAGAGATACAAAATTACAGCTAGATGGGAGGAATATTTTCTAATGTTCTATAGCACGATAGAGTGAATATAGTTAATAAGTTATTGTTTATTTTCAAATAGCTAGAAGAAAGGATTTTGAATTCTTGTAACACAAAGAAATGATATTTAAGGTGACAGCTATACTAATTACCCTGATTTGGTTATTTTACATTGTATATATGTATCAAAATAGTACCCTATACCCCCTAAATATATAAAATTATTATACATCAATTAAATGTAAAATTTAAAAACATAAAATGAATGTTCCAGAATCCCACGGACTCTTGCCACCCCATACCACTATGCAGCTCAATGTTCAAATATTTTAGCTACTATATAGCTAAGAAAATTCTTGAGGAATGATATAATTATATTGGCACTTTGTTGTATAGCCGTTTCTGTTGCTGCAAATGTTAAAACTTCGTATGGTTCAAATCATATTTCCCAAAGTAAAAATATTTAATATAACGTGGCGTGATCTATTAAAGCATCACCAGCTTTGTCTGTATTAGAGGTTAAACCAGAACCTGTATCATGTCTATAAAATAATGAGTTAACATATCTAAAAAATAATTGTTTTCCACTATTTAATCACTGTCTTTATATAACTTGTGTACCCCAAAAAAAGTTTGACTCTTTCGAAAAAACAAGGAAACTCTGCAGAGAGGTGTTGGATACATTGCATCATTCAGCACATTATACTGAAAAATAAATAAATTTACTTTTAGGTTGTCTGCTTAAATTAGTAATTATTTCCTTCACGTATTTAGGCAATAAAACTATTCAAGCATCAGTAAGATATATAATTCTACGCTATGCAAATAGGTGCAACATATATACTTTAAATCTGGTTTATACCTACATGAAATTGATTTTTTAAGTTTTTTTCTGTTGATAATGAATTTACCACATATAAGACTATCAAAGCATAAAGGTGGATGAATATAAAAATATGCATTCTGACAAATGCTTGTATTCAAGTATGATGCTGTCATTAATTCTTAAATTTTAATTAAATAGTATCACAGGACAGAAAATAGAGCAGGTGATTCCATTAACAGGTTTGGTCTTTGAAGACACACTTGCAAATCAAGTAAAACATTTAGAATCTTTGCCTGAAAAAACACAATTTAAAAATCTGTCGATTTTCCAGAAACAAATACGATGAGTTTTGTGAGCCTTTGGTTACATGTTTCACTGACCACCCAGACCAAAGGCATTTATACAAATCTGAGATACACCCATTCATTAAAAGGCCACAAAACAAAATGCCAAGTAGCACATCCCAGTCCGTGTGGATATAGCCATGTCCTAGAAATTATTAAATGAATCATCTATTCCTGCTTTTGTGAATGAGCTATTCTATGTCTCAGTTGCTCCTACTCTTAAAATAGAGAGGTAATTCATATTCCCACAAGCTGGTTTTTGGGCTGGTTATGGATTCTATTCTCTGCCCCCTTTTCCTTCGCAGCTGGAGACTAACCTGGTAGTATTGTTTTACAGGGGGCTTCTTGGTGCTTGAGTTTCCCAATGGGTTTCATGAAGGAAAACACTGACGGGAGAAGAGAAAGCAGGAGAGAAGTATTCTACATCCCCAGTATGTCACCAGTGGGCTGCGGTATTGGCAGTATCTATGTCTCTCTACCTATGGCCACAGCTCCTGAAGGGCAGCTCCTCTGCCATGGCTACAGTTCTCACTTAGAACAAGTAATGCCCTTCTCTGGCTTTGCCCTTTTTGCTCAGGGATGCTGTATGAGTCAGGATTCTCTAGAGGGACAGAACTAATAGGATGGAGATATATATAGCTCCATATATATATGAGTTTATTAAGAAGTATTAACTCACACAATCACAGGGTTCCACAGTAGTCCATCTGCAAGCTGAGGAGCAAGGAAGCCACTCCCAAAGCTGGAAGAACTTGAAGTCTGATGTTTGAGGGCAGGAAGCATCCAGCACGGGAGAAAGATGTAGGCTGGGAGGCTAAGCCAGTCTAGTCTTTTCACCTTCTTCTGCCTGGTTTATATTCTGGCCTCTCTGACAACTGATTAGGTGGTGCCCACAAAGATTAAGGGTGGGTCTGCCCTTCCCAGCCCACTGACTCAAATGTGAATCTCCTTTAGCAACGCCCTCACAGACACACCTAGGATCAGTACTTTGCATCCTTCAATCTAAGTTGACACTCAGTATCAACCATCACAGATGCCTAAGTGTTTTTCATCAATGGGCACTTTACCACCCCTGGTGGCTTCCTTCACTCCTCCCACACCTCTAAAAACAGAAGCTGTCTGCTCTTCATCAGTTCTGACTGTTACTACAAGGTAAAATAGACTAGGTGACTTAACAGAAATTTATTTCTTGCAGTTCTGGAGGCTGGAAGTTCAAAATCAAGGTGATGACAAGGTCAGGTTCTGGTGAAGGCACTCTTCCAGTGTGCAGACTGCCAATTCTCTTTGCATTCTCACGTGGAGGAAAGAAACTGAGAAAGTTTTCTGAGGTCGCTTTTCTAAGGGTACAAATCTCATTCATGAGAGCTCCACCTCCATAGCATGCTTCTTTAATATCTCTTCACTTAACCATTTGAGCACAGCATCACTTCCTTCAGAGATCGGCCTTAAAGAGTTATTACCCTCTCATGATCTATTACTACAGAATTGCAAATATCCACAAAACTAATTTACCTTTGGCAGTTTTTTATTGAAGATTAAATTTAAAACAAAGAGATGCGGCTGGGTCCAGTGGCTCATGCCTTTAATGCCAGCACTTTGGGAGGCCGAGGCAGGAGGATCATTTTGAGGTTAGGATTTCAAGACCAGCTTTGCCAATGTGGTGAAATCCCTTCTCTACTAAAACTACAAAAATTAGCTGGGTGCAGTTGTGCATGCTTATAATCCCAGCTACTCAGGAGGCTGAGGCAGGAGAATCACTACAACCTGGGAAGTGGAGGTTGCAGTGAGCCAAGATTGTGCCACTGCACTCCAGCCTGGCTAACAGAGCAAGACACCATGTCAAAAATCAGTCAATCAATCAATCAAAGAGATGTTATAGCTTAGTGCTTAGAAGCAATTTAGTTATGATGGAAGTAGTGTGTTTAGTGCATTGATGGGACTACTGTGTGGGACATTATTTTGGGAAGGTGGTCATTGAGGTTCTACTTCTTAAGTTTTGAAGTCTGCCACTCAGGATTTCAGCTTCTCAGTTTCTACTGAATCTATTAAAAAGTGAAAGGCCACAAAAGTCAGTAGCAAAGCACTACCTGCACACAGAAATGAAAAGGGAGAATTGATGTTTATTGAGTTCATGTCAAATGATAACCAGTGTATCAGTCATTTAAAAGTGTTACTTTATGTAATTTTGTATTTTTCACAACTTCGTCAAGTATATTTGTTAATGAAACCAGGTTACAAATGAGCAAGTTGAGTCTTGAAAAAATTAAACCACTGACAGCTGGTGCCCATCAGAGGGAATGCCATCTGGTTCTCTTTGCCATGGGCTAGTATCTACTTAGTTTGCTACAACCTCTGGTAATCAGCCTGTATGCCATGTCTTCAATCCTCTGAAGCTTGGAAATCTTAGCTGTGAGGTTCTCTTGGCCCTATTCCTCTAGGTCTCTGTTATTCCGTTCACAACAGGCTATAAGCTTCTTTCTAGAGAAGGTCTTTTCAGAAAGATGCTGGAATGCAAGGCCATGGATTCCTCTGTTCTCAATCACAGAATTTCAATATGGCTTTCAGCCCAAGGAGGCTGAGGGTAGTGGGACATTTTTCAGAGAATGATTGCAGAGAAAACAAGCAGATATTCCTAGATTCTTCTCAACTCATGGTCAGAGTTCATTTGGAGGAAACATTGTCACATATTTTTCCATGTAAGAATAATACTAGCTTTTGCTCTTAATTCATATAGAAAAAAGGTGTTTTTTTTTCTGTCTCAAGATCAATACTCCTGAAAGTCAACAGTGTCTTTAGCTTATTGACACTGCTAACACTATATGATATCATTTGAAATGTAAAATTTATCAAGCATTTCTTCATTCTAGGAAGTATTTGCCTCTTGTTTTGAAGGTATTAAAGCCATCATATTAGTGAATCACAAACAGCTAAGCACCACTAAAAATTACCTGGAAGAAATGCATTATTTATTGTTTCAAAATATCCTCTCTATACCTAGACAAATCTGTGACCTCATCTATATCTACTTCACATATGTCTATTTGTATTTTGATATAATATCCATGTGTGTATAAATGATACATATGTATCTATAAAATATATAGCTAGTGAATAGATTGCTGATTTATTGAGAACAGCAGCACAATAATAAATTTTCTGGTGGAAATACACCAAATATGATTACATCAGAATTTTCAGCTTTCAAAGACCCTGAGAGCATCACGTGGTGATGCATGTCAATATTGCAGATGATACAGATTTTCAGATGATGGCCATAGAAATCAGTTTTACTGTAAGTTAGATTGATTTGTCAGTTTTTCTATAAAATTAACCCTTCTATTTACAGTAAGATATTAAAACAAAACACTCTTTTAGATAGTTTGCCAGCTAGAAGTACAAATTGAATGTGATTCGTGCTATTAAAAACCAAAGGAAATATGATACATAAAAACCAAAGGTGAAAGGGTCTATAGTTTGGTAGCATAATATTTGCCATTATAGTAAGATTATATAAAATCTTAGTGTATGTTTTGTTCTTATTATGTTAGTCACTCATCCCATTGCTAAAAGTAAAATGGTTACAAATGGGCTTCATCAAATATTATACCTCCTATTATCCTTAGTCTCAACCTTTAAAAAGACTGACTTAACCAATCAATTTGTAATTTTTACATAATTAAGAACATATTCTCTTCATACCATTGAGAAAAGCATCTGTATATCATGTTCTCATTCCAGAAACATTGCCTCTGGCCAAAGCTTTCTTCTTAACAACATAAAAAGTAAAAAATGCAGAAAACAGCTAGTCCCAGAAAATTTAGTTTAAGTGTCTAGCATTCCTTTAATAGAAATTGCAGGTAGAATTTCATCTGTGTTAGTCAGGGTTTTAGAATAGCAGGTAGTATGTGGATCTAACTGTCAAATTTTCTATGAGTAATTCAATTGATGTGGAATAAATTTGGTTATGTTTTTGTCTGCTCAGTATTTCAAGGTTTTTCATTTTTTCCATTGTGGAGATGAGCCCAAATCTAAAAATCATTTGTTGTGGCAAGTTTCCCCCACTAATAAACTAACCCCCATGTCTTCTTCATGTCCTGCTTTAAAAACTTACTATAGACTATGGTTATACAGGATGAAATGAGCCCATATATTCATGTTTTCTTCATCCCCAAACTCCACAAATAACAGTAAATCAATAAAAAAAGACATGAATCCTAGTGCCCAGTCTACAAGATGGTTTCCAATGATTCCATCTCCTAGTATTCACAATCTGTGTATTTCTCCCCACGTTGTACAAGAGTTGGTCTGTTTGACCCATATATGGCAGAAGTTATGGTATGTCACTTCTGATATTGGGTTATAAAAGAATATGGATTCCATCTCTTTCTCTCCCTCACTCTCTCTCTCTCAAAATGGTCATGATGGTTAATAAATACCTACAAATGAAAACTCAGATAGTTTATTGATACCCAGTAATGTTTTTTTTTTCCAAAATGCTAAGTATCCCATCTATAGTAAATTACATCTTTCCTTGCTCAGTTACATTTAATTCTTATTTATCATTTCATTTTCTTTTAAATTATTTTTTCTGATTTAGTCAATATACAACTTTTCTTTAAAACTGAAGCAAGCACTAGTTGTTTTCTGGTTTTGCCACCCATGTGTTGAACACAACTGTTCATGGTCTAGCCATATTTGCTAAGGTCCAGTTTTTCATCAGCCAAGTGGTCAGAGTTATTTTCATATTGGGGAAAATGTTGGAATATACAACATGTGGTACAAAACATCCCTTCCACTCACTTATTTATGTATTTTTCTTCCCTAAAGTATAGTACATACCTAATGCCTTCTCACATGTATTAATTTAATGAACTACCTCTTTATAAGAATTTCTTGCTAATGATAGGATTTGAGTTGTGGCAGGCAATATTTAGGATATTTATTTTTAAATAGGGATGTTGTGTGTATTTATGGGCAAATGATCCCATTTCCCCTAGAGAGTCATGGACATTTTTAAAGGTTATTTTCTTATAAGTATAAACTTCTTCCTGAGTGTAGAGCCATTAAAAGTGAATCTAATTTCAACTCACATTTAACATATCAAATATTTGCATTCATAATAATCTACTTTGTTTAAGCAAAGACCGGTAGTGTGGTTGGAATTCTATAAGCTGTGCATAAGCTGAAGAAAAAATATATACAGAAAACATTTGATATGTTTATGTTAAAATAAAGCTTAGTCATTTCAAAAGCTAGAGCAGTAGTTTATGTTTGTTAAAATAGTATAAGGACCAGTGACAGTGACAAAGTGGATATTCCTGCCTCGTCTCTAAAGAAAGCACAATTAATCCTTCAGAAGAGATTTATTAACCCAGATGATGATTTCACAATGTGGATTCCACGTGATGTACCTTTCAGTTAATATGTGTTGAATTCTGACGTTGGAGACACTACCTCATAAGGAGTAGACCAACAGTGCGTAAGTGACAAAAGAGCCTCTGAGTGTTTTACTGGGGATGACCGCCATGGGCAGAGTAAGCCATAATGTTAAGGTCACTGATGAGACACTGACTTGGCTACACTTCCCCCAACTTAACCAAACATGAAAGCAGGTCTGCAGCCAAGTCTGTCATGGTGGGTGAAGGAAATTTGGAGAAGGCTTCACTCCACAGTTGGCTTTGAATGAGCAACAGTTGGTTAGCGCATTGTGTTTATGAGAATAAAACCATGGGCACCATCCCAGCTCAGCCCAGTTAACATCATTTATTTCCATGACCACCAAGTACACTATTAACCTTGCCAACAATTAAGTATTCGGTTTCCAGGACAATTGGGCAAAAAGCATCTCAGCCTAACTATCCTCAATGCTGTAGATAAAAGAGGCTTAGATGGCATGGATCCGCTATATCATATTTGCATGTGTCTACCACATATGTCCTTTTTTTTTAACCTAAAACATATAAATATTGAATTTTATAATTTAAATTGGGCTTGGATGAGAATGGTACATAAATTGGCAAAGAAGTAATATAGATAAATAGATGGATTTTTACCACAGTCACTCATGAAATGGTTCCTGGAATTTAGCATATAAAATCCTACATTCTGCTTGCTTAGCTTTCCCAATTAATGCACAGCTGAGCTAGGGTGTGTAGGAGAATTTAAATTATCTAGTGAAGGTCAGTATTTCCATAGTCTTCATAATTTTCAGAAGTGAAATTGTTTTATTTATGGCAGTCATATTTCACATGTTTTATTTTCTCTATTTTCCTGATATTTAAAACATAAAATGGATGTAAGTGATATAGCTTTTTGATACCTAGGCTCCCTTTTAATTAAGAAAATGTCAACTTGCAAGCTGTAAAGTAACTTTAGGAGTCATATGGAAGTGCACATGAGTTGGAGAAAACAGCTGTTTCTTCTAGTTTCTTTGCGGATATATAACAAGGATAGAGATGGTTAGTGATGGAGCTGTTAGAGTGGTGATTGGAGGTGATAGTGGAAATAGTAGTGATAGGGGCATTGATGCTGAAAAGGGAGATGGAGGCGGTGGTAGTGATTGTGAAAATGGCATGGGAGTGAAAATAAGGGAGAGGATTGTGGGGTTGTGTATAAAGGAGATGGGGGGTGGTAGAGATGGTAGTGGGAGAAGTCGTGGTTATTGGAGGTGGAGATATTGATGGCATATTAGTAACTATGGAGGAATCCTTGATGATGGAGGTAGTGGTGGAGGTGGAGATAGTATTGGAGATGGAGGTGGAGGTATTTGAGTTGGATGTGGTGGAAGATCTCAGTTGCTATCTCTTTTTTTTTTAAGTCTTTTTTCCATGTGCAAAGGAGGAAAAGAAAAATAATACTTAAATACACACACACACACACACACACACACACACACACACACACACGCACATGACTTGTTTTCTATTGCTGCTGTTACAGATCACCACAGACTTAGCTTAAAAAATCATCTCACAGATCTGCCATTCAGAGGTCTGGGCTGGCTCAGCAGGTTCTCTGCTCCAGATTTTACAGGAACAAAATCAAAGTGTCAATTGCCAGGGTTCTGATGGAGATGCTTTGGGAAGAATGTTTTCCCAAGCTCATCCAGGCCTTATTGATCAAATTTAGTTTCTTGTAATTGTATAATTGGGGTTCTCATTTCCTTGCTGACTGTGGGACTGTCGGCAGGGGCTGGTCTTTCTTCTCATGTTCTCTAAGTAGACCCCCTTTAGTAATGAGGGGTCTGTCAAGTGCTCATCATACTTCTGATCTCCCTGCCACATCTCTCTGAGTGACTTTTCTGCTTTAAAGGGGACTCATACTACTATTGGGTACCCAGATAACCTATAATTATGATGCTACTTTAAAATCTACTGATTAGTAACCTTAATTACATTTACAAATTTCTTCATAGCAGTACCTAGCTTAGGTCAGTATTTAGTTGAATAACAGAAGATGGGAAACTTGGGGGTTCATGTTTAAAATTCTGCAATATACAAGAAATCTCAAGTATCTGCTCTCAGTTTAATGTACCTTCAATTTGCAAAGTTGATGGGACATTGAATTATCTAAATTTTCATCAAAGACTCAGAGATTACCTTCTAAATGGTCTCCCTAGTAGCAGTTACAAAGCAATATAGTCAACAATCTCTTCTGATTTCTATTCACCTAGTTTCTCCCTGTAGGATCATTATTCATAAGGATTTCATTTCAGCATTACCTGCCTGTGGTCATAAGTCCTCACGATGTATCTGTCCTTTTCTGATTTCCTGTAGACTTTTCTGCCTCATTCATTTTGAAAGAAGCATATACATATTTGTATTATTATCTATAATGTGTATATATTTGTCATATCATAGAGATTCTAATTTACTAGGAAGTGGAGTCATATTTTATATTTTTTTTAACTGAAGAGGAGAGAAGGAGGCAGTGTTGTCTTAATAGCATTATTAGTATAATTTTTCAATATCATTATATCATTTAAAATTTATCTGTGTCTCATGTAAAATTAAAACAAATAATGATAAATATAAAATCTATAGACATTCCAGAAACAAGAAGTTAAACAACAAATAAGACTAGTGTTACAGCAAACAAGCAAAAACAACTCAAAACTGAAAGCCCTACCAACTTCCTTATATTTGCTTATAAATTTGTCTTTATGAAAACAAAGCACTATTTCTTTGCATTGCCTTCTGAGTGATGTCAGTGCCCTCCAGGCAAAGACCACTGAAAGCACATCTGTAGTTAAATAAGTTAGATTTACTTTTCATTGCAGAAAGGGAGAACATATGCTATGGGGATCTGAGGATATCTTTGTAAGAGGGTTGTAGAGAGAACATGATACAGAATTGACACTTTGGTTGGGTAATTTGGGAGAGGGTCTAGGAAATGAGTTTGCTCTAAGTTTAATGCTTCTGGAAAGCAGGACAATTTTATGATTATCTCAATGAATCTTACCTTTGCAAGAGGGGGATGAAAACGAAGATAAAGCTGTAGTTGGTAAAGTAGCAGTCGATCAGTTAGGTAAGAGAGGGAGATTTTTGGTATTTTGTGGGTGGCATTGTGATTTTATTTTATTTTTCAGTTGGTTCTTAGGCAAACTATAAGGTAGCCTTGTTTTATCTCTTTCGTCATAGATTCAGGATAACCTTGTCTAAGTCTTGGTATTTTGTGCGATTAGTTATGCTAGATAGAATGGCAAGGCCTAGGATGGGTATTATGCTAACTTTCAAATGTCAGGGTGAGTCGTTTTTTATTTTCTTACTCAGTGGTGTGCTATATTTCAGTAGTGGCTTTATTTCTGTGCACATTTAAACAGTTTTGTTTGTTTTGTTTCGGTATTTTTGAGACAGAGTCTCACTCTGTTGCTCAGGCTGGAGAGCAATGGTGCAATCTTGGCTCACTACAACCTCCGCCTCTCAAGTTCAAATGCTTCTCCTGCCTCAGCCTCCTGAGTAGCTGGGATTACAGGCACACGCTACTACGCCTGGCTAATTTTTGTATTTTTAGTAGAGGCGGGGTTTCACCATGTTGGTCAGACTGATCTCCTGACCTTGTGATCCGACTGCCTCGACCTCCAAAAGTCCTGGGATTACAGGCATGAGCCACCGTGCTCGGCCTATTTGTTGTGAAAGTAGTTCTTAACATAAATTGTATTAATTGGTCTTAATTACAAAGTGCTATTTATAAACATAATCCTGATGGTAATGATGATGATAATGGCAATAATAATCATAGCACCAATGAATGGAAAGGAGAAGATATAAGATGGGAGATGAGGCAAGGGTGAGAAGGCCTCAGTGAGTGCTAACCATGTCCCAAGGACTGCCCTATTTTATTTAGTATACAAGTACTATTTGAGGTATACATTGTCTCAGATAAAGATACCAAGGGACCAAAAGTTAAATAATTTGAGGGGAGATAGCCCATAAAAAGTGAGTGTGTTTAGTTGTTGTTGTTGTGTTTGTGTGTTTCCACACCAACTAATTCTCCAATTGTCCAGACACTAGCTGGGTGTCTTGTAGTCAATTCAATTCTGACATTATCTACTTGAAGTTAGTATTGAATTCTACAAAGTGAAGCACTCAGTCCCACTATAAGACTGTCTTCTACTTCACATGCCAACACTACTCCAGGCCTCCCATATTTCTGAACAACTGGATATAAATAGTGAATTTCCATGACCCCTTCTTCAGGTTCAGAATTTGCTAGTCTGACTCACAGAACTCAGAGAAACACTTACCTGTGCTCGCTGGCTTATTATAAAGAACACAGTAACAGATAAAAAGCCCAGTGGAAGTACACAGGAAGAAGTTCAGAAGGATCCTTGTATGGCAGATGCAACTGACAGATGAAACTTAAGCTTACTCTGAGAATGACCCTATATGACAGATGTACCTGAATATGTGTTTGGAGTTTCAAGCTATGGAATCCAGGAGCAGCAAACCTGGAGATTTATTTCTTATCTATGAGGTGCATCTGAACCCCCAGCCCATCCTGTGGAACGTGGGTCATACAGGAAATTGAGACCCTTTGTTTGGGGTTAAGTGAAGGTTGCCAGATAGAGATTGTTATGTAAACTGCATGTTTTTAACAAGCTGTATTGGTTCTCCTATACTGACTGCTGCCACGGGACCTCCCTGTATGTAAGTTCCTCTCAAAAAACTCTATGTCTTGTTTGCTGGCTCTGGGTTATTTTATTTTATTTTATTTTGAAACAGAGTATTGCTCTATCCTGCAGACTGGAGTGCAGTCGTGCCATCTTGGCTCACTGTAACCTTTGCTTCCCAGGTTCAAGCAATTCTTATGCCTCAGCCTCCCGAGTAGCTGGGATTACAGGCACCTGGCTAATTTTTGTATTTTTAGTAGAGATGGAGTTTCACCATGTTAACCAGGTTGATCTCGAACTCCTGACCTCAGGTGATCCCCCAACCTCGGCCTCCCAAAGTGCTGGGATTACAGATGTGAGCCACTGCACCTGGCCTGCTCTGCGTCTCTTTTTCAACCTCTTGAACCTGGTGCCATTCCTAGTAGAGTTGATAGGGGTTTGTCATGACACCCAGTGCAGAAGTTTCTGTCCCTATGGAGTTGGAGCATGCCAGCTTCGCAGTACATGGATGTGTTCGCCAGCCCAGAGGCTCTCGTAACTCTGTGCTTTAGGGATTTTCATGGAGATTTTATCATGTAGGCAAGATGAATTATTATTTTAATAGTAGCTCCTCTCCCCTTTCTGGAAGATGAGGTGGGGGTGGAGCTGAGATCATGGCTTGGTATTTCTGGTGACCAGCCCACATCCAGGAGCTATTCAGGAGCCCGCCAAGAGGCACCTAATTGGCACAAAAGATGATCCTATCACCCAGAAAATTCCAAGGAATTTAGAAACTCTGTGTCAGGAATCAAGGTCAAAGACCAAATGTTAGAAAAAAGATGTTCCTAGCATCTCTAGCCCTGAGATTACAAGAGTTTAAGGCATTCCATATCAGGAACTGGACCCAGATTGTCTGTCTGTCTGTCTGTCTGTCTGTCTGTCTGTCTGTCTACTATTATCTATCTATCATCTATCTATCTATTTTCTTTGTTCTTCACAGTTGAATTCCCAAGAAGCAGAGAACTTATATAAAAGTTTATTTGTTTGCTTTTAAAAGACGATTTCCCAAGAACTACCAGTGGAAAATTGGGGGAAATGAGAGGAAGAAGGAAAGAAGGCCTTCTCTATGCCAACCAACACTGTATCAACAAATGCCAAATAAGAGGCAGGTATTTAGCAAACTCCCACAAGGCGTCACCCTATGGGGAAGTTCTCAAAACTATGTGGTTCACACATTAAAGTTGTCCCAGTAAGGGACAAGAGGGCTGAGCTATTCATTCCTCCCTACCTGTGCATCATCGGTGAGGAGTTGGCAGAAGAGACAAGGGAGTACACGAAATCCCAGGCCCCCCATGAAGGCTCTCTCTGTCCCCAAAGTGTGTGGTCCAGTGGGTCTCAAACTTCAGCAAAACGGAATCACCTGGAAGGCTTGTTAAAATAGTTTCACATTCAGTAGATCTGGGGTGGGACTCAAGAATTTTTATTTTTGACACATTTCCAAGTGCACTGCACTCTGAGAAGGGCTGATATAGCATGAGGAGTCTTTAGGCAAAGAGACACAGATGCTGGCTATTAGGATTACAGCAACAGGAGCTGACCCAAATGAAAACCACACAGTGATCCTAGATGGTATGTAAAGAACATTATGGAATACAATGGAAGTGAGGGGATTAAGATCCAGATCTGTCTGAATCCAAAGCTGGTACTCTAAAACATATGCATGACGTCACTTCTCAATTGTGTATTACAAGAAGCTACAGAATAAACCCATTTGAGGCTTGTCAATTTTAATGTAGTATAGGCAGGATTAGGTGGAAAATCAGATTGGATAGATAATGCAGATGATTAATTTGAAATATGTATTAATTAAAATTTTAAATATATGTAAATACTTTTTTTTCTTAAAGGTAAACTATCTAGTAGGCATTTTGTGTTTTCCTTTGTGCTGAAGCCAAAGTACCATCACTGCCCATTTTCACTATCTTTAATTAAATGATTACGGCTGAAAAGTTTCACAGGCACTACATCCCTTTATCATGTTTTCTATGCTGTGAATCTCATGTTTTAGTTTTAATTTCACATAATGTTTTATTCAGTAAAGGTGATTTTGTAAGTCAGTAATTAAATACGATTTAATATGTATGATTTTATATGAGCTGCCCTATAAGTAAGCTCACCATTTATAGAAGAAGCATTTCTGAATAGTTTGTTCTACCTTTTGGATTTAGATAACAGACTGCTGTTTACCCAGAACCATAAAGTCTCAACTCGTCTTGTCCAAGTTGAAGCCAACTAAACAATACCTTGTCACATTGGGTAGGTCTGGCCTAGGGATATGCTATGAGTAGAGACAGCACAGGTAAGGCAGGAATGTTCTGGAAAGATTTTAGGAGAAAAGCTGGTGCCAGTGCAAAGCTTATCTGTTATACTTTTTCCTATGGGCAGTAGGAGTATCATTTTATGCTTGTCTCAGACACTACAAAGGCTTTCTATATGTTTATACACAAATCTTCACTGCCTCCAAGTGAGGTAAATACATGAGGTTTTGGCAGAAGTGAAAGCTGTTCCATGCATTTTTCATGAGAGAAATTTCAATAAAGTGAAATAACTTGATGTCCCAAACACTGTGCCAACAAATGACAAGGGAGGCTGTTTACGTTTGGATTGTGCAACCAGAGCAGCTTGGGTTTTCTACATGCTGAGGCTTCCAGCCAGCTCTTTCAGTTGATCCACATTAGAAAAGAAAATTCAATTAAAATAAAAAGAGAGACCTGTTTGAAAAACTACCTGGAAAACACAGGTTAGGAAATTCAACCTTTTTTTTTTTAATTTAAATGGGATTCCTTGAAAAACAATTATCATCATAGAATTTCAGTTTATACATGCAAAGGTAGTTGGAGCTTTGACCAAATTATCTCAATTATTTACAGGCCTTGATTAACTGAAATACCCATTTAGTTGAAGCAAAGTGTTTTGTTTTTGAATTTTCTGAACGAGGGTCATTCTTCCATAACAACTGAACATAGTGTATAATCTGGGACCCTCCAACAACATACTGAATCGGCAAATTGTAACAATATAAATATTAATTAGAAATAGGAAACAGAGATAACAAATATAAAATATTTTTCTATGTCAGCTAATCATCTTCCATCTAGAGGAGTGATTCTCCAAGTGGGATCTCTGGATCAGCAACAACCACATCACCTGGGAACTTGGCAAAGTAAAAATTCTAGGAGTAGATGTAGTCGTAGATGTAGGACTGGATGTAGATGTAGGACTGAATGTAGATGTAGCACTGAATGTAGATGTAGGATTCAATGTAGATGTAGGACTCAATGTAGATGTAGGACTCAATGTAGATGTAGGACTCAATGTAGATGTAGGACTCAGTGTAGGACTAGACCTCTAGAACTTGAAGTCTGAAACCACATAATGTGTGTTTTAACAAGACATCTAGGTGATTCTGATACATGCCAAAGTTGGCGGACCAGAGTTGGATAATCTTTAATGACTGAATGGTAGTAATAGAGCTCAGAATAGCAGATAACAGTGTGATGCAATTATCAGAGGTAATTTTGTTTGTTCATGTAAGTACAAATATAAATAGAAAATAAGGAGACAGAGACAGCCTGTGAAATTTTAATAGTCGGTATTACAGGCCATTTATTTTTGCCATAAACTGTCTGTTATTTTCCAAGATTTCTTCATCGAACAAACGGTTTTGTGATTAAATCTTAAAAAGAAACACAAGAGATAGCCTGAGGTGTATTGTGGTGCATTAAGAAATTGTGCCTAATTCTACTGTAGCATATTACAAACCAAGAGTCATCTAGTATGTAGCAGATGTGTGTTCAAGGCACTGCTCTCTTCCTAAAGTATGAGCAACTGTCATCACACAGCTTATAACCACATTTTCGCCTCTCTTATGGTAGTTGCTTTAAACTGCTGGCACACAGCTGATTGAAATGTGGGGAATCCCTGGCTGAGAGCTGCCTTGCTGGGTGCTTTCTTATTCACATTCCTTCTAGGAATGGAACATCGCCCTGGCTCTGGTTTGTAATTGTGGTCATCACGGCTTCTTTGTTAGCATTTGAAGCTTTTATATATATTTTATATGTGTATATATAAATAAATATGTAAATATATAAAAATAATGTAATATAAATATATGATTTTATATGTATATATAAGTATATATACAAATATATATTATATATAAAAATATACAAAAGCATCAAATGCTAGCAAAGAAGCCATGAATACCCACATTTACAAAATATACATAAAATCTATACGTGTGTGTGTGTGTGTGTGTGTGTATATTTTTTTTGCGGGGGGGGGAATATCTGTAGCCGTCCTTGCAGAGTTAAAGAAAAAAAAGTCAGACAAGGTCTTTCTGAATGTCTGATATGATTTGTTAAACTAATTTAACCTAGAGCTGCCCCTGTATATATTTTAAGTTGGGCCTAAGGTTTCTCATACATAGTGAACTGTAACCTAACTTGAGTGCGTAAACAGACTGTAACCTACTCTTGTTAACGAGTAGTTGCGTGTCAGCCAATCCCAGCAGCCATACTTCAACCACTCACAGGTGGCCAACTGTTCTAACCATGTTCAAATAAGGCAAACGCTGAGGTGTAAACACCACGGCTGTTTCTGGACCTTACTTCCTTTTGTGTGTGTCACTCTCCTTATCCTGTCGGGAAGCCCTTTCCAAGTGAGAAGCAGCCAGCATTGTTCTGAACCTATTCTGGTTGCAGGAGGAGTGGGAGGAGGCTGCCAGAATCGTGAATTGTTCTTTCCTCAATTAAACACTGTTAAATTTAAGGTTAAGTTTTTCTTTTAACAGATTCTATGGTGGAACTGCCAACAACTTCAGAAGCAAGTTCTGGCTTCCGAAGCATATTAGTTTCCTGTTGCTGCACTAACAAAGTGCCACAAACTTTGTGGCGTAAATCAACACCAATTTATTGTTTTACAGTTGTGGAGGTCAAAAGTCCTAAAATCAAGGAGTTGGCAGAGTTACGTTTCTTTTAGAGGCTCCATGGGAGAATCCATTTCCTTCCTTTCTTTATTGTCTGGAGACTGCCCACATGCCTTGGTTTATGGCCTCCATCCAGCAATTTTCTCTCTCTGACCTGTGCTTCCTCTGCTTCCATCATCACACCTATCCTATCTCCTACTCCGACTCTGACTATCCTGCCCCGCTTACCCCAACACACTTGAAGGATGTCTGTGATTCCATTGGGTCCACCCACATAATCCAAGATAGTCACCCCATCTCAACACCATTAGCTGAATAACATCTGCAAAGTTCTTTCTGCCAGGTAAGGTAACACATTCATAGGTTCTGGGAATCTGGACGTGCACACTGAAAGGGGTGCAGTATCCTGCATGTCACACAAAGGAAGAAGGCCTCCAATCCTGAACTCTATTGTTCTTATCCACATAAAAAACTAATACTGAACTTCTATTATTCCTGTCACCTTTGTAAAAGATTGAGGGACAGATCTCAAGGGTTGTATATACGTTATCATTAGCTTAACAATGCCAGAGTCCATACAATGTGCTAATGGAGAAAACCAAGGTTATTTGGCAATATTGCATTGAATTTCTGATTCATTTTACGTTAAAGAAAATACTTCCAATGTTTTTATTTATTACATTGGTTATGCATTATGCTTGTATAATATTAAAATGCAGACAGAAAACAAATACAAAAGAATGGCAGACTTGTGAACATTTCATTTTTAAGTTGTACAAAATTGGATCACAATGCACATTCTGTTTTTAACCCTGTTTTTATTACTCTCATGAAATTTTTCCTTATATTAGGACTCATTTACTCAATTTCACAAAACCATAAATTATGTAATTTCTCTAATATTATTGGAGATGTCATTTGTTTTTTTATTTGACTATTTAAATTTCATAAACAATTTTATATTGAAATTCTAACCAATAAATCCATGCATGTCCATAATCATTTCTATAACATAAAATGACTATCACAAAGAATTATTAAATATTTTTAAAATAATTACATCCATAATTGATGACATCAGCCACCTAAACTCACATATAGCTAGTAAGGTAAATATAACAACATTTGGGGCCATTCCATTCATTTTCAAAGAATTTTCCCTATAACTTCATTGGGGAATGGAAAGCTCATAGTCAAGAACATTAATTATAGAATGGAACATCTATTTTTTAATTTGCAGAATTGGTAAGTAAACACACATAGGATCTAGGTCTTTAAACACTCTTCGTTTAAAATGTGTGGCATGTAATTCCATATCTACAAAGAGCAACTTATCTTGCTATGGGCAGAGACAGCTCACAGTAGTGGGTGAGTGAATGTAATCAGAAATAAAAAGGTGGACAACTTGAAGAAAGTAGTGGGAATACTAGCAAAATGCTCAGGGCAAGAGTGTTGCCAAATGAAATTATGTTAAAGGGCAATACCTGCCGGATGATTTTTCAAAGACATAAAAATTAAAGTTGATGCTCACCAGTATAATCTAATAATGAAACGTTCCCATTGCCCCGCTGAGTTACATACCAGTGAGAAGAACTAATAGTATTATTTGGTGTAAAATTTATTAACATTGAATGCTGAGATCTTACGAATTCGTTGGAGGACTTTTAAAGTTATAGAATGCGAACAGTGACAGCAGACGTTGAATATTGGCCTAGGTCTGAATGTTACTCAAATCCATCTTCTTAATATACCCATTCCTCTTCAGAAGAGTAAAAGAAAAAGTACACAGAAGATTTTTAAATTACGTAAATGATTAAATCACATTTTAGAACATTAAAATTGACTTTCCTTAGCAACCAGACTCGAAAAATAATAATAATAAAAAGATGACATACTCATGACATAAAATTAAGAGGATTAAGCCAATATCTGTATTTTTATGTAAAATCAATTTTTACATCAAAGTGAAATTTTGCAAAAGATAAGTACGTGTGTACATATTCCTATACTCATATATAGCAGTGGTCTTGAAATGGTAGAGTCATAAATGATTTAAGTTTATTATCTTCTTTTGTATAATGAAGATGATAGCATATTTTCTAGTAATCAACAAAAATTCATAACTATTCTAAAAACAGAAAGAAAGGTGACCTTTTGAAAGCTTTATTGGACCTCTACACAAAGCAAAGTTATCATTTTTCCCTATTAATTTTACAGGTATGGTGGTAGACACAAATAGGTTCTGTGCTCAATTTGTAAGACTAGCAAAATTTATAATATCTAAGGAAAATTATAAAATATATCCATTATACTTTATCTTTTTTTGAAAAATGTAGCAACTTTTTAAGTAGAGCGATGGAACGTTATAATGGCACACTACAGTCTTATTACAAAACTCAGACAAGGCTTTTGGATTCACTACCAAAGTTTTAGCTTATCAGGTATTTTACAACAATCAATATACCTCAAGATCTGGTTCTCTTGACTTCAAACATTATATGATCACAATGACTAAGAACACCTGGGTTTTAATCAAATCATAAAGACTTTGGGATCTGGCATAAGCCTGGTGCAAGTAGAAAAGGCAGCATACATTGAAGTCCCAGACTCTCCTTGAGACATAGACTGCTTTTGAACGCTATGTTGATCTCAGCTTGGGAACTGAAAATCACTTGTAAGGAATTCAATTCAGTTTCTTTCATCTTTGAACTCATGAAATTAATGCAGGTGAGGTTATTTGTTTTCAGTGAGCTGTTTAATATAACGTAGGAGGGTTTTTGTAATCCCTAATTAATTTTTACCCTCAACCCACCAATTGATTAATAACCCAGGGGAGTGAACAGTCAGCCACTTCCCCCCTCCCAAATAATTGCTACTGCCATTAGGAATGCCACATTCAAAATCAGTGTTGTTAAAATAATAACAAATTTGAGTAAAAGATGATGGCATTAATGAGTCTCTACCCTGCCTCAATTCTTATTGATTAATTGGTAAAATTTATATCATCATAAGCACTGCAAATCTACCCTTAAATAAATGTAGAAATGGAGAAATGAGCTATGGTTTTTACTGAGACTACGTCTACTATCCAAACAAATGTTTCTTTTTTGGTGAGCAGAATATAATATAGAACTGTGCGAGATGACTGGCTGCTATATTTAACTCAGACAAACACATAACAAATCATTATTCTGTAGTGAGAAGGCACACCTCATAGACTCCTTTTTCTTTTTTTTTCTGTCTTTTTTTTCTTTCCTTGGGGCCTGGATATAAGACCACAGCCATCTAAATAATCCTCCAGAAATAAACCAATGAAATCGTGAGTCTGACAACAGACACAGTATTATACCTGCAGCTGGTAAATGTTTCCATAGTCCAACCACCTTTCCAGTAAAAATTTTGTCCCTGGGGGGGAAAGTCAGCAGCAGCTAGGATTTTAACTACTTTTCTGCAACAGAAAAGTTTGGAGCAATTGAGTCTTTATAAATTTTAATATTTATGACTTTTATTTTTCTTAAAGAATTACCCACCCATCAAGTATTTTGTGAAAATACTACTACTGTATTACTAAATTCCCATAAATAAATTCTTTTGAAAAATCTGGATGATTAACTTTGAGGCTGCCTCATAAGAAAATAAATAATTCCAAAATCATTTTGTTATTTTCCATAATTTGCTATGTTCATAACGAGTGAATGTGTATTTCAATTAAATGAATATTAGAGTCTAAAGTCTGTATAAGTTCGGCCAATCACCTGGAGTGTGACCCTCCACTGATTGGCCAGCTCTGTTTTGATAGAACCTCTAAATGTTGGAATGTTTAACTTTTGCATCCTACCTGTTCTCTCATCTATAGATAAAGAATTTACTTCTATACAACCTTTCAGCTCATGAACATATTTCCAGTAGATACTATTCTACTACTGGGAATATAACATAGTAAACTTAGTCTTTGCTGTCAAGGAATCTAAAGTGGAATTGAAAAGAAAGGGCATAGGCTGGTTGCACAGGCTCACACCTATAATCCCAACACTTGGAGAGGCTGAGATAGGCGGATTTGAGGTCAGGAGTTCAAGACCAGCCTGACCAACATGGTGAAACCCTGTCTCTACTAAAAATACAAAAATTAGCCAGGTATGCTGGTGTGCACCTGCAATCCCAGCTACTCAGGAGGCTGAGACAGGAGAATCGCTTGAACGCGGGAGACAGAGGTTGCAGTGAGCCGAGATTGCACCACTGCACTCCAGCCTGGGGCGACAGAGCAAGACTCTGTCTCAAAAATAAAAAAAAGAAAGAAGGCAAAGAAAGGGTGGAACATTAAATAACAAACCACCCAGAGTATTGGTGAGAATATAGTTACAACTATATTCTCTTAAAATTTTCATTATTCGTCAAAATATGGAATGTATGAAAGCTTTTACCTAACATACTAATCCCATGGATCTAATACACATGGATGTGTGTGTGACAAAGATATGTTTGTGTGTATGTGTGTGGGGGAGGTGTGTACACACACAAACATATACATACATATATATATAATGATGTCCACCACCACATTATCTGTAATAGTAAAAAAATAGCAACATGTGAAAGGAGTAATCAAAATAAAACGTTTGTAATCTTTTCTTATCCTGAGTTCTCTCAAGAAACACAGTCTGAGGAGCCGCATGGTTTGTAGGTTTATTTGGGGAATTGATTGCAATTGATGAGAGTAGAAGCATGAGAATAGTGTGACAAAAAGAGGGACTACCCATCCTCTCACATGTTATTGATCTTGTCATTTCCAGGGCAATTGTGTATCAGTCTTGCTTGGAGACCTTCTGAATAAATGAGTAGTGTTTGATAGTGTTGCTTAAGGGTTGGAATCTGATCTTTTGTGCCTCCGATACTGATGAGTTTGCTCTATGAAACTGGTTTCCTTTCACCTTTAAGTTTCTCATCTGTAAGAATTTCTGAGCAGTTGCCACAGGCCTCCCAGATGGTGCCCAAGAAACAGAAGGACAGAAAGAAGAAGACAGGTGGTTCTACTCAGATAAGGGGCTGCCAGAGTCAGCCCAGAGCATCACAGAAGTGGATTGAGCATTGTTTTGGCTGCATCCCAGAAATGCTTTAGGTTCATTTTAATTTTCATTCAACTAAAAATCCACTTGTTGTTTGATTTAGATTTTGACCAATCAGTTCTTCAGATGCAATATTACTCAATTTCCAGACCTTAAGGATTTCCCAGAGACCTTTCTGTTACTGATTTTTACTCAATTCCGTGTTGGATAGAAAACACACTTGGCGTGATCTCAACAATTTTAAATTGTTGAGTTTGTTTGATGGCAAAAAAATATGACCTACCATGGTAAATTATCCATGTGTGCTTGAATGTGTCTTGTGTTGTTGGGCACTATTCTCTAAATATCAATTAGGCTAAGTTGGGTGATAGTTATGATTTAGGTCTTCTATGATTTCACAGGCTATCTGTCTACTTTATTATTAAATACTGGGAGAGAGAAGTGTGTAAGTCTCAAATCATACTTGCGGATTGGTCTATTTTCCTGCTCTATTTCTGTTCAGTGTATTTTGACGTCCTGTTTTAAGGTACATACATATTTTAATTATGTCTTTGGTGAATTAACCTTGTTATCATTTTGTAATGTCCCTCATTATTTCTGGTATTATTCCTTTTATCCAGTCTAATTTATCTGATATGAATACAGTCATCCCAGCTTTTTTGTTCTTTGTTTATGATGTGATTCCTTTTAGTCACTCTAAGGTATTATACTTCTAATGGTTTCTTGTGGACAATATATAGTTGGATCTTGCTTTTTGTTTATGTAATTTCATCATTTCTGTCTCTTAATTCATTCTTTTAAAATAATTATTAGCTATTATCTCTTTAAATTTTTCCTCTTCTCTCTTTCTGAAGTCTCTTCAATTACATGTAGGTTGGGCCATTTGATATTGTCCCACAGCTCTTAAATGATCTGTGTAGTTATTCCCATTCTTTTTTACTTTCTGTTTCTTTTTGTGTTATTTTTATTTACCTATCTTCAAATTCATATATGCTTTCCCAGGCTGGGTCAGGTTTACTGGTGAATATGTCTAAAGAATTATTCCTCTCTTATATTGTTATTTTTTGTTTGTTTTTCATTCTAGCTTCTTCAATGTATTCTTTCTTAAGCCCTGCCTCTCTCTGCTGAAATTCCCATTTGTTCATGCATTTGTGTCTAGCTTTTTATAATATAGTAGCATAATTACATTAATAATACATACTTTCAAATATTTCTCTGGTTGTTCAACTATCTGCGTCAATTTTCATTCTGGTTCTGCTGACTGTTTTGTCTTTTACAATGCCATTTTCTAAACTGTGTCTGTGTGTGTGTGTGTGTGTGTGTGTGTGTGTGTGTGTGTGTGATTTTTAATTCATTGTCACATAATTGGCATAAAATAGTAGAACATAATACTATATATTGTGTGGTTTACATAGTATTTAAACCTGGAAATGCATGTTCCTTGTTTACTTGCTTATCGGGCTATACTTACTAAGGAAGGGAAAGTAGAAGTCAATTTAATCAGGAGTACAGCCAGGTTTGAGTTTTGGTGTTACTGTGGTTGCATTATTTCAGAGTTTTAGAACCTTGGTGTCACTGACATTTTTGTCTGGAGAATTCTTTGTTGGTGATGGTGGTGGCAGTGGTCATGGTAGTCCTGTGTACTGTAAAAGGTTTTGTCGTATCCCTGGCCGCTATCCACTCAATGCCAGTAGCACTTCCCCATTCCCAGGTATGCCAGTTAAAAGGATCTCTAAATATTGTCAAAATTTCCCTGAGTCAAATCGCCCTCATTTGAAAACCAAAACCTTCAAAACCTCTAAAATTGCCCTGTGTTTGTAGGTAGTATGTTTAGAGGGGGATTTCCTCAGTGTTCATGCCCCATCCAAGGCTGTCAGCTGCTCTGGTGTACCTGAGTCACATTCCTGTCCCTCCTCCAACACTACTTGACAGTTTTAGTGATAGGGACAGAGGCACTTGCTGTGTTTTCTTGGTCTTAGTTAGGCTCTGTGAACTCCGGCATCAGGAATGAGTCCTTCACAGAAACTTTCTCTTCATGGCTCCCAAATTCTGCCTTATACCTGTGGAGGGCTTTTGTGAGAGATCATTTCCTGACCCCACTCTAACAGTCTCAGAATTCTGAAGGTATTTGTCCAAGATCCTGGGTTCAAAATGTTTCCTTCTTTTCCTATCCCCCCATTCCTAAGGTGGAGGGGGAGTTTACCTTCTATCTTTCCTCACCTTCCACTCCCCCAAAAAGGAAACAACACAAAAATGGGTTCTACATGTGCTTTTGGAGGTGGTAATACAAGATTTATTATACCTCCCCAATGATTGAAGGAAAGGTGCTGATTAAGAGAGGAGTTTCATAATGTGATACATATACACCATAGAATACTATGTAGCCATAAAAAGGAATGAGATTATGTCCTTTGTAGGGACATGGATGAAGCCAGAAGCCATTATCCTCAGCAAACTAACACAGGAACAGAAAACCAAGCACCACATGTTCTCACTTGTAAATGGGAGATGAACAATGAGAACACATGGACACAGGGAGGAAAGCAATACACACTGGGGCCTGTTGCAGGGAGCAAGGGTTGGGAGAGCATCAGGATAAATAACTAATGCATATGGGCCTTAATATCAGATGATGGGATGATAGGTGCAGCAAACCACCAAGGCACACATTTACCTATGTAACAAACCTGCATGTCCCGCACATGTATCCTGGAACTTAAAGTACAGTAAAAAAGAGGGAAGTTCCATGTGGCCTGGGTGTCTTTCAAGAGCTCTTCATAGCCCTCTGCTGCCTATAATTTGGGCATTCAATGATGAAGTCTTCTCCATTAGATTTAATGAAAGGGAGCCCGTACTCTTGGGCTTAGGACTAGTCCCATATGGTCATCTTGTTCATGGTCCTACTGCACAAGCAGAGGGGTGGCCATGGAACCATATGCCTAGCCTTATCCTCCATCTGCATAATTGGGTACTTTCCTATTGAGTCCTACAAATGCAACACTTGAAATAGGCAGACTGTTGCTGACAGCACCTATTTTCCCCCAGTCTTCATTCAGGGTTCACATATAGCCTCTTTCAGGTGGAAATTTTTGCTCTCTGAAAGCTGACTTCTTGGGAAGGATGCTCTTCTAAAATGTCTAGGCCCACATTTCTAGGCTAATTACTCATCTGGAACCCAGATTTATGCTTCAGGCAACCATCAGAAGGGAGTGCTATGAAATTCTATAAATTACTCTGTGAGAATCATGTTGATATAAATTTTTGGACAATCTTGATTTCTTACTATACATTTCCTTATTCCCCCAAACTAGAGTATATTAGAGTTCATTCCCAAAGATATTTTGCTCAGACTCTTATTGTAACAAATGATTTTTTTCTGCATAGATTCTTGGATATTGTCTCTTACCCAGACATAATTAAATAAAATTAATCTATGGAAACAGGTTAATAAGAAAACATATTAAGCAAGAGTTAAAAAAAAAAAAAAAGTACACGTAGTACACGTACCAACTTCTTCATCCAGGCCCTGATCTATTACAGAAAATGTAAGAAAAACTTAGGAAAACTAAGTGTATTGATAAATTTTAAGAAAATCTCATTCTGCTATCAAAAATGTAATATAACATTATACAGTGTTATCATGTAGTTTATAAAACACTAAAAAGTATTACGCTTTAGTAATTTTCTTTCAAAAAGGATGTGAAATTAAAGGATAAAATGTATCTCATGAGCTATATCTGTAAAATATGTCAATTGAAGATTTCTTAGCAAACAAAATATTTGATCAGTTGGCTGCTTGACCCTCACAAGCGAATTTTTTCTAGGTGACCCACAGCAAACTGATTATAGAGAAATGTATGCTTATGATAATTCAGTAGTTAAAATATGCCCTCAATGCTTAAAGACAAAGCTATTAAGTATCACTCTTCTCCACTTCACCCACACAGTGTTTAAAATCGCAGTATCATGGAATAGCTAACACAATCGTTTTAAGTGTCTAGAAGTATCCGTCCTACTAAGCATTAATTAACTACTGAAGATACTTTGTTGAAGCAGTGAGAATATTTGCCAAAAAATATTTTAAGCTTTCTGTTGTCATTGTTATCATTAAATTCATTTTTGTCATGTGGCCACAGGTTCCGTTTGACATGTCTTAGATAAGAGCCATCCACTTGCCTATAAATGTTGACTTGGCATAAGTGAGAGTTAAGTGAAGACTTTTCAGACTGCTTCTGTGAGACTATATAAAGAAACATTAGTGAGAATATATAAAATGTTTAAGATATTGCCCCAGAGATTTATATTTTTTAACACGCTTTAATTATAACAATTTAATGTTTTTAATAAATAAATATCACCAGTCTGATCACTCTTATTTTGTAATAAACTAAAAGCATACTTGTTGTGAACATACTTAATTTATCACATATAGCCAGCAAAAAAAGCATAAGAAAAGATGGCTTTCATTATCCTAATCCTCACCTTTTGCAGCTTCAAATACATTTTAGAAAAAACAGTAAAGTAATAAATAAATAATAAAGTAATTTTCCTTTGGGTTTTAAAAAAAGATGGACATTCATTAAATTCACATTTTGCGCTTTCTCAAGTTTCTTCTTATAACTGTTTACATATTTGTGTGATGGCTGACTAGGGCTTAGACGTAACATTTAGCTATGGAAAATCTCTCTCTGCACATCCATATGGCCTAGTTAATACAGTTATTGAGTTAAATTTGCATATTTTGTCTAGGAAAATCAAGGCTTTTTTCTAGGAATTCCCTTTGCAGGCATGTTTCCATGTCCTGTGGACACATAAAAATATAATTTGGAGCTCGTGCAAGCCTACTGAATAACTTTGTATGGGAACTGCCATACCTTGGAAGCTTTGCACTCTGAGCCAAGTGGGTGTGTGGATGGCCTCTGAGCTAAGCTGACAATAACTTTGGAGCTCTTCTACCCCACTGAGGTTATATTTTACAACTGCTTCTGTGTTCTCTTTGAACCCCATACCATATGTATTTGTCCGTTTTCACACTGCTATAAAGAAATATCTAGGACTGGGTCATTTATAAGGAAAAGAGGTTTAACTGACTCACAGTTTTGAATGTCCTGGGAGGCCTCAGGAAACTTACAATCATGACAGAAGGGGAAACAGGCACGTCTTATGTGGCAGCAAGTGAGAGAGAAGTGCAAGCAGTGGAAATGACAAATGCTTTTAAGATCATTAGATCTCGCCAGAACTCACTCACTATCAGGAGAACAACATGGAGGACACCATCCCCATGGTATAATCAGCTCCTACCAGGTCTCTCCCTTGACACATGGGGATTATGGGAATTACAATAACAGATGAGATTTGGGTGGGACACAGAGCTAAACCATATCATCATCAAATGCTCAACTGAAAGGTTTCAGCCTGCTAGTATTGGTTGTCTCAATGACTATTGTCACCAACATTGCCAACAGGAGTGCCAGAAACCCACAGGCAATGCTGCTGTTGCTAATGACCTTGCCAAGACTTCGTAGACTAAGTCCTGGAAGTCCCACAGAGATACAACCTTGTCTGGTGAAGATCCCTGCATTTCTCATCATCACTTAAAACTCTCCAGTAGGGGTAAGCCAGGCGTTGGAACTATGAGAAGTAAGAGTGCATCAGAAAACTCTCTTTGCTCACTCGATAGCTTTACCACCGTAAACTACTTGATCACCAAGTGGTATACCCCATTATGATGTATCTCTTTCAGTAGTCACATACACATAGTCATATTCCTTGAGGGGCAGTGATTAGAAAGACAGGGTGCATGGGAAACAGTTGACTGTCTTTGGTTGGGAACTTCACTCAAGCATCACCAATGAGATTCTTTCTTTTACAGCATTTTGGAATGAAACAAAAGTTATCAGGTATGTTTCCTCCAGATAAGAAGATTCTCCAAGGATAAGGTGTTCTATTAGTCCAGAGACTCAGTTCTCCAGCAAAACAGATCTATTCTAACCAATAGGAGATACACACATAAAACACTTATAAAATGAGGGTTTGGCTTATGTGGTTATGAGGCTGCTACATTCTGAGATCTGCAGTTGACAAGCTAGAGACCCAGGGGAGCTGATCGTGTAGCTCTAGTTTGAATCTGTGTCCAAAGCAAAAGAAGACCAGTATGTCTCAACTCGAAGACAGTAAAGAGAGAGAGAAAATTCCTCTTGGTTCAACCTTATTGTTCTAGTCAAGCTTGATTAGACTGCATGAGGCCCACCCACATTGGGAAAGACAATCTGCTCTGTTCAGTTACTGGTTCAAATGTTAATCTCATCCAGAAAGACCCTTAGAGACACATCCAGAATAATGTTTAACTAAATATCTGGACTGCTATGACCCAGCCAAGCTGACACAAGTTAACCATCACAAGTATCAACAGTAGAGGTATTATCTATGATAATTTATTTGATGAAGAGAAAGATATTCTATTGTGAGATGATAGAATGACATTGCTACCCTTTAGAGATAAAAGCAGAAAACCATGGAAGAAAAATTCCCTCAAGGCATACACACCTTGATGCTACATGTTTCAGAGACACACCTGTTTTCTTATTTTTCCCAGGGCTGGGTTGACTTAAGAAGTATTGTAGGGGCCTTTAATTAAATTCCTATATTTTCTTTAGTTTCAATTTAAACTTGGTTTCAATGATTAGACACAAAAGGTACAAGCTAATACAAGTGACTAAGTCTGGTTAAAAGATGACTCAGTGAGGAGACAAGCTGGCTAGGTTCTGTCCTGTGTGTACCACAAATTGTCTGAGCTCAGAGAAATCACTTATCCTTTTAAGACTTCAGGTATATTATCCATTACTCACTAGCAAACAAATGCATATTGAATGTGCATTCTGTGCCAGACACTGTGATGACACCAGGTTTACAGTGGGAATAAACCAAACATGATCATAATTTATAAAAGATGCAGCTAGAATTTGACCCCAGGCCTCTCCGCCTCTAATGCTTCTCAACACCCTAATACAATACTCACATGCATTGACAATAATTTAAAGCCCCATATTTTTCCACAATATCTAGCTTTCTATATACAGCAAAATAATGTATTCCTCCAAATAATACAATATGTATTCAAAAATAAGTAGATATCTCAGTACCACATATATACACAAATATAAATTATGTATACCCACATGCCATTTAAAATATGCTTCACTTTAAAATTACATTTGTGGGTCATATTGTGAAAATAAAATAACTTGACTGATGAGTCTTAATAAGAAGCCGATTCTTCCTTATAATAAAAGTGTTATTTATGTCATTCCTGTTAAGATCTGAAAGTTTCTCCATGGGGCAGAGAGCCATTGATTTCCCTTTGGGGATCTTAAACCTGATTTTCTGTTTCATAAGGTAGAAAGGAGACCCCCGTGTACTCTGTTTTGTGGATCTCATGCTTATTTTCCCTTCAAACCCACTCAGTCCACCCATGATCTGTGCCCATGAATCTCTCCCTGGCCTCTTCCACTCCATGACATTGCACTGTTCTAAACTATTGGAATGGACTTCCCTTTCAAGAATGGGATGGGGGAACACCAGATGGAAGCAGATAGCAACACTCCCAAGGGAAAGCCTTGAGGGTGAAGTTACTGCAGGGCTAGAAATAGAGAGCAGCCTTCTGAAAAGGAGAAGGTCACAGATCCAAAGAATGTTTATAATCTGTATAATTTCTAGTTGGTTTTTTTTTTTTTTTTGGATACCAGTGACCTAGCAGATTTCTCATGCTGAATCACTTGTGCTTTCCTGGGAAGAGAACAGATTTTTCTTTTCCTCTTATTTCTTTTCTTTTTCTTTTCTTTTTTTTTTCCTTTTTCTCTTTTTTGACACAGGGTCTGGCTCTGTTGCCCTGCCTGAAGTGCAGTGGTTCGATTATGGCTCATTGCAGCCTCAACCTCCTGGGCTGAAATGAACCTCCTGCCTCAGCCTCCCAAGTAGCTTGGATCACAGGAATAAGCCACCATGCCCAACTAATTTTTTAATCTTTTGCAGAGACAGGGTCTTACTATGTTGCCTAGGCTGGTGGACACAAGTAATCCTCCCACCTTGGCCTTCCAAAACATTAGGATTACAGATGTGAGCCGTCACGCCTGTCTGAGAACAGATCTTAATGTTGCCAGAATGAAGTAAACAGATATATGACTACTTTATTTGAGCAGGTGAAGCTCCAGTGTGTGGAATCCTAACTTTCCCATTGATTCCTTTCTTGTAATTATTATTTTTAATTAGCATAAAATTTGTTTTGATAAATTTGCTCATATGTATCATAAATGTAGAGTATTAGTTAATTTTGATTAATCAACTTCAAAGCTCTCAATGTCTTACACCAATCATATTTTTCTTGGCTTATGGCAGCTGCCACTCATTTTCTTACTCATGAGTTGGCCAACTATGGCTCCTCGGACTTGACTGGAATAAGCTGGGCTTGACTACACGGTAAAAGTTGGGTTCAAGTTGAAACCAGAGGTTTCTACATTCTCCTTGGGCCAGTAGCATCCTGTTCTCTTCCTGGTGGATCTGAAAAGCACAAATAGGCAAGCAAAATACCAAAAGTATGTTTAAAGCCTGTGTGTGTGTCTAATGCCTCCTACCATTCCACTGGCTAAAGAAAGTTACATGGGTGTACATCCAAGTCCTGTAGCAGTGTCAGGAAAGTTTCTGTGTTCGTTAGGGGGCTCCACAGTTAGGTGAGAATGTAGTTGCTCCAGGGAGAAGCATATTTAGAAGAATCTGTGAAAGAAATACACCAGACAGAAAGTCTGAAAGATGATGAATTTTCTTCTTGATGACAGTCAAATCTTTTCTATTTCTTTTGCTGTTTACCTTCATCTATTTATCTGTGTTTATGTTTATATATATATATTTTTTTGAGATGGAGTCTTGTCTGCAATTCAGGCTGGAGTGCAGTAGTGTGACCTTGGCTTACTGCAGCCTCCACCTCCGGGGTTCAAGCAATTCTCTGACCTCAGCCTCCCTCCTGAGAAACTGGGATTACAGGTGACCATCACCACACCTGGCTAATTTTTGTAGTTTTAATAGAAATGGGGTTTAAGCATTTTGGCCAGACTGGTCTCAAAGTCCTGACCTCGTGATCCATCTGCCTCAGCCTCCCAAAGTGCTGGGATTACAGGTATGAGCCACCACATCCGGCCTGTCTATATTTTTAAATATATTTAGGAAATAGTAATGTGCTTATATTTTATATAAATTTGTATTCATACATATTTATCAATTTAAGGCATTATCTATCAAATTCCTGTAATAGCAGATAAGGGTTAAACTTCCTTAAATACTTGTATGTTCCCTTCACGCATTGTGTCAATATAACATTTTCACAATTTGGAGATTTAATCTTTTATCAGTGTTTATATTGTAATTCACTGCTTACATGCTACTTTTCAAATTTCTTCACTTATTGATTTTATATTTGCTTAAATATCTTTATACCTTTGTTCTAAAAGCCCTATCAAGCTCATGTTACTAAGTTTTCCTAATATTTAAAGCACAGATACTAGCATGCTGTTAATTTCACCTCCTACCCCTTAATATACACAGAGCTTTGCCTCCTTCTTTGTAGTCTGCACTAGCTGCTGTGGACTCGTTGTGCAAAATTATTCTCCTTGGGCCTTCTTCTCTGCTTTAGATACTCTGTTAGTACTCAATATTCTACTAGTATTCAAAGTTTTTACTGAGCAGTCTAATTTCAAATTCTTTTTTTTCTTTCTTTCTTTTTTTATGAAATGAAGTTTCGCTCTTGTTGCCCAAGCTGGAGTGCAGTGGTGTGATCTCGGCTTACCACAACCTCCGCCTCTGGAGTTCAAGTGATTCTCCTGCCTCAGCCTCCCAAGTAGCTGGGATTACAAGTATGTGCCACCACACCCGGAAAATTTTATATTTAGTAGAGACGGGGTTTCACCATGTTGGCCAGGCTGGTCTCAAACTCCTAATTTCAAATTCTTAGTAGGTGATCTGTTTTATTCCTCCTCCATATGTTTTTAGTGTATCCATTTTATTTTTTGAATGTCTGAATTATGAAACAGTGCATTTGATTGATGATTGCTTTTTTAATTAGTGACTTTTCCAAACTGAAGGCTCATTCTTAGGTTTGGGAAATTGTCTATCTTTATTATTATTATTTATTTTATCCCCTCTCTGAACCTCCTAGAGTTATTCCTATTTTTATTATTTTTTTCTCTTGTTTTTCATCCCTTTTATATTTGTTGTGATTTCTAGAAGACGTTATCTCTTACTGATTGTTCTGATTGTAGTTACCATCATCTCTTTCTCGATTAATAAAATAGCCTTTGAACTAATTTTCCTGACTTTACCTTTGCTTCATTAGTACCCAGGGTCAAAACACCAAACAGAGGCCCTTTTAAATATTATGTTGGCATGAATGCTGTCTGCTTCAAACTCTGTAATTGTTTGGATGTTGCAGTTCACTCAGAATGGAAGCTGACACCTTTACAGCAGTCGACGGGCCTTGCTGGTTTTCTTCATATTTCTCATCTTATGAAAATCAAACATGTGTCACACGTGAAAGCCACAGGCATAATTTTAAATTTTTTAGCAACCGTTTTTTTGAAAAAAAACAAAAAAAAAGGAAATTTTAGGCCAGGTGCAATAGCTCATGCTTGTAATCTCAGCATTTGGGTGCAATGACTCATGCTTGTAATCCCAGCACTTTGGGAGGCCAGAGTGGGTAGATCATTTGATGTCAGGAGCTTGAGATTAGCCTGGCCAATATGATGAAATGCCATCTCTACTAAAAAATACAAAAAAAATTAGCTGGGTGTGGTGGTGTGTGCCTATAATCTTAGCTACTCCAGAGGCTGAGGTAGGAGAATCGCTTGAACCCGGGAGTGAGAGGTTGCTGTGAGCCAAGATTATACAACTTCACTTCAGCTTGGACAACAGAGCGAGACTCCCATCTCAAAAAAAATACACATTTATTTACAACCAACATCTTTTTTTTTTTTGTCTGAGACCCCACTGTTAATTGAAAACCAGTAATTTCTCATTACTACTAAGGGTTAAGAGTTTTCAGTAAGTCACAGAAACAGAGCAAAATTGTGTTTACCAGAGGCTGTTGGGGTTGTCTGGGGACTGGGTAGATGTGAGTTCAAAGGACACGCAGTATTTCCATTGGACATGAGGATTAAGTTCAAGAGATCAATTGTACATCATGGTGACTTACAGTTAACAGTAATATATTTAATATTTGAAAATTGCTAAGGGAGTAGATTTAAAGTCTTCTCATTACAAAAGAAAACAATCCATATTTGAAGTAAGTCATATGTTAAATGGCTTGACATAGCCACATAGCCATTTTACAATGTGTACATGTAACAAAGCATAGTGCTGTATACCATAAGCACTGTATATACAATTTTTCCTTGTCAACTAAAATAAACTTTTTAAAGCAGAGTTTTTAATAAGTCGGTAATTTGAACACAGATGTCTAAATAATGCCAGGTTCTAAACTTAGATTTAAAAATTTAAAATATCCAAAGGAGATCCTCTTACTTTCTCTGCTTTGCTTTATTGTAAGAGATAGAATTCATATCTTGCTGGGGCCTTCTAAGTTTACCTTCTCTCGCCAGGCATGGTGGCTCACGCTTGTAATCCCAGCACTATGGGAGCCCGAGGCTGGCTGATCCCTTGAGGTCAGCAGTTCCAAGACCACCCTGGCCAATATGGTAAAACCCCGTCTCTACTAAAAATACAAAAATTAGCCAGGTGTGGTGGCACATGCCTGCAATTATAGCTACTGGATAGGCTGAGGCAGGAGAATCACTTGAACCCAGGAGGCAGACGTTTCAGAGAGCCAAAATCACACGACTGCACTCCAGTCTAGGTGACAAAGAGAGAATCCATCAAAAAAAAAAAAAAAAAGAGAGAGAGAGAGAGAACAAAATACTATCTGCATGCTAAAACATTCCCATGAAAACTGGATAAAGATATGATAAGATTAAAGAAAAGCACTAAATCACTAAATCTTTCTTCTGATAAAATAGTTTTGATAAGAATTATTTTCAAGAAATTCTGGTAAAATCCTTCTAACCTGCCCAACTCAGAAAGAACGTGGCGGAGACTTACAGTCAAAATATGGCTTCGGATTGAGATCAAGTGCTCCAAATGAGTTTTCCTTTGTGTCCCAGATGAGAAGCATATTTGGAAGAATCTGTGAGAGAAATACACCAGGCAGAAAGTCTGAAAGATGATGAACTTTCTTCTTGATCAGGCAGACCCTGTCACTGATATTTCAGACAGCAGCATCAAAAAGAATATCAGAGACAGACATATTGTGAACCAGGAGTGAAGGCAAGCAAAACAGAACAGGGACCACTGATAGCTGACCACAGTAAGGCATTTTCCCCAAGCAAGAAGAGATAAACTGGCACTGTTGAAATTGCTAACTTGTCTTATGCTTTGTGCTGCTGAAGTGGTACTGAAAATGTATATCTATTGTATCTATTCATATTAGGTTGGGTTGCTGTAACAGAAAATCCAAGTTAGAATGTCTTAAATAAGATATAATAAGCAATCATTATAGAAAGTAGAGAGGATTATATAGAATACTGGAATTCCAGAAAAAGAGACTGGAAAATATGGAGCAGAAGTAATAATAAAAATAGAATAAAATATCATCCTGAGGAAAAGACCCCAATCTGAAGAATACATAGGTAGGCTATTCATCAGGCAAAATAAATCAAAATAGACTAATATGTAAAACCTTATCTCAAAAGAATAAGAAGAAGATTCCAAAAGGGTCAAGTAAACAACATAAATAAGGTAAAATTTGCTACCAACAATAACAAAAAATCAGGCTCTTTTTGATGCCTTCTCCTCAGCATTAAACACAAGAATTTGAGATTTGAAGGAAATAGGTTATTTCAAAAAGTATCTGTTATCAAAATACAATTAAAATATGAAAATAATGGAAAGATAGTCTCCTATGCTTTCTCTGAAAGCACTAATTGAAGATGTCCTTTAGCTAACTGCATCACAATATAGACCCCAAAAAGTGGGCAGTTGCTAGAAAGCATTATAGGTAGAAAGCACAAAAACTATTTAAACTAGTTATAGAAAAACAAGCATTATAAATGTAATTATAAAACAAAATGCAACTAATTCTCATAAGAACAGATACATAAAATGATAATCACAAACAGATTCTAAATTACTGGATCATATCCCCAAAAGTGGGGGACTGAGATTTAAAGAAGAAATAAAAATCTGCTACTTTCCTCATCATAAACAGGGAGGAATAAATAAATACTACTTTATCATTGATGCTGGTAACCAGAAAATACTAAGTTCAAGTGTGCTTTTTTCACCAAAATAAAAGTGACCATTTGTGTAATTAAAAACTTACTTGTTAAATATTCAAGGCAAACAAATTATAGCTCATACTAAAAAAAGTAAAAACAGCAAGAAACATAAGATAGGAATAATGAAACTTGATATCCAAACAGTAAATTTATTAGTGATGACAATAAATACAAATAGGATAAGACTCCTCGATTAAAAGACAAAAACTCATATAAGTAAAAATGCAGTCCAGAAATTTGCAATAAGTGAGTCAATGTGGGAGTTTAAATTTTTAAAACCTCCTCTTCAGAAGTAAAATGGAATTTATGATAAACAAAGCAAAAATGTGTTTGTACAGTCAATGGTATGTACAGTCAATTAAGTATAGTCAATGAAATAAGTTAAGGACCTTCAGCCAAACATAAATGATGAAAAGTGTAGAATGAATTTCACCCAACTAAAAGAATTAGCAAGAAGTTCACACTTGGCTCCTTACAAGAAAAAAGTAGAAGAGTAGTAAAGGTAGAGGACAGTATCTTAAAGCATTTGCTGCTATTCCTCTAAATTAGTGAGGTCATTACTGGATATATTTGCCATCATGTGGAATGTTCTTTGAGCCTTTCTTCCTTGATATGGTTTGGCTGTGTCCCCACTCAAATCTCATCTTGAATTTCCATATTGTGGGAGGGAGCCAGTGGGAGGTGAGTGAATTATGGGGTGGATTTTTCCTGCACTTTTCTCCTGATAGTGAATGAGTCTTATGAGAGCTGATGATTTCAAATATGGGAGTTTCCCTGCACAAGCCCTCTTCTCTTGTCTGCCATCATGTAGGATGTGCCTTTCACCTTCGACCATGATTGTGAGGCCTCCCCAGCCACATGGAATTGTAAGTCCAATAAACCCCTTTCTTTTGTAAATTATCCAGTCTTGGGTACATCTTTACTAGCAGCATGAAAAAAGACTAATACATTACTCTTTGTGAAGAACCATCAATAACATAAAAGTACATTGGCTAGAGTTAGAAGAAGCAGTCTAGTGTAGCCTTCTCATGCTAACCTCATCACCCTTTTGCACAATAGTAATCTCAAGCAGACCAGTGTCTAATCTCCTAATTCTAATTCTTTAGCAGAAACAAAACATTGTGATTGGAAAAAACAATTGTTCAGCCCCTCCAAATAAAATATTTAACTCCACAAGACCTCTTCACTTTTAGATACAATAGATATACATTTTCAGTACCACTTCAGCAGCACAAAGCATAAGACAAGTTAGCAATTTCGACAGTGCCAGTTTATCTCTTCAGCAAGAAAGCTGATGCTTGATCCAAAGGGGAATAGATGGAGGCTGGTTCCACAAGAGTGGACCTCAGTGCATGATGCATAACACAGCTGAAGACCAGCCACATGCTGGGACTTCCCACATACTCGGAGAATTTGCCCATCTCTTTTATTTTTCTTTCAGTCAATTAAGATATAACATCTTAACAGTCATGCTTCAACTTGTCATTCTGTCAGGAAGCATTTACTCTGTGTCTAGGATCCTGTGTCAGGGTCCTCTCACACATCCCCATTCCAAGTTTCAGGGTCCCATTCTTTTCCAATCAATGCTTTCACTTGAACAATAGACACCTGGCAAGACTGTGCATACACACTTGCATGATAAGAGCTTATGTCTGTTTTTCCACAATTTCAGCTCTTTCTCTACAGAAGGGAAGACTCAAGGCAATCTTAGCAGATTTGAGGGTCAGTATCTCCTTCTGAAGCTGGGAGACAGATCCCGGAGTTCATTATTTTCTTTCATTACTTTGTCCACTGAACTTAGGAGCAACCAACCAGCTTCATTATATTCTTTTGTTCTCCACATAGGGTTAAAGGTATTAAGTATAGAATCACTAAACTCCTTGACTCTCATGAGTGATGAATCAGGAGTGTTGAATGCATTTATTTTGCATAACTGCCTATGCCAAGGAGTATCAGTGTTCTCCATATTATTAGAAGTAGAGTGCTCAGCATTCTGGATTTAATCATATTAAGCAGTCAACTCCAGAAACCCCCAAATCAGTGAAAGAACTCTATGCTTAATATTCCATTTCTCTAGAACCCCTCCTGGTACCAAAATCTATTAGTTCTGTCCCTCTAGCGAACCCTGACTAATACAGATTTTGGTATCAGGAGTGGTTCTAGAGAAATGGAATATTAAGGATGGAGTTCTTTCACTGATTTACTTAATAAACTCCCATATTGTATATAGTATATAAGCTCCCATATAGTATATAGTATATATGGGAGTTTATTAAGTGTTAACTCTCATGATCACAAGGTCCCACAAGAGGCAGTCTGCAGGCTGAAGAGAAAGGAGAGCCAGTCCAAGTTCCAAAACTGAAGACCTTGGAGTCTGATGTTCAAAAAGCAGGAAGCATCCAGCACAGGGGAAAGATGTAGGCTGGAAGGCTAAGCCAGTCTCGTCACATTTTTCTGCCTGCTTATAGTCCAGCTGTGCTGGCAACTGCTTAGATTGTGCCCTCTTAGATTAAGGGTGGGTCTGCCTTTCTCAGCCCACTGACTCAAATGTTAATCTTCTTTGTCAGCACCCTCACAGACACACCCAATATTTTGTATCCTTCAATCCAATCAAGTTGACACTCAATATTAACCATCACACTAGGTATATAAAACTTTAGTATTTAATAAAAATATAAATAGTATTTAATAAAAATAAACCCTTTCAAATCCTTTGAAAAAGGACAGTTTATTCAACAGTCACAATTAGTGAGTTTGCTTATGGAAAAAATTAGTTTTACTCCTATTTGAAATCATGTATCCAGATAAATTTCAGACTGGTAAAACCATAAGGTAATTTTTAAAATTAGGATAAACTATTGGTGAATATTTATCTGGTCTTCAGAGTAGGCTTTTCAGACAAAAAGCAAAAGGAGAAAAATCATAATAGAAATAATTTTTAAAATTTCAATTTTACATATTTTTTCATGTTTCAAAAAATACTATAAAAATAAATAGCAAGGTATAAACTGGTAAATATATTTCATGAAACAGAAAAGAAATATGCATAATCTTTTGGGCAAATAAAATTTTTCACTAAGAATGGAGCATTTGAACTAAATTTTGTGAAGAGTTCTGGGTGCTGATTACTTCCCAAACATGTATTTTTTTAAGCACATGTCTGGAGGGGCATGGGAATTATATAAAACATGTCTATTTAAAGTAGGCATGCTTAATTACTTCCTGATTTGCTTATTAAATTTTGACCAATTACTTGAAGAGAGTAGCAGGATGAACTCATAAAAGTATAGATTTTGTAGTTTGACATATCATGCTAGAATGCTGTTTTAAGCATTTACTACTAACGCTTTCACCATGTATATGCCACTCAATTTTTTTTGAGATTTGATATGAAATTGTAAAGTTTGGATCTTTGTCAGTATACAACAAAAAAGTTACTTCGCTTTCCTCCTTTTATGTCAAAGGCTTGCAGATTCCAAGTTTCTAAATAATTCATGATAAAGGCAATTGTCTAAACCAGGGTTGGCAGATGACTGCAAGCCTATCAAATTGGTCTGGCTATTTTAAAATAAAGTTTTATTGAAACACAATCACATCATTTTCTTTTAACATGTTGTCTGTGGTTGCTTTTGCCCTGTACAAGCAAAGTGGTAACACTGTGAAAGAGACTGTCTGACCTGCATATCCTAAAATATCATCACCCTCTTTACAGAAAAAGTTTCCCTACTCCTGGACTGAACTATATTGCTACTTAGCACTTCTGAGAAGAGAAGAATCTACCTGTCAAATATACTTACCAGAAAATGAGATTTTAATCTGGAAACATTAAAATGAAGATTCTGTAGTTAGTATAATTTTCATGTGTTCTAAGTCATTCTAGCCAAATGATGCTTTCAAATATGCTTTATGCATCTCATGTCTTTTTTCTCTTCTCTTCATCTATGATTTTTTTTCTTTTTTATCAGCAAATCCAATGAGAGATCTAAGAAGGAAAACTACTGAATTCGAGTACTGCTCCCATTGCACCTCCTTTTGATTTTACTACAATACAGAATATACTTAAGCAGATGTTCAATTCATTACAGGCCCTGGCTAAGGTACAATCAAAATGGATTGAGTGCCAGAAATCAGGCAGGGGAGTCTGGACTGGCTGTCTTTGCTCCGATTCAATCATGTCTTCTGTTAATCTTGCCCTAGCTGAATCTGAATTTATCTACATGTCTTTGGCCTGGAGATCAAACTGAGAGTTTATGGCTGTTCTGTCTCTTGTGAACTTCTGAGCATTTCCTCTTTTCATTTAATAAAAAAAAAAAAAAAGAGAGAAAGAGAGAGACAAGATTAGATTGTCTTTTTTTATTATTGCCCTATCATTTTAGAAGCAAAGAGATGTTCCGCTGGGACATCAATTTGGCAGATTTAGATAATCTTACATATCTACATGCTCAAAGAAGTCTCTAAATATTATAAAACTATGGTTTTATCTACTTTTATTTATAAAATAAAGGAACCAAGATAACATATCTCAGAGTGTTTCCTCCTTTTGTTTAGACCACATTTCTTATTTTATTATCACATAATCTCCTCTATTTTAATGTGTTTTTTATTCTTCTGTAATGCTTATATAATTCAAATAGTTACACATAGTTATCACATCTAATTTTGGGTCATTGCTTGAATCAGAAAAGCATATAGATATTTTCTCTTTTTTTCCTTTAGAATTCAACTGGTTAATAATTTCATTTTCTTCTTATAAATAAATTCTTCATTCCATTTTTCTAAATGAGCCGGAATCAGAATGCTTTCTCTTTCTGGCTACATGTGTCCGGAGACTGATCCTTCACGTCCCAAAGAAACATTTTGACTGATTTTTAAAAATTATTTGTATTAATTACTTTTTCAGATCCTATTATATATTACTTAAAGAATATGAAAATTTTAGTATAAAATTCAATTCATTCTTATTGAAAAGGGTAGTGGAAAAATCTCAATTTTTAGGTAAAAAATGCCTTCTTTTTGCTGAACTTCTTTTATATAGCTCATTATCTATGCAAAATAGAATATTTCTTAATCAAATTTAAAAATTAACTTTCTGAAATATTTGAGAGCATGTAGATTTTTAGTTTCTTACATTTTCTCTGAGAATGAACTGAATTGATTTTCTTGGGCAGCAAAGGAGAAAAGGTTAGAAAGAAAATGGGAGAGGCTGCACCACCAAGTTTGGGTACTATTCCCCAGTTAATGGTATGAATGATTTCTATTCAGGTAATACAGTGCTCTAATTTGAGGAGTTTGTACACTATGTTGTCCTCTACCAATTGTTCTTAACTAAAAGGAATATCAAGGGAATAAGTCACAAATCATATTTAGGTCCATTAAAACAATGAATAGGAAACCAGAAAACAGAGGCATTTTTTTTATTGCACCTTAAATTCATACTTCATCCTTACTTACATTTCTGCCTTATCTGTCATTGCTGCAATTCTGGAAAGTCACTTATTTGCCACCCCAGAATATACTTCGTGCATTTCTGTTTGTGGCAAACTTTTGTATTCTGTAAAATTTGCCAGAAAGCTACCTGTCTCATTCATTTCTTAGTGTTGGAAGCAATCCATACGCTTTATTTTCTGAACCTCTTATATTAGGTTTGTCAAGAACAGCACACCTTGAGGAGGAGCTAGTGTATGCCAGGCACCATGTTAAGTGCTAAGGATACAGTTGCAAACAAGCCATAGAAAATTCCTGGTCTGCGGGGGGCGGGGAGTAGGGGAGGGGATAACATGGGGAGAAATGCCAGATATAGGTGATGGGGAGGGAGGCAGCAAACCACATGGCTATGTGTATACCTATGCAACAATCTTACATGTTCTTCACATGTACCCCAAAACCTAAAATGTAATTAAAAAAATAAAAATGAAAAAATAAAAGTAAAAACAGCAAAGAAGAAAACAACAAAAAAACCCAAAACAAAAAGCTTTTTAATAAATAAACAAACAAACAACAAGGAAAATCCCTGGTCTACAGTAGTCACCGGCTTTTGTGGGGGGAAAAGCTATAGGCCATGAGATCATTGAGTGAAGTTCCCAGCTGAAGAAACTGCAACTTAGCTGATTCCTGTAGATGTTTCCTAGAAGAATGAGTGGGAAAGAAAATGTATTCTGGAACAGAGAATTGTTCATATAAAACTTCATAGAGAAAGTCATCATGTTGAAAATTTGAATGTTTAGAAGTCATAGGACAGGTGAAGATGTAGAATGTGATACAATGAAGAGGAACTGGGCCGGAAGGCCAGGAGAATGAGTCAGGTTTAGGAATGAGTGTTAACTCAGTTGGGTAAGAGATCCATCACATTTTATCTGGCTATTTGGACAGTCATGTTCTCTCTAAAAACAAACAGTAAAAATCAAAGCTTCGAAGCAGACTGTAACAAGTTTTCTCTAAATCAAATAGTGAAGAATAATTAATATTTACAATTGACTAAATCCATGATGATGCATTTTAGTTATAATTGGGATTTTATATATGCATTCATTTGGCAGCTCTGTGACTTTAAGGCAGCTCTGGCTATAGGACTTTTGTGAAAATAAAATCCTTCAGTACACTTGACACAGAGAAACCCCGTATCTATTTGTCAAATGCTCTAAATTTGTGATGCAAAAGTAAGATATCTAAATGGTCAGCCTGCTGATCTGTTGATAATTTTACATCCTTGAAGTCAGGTTTTATGATCATATTGTCAAAAGCTAATGGCATAATCTGAAGACATCAAGACATAGAAGGCACCAGACAATGGGAGTCATTTGATATTCCTTCTTTCATGTTTTTGTTCAGGTTAATGAAAAAATGTAAATGTGAATGTAGATATCAGGATGTTAGCACAACCTGACAGAGAAAGAGTAGTTTTCTTTGAAACTTGGCAGGCTTGGAATGACTGCTTCTGACATCATGGGTATTTTTAATGAAATACTAATGACTCTGATTTTAATAGGAATTTCAGCACAACCTAAATTAAGCTCTTGAAAAGGAATATGGTCCCGTTAAGAACAGTAAAACTGTAAGCCCCCTTCCTGAAGAGTAGCTGTGGGCAGTTAAAGTGACAATCAATTTAACCAGGCCATGTTGCTTTGTAAGTCTCTGAAGTGTGAAGTCCCAGCATGCCTTATGTATTTCATTTTAATTTCCTTTTGGACAGACCTATGGTTAGTGGGGAACCTCACACACAAAAAGAAAGAAATAAACGTGCAGAAGAGAAGGAAATTATTTAACCCTTTCAAAAAACTATGCCATATAGTTAGCTAAGTAAAGAAAAATAAGGAAGATTAGATTTCTTTTGTTTTCAAAGAAAAATAAACATGGAGCACATGTAGTAAATAATGATGACAGATCATATTGATAATTTTTATTTAAAAACCTAAAATGCTCCCTTGACATATATGTTGAGTTTTTTTGTAAAGAAACTAGGTGGTTTAGAAATAAATCTTCCTTTGCTGTTTCTAAGTAGAAAGATAAAAATCATGTAATTTCATATGATTTTTCATCTCTCATTGGAATTAGATATCTAAATGGCCAGTTTGCTGATCTGTTGATAATTTTACAACCTAGAAGTCAGGTTTCAAGATACGGTTTTTGGAGTCAGATTAGGTTAGATGTTTTTAAGATGACGGCCTTGTCAACTTTTACAAAATTTGAATAAATAAAATGCAAGAGGAAAATAAGGGACTATTATTAAATTATAAAAGAATGTTAGGTTACCTGCAGCAGTTTCTATGTGATTGTTTTTGTCCCAGAGCAGGCAGGAGAGAAGACAGCAATTCTGTGGTAAAACAAAGCATAATTATAATTGAGATTCCAGAGAACTAAATTAGACTTTTCTTTAGCTTTTTCATTAATTTATAATTTGATGTCTTTAATGTCATTTGATCTGCCTTGGTTTCATTTCTTATTCTGTAAATAAAATATTAGGTTCACATGAAACACGAAGCATCCTTAGAAATTTTTATATGTTCAACTACCACTTTCAACTTAAATAAAACGTTAGCTGTTCAAAAAGCAAATATTGCTACATGTGGGATATTTTTACCTTAATACGAGTTGAAAGGTGGCTATTTATATTAATATTATCCACAGGAAGAGTTTTTCTTCAAGATTATTTCAGTATAAAACATAATAAGGAACACTGTTATGTATCTTTGAATGAAGAGTGCAAAACACCAGCCACATTCTTTTAATAGGATTAGTGTATATCAACTGATAATTCTCTAAAAATTTTGTCAAATTAGTGTTTCTGAAGCATAGTTCTGACAATATTACCCACACTGTCCAAGATTACCTAGTGGTTCCCAAGAATGCTCAGCATTAAGATGAAATTCCTTTCCTAGACTGCCCTTCAAACTTTCTAAAACTTAGTCTTATCCTCAATCTGTGTTTTCAATATTTTCCTCGAGATTTTCCCAAGACTTCCAAACGTTACTCCTTCTTCTATTCTTGCTCATGTTGTTCCCCTCTCTGATATTCTCCTTCCCTACTGGAAGATGTCAAAACTTACCCAACTTTCAAGGTTTGAAGTAAATGTCATCTGTTGAGTCAATCCATCGAATGCATATAATTTCTTCTTTCTGGATTCCCACAGCAGGTGAAGTTAGTGGATATAAAGACTTAGATTTAAACTTTGGCCTTACTAATTTCACGAGTGACCTCTCTTTTTCTCCTGAATTGCGAGTTTATGTGAAAGGTAGTAAGAGTATCTTTCATGAAGAGTTTGGAGATGTAAGGATTAAATGATGACACATATAAGAGATCTTGTATCCTGTACATAGTAGGCATGTAATTTCTTCTGTTCCTTCTGGTGCCTTCTGTTATTTATTGCTTTTTGATTAACAAATTGCGCAGTAAACAAGCATTAGCTTTTCAGTATTGGCATAAGGCATTGCCTTCTCCATTTTACAGAATCAGGAAGTAGGAGAGCCTTTATTTTGATCCCTCTCCTAGAGAAACATATGTATGCATGACCTCTAGGTTCAAAAATTTAGATGCTTAGGGCCAGGATTTGAATCTTGAACAGGTAAGACAGAGATGGAGAAAAGGTTAAAATTCGTATGCAGAAGCAGCAGTAGCAGGGTCCTCTAGCCTCAGAATCCTGGCCAGAATGTAGCGCTTAAAAGATAGTTGAATGGCTTCCTGTCTTGGGTGTCTGAAGTAGCCTGCATTATTTTCCAAGCCTGGTTTTCTAACTTTCCATCAATTATTTCAACTTCCCGTCTCCTACTTGATTTATCTTTGCTCAAGAAAACCATTGTTGGTTCTGTTCCTTGCAACTGAAAGTCCTTTAACTGATACAGATCTCAGAGTCCTTCAAGGCAGCACAAGTGACTGATTTGACTTCCTGGTTTTATTTTTTAATTAGCTAGATTACTCAAAAATATGTCAACTATTAGCTACCCCAAAGTATACTTTATTACTGAAGTGTCAAGATAAACATTTGATGATTTTCTTTATTTACTGGTTTTCAAAATAATGCATCCTTTCTATAGATTTTTTTTATTAAAAATGATTTATGTGATGTTTTTAGTATTATTAGAACTAGTTTCTGAAGTATTTCCATTAATTGCATTTATTGTCTTTATTGAAGTACAGTCATAGTCTCTGTATACAGTTTTGTTTTGTTTTGTTTTTGAGATGGAGTTTTGCTCTTGTTGCCCAGACTGGAGTGCAATGGCACCACTTCAGCTGGAGGGCAATGGCAAAATCTTGGCTCGCTGCAACCTCTGCCTCCCAGGTTCAAGTGATTCTCCTGTCTAAGCCTCCCAAGTAGCTGGGTTTACAGGCATGTGCCAGCATGCTCAGCTAATTTTGTATTTTCAGTTGAGACCAGGTTTCACGATGTTGGTCAGGCTAGTCTGGAACTCCTGACCTCAGGTGATCCACCCGCTTCAGCTTCCCAAAGTGCTGGGATTACAGGCGTGAGCCACTGCGCCCAGCTGGTATAAAGTTTTAACTCTGCTTTCTAATGTAAATTATGTATGCATTGCCATATCACTAAAGCTTTTAATTATTATTCCATTAGTGCTCACATAAAATATCATTAAGTAAAGGTACTATACTGTTATTTAATTACATTACCTAGCTTTTGCATTATCCTACTTTTGCAAACGAGATTGGTTCTCATTTATTCTCAAGTAATGTAGTAATCAATGCCTCCATGTATATAACTTTTTTGTTTTTAAATTATTTCTTTAGGATACATTCATAGGCTGTTTACCAAATTACAATGATTAATATTGTTATTCTTACTGTATACTGTCAAATTACTTTCCACAGGGACTCTACCAATTTATACTCTTCAAATAATGTAGGAAAACACTGTATAAATGAAACTTTGCCTGATTGGAATTTAATTTTTAAATTGGTCACTTTAATAAGGGTAAAATGTCATATCATTAGTGGTAGCATTTATATTTTTTATATAAAGAGACAAAATTTGCTATGTATGCAATATTTTTTCTCAATCCATTATTTGCTTTATTCCCAGAATTTTGACATTTTCTCACCAAAGTTTTTAGTTACTTAAAAAATATAATCTATTTTCATCATTTTTTTCATACAGTGTTTTGAAAGCCAATCTCAAAGTTTAGAAAGCTACTGATGAACATATTAACTAAAGAGTCATTTTAATGTTCTTTTAGTTTTTCATTTTTATGTATATATACACACACATTATCATTTATCTTTTTAGAATAACCTTGAATATTCTAAATTACTTATTTTTCTACAGTAGTAATATTTAGTAAAAATATATGATACTGTAAGAAAAATCCAACTGAGTTTCAAATAAGATTGCATCTGATACACCACTTATTATTAGGAGAACTGACACCATTATGACATTACCTCTTCCTTTCCAAAGATAAATTTTAAATATTTGTCTTTTTTTTTTAATCTCTCAATTACAAAAAGTAGATCCTAAAAGACTAAAAAAAAATTTAAGTGACATACTATTTTCATTTTTCCACCCTGTACAAAAACTCTAAGCATGCTTATATGGAAACAGACATCCAGTGGGTAAGAGTACAATAGACATTTTGAATTGCTGTGGAACACGTTAATTAGAACTGCTTTTATCTTTCTCCATAAAGGAGATGTAAATTTCTCGGTATAAATCTTGATAAATCTTGCTGCAATTTTATATTATCCATTTCTAAGCAACAGTGTTATTGATTAATATTTGAATACACTTTTACACTCATTATTTCATTCATTTTTTGCAACCATCCTGAAGTTGGCAATAAACGTTTTCATCATTTTTGTAGTATCAGGTAGGTTGAGTGAAAAGAAGCTTCAGTTAAGGCAGGACTGAAGGGCAGGAGATGATCTTGGAGCCCTGCCTACTCTACCCCTATTTAAAAACTATTATCCTCTTCCCAAATCATTCTTAAATGCCTAGATGATTACCCTGCCATGACTTCCCCAAGATCTTTCTTCTGGAATGAGAGCTCAGGTCTTCATATGCATATGCATGGATATATACATTTGTATACACATAAATATGAACACAATTGAGTATTGCACAAAATGGGGGTCAAAGGGCCCAATCCCCTACATGATCAAAAATCTCATATAACTTTTGACTCTCCAAAACCTTGGCTACTACTAGTAGCCTACTGTTAACTGAAAGCCTTACTGATAATATAAGCAATTAACACTTATTTTATATGTTATATATGTTATATACTATAGTCTTACAAGTGAAATAAGCTAGAGAAAAGAAAATGTTACTAAGAAAATTCTAAGAAAGAGAGAATCTATTTGTTATTCATTAAGTGGAAGTAGATCATCCTAAAGATCTTCATCTTCATTGTCTTAATGTTGAGAAAGAAAGAGGAGAGGCTGGTCTTGTTGTCTTAGGGGTGACAGAGGCAGAAGAAAATCTGGGTGTAAGTGGACTCATGCAGTTCAAACCCATGTTATTCAAGTTTCGCCAGTATATCCATCTCTCTCTCTGTGTATATACACATACACATATGTATACAAGTATATGGAGATTGTGTGTATGTGTGTGTGTGTGTGTGTGTGTGTGTGTGTATAGAGAGACAGAGAGCACTTACTACATATCAGGTACTGTGCTAGTTGCTAAGGTTATTAAAAAAATAAAAGAATACAAGTCCCACAGTTCTCACTTTAGTTGGGGAAGTGATCGTTATAGCCTAGCATTCTGTGTTTATTATTATGGGAGGCTTAGACACATGGTTAGCTAAGGGAAGTCTTTTAAGAAAATAAAGCACCTGATTTGAATTATTTTTTTGGCACCTACCATGTGCTAGGAGCTTGAATGAAATTTTAGTCTAATGTGCTTTGCAGTGAGAGGCATCTATTTTGGTTCACCAAAGGGTTGGTAATTCAATAATGAATAACATGGACATGATTCAAAAGTCTAGTGAGGAGATGAGACACTTTTAATTACAGAAAATTATCTACATCTCAACGGTGGAGGCGCAGGCTTACCTACCATCTCAACAGTGGAGAGGTAGGCTTGGCCAAGTGCAGCATAGGTAGGGAAATCCTGGCCATGGGGACAATTGAGCAAGACTAAAGAAATGCGAGAAATTGCAAGATTGCACAGATTGGGCATAAATAAGTTGATGTTGCTAATGTGTAAACACAAGCAAAGAATGGAGAGATTTCCTATATTCTTGATAATTATTCTGTCATATGGATAAGAGAACCAGACTGAGACTTGTCTTCTTTTATTTTTTTAAATAACCTTAGCAACTAGCACAGTACCTGATATGTAGTAAGTGCTCTCTGTCTCTCTATACACACACACACACACACACACACACACACACACACACACACAATCTCCATGTACTTGTATATATATGTGTATGTGTGTATATATATAGAGAGAGATGTATATACTGGCGAAACTTGAATAACATGGGTTTGAACTGCACGAGTCCACTTACACCCAGATTTTCTTCTGCCTCTGCCACCCCTAAGACAACAAGACCAACCTCTCCTCTTTTCTTTCTCATCTTTCTCAACATTAAGACAATGAAGATGAAGATCTTTAGGATGATCTACTTCCACTTAATGAATAACAAATAGATTCTCTCTTTCTTAGAATTTTCTTAGTAACATTTTCTTTTCTCTAGCTTATTTCCTTGTAAGACTATAGTATATAACATATATAACATATAAAATATGTGTTAATTGCTTATATTATCAGTAAGGCTTTCAGTTAACAGTAGGCTACTAGGAGTAGCCAAGGTTTTGGAGAGTCAAAAGTTATATGAGATTTTTGATCATGTAGGGGATTGGGCCCTTTGACCCCCATTTTGTGTAATGCTCAGTTGTGTTTATATATAAATACTGACTTACATATAAAAACACTGACTTGTCACAGTGACTTAGATTATGTGTATGTATACATATATATGTGTATACATATGTATATATCTGTGTGTGCATATCTATATACATATGAACATGTATGTATGTAAATACATATGCATACACACATATATACATGTATATATACACATACACATAATCTAAGTCACTGTGACAAGCCATAGTTTTCTGACAGCTTATAATACTTTTATATATCTCAAAAAAAATGTAGCAAAGTTTGAACCACCAAGAAGCATCCTGTCCCAGCACTCTGCTCCTAGTTAAGGCCTCCAGTATACTGCTGTCTGGAGCTACCTGAGCTGACACACTTACTCTTCGGGAGCACGTATCTCTTCCTATCTGTGACCTGCCTCTTGGGAACCATGTGGCACATGATAGGGTACATGTAGGAAGAAGCCTTCAGATACCTGATCTTCACTGAGTGTCTTCATGCTTCTAGGACAATAAAAATACTTTAATTTTTAATGTAAAACATGAATTTTTTCTTTGAAAGGAGGAACATGTCAAACAAACCAGAATAGAAATCACGTATTTTGGAGTTTGACCATTGTGAAATTTACCTTCATCCTGAAGGGAAAGGCACATATGAGTGTATATTAGAGGATGATGCAAAACACTAAAATGCATGTAAGCACCCTGAGGATAGCAGCTTGTGTTTGTTTTATTCTCCACTGTATTTCAGTGATTTTGAGCTGTGCCTAGCACATAACACTCAATAAATATTTGTTTAATGTTCTGAGAATGTATTAGAAAGAATTCTTATATATGCTTAATATTTTTGAAAAAAAATCCAGTATATTGTAAAAGGATTACTCAACTTTACACTATATTTAAGTTAGCCTAATATATATATATATATTTTGAAAACCATGACATAATGAATTTTTAATAAAATATACAATTAGAAGCTAATTTTCTTCAGATGCTTTACTATATGACTTAAAAACTAATTATGAAATGAGCGATTCTTAATAATAATGACCACACAGTCTGAGGTTTTGTGTTTTCTTTCTTTGTTAACCCTAAACCCTGTTATTGAAATGGAAAGTTAAACTGACATTTCTGCGAGTTTTTTTTTCTTTTTTATAGTCTAAAGGTTAATGAGCTGTGGTGTGGTTTAGTGCTGCGTGTGCTAAGCTAGCACCTAATATGTTAAGTTGGGTGTGATTCAAGCCTTCCAAGAGAAGTGGTCTCAGACATTACAGGCGGGGGAGGGAAGACAGAAGGGAAGACGCCGATGCTATTGTGCTTCTGTTATTGTTCATGAATGGTGGTCCTGGTCAGCACGCACTGCTGTTTGGGACTTTATATACAAGCTACTCTCAGGGGAAGCATAAACATCCCACATTCCATTTCGAAAGGTGCTGGGTTATAGGTTATTGACCAGTTTAGGGATTTATAGCTGGAGTCAGTAATTGTTAAGGAAAAATAGCTTGACAATTTTATTATTGTGGAGGCCTGTTGGAAAAGTTAAACACAGACTTGGCTAAGAACTAACTTAATCTTAACAATAATAGATATGTATATGCATATACATTTGTACACACACATACATACATACATACATAATTATGTATAAATACTTTATATATATTACTACATACAAATACTTTTTATATAATTATGTACAAACACTTTATTACAGACAACGCTTTCATTTTCACAGAGATGCTAAATATAATTTCATTTGCTTGCTTCACATGGATAAGTATACTAAATACTGCTTCATAAGAATATATAGATTATTATAAATAACTGAAATATTGACAAATGAATCCTTTCTGAACAATCAGAAAATTGTTAATTTGTGTCAAAAATAGGAACAAAAAAAAGGAAAAGAACATAATAGTCATGGGAGCAAGCTACTATTTAATAGCAGGTATCATAGCCCCCTCCACCAACATAAAATGTTTTAAAATTAAAATTAGAGTCTTACTTATCATCCTGATGCTTTCTAATGCTTAAACTCAAAATAGCTCATAGATTAGGAGTTAGTTCTATGCGTGAGTTTGATGTTTCTGTTGTGATATAGAATACTGTGATGGTTAATATTAGGTGTCAACTTGATTGGACTGAAGGAAGTCTAGATAGCTTGTAAATTATTATTCCTGGGTGTGTCTGTGAGGGTGTTGCCTGAGGGGATTAACATTTGAGTCAATGGACTAGGAGAGGGAGACTCACCTTCAGTGTGAGTGAGCACCATCCAATTGGCTGCCAGCCCGGCTAGAACAAAGCAGGTATAAGAAGGTGAGATAAGCTGGTTTGCTGCGACTTCTGGCTTTCATCTTTCTCCCGTGCTGAATGCTTTCCGCCATTGGACATCAGACTCTAGGTTCTTCAGTCTTTGGACATTTGAATTTACACCAGTGGTTTGCCAGGGCCTACTGGCCCTTTAATCACAGACTCAAGGCTGCACTATCAGTTTCCTACTTTTGTGACTTTTGGACTCAGATTGAGCCACTACTGGCTCTTTCTTCCTCAGCTTGCAGATGGCTTACTGTGGAACTTTGCCTTGTGATCATGTGAGTTAATTCTCCTTAATAAACTCCCTTCCATATATACCTAGATCCTATTAGTTCTGTCCCTCTGGAGAACACTGACTAATACAAATACCCTAAAACATTGTCAGACAAAACCTTTGAAAAGCATGTGCCACAGAAAATATCCAGGGTAAGTTTTAAGTATGAATACAAATTTCTGTCCATTTCAATTTTGCAAACAACTATTGAGTAAACCACTATTGAGTGCCAGCAGAATTATGGGGTTATAGCTTCAGCAGAGAGGCCTATAAACCCTTTCAGATACCATAGATTAAACCAATAGAACAGAAAAATAGGAAAGATAATATCTTCAGGGTTCTAAGCTAAGAGAGGGAACCATATTCATACTGGATACTTCAAGGGATTTCAGCAATGTTTAATTCTTTACCTGTAACAGAACAACCAGGGGAAAAAATCCCAGAGAACTCCACTCTAGTCTCTGCTTGCCCACTTCCCATCTGTATTAGTCTGTTTTCACACTGCTGATAAAGATACCCGAAACTGGGATATTTACAAAAGAAAGACATTTAATGGATCTACAGCTCCACGTGGCCTCACGATCATGGCAGAAGGTGAAAAGCACATCTCACTTGGTGGCAGACAAGAGAATAGTCAGAGCCAAGCCAAAGGGGTTACCCCTTATGAGACCATTATGTCTCATGAGACTTACTCACTACCACCAGAACAGTATGGAGGAAACTGCTGCCATGATTTAATTATCTCCCACCAAGTTCCTCCCACAACAATGGGAATTATGGGAGTTACAAATTCAAGATGAGATTTGGGTGGGGATACAGCAAAATCATATCACCATCCTCATCCCTAAATCAGCATGTGGAGCTGGAAGCAGGAACAGTAAGTGTAGTTGTAAGTAACAGACCTTAGGGAGCACGATGGTTATGAAAAAATTCAAATAGAGAGGATCAGCAATAATTTCTGCCTAACAAATACTGTTGCTGAAGAACGATGTATGCCTTCCATTGCAAAGTAGACTTTACTAGAATTTCACTCAAGAGACAGATATTGAGTGCTGTCTATTAGTCCAGGCTTATTTTCTGAGGCTACAATTGTACACCCCAATAGCAAGATTATTGCACAAATGAAGCTTATATTCTCATTAGGGAAGATCATCACTAAACAAGTGAAATATGATTATGGTTGTTATGTAATGTCATAAACAAAATGTAGAAAATAAGATAATGGTATAATCAGAAGTAATTTGGGTGATCAGCTTACGATGTTCAGAAAGATGCTTCAGAGGCAATGACTACTGGGCAGAGACCTGAAGGATGAGAATGAGCTGGTTTGGAAAGCAACAGGGAAGCAGAACATTCTAGGAAGTGGAAATAGCAAGGATGAACTTTTCTTCATCAAGAAACGTTTCAGTGTGTTTAAGGAAATGGCAGAAAAACAAAATCGTTGGGAAATTGTAACCAAAATGGAACGTGGGATGAGATGTTGCAGATATAATCAGGAGCAGATTTTGCTGGGTCTTGAGACCAGGATGAGGCCTTTAAACGGTGGCAATGAGAGTCTGGAAAGGTGGGTGAGTCAAGTCTGGTTGCACTTTGCAGAGGTGGATTGTGTTGTGTATGTTATTCTACATTTAATGGCAGTCAATAGAAGGCTTTAAGCTTCTGTGTGATTTATGGTTGCTGGGTGAAGAATGAAGGTGGCAAAAATGTGATTGTATACTCCGTAACATTGAGTTGCAAGAGTACTGTTGTATTTACACCTAGGAGTGGTTACTAGAATATAGAGAAGGCATCCACATGGAGAGACTAACAGCAGCTGTGGCTTTCAGTGAAGTGATGGAGCCAACCCAGTGGTGTGCCCAAAGGATGAGAGAGTCAAAAGAATAAATGCACTGACTTCCCCTTTCTCTCAGTCTTTAATTTCTTACTGTCCCTCCCTTTGCATAAACCCAACCAGAGGGAATCTTAATTTCCTTCATAATGAAGTTCTAATAAGGCAGCCTGCAAAGGTGTAGCCTACCAGCCAGCCACAAACAATAAAGCAATGTATTCCTAGGCTGCACAAACAAACACAGGAGTGTATGCAAATAATTCCCCAATGTAATGCAGTTTCCATGAAAATCTTGTGGTTTTAAGTTTTAACCATATGGAATAAGTGAGTCTTCTTGAGCAGCGGAAGGATTGATAGCACATGAAGACATTGACATTCCCCCATGTTCTTACACCCTGCAGGTATGTGTGCATACTGGGAGAATGGGTTATATGTGTTTGAAATGAAAGAGTTGTGCCTTTATGCTGCACAGAGACCTGTCAACACTAACACATGGCATCTTTAACTGTACCCAAAAGTGAGAAATAAAGTATTCTCTTCCTTATTCTGCAATATTCTATTGGCCTAAGTAAATCAATGGAAAAGTAACAATGATTTCTACACCAAGACAAGCCAGAGGGAGTAGAAGAGCTCTCAGAAATGGACATTCATCATATATTAGAGGGAAAAAGGTTATAAGTCTGATATAGAGGCATGCTAACCAAGTTCTGGCTCCACTAATCATATCTATAGTGAGTAATGGTCATGTTGAATATAGAGGTATGTGTAACTACCTCTAAGGTTTCAAGAAAGTGCATTGCATTTGGGACCCTCAAAAATAAAATCTGTTATTAATAAAAAAGGATACCTAAAAATAAAGAAAAATATATATTTAATAATTTAGGAGTTACATAAAAGTGATGGCATAGGATGAGATAGCCCTTGACAGTCAAAATATCAAGTTTAAAGATACATACATTACAATGGAATGAGCTGAGGATTAGAACAATTCATGGATAAACAAAACTATATAATTCATAGCCTTTAGTTGTTTTTCATCTTAACAATGAGATAGGCTTGGTCTATCAGGTGGTTTTCAGGTAAGGTCCAAAATCTAAGTCATCTCCCCCCTCTCTTTCAAGTACACTTGTTGGTGCTGGAGTGAAATATAACACTCTCTATCTCATGAGTAGGCAAGCCTTCACACTGAGATTCATATTTATCACCCTAAGTCCTTGATTTTGCACCCATGTGGCATGTAGCACCATGAGAGGGAGTACATGGCATCACAGGAAAAACACAGTTCATCTTTCTAGGAAAATTACTTTAGTCAATATTAATTTCCTGATACAATTATATTCAATCAAAAATTTAGTTCCCAAACATACAGTTACACTAAATTTAGCAACCTAATACTTGAGAGGCAAATGACAATTAAAAACAGCCGGTTTTTCTTATTTTATAGTTTGTTTTCATTTCCCTAAAATGTATTAATTTTAAAATTACATCTTCAGTTGGATACACACAATATTATTATTATTATTATTATTATTATTTACTGAGTTTTGCTCTTGTTTCCCAGGCTGGAGTGCAGTGGAGCTATCTCGGCTCACTGCAACTTCTGTCTCCCAGGTTCAAGCAATTCTCCTGCCTCAGCCTCTGGAGTAGCTGGGATTACAGGTGTCTGCCAGCAAGCCCAGCTAATTTTTGTATTTTTAGTAGAGATGGGGTTTCACCATGTTGGCCAGGCTTGTCTCGAACTCCTGATCTTAGGTGATCTACCTGCCTCAGCCTCCCAAAGTGCTGGGATTACAGGTGTAAGCCACTGTGCCAGGCCAATATTATTGAACAAAGTTAATTGTTCACATATAAGCTGGAAACCACTGAATAGTCATAACACAGTGTGCCATTTACTAAGCTAGTGCCTTTCACCAAAGTCTATAATTCTCTACATCATTTAGTGATGGAAAAGCAGATCTCTGCCACCCACATTCCTTCTCTGTAGCTGACTCCTTAATAGGCTCTGCCAGTATAAGTGAACTGAAAGATAGGAAGATGAAAAGAGACTTGCCTTTTTATACTAGCATCCTGTTAGCTTTTTCTGTTTTCTCTACCTGTCAGCTTCACCCTGGCTTTGCTCCTGAAACCATTCCACTAGCAGAAGTTGAATCCAGTTTTCAGTCTTCCAGCAATTGCAGATCAGCTTCAATGAGCTTCCTTCTCATTAACTGTCCAGCTCCTCCTCCCACAGGATCTCAGGTCAGTCCCACAAAGGCACTGGACTCACTGATCTAAATTTTATGGCATCTTTACCAGCACAGCAGCAACCCATCCTCAGAGGTCTCCAGGTCCTGTTCTTCAAGTGATAAGTGGGAACACATCTAGCGTTTCCCTAGTTGTAGAGGTACGACTCCTTACTGCTCTTAATACACCCATGATTTCTTAGTGTTTCCTTTGTGTCCTTGCTGTTCTTCAATATCTAATTTCCAATTCTTTATTTTGTCTGTTTAACTAACGTGCAATTCCTACTTCTCAGCTGGGTGCTGATATAGAAATTTATATGAGGAGTGATCCCAGGAAACAAATGACAAAAAATGGTATTTGGAGGTTAATGAGATAAATAGAGTGGATTGGTGTACTCAGGTGTGTTATATGTTGTTCTTTTATCCCACTCCAAACTGTTCCACTATATAGTGCCCATCTTTTTGAGTGGTAGGCAGTAAAATTTCAGCAAACTTTCCTTTATCTGTGAAGGAATATTTTGATATACTCAGACACTTGGACCCTTAAACTTCACCCAGAATGTGAGTCCCTAAAGTTTTGTACTGTTTACCTTCCACCTTCTGATTGCCATATTTTTAGGCTATATTCGTCCATTTGCATTGCTATAAAGAAATACGAGAGGCTGGGTAATTTATAAAGAAAACAGGTTTATTAGCTCAGAGTTCTGCAGGCTGTCCATTAAGCATGGTACCAGCATCTGCTTCTGATAAGGCCTTGGGAAGCTTCCAATCATAATGATAAATGAAGGGGAGCCTGAATGTCATGTGATGAGCAGGGGAGCAAGAGTGAGAGGGAGGAGGTGCCAGTCTCCTATAAACAACTAGATCTCATGTGAACTCACAGAGTGAGAACTCATTTGTTACCCTAAGGGCAACAACAAGCCATTCATGAGAGATCCACCCCCATGACCCAAACACCTCCCGCTAATCCCACTGCCAACGTTGGAGGTCACATTTCAACATGAGATTTGGAGGGGACAAAACATCCAAACCATATCAGCATCTAATTTTGTGTGTGTGTGTGTGCTACAAGTCAAACCAACATAATCAAATTAAATATTCACTGGATAGACTCAATGGCAAAATTAAAATGACAGAGTAAAGAGTCATGAAGTGTGGCACTAGCATCTGCTTCTAATGAGGCCTCAGGAAGCTTTCAGTCATAATGGGAAATGAAGGGGATCTATCTTTGAACTCAAAGATAGATCAATGGACGTTATCCAATCAGAACCAAAAAAGGGAAAAATAACTGAAAAGCATTAGTAAAATCTCAAGAGCCTTCAGATAATACTAAAAAGACTCAGATTTCTTCCTACTTGGTACACATGTGGAAAACAACTGAGGAGTCCTGTAGAGGTCAAACAACCAATACTGAAAGATGTGTTATAGCTCATGATATGAAACAAACTGAGCTGATGGTTTGCTGAAACAATCCATAGAATTTTTAAAAGATTCAAAATTTCCTACCACAATGTTAAAATTTTTAAGGATACAATTCACTATTACTTGACATATAAAGAAGCAGGAAAATCTTAATAACTTTGAGGAAAATAAACAGATAACACCAATGTTGAAATCATTAGAAAAACAATTTAAAACAACTATTATAACTATGTTCCAGGAAGTAGAGAAAATACTCTATTTTTATTTTTTCTTTTTTTTTATTTTATATATATATTTTTTATTGCATTTTAGGTTTTGGGGTACATGTGAAGAACATGCAAGATTGTTGCATAGGTACACACATGGCAGTGTGATTTCCTGCCTTCCTCCCCATCACCTATATTTGGCATTTCTCCCCATGCTATCTCTCCCCAACTCCCCCACCCCCCGCTGTCCCTCCCCTTTTCCCCCCGACATACCCCAATGTGTGGTGCTCCCCTCCCTGTGTCCAAAATACTCTTAAAATGAATGGAAAGATAGTCTCGGCAAAGACATAGAAGATGTGAAAAATAGAAACGTTAGAATCTAAAAATAACCTAAGAACTAAAATTAAAAAATTAACAGCAAAATGGAGTCAGTTGTGGAAAGAGTCAGTGAAATACATCAATAGAAATTATCCAATCTGAGAAACAGAAAGAAAAATATTTGGAAAAAAAAATCAGCCTTGGGTACCTGTGAAACAATTCTAAGAGACTAATATTTATGACAGCAAAATTAAAAGAGGAGAAAAAATATAGTACAAAAATAATTAAAGAATTAATGGCTGATAATTTCACAAATTTGGTAAAATAAGGTTTACAGAATGAAGAAGCTCAGTGAACCCCAAATAAGATGAACTTAAAAAATCTATACCCAGGTACATCATAATCAAACTGCTGAAAACCAAAAACAAAGAAAACATTTGATAGTAGCTAAAGGGTGGATGAGTGAATGAGATGACAAATTACATATAAAAAAGTAGCTATTTGAGAGACTGCAGATTTCTCATCAGAAAACACAAATCAACAGATGAAAAATAGAGAAAGTTTATATTCATGTTATTTTCTAAAATGATGGATCAATATATATTACAGTGATGAAAGATACTTTTGTGTGTGTGAGGCAGAGAAAACCAAACAAAAATTCCCTCTGTATTAGAAACCTTAGAGTTTTTACTAATCTTTGAGATCAGCAGTTAGATGGAAAAAAATATAGAATATGTGAAACTTTTATGTTTTTCAATCTAATACAAAATCTTATTTCAACGAAATCTGTAGAATTTTATTTTTCTTGCGTAAAACTTCATGAATATGTACTACATAAACAGTCCAGTGTACTCAATGCCTACTAAGCTTTTAGTAAGTTTTTTTTTTAATTTATTTATTTTACTTTAGGTGCATACTATATCTGGCATTTCTCCCCATGTTATCCCTCCCCACCCTCCCATCCCTCCCCACCTCCTGCTGTCTCTCCCCTACCCCCCGCCCAACTGCCCCCAGTGTGTGATGCTCCTCTCCCTAAGTCCACGTGTTCTCGTTTTAAGTTTTATCTTTGGTGGATTTATTGAAGAGATGCCACTTCCTATTCTATTAATAGTTTCTAATGAAAAAAGAGTTATGTATGCATAGATCTGCTGAATAACAAAAAGAATGAGATCCTAGTAAACTTGTGACATAGATTATATTACTTTTCAATACCCTTAGTATTTACTGTGTTAAAAGTGGCAGTTGACAAAATAAAACTGATTAGAAGATAAAAAATATAAAGTATGAAATTCATGTATTTTCACATAGCTTAATAATGGCATAAGAAAGAGTACTTTGATTTAAAGTAGGCTTACACCTCATAACCACATGACATAAAAATCTCAGACATGCATTAAGCTGGCAAAAGTTTCCTTGGGTATTTTCCTTTAAGGAGATGTAAACCAATCTTCTCCTTATTGTCCAGATAAAGAAAACTGATATATAATTTTTTTGTCTGAAGAAGAAAACAGAAAGAATTGGAATAATTTTTTTGAAAAAGAATTTTTTAACATTTAAAGAGAGACTGGTCAGTCTTTTTTAAAAAAACTGTATCTTTAATTTCCTTACAAAAACAAATTAAGAGAGGGCATGAATATTGTGAGGAAACAACAGAGGAAGCAGCATGTTTTTCCAAGTCCCCGAGCCATGTGGCTGATGCTGGGTGTCTTTTGTCTCAATGGTTTCCTGAACATGAGTGGAAAACACGACTCTCATAATATTACTTGAGCCTTTTCTCTTCCCGGTCCTCTTTTAGCTTGGTCATTGGGGGAATCACCAGATGGGAAGAAAGCTTTCAAGTCCATTTCTCCTTTCCTATCCCTTCAACACCTTCTCATGTCCAGTGGGGTTTTCACAGGTTCTAATATTACTGCAATGATTCAGCAAGCCTTTTGAATTATGTGCAGGAAGGGAATAGTATTCTCTTCCTAATTCTTTAAGGAATTCACCTTTCCTTTCTAAGAATGCAAAGAACCAAAATATGACTCTTACTGGATTAAATAAAATAATCACTATGGAGTTAAATGCTGCATTTTCAAAGTCTGGGTTGGTAACAATAGAACAGGAGGGAACAAGCAGGTCATCCACTAGTATTGCTTTCCTGAGACAAAACGCTGACTTAAAAGTCACTAGTGTACAACCATAGAAATATGGAGGAAACTAAAATTAATAGCAGGTATAAAAGATACCAGCACTGACTTTAATAGCACCTGGCATTCAAAATGCTCCTCCTTGCTCAACTAGAATACATTATAAACTATTAAAAAGAAGCTCCTTGAGTCTTTTTCCATTTATAATTCTCTCTATCATAGGGCCAGAAAGGGACCAGGTAACAATTATTTTTTAGCAAATTGCTAGTCTAATAGGTAAAAGTTTCCCATATGGTATTAGTCTGTTTTCATGCTGCTGATAAAGACATACCTGAGACTGAGTAATTTATAAAGAAAAAGAGGTTTAATGGACTCACAGTTCACATGGCTGGGGAGGTCTCACCATCATGGGGGAACATGAAAGGCATATCCTACGTGGCAGCAGACGAGAGAAAATGAAAGCCAAGGGAAAGAGGTTTCCCCTTATAAAACCATCAGATCTCCTGAAATCTACTCACTACCAGGAGAACAGTATGGGGGAAACTGCCCCCATGATTCAGTTTTCTCCCATTGACTCCTTTCCACAACACATGGAAATTATGGGAGTTACAATTCAAGATGAGATTTGGGTGGGGACACAGAAAAACCATGTTACATATATATATCATATTGATTGTGGAAACTGATTTTTCTGTCTTCCTTTACCCCAGGCCCTTTTATCTTCTCTTTCCTGATCTCTACCACAAGGTACAATATTAGGCAGAATATAGCAAGGTCTTCTGTTAACTCCTGGCCTCCAGTCGGGTCTAGCCAATGGGAGGTTCTCAGTGCCAAGTTATCTTCTCCCTCACTCAGGCAACAACAAGTCCTTCTGCTGACAGTGCTTCTTTTGCTCATTTTGTTCTTAGAGGTTCTACTGACTTATTTTTCATGTTTTATGTGACTCCAGCTCTGATCATATTTATGTGACATAAGGTACAATCTGACTCCAGTTGACTTAATCAGTCACTTCAATAGAACTTTGGAACATGGAAATAAGAAATGTCTTTATAAGACATAAAACTGAGGAAGTCTTGGTTAACATGCCTACCAGAGAGTGTATGTTAGTCTAGGGAGAAAGATTAACACAGCTGATACTTAGAGATGAACAGTGAGTATTTTGACAGTACTGAAGTACTTGGACCTAGTTTTTTTCTGAGGTGCAACAACTGAATGCTTCTCTTTATTTTGGCTTGATGTTCAATTCTTGCTTAAATTATTGAGTTTCCTCAGTACCTTCTAAATAAACCTAATAAATTTCATTTTTTATGTTAAAACTATAATTTATTCAAATTCTATCTTCTATAATCAATTGGTGGTAATTAATACAATAACAAATGGGCTTGAAAAGTGGACCCTGGTGCAATGTTCATTTTAGATTGTAGAAACAATGTAATGAAAGATACTTCATGGGGGGAATTTTCTTTTTCTGGTCACCAATTTATCCAGTAGTATATTTAAGTCTGTAGAACTCTGGAGTTTAGCTGTATGATACAACATCACTGTTTCTGAATTTAAAAATTCAATTTCCATTGCTATGTTTATAATGTACATAAGACATAAAAGGTTCCTGGTGTGGTTTTTAAAGTGTTTCTCAGTCTCCAGCCACCCTTAAGTGCTTTGGGCAACACACTTTTAAATATTTGCTTATCATTGATGTAATTAGTTTGTGGACCCAGAGAGAATGAGAACTGTGTTCAAGAAGTCTTGGAAAAAAAGGGTCCCATTGTCTGCACTTCTAAGACTGCCCTAACAGAAAAGGCAAGGCATACTCTGTGGCCATAAAGGGCTGCTGTTGCAATTGCTGGAACCTAGTAACAGAAGTAGGGGTCCTCATCTGTCGAGAGGAAACAGGAACCATCTTTCTAAACATGTGGCTCTTCCTCCGCCGGGATATGTGCTGCTCCGTCCTGCCAGTAAGGGATTGAACAACTCACCACTTCCCTCTCTCCTCTATCCAGTCTCAAAAGAATGGGAGGTAACAGAAAGGCTAATTTGGGGCTTAACTGTATTCTGTTCCTATGACTATATCAATTTATTTTGAGGAGAAAGAAGGTACATTACTTTCATTGGAAAATAAAGGACTAATTGTTATTCAACCTAGCATAACGATGCAGTCTCAAAAGAAAAGGACAATGAAAATGTTCTAAACTGTTCAATTTTTGTTAAGGTACAGTGGAAAGAAACCCTTCCCCCTTGTACCCATACCATTCTTTCTGTATTCTGGGTATTGTACATCATAGGAAAATTCACTTCATCCCCTTCAATAGTGGCTGGTAAGTACCCATTCTTGTTTATCTCTGTGAGGCAATTTAAAGACCTTACCCTGTTCTATCCAGAAGAAAGTCATTAAAACTCACTAAAAGCAGGGATTGTTCTTTCTTCTATACATGGGAAAATTCTTAGCTCATGTTACAGTGCTAAGGAGAGAGTAAATTTATATTTATTTATTTATTTACTTACTTACTTATTTACTTATTTATTTGAGCTGGAGTCTTGGTCTGTTGCCCAGGCTGAAACGCAGTGGCGACATCTCGGCTAACTGCAACCTCTGCCTCCTGGGTTTAAGCAGTTCTCCTGCCTCAGCCTCCTGAGTAGCTGGGATTACAGGTGCCCACTACCACACCCAGCTAATTTTTGTATTTTTAGCAGAGATAGGATTTCACTATTTTGACCAGGCTGGTCTCAAACTCCTGACCTCATGATCTGCCCGCCTCAGCCTCTCAGAGTTCTGGGATTACAGGCGTGAGCCACCACTCTTGGCCAACAAATATTTATTGAATAACTTATTAAATGGATAGCTATTGTTGTTTATGTATTAATATAACATAATTTAATGACTCTCTCAGGTTTTATAGTAAAGTCCAGCAGATAAATCATTTGCTAAGGTGATGGGATGTAATGGCTTGAATTTAAGACATTTATCAACAGAAATTCCACTAATTCAAATGAAATATAAGAAGTTATTGCCAGAAATGGGAGGGTCAAATAACATGTGTTTTAGAGCAAATGTTGCAGGTAGGGCCATAATTAGGATGAGACATGTCTTTGAGTTTTAAGCTCTATGTTGTAATATGTATTTTTGAATGTATAATTCATGCAATACCAAGTGTATAGGATATGAATAATACAATGTAAAATTTAATTTTATATTATTTTAAGTTAGATAAAATTATTTGATATATATTGTCCAGGTGATGAAGACCCAGACTTCACCTCTGTGCAATATTTCCATGTAACAAAATCACACTTGTACTCCTTAAATTTAGACAAACTAAAAAATTGTTTTATAGACAGAAGGAGGAAATAATAATGTCATGCATATATTATTAAATGTCTTTCAAATTTAGTAAGTGCATGCTTTGAAGCTAGTATGATCCAAATTCTTCACCTGTATTTTTTAAGGAAAAAATATATATATATAATCCTTAGCAAAACTACCTAACATCAAATTTATTTTTCTTTCAACAACCAATTTTTCTTGCACAGTGCAGCTGTGCTTTGTACGATTTCCTCCTCAGCTTCACTTTTTTCTTCCAACTTCACTAAAATAAAACATCTATGCTCCACATTCAGAGAGTTGTTTTTGTTTTTTCTCCTCATTCCCTCCCATTTCTCTCCTTATTCTCTGTCACAGAAGCCCTGAACTTTCTCAAAAGGAAATAGTGATTCACGACAGAGTCCTCTGTAGTCAGAATATGGGAAAGGAAAATCAAGGGACTCTCAAAACCTGACACATTTTATCCAGTAACAGTAACAAGAAAAAAGAACCAAGTAGGAAGGCAATAAGCCTGTATGACAGAATTACTTTGTATAGTTATTATTTTTAACTGTATATATTACCATTTTAATTAATTAATAATGATTGAATATTGGTTCTTTTGTATGATGCAGCCTAATACAATAAGTTACATGAAATAAAAAACTATTCACATCTTTGGTCTTCTAGAGTAAAAGAAGAGAAAAGGTAAAATGCATAATAAGCATCAAACAATCCAATCATTTACATCTATCCTGACCTTGCATGTGCTACCATTTGCCATCACAAGACATGCAGAGGTAGTTATCTCCACTATTAAATTTCCTATAACCCAAACCTTCCAGTGACTCTCCATGTCAGGTAGAGACCTCTCCTGTTGCCTGTCCTATCAGGTCCACAGTAAATATCTTGCTAATTCTGCAAACCAGCAGGAGCCCCCAACCAATACCCAAACTGATCTGTCCCCTCTAAACCATAATCCTACTTCTAACATTTTCTACTACACACTCTAAAACCTTTATGTGTATTATTCCCTAAATTTAATCATTTTTGAAAACAAAAGTGCATGTTTTGCTGCCTACGTCAAATAGTTGATCAGTTTCTATTGCGTTTTTATGTAAGTTATTCTATGCCAAAATACTATGATATTATTTTAACGCCAATGCATAATGTCAGCGCCCAAGTTCAGAAATTAAACAAATTGATGTTGTGAACTTTATCAGTTGGAATAAAACAGGTTAATTTTAATTTGCAGCTTAAAATTGGTTAATAATAGCAACTGAAGCCCTTGTAAACGTGTGTAAAAGTCCTTTCACACGTGCCTAATAATTCTACTGAGATTATTCCACAGGGGGGAAAAATTACCTTCATCATTGGGCTTGCAAAAAAACAAACAGAAGTGGATTAATGTAATTGCTTAATCAACAACATTCAGCCAAAAGTCTCCAAGAGTGTAGAATTAATCATCTTATTGTAAGATTCATTAAAATGTAATGGGTAGAGTGAGAACACTGCACAGCTGGCAATAATTTTGTTTCATTAAAAATAAAAATAAATATACCTTGGAAAACACTGTTTTGACAATATTTTGCTCCATGCCTTGTCTTAAAAACAAGATTATTTTTTTCACTTGCATACTGCATAGCCCTAGTCACCTGAAATTTGTGAACTACCAAAGTTGCAGGCAACATAATCTTTTTCAGTAACACTCCTTATCCCAAAAGAACTTCTTTCCCCTGGTTAATGGTCAGTAAAAGTGTAATTTTTTTTATTATTATTCTTGACTCTACAAAGATTACATCTTCAATATACTATTTTATAGTTCAGCGATTTATGAAATGAAAGTTTAAAATCCAGTTAGCAATTTATGAAATTAAAGTTTAAAAATTGCATATAAAACTTATTTTTAAACATAATAGTTGAAAATGTAATAATAATCACTGGGGGAAAAACAGGAAAGTAGCAACATTTGAAGGGGGTCAATTATTATATCCTTTGACATTTAAGAAAGCATTATTAAATTGCCATTAACTCTAGCTTCCTGAGGACAATAAGTATGAAATCATTTCTTTTGCAGTATCTTCTTGCATCTCCAAAGATTCATCATTGTTTTGGGATATACTGGACAGTTTTGATCCAACTTTAAATTGACAAAGACATTTGACTATTCCAACAGATTGTTTAAAGAAATGCTTTTGTTCTATTATTTCTTTCTGGTACATGTGCATGGTCAATGGTCACTGGTTTGAGGATCCTTGAATTTTGCCAGTCATTAGATCAGCCCCTTGGAGGATATCTTTAGATCCTAATATGTTACTGAGTTTTGTTATCCACATATGTTGCTAGAGGTAATACTACTAACAACAATAGTAATTACTAAATTTAGCCAATTTGTACATATAAAGCACTAAACTAAGAACGTTTTTCTTTTTACCCTTATTTTCTTCCCATTTGCAACCTTTAAAAAATTTCCTCTTTTGTTCATAATAATTCATCTCATGCTCTGAGTTTATGCACCCCACCCAGCAAGAATAAGCTTAGAATATAGCCCAGGGCCATCATTTTTCCCTCAAAATTTTCCCATGAGCATTTCTCCCACCCTTATCAAGTGGTGTAGCAAATATTTCTCCAACATTAAAGAAAAAAATTCTCCTGCAAAGGAGTAATGTTTTTCCATGTTGTTGTGTTACTAATGAGTCTAGAAGTTTAATGTGAATTGTTACTACAGCAGTCTACAGCTGTAATTAGAATCACCTGAGAAACATTGAAAATCCTGGGACCCCCACCCAGACATAGTGCTTCAGAGTCTCCAAGGGTAGACCAAAAACCCTGAATGTGTATTATCTGTTTCAGGTGATCCTTGGAAGGAGCCAAGTTTGGGAACCGGTAATGGAGGGACATAGCTTTATTTCCCAGTATTTTACCAAAATATTTTGGCAAGATACCAGAATTTGGCCATCCTAAGGAGATATTGATGATCTATCTCTTAGTCAATCATATGGTGTCATTTGAATATCTTCTGTTTGATACTAAATATTTGGAAAAAAATGCTGTATTTGTAAATATAAATTGGGTCCTTAACAAAACAAGGAACAAATATTATAGCATGAGTTTGATCAATAATTTACTCACCAAATATGTGTGTATTGGGCTGAAATGGATTCAGGTTGAGGCTTTCAGGATGTGTTTGTTAAATTGATGTTTACTTACATTTTGATGGAGTAAAATTTGTAAAGCGTTTATTTTTATTATTTTCCTTTTTTGGTATATGTGAGTTGAAGCACACCAAGATGTTAGGTTGGTGCTGTTCATGATGTGTTTCCATTTGCATGGGTGAAGACATTGTGTTATTGAAGGCTACTGTCTACAGCAAGCAGAATGCTAATAATTCCATATTATTAACATGTTCACATTACACCTGAATTGTTGGTGATATCTTTCACATATCTAGCTCTCTGTGGTTTATAAAATATTTTCATGCACATCTTATTTCTTTAATTGCAATGCATACCTTTTATTCGTATTTTAATATTTTTTAAAGAATGAGATTAATTTTAAAATCAATATGTTTACTGAATGTGCAAAGAGGTTATTTCTTCAAAACTTTCTATGAGCCTCACAATCTATGACATCTTGAAATCAAGTATATGTGACATTATTCCCCTTGTTTCAAGACAATGCTATAGAATTAGTAGGACTTTTATTTTCCTCAATTAAGCAACAAAGAAATTACACCACAATTAGAACTTAAGTATTTAAACTTGAGGTTGCTTCCCAAAACATTGTATTCCTGCTGAAGTTATTACATGCCAAAATGCATATTTATTTTAGCAAAGAAAAAGCATTCAGCCTGTCTCAGACCACAAAAATACAGACAGAAGATGAATACAGTGGTGCACAGTATGGATTTCTCTAGTAAGCATTTCCAAGAGGAAATATGATATGTTTAGTTTCAAGTATCTTTTATACAAGGTGAATCATGTGGTAAGCATTGCTTAAGAGACATGTGACCCAGGCAAGTATCCTTTATACCAGGTGGATCATGTGATAAGCATTGCTTATGAGACGTGTGGCCCAGGCAAAAAAAAAAACTCCAATATTTCCATTTCTTTGTTTGCCAAAGAACATTGCCTATCTAATGCCCCATGATAATCTCTGGCCCATGAAATATGCTAAACTCTGCCTGTTTCTCTCAACCTAGTGGTGACAGCTTCCAGCTGGTCACCTGATCAATCATACCTGTCATTGGCCTCTGTGTCTAGGGCGTGATTGCTTTTGTTTGTTTGTTTTCCTAGTTTGCTTCGCTGTTTTACTGGCAGGGTTTCTTGCTTGTCCATTAAAAGCCAAATGTGAAAGTCGCAAATGACACCATCTGGGAGAAAGAAAAAGGTCTGGCACATCTCACTGGTCTTGATTCTTTCAAAGCTCCTAGAGGCTGCAGATATTTTCCTCACTGCAGACATGTTTTGGCTGCAGTTGGTAGTGATGAAGGAAGAAGGAGGGTTTTGCTGTTGTCCTGTTTGGTTTTCTTTTGTTTTTCAGATCTCTTTATGACTTTAGCATGAATTGCAGAACTGGAGAAAATAGAGGATATCTTTGAGAAGGTCCCCCTGTAATGAAATATTTGTCTACTTTGACCATTCAAATGAAACCTTGAATCCCTACAGACAAGTGACTAAGAAAAGGCTTTTTTTAGAATCTAAAAGGTTTTTTTAGGCTCCTGGAAGGAAAGTATTACAGTTTATATTTATTTATTCATTGATCTATGGGAGATTTGACATAAAACACTCCTTCATTTAGCCTTTTGTTTTAAGATTCAAAATGTGAAATTTAATGGCAAGCAGGATCTATAATAGCTTATCAGTCAGTACTCAGGGTGAGCATAATATGTAAACACAGCCATCTCCCTGTAGCATAGAATTTTACTTCTTTAGATCATATTTAGCAAGGAATTCTGAAAAAGTCATTCACAGATAAACCTTTTTTGTAATGTTTCTCTTTCTTCCCTCACCTGTTTGTACATCAAACCATGTTGCCAGCAAAGGGTTATGTTTCATTTTTCCAGTGCTACTACAGCATGCTACGTGATTTGATTTCTAGTTCTGCAGAAACAAAGAAGAAAGATCAGTCAGTGTTCATGCAGTGCCTGTTACCACTGAAAAAGCCATGCCATGTGAGTGGGAAATAAGAAAATTTTAAAACAGTGTTTAGTTAGTTACATGAGTTTAGGAATGGTCCAGAGTAGATACAAAGGCAAAGAACAAGTCCTTATGGAATCATCCTGAAGGAGCAATTTATAGTTAAACAGGATGATGTGTCATGTTGTCATATATTTCTTATATATATATTTCTATATATACCTAAATGCAACCCTGAAAACAGTGTTTTAAAGAAGGGGAAAAGAATAAGCCAGGCACAGTTGTTCATGTCTGTAACCTGAGCACTTTGGGAGGCCAAGGCAGGAGGATCTCTTGAGCCCAGAGGGTTTTGTTTTCTTTTGTTTTTGAGACAGGGTCTCACTCTGTTTTCCAGGCTGGAGTGCAGTGTTGCAATCACAGCTCACTGCAGCCTCTGCCTCCCAGATTCAAGCAACTCTCCTGCCTCAGCCTCTGGAGTAGCTGCCACCATGCCTGGCTAATTTTGGTATTTTTAGTAGAGAACATGTTTCATCATGTTGGCCAGGCTGAGCCCAGGAGTTTGAGACTGGCCTCAGTAACATAGCAAGACCCTAGTCTCTACAAAAAAAAAAATAATAATAATAACAAAATTAGCCCAATGTGGTAGCACACGTGTGTAGTCCCAGCTACCTGAAAGGCTAAGGTGGGAGGATTGCTTGAGCCCAGGACTTTGAGGCTGCAGTGAACTGTGATCATATCACTGGACTTCAGCCTGGGTCAAAAATAATAATTATAATAAAGAAAGAAGGGGCAAAGGCATATATAAATAGATAAGACCTCTATTCCAGAGAAACAAACAGAAAATCCCAGGAAACAAATTTCTTGGTACCGTTTCTAACACTATCTGTAAACCTAGTGTTCAGAGAAATAGGGCTGAGGAATGAGGCGTGCCCAGACAGTGTCCTTCCTGCCATAACTGGGAAAAAAATCAAATTGAATCATAAACATATGTTCAGTTCCCCTCAGAGCAAGGACAGCCTTTGTAAAAAGAATACCCAAAGAAGCTACTTGAATTCCTATGCTCTCTTCTCTCCAATCAGCACTACCATTAAAAAAATTTGCTTCTTTTCATACTGAGTTTATTCTGGAACTGAATTCAATGTAATGTTGTTATTGCTTACATTGTGGTGTTGGATAGGTGGGAGGTAGGGGAGAAAGGCAAGGGTGTAAGTGATCAACTAAAGTGGTAAATTGTTCAACTGCTTGGCAAGAGAATGTTGCCAGTGTATTATAGCGAGAGTACATTATATTTAAACAAGGTGATGTGTCATGTTGCAATAAAAAAATCGAACGTTTTTTGAACCTATTATTACCTATGACTGAACCTTCCTTTATGTAGGTAATGTAAGATATATTTTCATCATTCCTACAGAAAAATGTATTCTTACTTTCAGTGGTTCCTATAACCACCAGATATTTTCTCTAATAGGACCTGGAATTGATATTTAAAATATAACATGATACAAAAACTGGAAGGTTTACATTTGGTGATTAAGCCTGAGGTACATAGAATTTATTTCTTACTTGTTAGCTCACTGTTACCTTATTACAGGCATATTCAAAATAGGTGTAATATTACATAAAATAGAGATATTTACAGACACACACACACGTATATATATATATAATATATATATTATATTATATATATATTATATATATATATTATATATATATATTTTATATATATATATATATTATATATATAATAAATAGAATCATGGCATTTCAATCAATACCTTTAAAGAGACCATATGATTTATTCTCAGCATAAATTTTGAGGGAAATAACTTCAATGATGACTCTGTCACTGCATCAAATCTTTTATTTCCTGTGTTACTACTACTGTAACTATGTAATCATCACCGCAGGTTTTATATAGAACAGTGCAACTAGTCAGGTCCTAGAGAGCATTTTGTGTCGCATCTTTATTTGTAGACAATGGAATTCAGCAACAATAAGAACTTCTGTTTTTGATGGCACTATGTGCCAAGTGAGTTACATATACATTGCATTTAAACCTTACAAGTGGGCAATGAGGCACAGAGGCCATACATGCCATCTTTGTAAGCATTCTGCCTGGGCTTGCCCCTCAGCTGTTGAGCTTGGGCAAGTCATTTCACCTGCTTGAGCCTCAGTTTTTTCTTATATAAATGTAGATTTAAAAGACAGCACTTACACTTTAGGACTTATATAGACATCAGATAAATTAATATGCATAAAGTACCAAGGACGATCTCAGACTTATGATCAACATGTAGGCAGTTGATGTGACCCATTATACTATACTCTCCCAATTTGCAGATGAGAAGCCTGAGGTTTAGCTAGCATAAGTGACTTGCCATGTGTATTAGTCCTTTCTCACACTGCAATTAAGATACTACCTGAGACTCGGTAATTTACAAACAGAAGTGCTTTCCTTGACTCACAGTTCTGCATGGCTGGGAAGGCCTCAGGAAGCTTACAATCATGGTGGAAGGCAAAGGAAAAGAAAAGCACATCTCACATGGCACCAGGAGCGAGAAAAGGAGCAAAGGAGAAGTGCCACACTTTAAAATAATCAGAACCCATGAGAACTCCCTCATGGTCACAAAAACAGCATGGGGAAAAACACCCTTATGATCTAATCACCTCCCACCACTCCCTCATTCAATCTGTGAGGATTACAAGTCCAGAGGAGATATGGGTGGAGACACAAAGCCAAACCATATAATTTGGAGTTTGGAGCGCTGCTATAAAAATACTTGAAAATTTGTAAGCAACGTTGGAACTGGGTAATGGGCAGAGGTTAGAACTCTTTGGAGGACTCAGAAGAAGACAGGAAGATGTGGGAAAGTTTGGAACTTCCTTGACACTTGTTGAGTGCTTTTGACCAATAAGCTTATAGTGATATAAATAATGAAGTTCAGGCTGAGGTGGTCTCAGTTGGAGATGAGGAACTTATTAGGAAGTGGATCAAAGGTCACTTACCCCTTCCCTAGAGAAATGTGGAAGTTTGATTCTGAGAGAGATGATTTAGGGTATCTGGCAGAAGAAACTTCTAAGGAGAAAAGCATTCAAGATGTTACCTGGCTTATTCTGAAAGCATTCAGTTATACGTGTTCACAAAGAGATGGTTTGATATTGAAATTTATGTTTAAAAGAAAAGCAGAGTGTAAAGGTTTGGAAAAGCAGAGCATAAAAGTTTGGAAAATTTGCAGCCTGACAATGCAGTAGAAAACAAAAACCTATTTTCTGGGGGAGGAATTCAAGCCATTGGCTGCAGATATTTTCATAAGTAACACGTAACCAAATGTTAATAGCCAAGACCATGGGGAAAATGTCTCCAGGGCATGTCAGAGATCTTCATGGCAGCCCCTCCCATCAGAGACCTGTAGGCTTAGGAGAAAAAAGTGGTTTTGTGGGCTGGGCCCATGGCCCCACTGTCCTGTGCAGCCTCCAGACTTGGCGTCGTGTGTCCCAGCCCCTACAGCTACAACCATGACTAATGAGGGCCAAGATACAGCTTGGGCCATTGCTTCGGAGGGTGCAAGCCCCAAGCCTTGGTGTCTTACATGTGGTGTTGGCCCTGTAGGTGTGTAGAAGACAAGAGCTGAGCTTTGGAATCTTTGCTTAGATTTCAGAGGATATATGGAAGTGTCAAGATGTCCAGGCAGAAGTCTGCTGCAGGGGCACAGCTCTCATGGAGCACTTCTGTTAGGGCAGTGTAGAAGGGAAATGTGGGGTTGGAGCCCCCACATTCAGCTGTGAGAAGAAGGCCCTGCCCTCCAGACCCCAGAAAGGTAGATCCACCAACAGCTTGCACCATGCACCTGTAAAAGCCACAGGCACTCAACACCAGCCTGTGAAAGCAGCCTCAGGGGCTGAATCCTGCAGAGTCACAGGGAGAGAGCTGCCTAAGGCCAGGAGAGCCCACTCCTTGCATCAGTGTGCCCTGGATGTGAGGCATAGAGACAAAGGAGATGATTTTGGGACTTTAAGATTAAATGAATGCCCTGCTGAGTTTTGGACTTGCACAGGGCCCCCTTTGTTTTGGCCAATTTCTCCAATTTGGAATGGGAACATTTACCCAATGCTCGTAACCCATTGTATCTTGGAAGTAATTCACTAGCTTTTGATTTTACAGAGTCCTAGGCAGAAGGGACTTGCCTTGTCTCAGATGATATTTTGGACTTGGTCTTTTGGGTTAATGCTGGAATGAGTTTAGACTTTTGGGGGACTGCTGTGAAGGCATAAGTTTGTTTTGAAATGTAAGAAGAACGTGAGACTTGGTGGGGCCAGGGGTGGAATAATATGGTTTCACTTTGTGCCCCCTCCCATATCTCATCTCAAATTGTAATTCCCATGTGTGGACAGAGAGACCTGGGGGAAGGTGATTCAATCATGGAAGCACTTTCCCTCGTTCTTCTGTCGTGATCGTGAGGGAGTTCTCACAAGATCTGAAAGTTTTAAAGTATGGCATTTCCCCTTTTCTCCTTCTCTCTCCTGCTGCCATGTAAGACGTGCCTTCCTTCCCTTTGCTTTCCACCATGATTGTAAGTTTCCTGAGGCCTCCCCAGCTATGTGGAACTCTGAGTTATTAAACCTCTTTTGTTTATAAATTACCCAGTCTCTGGTAGCATCTTTATAGCAGTGTGAAAGTGGACTAATACACCTTGTGTCACACAAGTCATAACTGTGTCAGCCTGAACAGACTAAAGCCAGAGCCTTCCCATTTAAATTCAACACGAAAATGCCAATTCAGCATTTTTTCCACAAACATTTACTAGGTAGTGAATATGTGCCAAGCACTATAGTAGGCACCCAAAATGTGAAGATAATTACAATGTATTTCAAAATCTAATGTAGAAAATAAAATCTTGGCAGTCACACAGCTTCAAAGTAGTTACCAATTATTTCCCTACTCCCACCTCTCCAGCATCTCCTCTTCCTTGTAATGCTTCCATCATTACGAAACCCTGCTCTGACCACAGGGAGTGAGAGGAGGAACGTAACTATGCAAATTACGATAGAACGTGAAACATAGCAATATGTTAACTCAGTTATATAAAGCATGAAACCTAAATCTCAATAGGATTTATTCTGTGATAATAGGAAGATCTCATCTTTTACATGCAGTTATAAATTTTAAACTTTGGAAACAAAGACAAGGAATAAACCCCTATCCAGAGAGTTTAATCACTTACGATCTTCTAATAAAGCTGCATTGCTTGTGATGTCAAGAGTGAATTATACTAAGATAGGCTTGTTAAAGGGGTTGTGAATAGTGTGTATAACTTTGCCAGACATGCACCATCACAGGATGGAAGGTGAAATCCACACAGAAATGAACACAGACCTGATTTTCTTAATGCAAAAATTTGTATTCAGTTAAGTGGGTGGCAACAAGAGTCTTACTAATTTTAAGTAGGATAGTAACATGGTCAAAGACATGGAACAGCACTTGGGCAGTAGCATGGAATGGAGGCATAGATGGGTAGAGGTGTGGGCATAGCATGGATTTGTTTAGGAACAAAATCACAATGGTTCATGTAAGAGATTCGTCCTGTGTCAGTGATAATATAATGAATATAACAAGATATATCTTTAAAATTAGCTTATATTTACTCTAAGTGAAGCACATTATTACTAAAATTCCTTCCTTTTTTTTTTGAGACAGAGTCTCACTCTGTCACCCAGGCTGGAATGTAGTGGTGTGATCTCAGCTCACTGCAGTCTCTGCTTCCCAGGTTCAAGCGATTCTTCTGCCTCAGCCTCCCAAATAGCTTGAGACTACAGGTGTGCGCTACCATGCCTGGCTAATTTTTGTATTTTTAGTAGAAACGGGGTTTCACATATTGGCCAGGCTAGTCTCGAACTCCTGACCTTGTGATCTGCCTGCCTCAGCCTCCCAAAGTGCTAGGATTACAAGCATGAGCCACTGTGCCCTGCCCCTCCAGTTTTTTAAAGAAAGAATAGATGAGACTTATGGTCTCTTGTAAAGCTTTCTCTGAACACATTTAGATTTTGTTTTGTTTTGTTTTGTTTTGAACATGATTTTATTCTCCAAGTTCTCAGCCAGCCAAATCGTGCTTTATCTTCTTGTTTTGGGGGGAATGCCTGAACAAGGCCTTACAAAATAGCTTCCTGTCTGGCTTGTTTAAAACATACCTCTTTACTGTCTCTGAGTTGAGCTATGGGAGGATGTGAAGTCAACAAATATAAGGTGAAAATAAATAACCATCCACTTCAAACAAACCACTTGTCTCAGTCAATAGTTCTGGCCCACATTCATTTGTACCCAACAAAGTCCCTCAGCTATCTTATTATCACAGTTCTTTAAGGTTAACCCCTCAAAGATGATCCTGTTTTGAAGTTCTAAACATAGCGCCGCATGCAAAATGACTCAGGTATTATCAAATATTGATGATTCATGATGTTCTTCTGGAAAATGAGAACTTAGTCATCTAATCAATAAAATCATTTTAAGTCTTTTAACTGGTTCCAGGTCAATTTTCCTTGGCAGTTTTTTGGCTTCCTGAATTATACTGACCCAAACCATGAATAATGATCTAAAATTGCACAATATACAGAAACCATCTGTTCGATAGGAACAAGAGGGTGATGTCATGGGGCCATTTCTAATCTCAATTTTATGTTCTGCCAGTGCTGATGTCACTGGCTTGGCAACACATTGGCAGAGTCCAACTCGTTAAAGATGAGTAGGTTCAAGAGGGAAATTGTATCACTGCATGGAGAGGAACTTTTTATGTTTTCTGGGTTGGAGATAGACTAACAAGAAATGGCAAGAGCTGACTGTAAAATGGCTAGTCTATATTTCACTGCAGTGATTAGGGTATTATAGTTTACAAATACAGTGTCTCTTCCTCATTTGCATTTGCTAAGGAACAAAGTCCTTCATCTTCTGCAAAGGAAAATGTTGCAGAACTTTTTACAGGAGTAAGGTATAGTTGTACCACAAGAAGATGGTAGGGACTAGTCTTTGTTTAAGTGTCCAGAAGAAAATCAGGGCGTCACACAGAATGAGTCTGTAAGATAGATTAACACTGTATAAACTAGAAAGTTATTGATATATATGTAAGTATTGCACATAGGAACCATGAGGTAATTGTCCATCTGTGCTCAACTCTAGCAGATTTATCCATTTTGGGGTCTAACTACTACCACCACCACATCAGAATGATATGGAGAATTTTGAGAGAATTGAAATGAATACAACAAAAATGATTAAAGAGTTAAATTAGCATTTCTGGATAAAAATGTTAAGAAACTTGGGGCATTATTGGGAGATGGATAGTAAAGACATGAAGGGCACAGACTACAGGATTCTTTGATGCAAGAACTATTGCGTATACACCCCCTGCTGCTGCAGCTTTAAGGAGTTATAGAAAGCAATAATTAATTATCTTCTCATTTAATGGCATAATGTTTTATCTGAATTACCAGTGTACAGAAAAGTGGGTTTTCTATTTAAAACTGTTTGTGTCAGAGTTCTCAATTTTCAAATCAAACTGAGTGAATAAAGTTCAGCCCGTTTATGATTTGAATGCTTCCTTAACGGGTTTTTGAAACACATTTAAATTAATAAATGGGAGATGTTTAAATGTATATGTACTATCTGATCATAATAAAGGTAACTTACAGAAACTGGTGCCAATTATGACTATAATTAAATAACATGGTGATATAATAAACAATTGTAAGCTTTTAGGGACACCTTGGAAGTGAACATATTAATAATTTAAAATTAAGTATATCCAACATTTTAACAGATTTTGTCACTCAAATAAAAAGAAAGTATATAGCCAGGCAAGAAAGTTTTGGAAGGTTGAGGTTGAGTCTTCATTCTAGGTAGGATAATGGTAGATTAAAAAAGTGCTTAGGAAGGGGCAATCTATGTTTTCCTTTCAAGTATCATTAAAACATTACATTTTAATCTGTTTTACTTAATTTTAGGTAAAAACAATTTATACTTGTACAAACACATAAGTCATATCTCATGTTATTTCAAGACAATTTAGTTTCCATTGTATTAAATGAAAAGAAACAGTTTGCAGGCCTGAAGAAGGAAGCACAGACACAGATTCTAGTCACGTATCTCAAACTTTTTCTTGAGAAATATAAGAATGTATTAGTAATTAGAGAAGTTTCCTAAAGTTGATCATATTCTTTTGAACTTTGAAGAGTAGAAATGGAAGGACTTAAAACATTTTGTTATGAGAACATGGAAAAAAACATCTGAGGCAAGAAAGCATAGAGAGATTGTACAAATAACCTTTGAGTTGACTTCTTAAACAGTCTGAAGATTGGAAGTTTATAAACTGTTTTGAAACTTACAATCTCAGTTTAGTGTGATTCTAAACTGGCAATAACACTGGAGGATGAATGTGAGATTCCATGTTAATCTAAGTGTATCAGGGTGAAATATTGAGATGATGACATAGCTTTATGAGATTAAGAAGAATTGCTAAACAATTGTAAACTAATACCAAGACCGAGAGGGGATGGCTCAAGAAAGAAAGTTTTCTTGATTACATCTGGTTAAGCAATTTAATTAAAATGGCTGCTTTAAAAATATGTGCAATTTTGCCAATGGTAAGTGCGTTTTCTGGTGACATATAGAAACACCGATGAGTCCCAGCCAGGATACCATTACAAAGACAAAAAGGTCACTGGGCTCTCCTGAAAACACATGTTTTCCATTGGATGTCTCCCCTATGGTGAATTTCCTTGCCACTCATTAGAATTTATTCACGCATAATTCCCTTACAAAATAGATCATGGTAAATGCAGTCTTACCTAATCTTTGCTGTCCTTCTTTCTCTGAAGAACTGAGTGAATGGTGTATCACAGTGGCCAGTTTTGAGGTGACGATGAGGTTGAGGAAAGAGGAAACAGGAAACGCAGTGAGCTGTGTGTGCATAATGTTCATTTCCCATTTCGAAGCACACACGGGCCTTTAAATGCTTCACTTATCTCATATTGTAAACTTCAACTTGAGGAGAAATATTCACCAGACAGGTCATAAATCATGCCCAAAGACAGGTGCAATAAATACCAATGTCAAAAACTTACAGAGTAAAATTAGATTGTTTTGACAAGGCCTCCAGATGCGCTGACAACAGGGCAAGTAAATGGCCTCTTTTGGAGAGCCCACATCACTGGTACATGGGTGGGGAGAGGGACCCCAAGCCATCATAAGAAAAGTATCTCAGAATTTTAACACTTGTCACCCTCACTACACTATCCTCAAGGAAATGGCTAGCAAAGATTCCTCTACCTGTACTATGAAGTCATCAGGTTAGAATATTATTGATGAAAACACCATGTCCACATAAAGCCAAACACCATGGGGAAGGCATTTAATATGTACATAATTCCCAAGTGGAAAATGCGTTTGCAAATCACATTGTTGCCAATTTCATATGTAAATATTTTTGTATAATAGTTATAATACACACAATATTCGATATATTATATATACTGTTTAATGAAGTTACAGTGATACTCATAAATGAATTATATATGCTTTTTTGTATAAATCTAAATTTTTAACATACTTATATGAAAATAATTTTAAATATATTGCTTCTTAAAATACTTTGATTGAATAAATTTAGCTTCACAGAAATTCAGGCATCCTAATCTTCTAAGTAAAGGTACTCGTTGTAATAGAAATTGAATTAGAATGACATACATTATGTGGTTTTACATGATGTTAGGTACGTATAAATATAATAGTATGCCAAAAACATCTTCCCCTTTTGTTGTCTATTTCTTGCTCAGTCACAGTTGTATGAAAAGTAAAGTTATTTCATTTAGCAATTGACAAAAATTTTTATTTATATTCATGCTATAGATATGTCTAGCTATAGGAAATATAATAAGAGCCTCCAGTAACTAAACAGTTCAACTTCCTAAAATAGTTTGATCTGAAATCAATAAATAATTGTGATAAATTTACCAAAACTTTGAGGGATAGCAATAATGGTTAAAATAATATGCCCCCGTGCATAGAAATGTTTAGTTTGTTTTTGAATGATTCAACTTTAGAGTTATGTTTTAATAACAATCTCTATTTGGCCAATTTGTCTCCGTCCATTCAATATTCAGATCCTGAAAACCAAGTTATGCTGAATTCAACATTTTGACAAATATAAAACAACTGAAAGAGTCTCAATCTTATATTACATGTGAGGTAAATGAAAGATAGCTACGTCATCATCTCAATATTTCCCCTGATACACTTAGATTAACATGGAATCTCACATTCATCCTCCAGTGTTATTACCAGTTTAGAATCACACTAAACTGAGATTGTAAGTTTCAAAACAGTTTATAAACTTCCAATCTTCAGACTGTTTAAGAAGTCAACTCAAAGGTTATTTGTACATTCTCTCTAGAAATGGCTCTACAATGATTTCAATTATAAATTTCTAGGTTGAATTTTTATTTTTATTTTCTCTCTTTGAGGAAAGAAACAAATCACCAAAGTATTTTTATGTTGACATGGTTGATATTCCAAAGACAGATATATTATTTTGCATTATTTTAGGCATATAATATCAGTCATATTATTTTGCCTTTTTTCTCAGGATGCAATTGAATTACCTACCTCTACTGAAAAAAAAAAAAAGGATTATTTTGCTGGGTTGTATGTGGTGAGCTAGACTTATGACCTAGGGAAGTGGAAATCAGGAGGGAAGGCCTGGTAGCAACATCCTATAAACCAGGCCAATGTGTTGCCCTGGAAAGGAATGCACTGCCATAAATGAAGGCACTTGGAGGGCAAGGGTCATGGTATGTAATTAGCACAGGCCATTTAAGGAAGAATAAGAAAACAACGTTTTACAAGCTGGTAGAAAGAGAAGCAAATAATTATTTAAATGTTCCAATTGTGAGTTCCGTCCATGTGTGTGGTTTATTTTATAAGCAACTTTCTTTACTAGTAAGAGGCAAAGCAGTACTGGGAAGGGAAGTACTCACTGGTACCTCACAGTATGTACTACAGGGCCCTCCCTTTGAGCTTCTTTCCATAAGGTTTATTTCTGGCACTCTCTTTTGTTCTCTTACTCTAAGACTCATTACGACATTGGACCAATGGTTAACAAAAGCACATCAAATACAAAAATCTCTTTGAGCTATGATAGATATTTTTGTCAAGTTTCTTGAAGGAAAGGAGCAATAGCTTATGGTTTATAATAATGAGACGTTCACAAAAGAAGCCATGCCGAAATGCTTTTTCTGGGCAGTCCAGCCACCTAATGTTTAAGTGACCCATTAATATCACTCTTGGGAACACCCAGTTGCCCATTTCATTTAAAATAAATGAAATGAATTTTCAGCTGTACATTTAGTATTGCAACTGACTTATTGTTTGGTATAGGAAATGACTTCTGTGTAAGCAAAGGTAAATGAAAGGTCATGTTAAAGAAGGCTTATTGCCTTCATTGCATGTTTATAATCACACATTGTTAATATGCAGGAAAACAGAAGCATTAAACTAAGTTTTTTGTTGTTTCTTGTTACTAAAATATTGGGCAGCCAAATCGCCATCCATACATATATATATGTAAAATCTCCATATGTATATGTAAAATATATAAATGTAAAAATCTCTATATCTCCATATGTACATATATATATATATATATATATAAATGACAATGCCAACTAAGAAAAAATTAAGGCATCTATTTTATTTATAATGGGTGCTAAATATAGGTACTATCATTCCTTTTGAAATCCTATGCAGAGTGACATGGATAAGATCTTATTATAAAATTGTTATAAGGCAATTATTTTTTGCTGTACTCTACACAGCTGGTCAATCCATAATGGTTTTTTTCAGTTCCAGGTGCAAGTTACATTTTATTGTTTATTGTTTTATTTTGAAATATTTCTTCTTGGCAACCTTAGCAGAAAATTTGCAATCTTTGGTTGGCAGTTGATAATGGAAGATTATTTTACTGGTCAGGATATTATGGATTAATTAAGATGGAAATCGGGAAACTGGTTTTCATTCTTTGTTTCCTACAGTGAGCAGTAAAAGAACAAATTAATGGAGTGAAACATGATCTCTTGGCTGCTAAATTCCAAAGAACAAATGTGATATTTAATTACTTACAGATATTGAGCCTTTTTCCCCACTAATTTTAATTTTGTCTCCCTGTTAATAAATTATTTGGTGTTTTTGTTTGTTTGTTTCATTTTGTTTTAAAGTTAGAACTCGTACAAAGATAATGTATCACCATAAGACCTAAGGGCGTGATACAGAAGATTCATTTACAAAGGACAGATCCTCTTTCTAATGGCTCACAACATTCCTCTCATGGATACAAGTCACCAAATAATTTGACAATAGGTTGTTTGAAAGGGCTCTCATCTGAGTTTTAATCCTTATTTGACTTAACATTTTATCTTCATTGAAATATCTTAAACATTTGTTGAATGATAGAATCAGGATGTTCTTAATTGTATTCCTTGAGAGCTAAAATTAAATAGAAGATACACATATTTCACTTCCCATATTTTAGAGAACTTAATTTGAACTATACTAAACACAACAGTAATAAATTCAATTGTGACTTTACTGTATCTGTTCTTCTTAATTAATTCCACAAAATAGTTGCCTTTATCTTACATATTAACTTCACATGATAAGAGGAATAAGCTCAGGAAACTCACCACACAATTGGTTAGGACCACACAAATTGTCCATTAATTATTCTGTAAATACTTCATATAGCAGGTCTGTTTTCCCCAGCAAGAGGATAAATTCCTTGAGGACAAGAATTATAAACTTCTAAAATTCCTAACACTATCTAAAGCCAAAAATTAATGTGTATTATGTGTCAATCAAAAATATTTAAGCTAAATCTTTTTTTAAAGACTATCATAGATGTTCATTAATACTTTTGTTTAAGTAATTAAGGTTTGCTATCCACAAGTATGGAATTCATTGCCATATGCCTTGTCAGATTCTCTAAAATATGCAGAATCTTAATAAGTTCAATAATGTTTCCTTTTTGTGCCTAGAAATAAATGTCAACAGCATAGCACCCATTTTAACAATTATCTCTTAATTACAAATATAATGCTTACACTTTGAGGAAAATTTTTTAAAATAAAAATGTATAATAAGGAAAATAAGAAATACCTATAGGCCCAACTCCAAAGAAAGCTCGTTAATTTTGTATCTTTTCTTCCAGGCTTAGTTGTATATTTTAATCTATATGAGATTTGCAAATGTTACAAATGATGCAATCGCCTTGGGTATCAGTTTTAGTAGCTTGGTTTTTTCACGTATCTGTATGCAGTGATAGTTTTTCCAGTTAATGAAATCTCCCATAAAATATTTTAAGCTGATTCATTAAGTTCTATCAAAAATGAAACAAAATTTAATTTTTTCTTTTTCTTCTTTTTTTTGCTTTTAATTTTATTTATCTAAGAACTAAAGTGCCATCAGCACTAAAGGAACATCTTTGCATGCTTTTTGATTGTTTTATCTTGTGATGAATTTCAAGACTTAAAATAGCTAATGCTAAAGGATGATAATTTGTATTGATTTTGGTATACTGGATCAACAGTTTTGAATAATATATATGTCAGAAGGCCTTAAGAAATAGAGCATTATGTCTTTTGTAATTATTCTCTCCCCTTTTCTGACACACGTAGCCACATGGCTCAGTCATTATCTCCTGCTATTTAGTATATTTAATACCAAAGGAATTCCTGCTAGCCATCTGCTTTTCTATGTTAATTCTTGCCCTTTGCAGTTTTCCTTACAAGATATAATCATCTGGAACAGCAGGTCCCTACAGAGAACTTGAACATTTGCTTTTAATCAAAAGGCATAGTTTATATTAAACTCAGTAAACAAAATCAGGGGACTTGTATAAATAACAATTTGTGCATATCATTTTCATTTATGCTGACACTTCTGACTCTGGTATTGATCTTTCTCCAGGTTGTGAAACTCAAAGGGCAAAGTGCAAAGTTCAAAAGTGGCTATTTGCCTCAAGGTTTATTGAAAATAAAACATCAACGGAAGTCCTCTGAAGTAATTTGAGGAAACTTTTTTTTCTTCTAGGAAGGATGTCATTATTCAGTTTCTAAGGTTAAGTCTGCTTAGAGAAAAATAATAGAGTGAAAATAGGCTTGAAACATTAGAAAGCTGGCAGAAAACATCTATATAATTATGGGACTGTATACAAGTATGTAAAATTTCCAAAAACAAACATTGCATTCTATATTGATCATCTCTTTATTCATCATCCAAATATAGAATATAGCTCCATCTTGCCAATTCCATAGTATACAGACCAAGAAAATAATTACAAAATGATTAAGGAAAGAGTACATTTAAAAAATACTTCATTTAAAACTGATTTAATAATAAAATTCATTTTTAAAATCAGTAAAATTGGGTGGTCATCATGCAGCTAAAAGACTAAGTTCATTTTTTCAATTGCCATGTTCCAAATGATTATTTTGCTTTCATGCAACCACTTGCTGGGAATGTTTCCATGCTGAAACAAGACAAGTGCAGGAAGAGCTGTTTTTAATTTTTAAAGATAACTAAAAACATACAGAAAAGGCCTCCAAGCTTGACTTGAAATGGTTGTATCTAAAGATTCTCAATGCATTTATTAGGAAGTGTCCACCCAACTTAAGAGAATTTGAACAGGCATCCTAAGGTCAGACTGCAAATCAGGCCAGGAGTCAAGAGCTTCAGTAATCTTTTCCCAGCGTCACGCAGTAGATCCTGGTTATTTTCAACCAAATTAGACATCATTTTCAATGTTTATTCTCCCAATTATCTCCTTGCCCTCAATCCTTCTACGTTTCTTTATGATTTTATTTTAAACTTCTGGTAGTTTTTGATTATGAGAGTAACTTAAGTGTGGTCTATTTAAAATCCTCATCACATATAGAGGGGGAACACAAAATCATTTATGTAATAAGACTCCAGCTAACAGGCACCCTCCAGCAATCTGAATGCTTATGGAATGGCATGAAAATAAATCCAGAAAATTAAACTAAGAGCTAGACAAAATAAAAACTACTTTGAGCTGTGCTTTTGCAAGACAGATATGTCCAAGTATATGAGCTCCTAGTTTTCCTGGAGCTTATACTCCAATGGTGGAAGACATGTAATATAACAAATAACCAAATAACAAGAAAATAAAATTTCAGGTAGAGTTAAGAGCCATGAGGCAATAAAGCAGTGTTATGAGTAATGATGAGTGGTGATTGAGAAAGGGTGGTCAAGAAAGACATTATTGAGAAGATGGTGGCTGAGGTCAGTTCTGAAATAGGAAGATGATTGTATAAAGTTCTTTGGGAAAACAGGATGGAGGGAAAGAACAGGAAGCACAAACTCCTAGAGTGGGGGATGAGATCTCTCTTCTCCTCTCCTCCCCTCCCCTCCCCTCCTCTTCTTCTCTTCTCTTTTCACTTTCTTTCCTAGAGAATAGAAAGAAGGTCAGGATTGACCAGATGCACGAGGTGTTGAGGGGTAGGACATGAATAGGAAGTAGGCAGGGAACAGATTATGGATTCTAAGTGCAGTCAAATGGTGGCAGCCATTGAACAGTGGAATTAATTGATTGATACTTAAGTTATATTCTAACTGCAATACTGACTGTGGATTACTGGGGAAACTAGCAGAGATACTATCAGTAGGATATTGATTGGGGTTCAAATAGAAGAGAATTCAAGTAGCAGTTGCTTAAATGATATTAAAATGTCACTTTCTTTCATGTAATAATAAGCAATTGAGTGTTGATACAGTAGATTCTGTCATGATGAATGCAGGCTGTTTCCTGATTTCCATTCTGCCATCCTTCAAGGGTAGAAAAAGCAGGAAGGAGGAAAGTAGAAAGAAAGCCTCCTTCTGAAAGCTGTGCATTCCACTTTCATACTGCAGTGGTAAGAAGTTCGTCCCACATCTAAGCTGGTTTTAAGAGAGGTCATGAACTCAGTTAAAAATAGAGCTGAGGCTGGGCGCCATGGCTCACACATGTAATCTCAGCACTTTGGGAGACTGAGGCAGGAAGATGGCTTGAACTCAGGAGTTCAAGACCAGCCTGGGTAACAGAGTGAGATCCTTGTCTCTACAAAAATTTTAAAAATTTGCTGGGTGTAGTGGTGCATGCCAGTAATCCCAGCTACTTGGGAGGCTGAGGCAGGAGGATGGTTCGAGCCCAGGAATTCAAGGCTGGAGTGAGCTATGATCATGCCACTGTGCTCCAGTCTGAGAAACAGATCAAGGCCCTATTTCAAAAAAGAAAAGAAGACCAAGCTGATGTTATAGCCATCATGCCACAATAGCAGGACAAGGCTGGGGATAAGAGAAAATAAGCTACATGTGGCAAGGGGAAAGAATGGAAAGAATGAAAATAGCATCCTTGTGTTACTAAATTACCTGAACCCTGGAAACACCCTCTCTTACAAATTCTTGTCATGTGAGATAATAAACACTTTATAGTCAATCCATTATTATGAATTGGGTCTTCTGTAAGTTGTAGCCAGTAGAATTTGATATGATAAATCTCAGATGAAGCACAGTGATGATGATATAGTATCCACCTTTTCTAGTTAATCCTTCCATGTGATAAGATAAACTCTCCTCTCTTAGGGTACTTAGATATTAATGCCTTTGCAAAACTGATGCCTTTTTTTTTTTTTTCCAGACAGCGTCCCACTCTGTTACCCAGGCTGGAGTGCAGTGGTGGGATCTTGGCTCACTGCAAGCTCTGGGTTCAATGATTCTCCTGCCTCAGCCTCCTGGGTAGTTGGAATTACTGGCGTGTGCCAGTATGCCAGCCTAATTTTTGTATTTTTAGTAGGGACAGGGTTTCACTGTGTTGGCCAGGCTGATGTCAAACTCCTGACCTCAGGCCATCCACCCACCTCAGCCTCCCAAAGTGCTGGGATTACAGGTGTGAGCCACCATGCCTGGTCCTGATGTCATTTTGATTCCTCAGATCCTAGGGTGCCGCCAATAGCAGTTGTGTCTCCATGTAGCAAATAGAAAGCTGAGGGGAAATCTGTAGAATTCATATCCAAATCTGTGAAGGTAAAACATCTAGACTAGGGGCTGAATTGTATATTTGCCTAACATATGCAGAAATCACTGTGGTGTTCATAGGTTACTGGCATCTCCATTTTGAGTTTACCTTGAAAGTTCTACTGTGTGGCATCATGGTTAAGTATTTGGGCTGTGGAATCCAACAGATGAGGGCTTTGATTCCAATTCTGCATAATAATTCACGTATGACCTAACTTCGCTGAGATTTACTTCTTCATTTAAAATATGAAGATTTACATTTAAAATATAAATCTTCATTTAAAATATGAAGATTGATAACACTACCTCTTCCAATGCATATAATAAGATTAATAGTCTATTCATATTCAGGCTTTACAATATGCCAGACACTGTTTTTAGTAATTTTTGAATATTAACTCTTTTAATCCACTCAAGAACCTTAAGAGGGAGGTAAAAGTATTGTTATTCTCCTTGTACAGGTAAGGAAACTGAGACAAAAACAAGTTGAATAACTTGCTCAAGGTCACTCAGCTAGAAAGCACTACAGCTAGGATTTGACTGACTCCAGGCCATCAGGCCTTAGAATAGGAGCTGCAGGCCTTCTCCCTGTTTAAATGAAATATTGCCTGCAGAGGGTTGGCACACACACATGTAATAAATGTCACTTATTATTTTTATTTTGCATTTTCCCATCACTTTATTTTGACTTCAATGTGGGAGAGGTGATTATCCAAAGATGTGAATTATCCAAGGATTGTGATAGTCAGAAGCAGAGGAAATACTAGATTTTTCTTAGTGGGAGTAGGATTAAAGATTCCCAGCATTTGAACCAGTCCAAAGCAAGAAACAAATGTCCATAAGACTTCTTTGCTCCACATCTGTTTTTATTTTTCAGTTTATCAGCCTCCTCTTTCATGACAGGATTTTGCAATATTTAGCTCCCCTGGTGACTTATAGAATATCAAGGCAAGAGAGAATAAAGAAAAGCTTTTAGCCAACTTCAGCTTTTCCTTCCTTAAAACTGAAGATAAGCTCTGGCTGGACACCATGAGATTGGCTGAAAAGACCAATTCATGCATCTCCCTGTTATCAGTCAAGAGGGGAATGCTGGCTTTACCAGTGCCCAGCACTGTTGATAGTCCTTGTCCCACAGGGTCAGGATGGTGGTGTGTGAAGATAAGACAAGCTTGTAGCTGAGGACTGCCCAGATAGAGCACCGTTTTTCTCTACTGCAGAGCAGGTGTGGGCATCTTTGGTAGATGATATCTACGTCATCACATGAGGTCGGGGTTTGACGAGAACATGAAGAGGAGTGAGTAGAGGTATAGAGATACTGGGTTTATCTCCTCTGCAAACCCAACTGTTCTTTCATAAGCTACAAGAAGGAAATGACCTCCAGTCCTTTGATTTCTTATAAGAATTCATATAAACCATGGCGAAAACCAGGCCAGTACATCTAAGTGTCAACAAGTTCTCAATGGAGATGAACAGCCCATTTCATAGAACTCATTTTATGCATAACTTTTATGCGTGGTTGTGAATTGACAATACTTTCCTAAACTGAGAAAGATCAAGTATTGTTTACTGTTTTCTGGAGACCAAACCAGTGTCTCCTACATTGAAAAAAACCATTAGGGTAAAAATAAGAACTGACTCTAGCAACAGCTCTCCTGAACTGCCTCTGGAGTTCAAAAATATGGTTGTCTTCCTTTGGGCACTCTTCCATGTAAGGAGTCCAAGTAGAGATTTTAAAGAATGGAAAATATTTAGGTGTCTGAAAGAAGTCCCTGTGCCAGTGATGGGTTGGAAAGGGACTGCTGAGAAACATTGTGTCAAGATTGAGGCTGGACTTCGGTTTGCTCTGTTTTGATGAAGAGGCAATTAGCTGTCTAATTCTACCCTTAGAATGCAAGTGTACCTAAATAACTCAGATATTTTAGATAAATAAGGTCAATTTGATTACAAAATGGTCAAAATACTAGCTCACTAGTCTCCATTTAGTATGTAAATAGGAAAATAAGAGTTCAAGGAGGTTCAAAATCTAATGAGGACTTTTATTTTTATTTTTATTTTTTATTTATTTTTTTTTTGTTGAGAGGGAGTCTCACTCTGTTGCCAGGCTGAAGTGCAGTGGCACAATTTCAGCTCACTGCAACCTCCGACTCCCTGGTTCAAGCGATTCTTCTGCCTCAGCCTCCCTAGTAACTGGGATTGCAGGCACACACCACCCCACCCAGCTAATTTTTGAATTTTTACTAGAGATTGGGTTTCACCATGTTGATTTAGTATAATGACCAAAATGTACAGTTTTTCACAAGAATAAGCATTCAACTTCACAAAAGTGGCTGCTTCTAAATCAACCATTCAGCTTTGTTTCTACTTCCTTTTATAGACATGTTCTTATTTTATCACACGGTAATAGATTCACTATTTCTTGAATTTCTCTTTTTTTTTTTCATTTTTTAAATTGCATTTTAGGTTTTGGGGTACATGTGAAGAACATGCAAGATTGATGTCTCCTTCTTTTAAAACTGTTTTTTAAAACAAATATTCTTTTAAAACTGTACATTTCCAACCTCTAATGAATGGTGCGTTTCCCTAAAAGAAAAGTGGAATCATGTCTGGCATACTGTTTCTCTTTCAGTTTCTAAATGTCCTAAGATAGCCTCATTTTATCACCATTTTTGAGGAAGTTTTCTAGAGTTGCAGGGGTTTTGTTTTGTTTTCTTTCAGCAATTCAAAGATGTTATTCCATTATCTTTTCGCTTCCATAGTGTCCTTTGGAGAGCTAAACAGTCAACATTATCGTTTCCTTGAATGCAATGGGCTCATGTTGTTCCTTCTTTTAAGATTGTTGTTTTTCAGACATTTCACAACGATGTGACTAGACGTTGTTTTGTACTATATTTGGAATTCATTGAGCTTCTTGGATCTTTGAGATGAAGACTTTAAAGAGTGTTGGAAAATTCCTTACCAAAGCCAATTTAACCAGTGATGGATACGCTAATAGCTCTGACTTCACTAACATACAATATATCCACGTAACAGAATTATACTTGTATCCCATACATTTATATAGATAAAGTAACATTTAAAAAAAAATAGCTCTCTCTTCTTCTTCTTCTTGTTTCCTTTGGATCTTCAGTTACACGTGTGCTATACTGTTTATTATCATCTGGTATTTTTGTTTTTTGTTTATTTTTTATTCTTAATACCTTTTCTCCCTATTTTCACCTTCAATCATTTTCTGTTTACCCATTTTTAAGCTCACTGATCCCTTCTTAACCTGTTTGTTGTCTGTTAAGTTTATTCTATAACACTTAATTCAAGAATTATATTTTTTCAGTTCTAGAGTTTTCACTTGATCCTTTTTTTAAATGAATTTTTCTTCATGGAACATTTTCAGCCATCCTTTCCTTCATTTTGTATATATAGATTTTTTTCCTCAGTTTTCTTTAACATACTTGTGCTAGTTATTTAATGCCTTGTTAATAAAATAGATTGCAACATCTCAGTCAATATCAGGCAGCATCTTTCCACTGTTTTTTAAAAAGCATTTTTCTCATGGTCTTATATTATAAGATGGAAATATCTCTACATCTTTCCAGGCTTTCTCTCCATATCCCCCGTAATACACAAAAGTTCCATGGTTGAAATTCAGTGGGTAGAGCAAAGTAGCTTTGATTTCAAGACTTCCAGAGTTCTAGCAGGTCCTGGCAACCTGCATGGCTGTTGAAATATCTATTGTTTTTTCCTTGATCTAGCAGACATCCTTTGCCTTTGTCAGGCCCAGTATTGTACTAGTATTTACCCAGTTCTTGGACAATGGCCTCAGGTGGGCAAGCAGCTTTCGATCTTTGCTTATCCTGGAAGAGAGCTTCCAGGAATATTTAGTTCCTTCACATTTCTGTGCATGTACAGATGGAAGATGCCTGTAGTTTATAATATTATTGTTGTTGTTGTTATTGTTTTGACAGAAGAAAGGCTTGTGTAATTCTCTATACCAGCAGTTGTCAAACTACTGCTCAATTGGGCCAAATCTAGTCTGTAACATGTTTGTTTATAGCCAGTAATCTAAAAATAGTTTTACATTTTTAAAGGATTATTAAGGCAAGCAAACCACTAAACAAAGAATGTGCAACAGATAAAATATGTCTCATAAACCCTAATATATTTAGTACCTGGCCCTTTACAGAACAGGTTTACTGGCCCCAGTCTATATCTTAATTAAAATGCTAACATTCTCTGTTTCATTACTTTTAATTCTGAAATTCTCACTATCTGGCACATGGAACTATAGATTATTGCTATAATTTTATTTTCCTCATTCTTCTATTTTTCGGCTCTTGTATTTCTGCTTTCTGGTTTCCTATATTGAATTTTTTACTTTGCTACCGTTATTTTTAATTCATAGAAGATGTCTTTACTTTCTGAAAATTTTAAATAACACCATATTTTTCTTGCATATATTCTTATGTTTTCTCAAAAGAACTGCCCAACTGACCCACAGAACAATAAGCAAAATACAATGACTGTTCTAAACAACTACATTTTGGGTCGTTTGCTATGTAGATGAATCTGACTGATGGGAACCTGTTACCAGAATTCTGGAAGTAGAGTAAAAATCTGCAATCTATACATGCATGATGCAAATTTTTAATCATTGCCTGTTTTCCACATGATGCTCTCATTGCTCTCTGTAAGTTTTTACCGATATTTCCTACGCTAGAGGTCATTTGGTTTACTCTCTCCAGAGAATGCATCTCCAAAATTCAGCTGAAATACTGACTCCATAATCTCTAGGCTGTGCATACTAGCAAGAGGATCTGGTTATCAAACTATTTCTTCTTTTTCAAATGCTTAACCAATTCCCCTGTGGTAACGTTTCCTTTACCCTCTTCTCCAGAATTTCTTTTGTTACCAATTTCAGATTTGAGGAGAAGTTCTGCAGTGAACATGAGATTACTTCACAGCTTTTCCCAGTAGCAAACTAAAATTTGGCTTTTTTAATCTTGCTAAGTCATTTATCACTACTCTATCTTACTTTTATGCCCTGACATTCTATCACTGTTGTCTACTGACCTGTTCTCTTTATTCTTGTGAGTTTTGGTTTTTTTCTCCTCTGTTCCCTTAAATTATTATACTGGGACTTCCGGAAGACAGTAGCAACTGTGAATGTGATCTTCTTTCTATCTTTAATACAGTTAGCCTCCATTTTTCACAGTTTCATGCAAAGGAAACTTACAGAGATGAAAACATTTGGAATCTGAACCAAGGAACCAACATGGGGCATAGCAGGGCAGCAATAGCTGTGTGTAAATATTTCTTGTGCCGACATTTGTATAGGCAGCCCTAAATGAACTAAGGAAGCTGTAAACAAAATGCACCCTGACAAAACAATAATGCAAACCACATTTTCATCAAAATTAAATGACAGTGGTAATTATGTAGCTCTTTGCTATGTTGATTTTATCCCAAATTGTGAATGATAGCTAAAATGAAGTCAAATTAAATGTTGGCATTCATTCAGAAGGAATGTAACCATATAAAACAAACATTGATCTACTGTTTCTGCCCTAACTGCCCTTCTGTGATATTAGGCAAGATACTTAACTTTCTGAGGCTCACTTAATAGAAAAAATAAAGTCTTTTATTTCATTAACTTCAAGGGCAACCCCAGTTTTATAAACTTACCATTTATCAAAAGAAAATGCGAACTTGTTTCCTGTCAGCATAAGAAAATCACCTTCCATCTTTGTGAATAGACACTATGACCTTTATATCTTTATAAGTATAAAAATGATTTTGTCCATATGTTAATCCACTTTAGCAGTTGGGTGGAAAAAGAAAGGTGAATCTGACAGTTGTATCAACTTAGGCAATTCATAAGTGAAGGCAGTAAGAATCACAGAGATTCAAAGTATCAGTGATTCCAATCCTTTAATAATATTCTGATGGCAGGATGATCAGGTGTTTTTTTAAAATAATTTTTACAGTTGAAATCGTTGGATAATCTTAGCAAACAAATCTATAAATCCTACTACAGAACTTTTCGTACACAATTCTAAATAAGAAATCTCTGATTACATTTTGTCCAACTGAACAAAGTTGATTGGTAGTAGATTTGCAAGATTTTGAAATAAGAGAATAGAGGGAGGAAGGAAGTAATTTAAGGACATGATTCCTAATTTGTAATGTCCATTTATAATATTCTTTGGGGTAATTTGCTGATGACAGTAAAGCTTAGGAGATAGATCAAGCTAATTCATTAACTGCTCTATCTTCTTGGAGAGGATTAGAGGTGGGGAAAAAATTGGTCTGTAGAATTTCAAATACCAAGGGATTTTTTCAGACTCAGTCTGCAGACAAAACTAACAAACCTAAATGATGGATCATTTGGCTAAATCTTGCTTTTCTGTCCCAGTAGGGTAATCACAGCCACCATCCCGGGAGCAGAATTTTTTAAACACCTTAATATTAATAATAGTAATAATGATAACTACACACATGTATTAATCACTTGCCGTGTGTTAGTTAATTTGATAAGTGTTTTAGAGGTTTAATATAATTTCATCGCAATCTATGAGAAGGTTTTATTACTGCCCTACATTTTACAAGAAAACTGAGGCACAGAGAAGTAAAGTAATTTGATCATACATTAAGAGGTAAACCCATGATTCCAACCTCATCAATCTGACCTCAGAATGTTATTATATTTTGATTTATTAGCATATTGTCTAATTAAATGCTTTGTTTAGTGTATTCCTATTCTTTAGAGAAACTGAAAATACTTTGTTCTCTCTAAAGACAAAAGAGTTAATTTCTAACACCAAGTTACATTATTAAAGGAAAAAGGAAAGTAAGGTAACAAATAAACGGGAAACTGGAGTATAAATTAAAAATATTTTAAGACATAGGGATTCTTATTACTATAACAATAGTTGTACAACCCATTTTTATTATTTGTCAATTTGACCCACAGTTTAACCTCTTTAAAGCCCACTTTCTTCATCTAGATCAGTGAAATATCATAGCACCTACTAAGTGATCAGTAAAATTACGGTGATTGCTTTATCGGTGTTAGAATTAAAACATTGTCTCAAAGTAATTGGATATAACTTACGAAAATATGTGTGTGCTATTCTTCTGAAAATTGCTCTTAAAATCTCACAAAGTATTTTGGAGGCATCTTTCTTTTACCTGCACTTCAAGGGTAATATGTAGAATCGTAGGGGCTGCAGCCCTTGCGAATGTCTTAGAAGTGGAGAAACTTGGCCACACTTCAGACCCAGCAAATCAGAATCTGCTTTCCAGCAAAATCTCCAACTAAATCATAAGCACTTTGAAATTTAAAAAGCACTGGTTTATAGAACTGGATAAATAATGGTTTGGATAAGGAAGTACAGGAATCTAGTGTGAATGCTAGATTTGTATCTTAATCAGGGATTGAAAGTGTAAAGAGGTAGGGGGGAAAGAGTTTGGTTTCATTTTTTGGTGTTTTGATTTTGTTTTTAAGCTAATAGAGGCAAAAAGACTAAGGGAGAAGAGAAAGTGTGTAGGTATGAGACGCTTTACTAAAAGAACCCAGTTTCTGAGTTTTCTTCTGATTCAGAAAGGATTGGGATGGAAAGCAAAGGTGGATGTATTAGTCTAGTTTCGCAAAAGGGAACTGACTTCTTCCAAGAGGGAGGAGGAGGGGCACAGAGCAATTCACTTTGATGAGTCATCAGGCAGGAAGTGGAAGAGGTGAATAAGCAAATGGCAAGATACTGGTGAGAGAAAGTGGTAGAGCAGTCTTGAGGAGGGTGGTGGAAATTTGGAGGAGTTGGTGTGGAGGACAGGAGGGGAAAGGCAATTGCAGAAATACAGATGGACCGAAGAAGGTAGTGAGGGCTAGGACATTTGCCACAGTGCTTCTGGGTCCCATGGCTTGTGAGGCCTGAAAGAATGAGAAGCCTTCACGTAAGAGGACAAAGAGATGTTGCTACTACTATGTTAAGCAAAGGAGTGGAAACTGGGCATGGTGGCTCGTGCCTGTAATCCCAGCACTTGGGGAGGCCAAAGCAAGAGGATCACTTGGGAGTAGGAGTTCAAGACAAGCCTGGTCAACAAAGTGAGATCTTGTCTCTATAAAAATAAATAAATAAAAAGGAAATGTAAAAAGTAGGGCAGTCTTTCTCTAGAATTTTGAACATGCAGGGCAACTGTGGATGATGGAATGAGGTTTCCAAGGGTACAGTGTAATGATTAGAAGGTGCACCAGCCAGGGTGAGTGGGATCAAAAGGAATTATACACACGAGAATAGGGAAACAACTAAAGGAGAGCAGAAATTATCAAAAGCAGAGTGTGTTGGGCTCATGACTCAAAGCAGCAGCCATGTAAGTTGTTTAGCTGAATCACCAGATGCTGTGGAGATTCTAATTGTCATCTGCCTTTGATAGAAACTAATTTTGAGACTAGGAATTGGAGCAGAATTCTGAAAAGAGAGGAAAGTGAATTGCTTTCTGCAGTGATACAAGTTTAAGGTCAGGAAAGTGGGCCCTAAAACATTATATGCAGTTTTATATTAGGTAGACATCTATGTTCTTATTACAGGGAAACTTGCTCAGTTGACTCCTGCTAGCCATCCAGTGTACACAACCTTCATGAAAAACAGTGGTATTTATGGAGGTTGGCCCTTCTTTCTTTTTTTTTTTTTTTTTTTTTTTGAGACAGAGTCACACTCCATCACCAGGCGCCAGGCTGGAGTGCAGTGGCATGACCTTGGTTCACTGCAACCTCCACCTCCCGGGTTCAAGCAATTCTCCTGCCTCAGCCTCCTAAGTAGCTGGGACTACAGGCATGCGCCACCACGCCCAGCTAATTTTTTTGTATTTTTAGTAAGATGGGGTTTCACCATGTTGGCCAGGATGGTCTCCATCTCTTGACCTTGTGATCCGCGGCCCTTCTTTTTCAAAGTTCTCTTTGTTCCTATTTTATAATGAAGCAAGATGACAATGCTCACTCAGTCAAAGTAGAAAACACAGAATAGGAGAAATAGATCTGTGATCAAATCTTCCTTCTGAATGGGAAAAGAGCTGGAGAGAAGAGGGAAAGGAAGACATAAAAATCAATGGCAAAATATAGAAACAATTGAGAATTAAAATGTCTATCTCTTTACTGTTATGATTTTTAGAGGCAAGTGGCAGAATACAGCAAGTGTAGCAATTCCCCCTCTTACCAAGAAGATAAATCATTTTCTCTAACTTAAATTTCTTATCAGTTAGAGACTAATTTGCTCTTAGATATAAATTTCCTACCAACCAGATTTGAGAGAATAGGAAATTACCCAGTTGTCAGTCATCAAGATGTCATGGTAACTCGTTTTGATCAGATTCCTTTCTTCCTAAACTTTAGGTGAACTGTCCCTAGATAAATTGTATGTTAATATAGTTTCTCCACTTTTTTCGTAATACTTAGCACTGCCGAAAAGGGAATTTTAAAATGGTCATTTCAACAGGCAAGGACATGTGTCAAGCACAGACCCTTATAGAAACATAAAGATAGTTTCAATTTTGAAAAACACTACGGCTGGATCATTAGACAGAATTTAACATCCATAAGGGGGAACAAATGCAGAGGGCACCATACAATTAGATAAACTGGATGACAACATGTGATTTGTTGTCTGGAACTCACCAGCCCCATTCCCTCCAAATTCTTGGTTGGCCTCTGTTGAGCCAGCCTCATTTTAGCATGCTCGTGCCTCCTGCTTTTAGGAGAGTACTTATTTCCAGCCATGTTTACAAAATGGGGCATGCAAGCATTAAGTGTAAACATTGATTTCAGTCTTCATCCAGCTTAACTACCAAACATGAGAAGACTTTCACAGGTTTTTCTCCATCTACGGTTTCTGACAATGCTTAAATGAAGCTACCACATTTGTAACCTTGTCAGGTTACTGCTTACCTTCTCTACCACCATGTGACTGTGAATTTCTGGTCTTTGTCTTGTCGATTGAATTCTGTTCTCTCAAGAGCTGTTGTAGCTGAAAGGTCTTTCCACAGGCTTCTGATTCTCTTCCTTGTATCGTGTTATTCCTAGCACGAATCCAACACTTTGTGATACCTCCAAATGACACCATGGAAAAGGCTGAGAGTTTTTTATTTTGCATGTATTTTGTTAATTGTATGTTATCATATACAATTTGTAATAAATATGCACTATATTAATATATAAAATATACAAATAAATATACATGTATGTACATGTATATTTCAATTTTTTGAAAGGTTACGTGAATACATGTAAAAGTGAAAATTTTAAAGACAACAAATAAGTATTCAATGGAAATTATATTTTCTTTCTGTCAATGACTTCTAACCCCTTACTTCTGCACCCAAGATATAGTCACACTATTACCAAATTTTTGTCTAAACATCCATGGATAATATGGGCATATGCTAAAATTGGTAATAACTTTCTTTTTTAACACAACTTAAATTTTATACACACTATTCTGTATTTTGCATTTTTCACCTTAACGTGGAAGTCAGTTTGTCTTGGTATGTACAGAGCCTCCTTATTCTTTTCGACAGTTGCAACTGTGTACTATTTCATTCAATGGTGTTACCCTTATTTATTTATAAATCCCCTATTGCTGGATGTTCAAGTTGTTTCTTAGTCTTTTTAACTCGTGAGCAATAATACATATACGTTCTTGTACATATGTTTCCATGCACATCTAATCTACAGCTAAGTGGCATTCCTTACCAAAATATGTCTATTTAAATTTTTATAAGTTTTGACAAATGAAACTTCATAAAGGTTTACCCTTCCTGCAACGTGTAAGTGAGTATAGTTCTGCACCTTCTAACAAAATAGAAATTTATAGGTTTAATTTAATTTGTGACATTTTCCTCTCTGAGTTCACTTTATCTTTAAATCCATGGGAGCTATCTGTTCCTGTCCCTTGACCATACTTTTACTGGATGGTTTTTGTTTCATTTCAGTGACATATGAGTTTTTGAAATTAAGAAAATTAGCTCTTTCCCTCCCGTAAGTGTTGCAAAATATATTGTCTGTCATTTGAGTATGTTCATATGTTATAATTTTTTTTGTTCAGGCTCAACCCAAGGGAGGCAAAAAGAAGGAATAATTTACAACCATTATTACTGGGGACACTGTGGGAGACCCACTGACTCTAACATCACACCTCTGTTTCCAACTCTACGCTGCTGCCATATTTTGAAAGCCAACAAACCCTTTCTTCATGGGAGAGCCATCACGTCAGACTCTCACCTGCCATAGTGTTTATCCACATAGACATATGGCTTAAGTTTTCATTCAGCTGAATTGCCAACAAGAGACTTGTACCATGATGTTCTCTAGCAAGAGTTTTCAAGAACGTTTACATAAATATACCATATATAATGTATGTATGAGTTTTGATTCATGCATACATTTATATTGTATTAATTAAGTCCTTGATTATGAAGACCTGACCTAGAATGAAACCAGAGAGAATAGAAGTGAGAGACAATATTCATAAATAACTGACAATGCCCAGGGACTGACCAGGTAAACCCACAGGGATAACGTGAAGAGTCAGGGATGGCTCCATTGCAGGGCTCTAGGGCAATGCTGTGGCAGAGCTATTTCTTGTGGAGGGTTAAGGATCTCAGTGAGAAAAGAAGAACCAAATTTTTTACATAAAATTTCTTTTATGCTTATTTATGTGGTCAGTTTTGTGACTGTTTACTTAAGGCATATAATGAAAAAAATGACTAAAAAATAAACGTTTAGGCTAAGTGAAGCCAGTTAGTCTGAACCATAGAGACCTATTATTTTGCAAACATCACAGTAGTCATGTTTCAATAGTGTTGAGGTCTCTTATCGAATTAGATCACTTCATGGGGCCAAATGATTGTGCCCTGATGATTTGAAAGCCAGATACCATTCTGTTGCTTCAGCCAAGTAGTTTGTACCAGATGTTGAGACCTGGGAAAATATGGGAAACCCATATTTTACCAGCATCATTTGAGATCTTACTAGCTTGGGCCCTTCTTTATTTCTGTGGAATTGTTGTGTGGCTGGATGTAATGCCTCCTCAGCAAGGCTCTGAGAAGCCCAGGAGTTGCTAGAGAATGAATGCAAGGCTAAGAACAGTAATCCGTACAGTTTTTCAGTTAGAATTTTAACACAGAGCATTTCTAAAGGCAATAGGCTATTAAGTAGGACCATGTGGCGAAGTACCTGATACTGAGCCATTTGCAAGTAAAAACTGATGAATGATGAGTGGGAATGCACACAGTGATGAGGAGAGAGGGGAAGCTTGCCTATGATAGGATCTGGCTAATGACTTAACACTCATGAAATTTCAATGAGTAACTTGGGGTTTCAAGTGTTTACAGGTTACCCATCCTCTTCTTGACCTATGTAATAAGAAATATCTCAGAATCTAATCTGCAGTAGATGCATTTGTAACCCATGAGACTCCAAAATGGCCATTAATCTCTAATAGTTAGTGGGCCTAATTTTTGTCTCCATGCTTATTTACTATGGTTAACAAATGAACTTGCAAGGGACCATATCAGAGTGGATAAGAGTGTCAGAATCTATCTGAGAACCATCTGTCGGCCAGGCACTCACGCCTGTAATGCCAGCACTTTGGGAGGCCAGAGCAGGTGGATCATGAGGTCAGGAGATTGAAGCCATCCTGGCTAACGTGGTGAAACCCCATCTCTACTAAAAATACAAAAAATTAGTCAGGCATGGTGGCGTGCACCTGTAATCCCAGCTACTCAGGAGGCTGAGGCAGGAGAATCACTTTAACTGGGAGGCAGAGATAGCAGTGAGCCGAGATCATGCTACTGCACTCCAGCCTGGGCAACAGAGCAACACTCCGTCTAAAAAAAAAGAAAAAGAACTATCAGTCACCTATCTCAGTTGATTTAATTAAAATTATCTGAATCTTAACTCCAAAGTGAGTCCATTTCTAAATAATATCATTTTTTGCAAACTAACTCATTTTATTGCCCTTCAAAATTATGTTGGTGGATTTCTCAGTTTAGAAAGAAAAAGTGAACTCCTCATCCTTCTATTCACTTGGCTCCTTTAGCCATGGTTTCACTATTTAATGTTATCCAAAGACACATCACAAAATTATCTACTTACCTATTTCATCTGCCATGGTGCATGCACATGTTTATTATTAAATTTTAAATTATAAATGAAATCAGAGTTATACCTGTAAAAAATATGGACAGTATTCTCTGTTGAGCTCATCTATCCCTAAAACCCTCATCCCTCAGTACACACAATGGAATTCCCGTTTTACTCTGAGTGCCATGCTCCATTAATCCCCAAATCTCAAAGTGTATCTGACAGGAGTGATGTTACACATTATAAAATAAGATTTCTCAAACGCTGCCCATCTGTTAGTGATACAGGCAATCTAAGTGTCCTATATATAGAACATACATACATTTCCTGCATTGCATATTCTTTCAAATATTTGCTCTTGGCATTGCTAGGTGTCCTACTGTCATAACAGACAAGTCATTCATTAAGCTGTCAGCACCTTGCTACCCTGCTCCCAAAGAAGGTCCATTTCTGTGTTTTCTGTTTCTTGCTGGATGACCTGTTCACTCATCATGAGCTGAGCAGTTACTCTCATAACGGGTGCAACTGAGTTGTTCACGTCAACATATGTAAACCAAAGCTCTACTTCTTCATTTGCTGTGGTCCAACACTTGACTTGTGGAGGGCACTAATGGGTTGGAAAACCAGTCTGCAGTCATGAGTTAGGTTGGTGTCAATATGATACACTTCTTGGCGGAGACATCTAAGGAAGGGACATTAAAAGCAAAAAAGTGGAACCATCAAGTAACAAAAAAAATATGATTAATTGTAAACAGCGTTTGAAAATTTGAAAGAGAATCAAGAAAGGCAATTAGCTACACAGACCTATACACTGAAACTACTTGGAATGGATTATATGGGAAATTACAAAATTATATTAAAACTAAAGTATATAGTATAGCACATATTTGTAAGATGAAAAGTAATAAAAATTAACTTTTAGAAAATCAGAGCTAAACCATACTTATTTTTATCTTTGATTTTGTTGTTTATGTTCTAAGAGGTCTTGCATTTATGAGAAATTCAGTATTCACTAGAAAAGTAGAAAGATAGTCAATTTTTTAACTAACTGAAATTTCTTAAAATATAGTTTCTGAAACATGCAAGCCCTTATCTTTCTTCTTGACCTTTTGCCTAATCCTTGATTATCTTTATTCTAGGGAGTAGGAAATAGGAAGAATAAAAGATAAATTTAAATTGGCCAATTTGGCTTATAATTAACAACTTTGATTTGTGCTTGACAGAAAGATGATTACAAATCATTAACTTTGGCCAGGTGTGGTGGCTTATGCCCCTAATCCCAGTACTTTGGGAGGTTGAGGCAGACAGATTGCTTGAGGCCAGGATTTTGAGACCAGCCTAGGAAACATGGACGAGTTGATGGTCTGTATATTCCATTTAAACATGAATCCCATATTATCAACTCTAATAGAGAGTAAAACATTGCTGATAAAATATGGTAAGAGAAAAACACTCAACCATTTTTCCATGGTATAAAGGCTTGATTTTACCACAGAAAACCAAAATAAAGCTGGTGATGCATGATGTTCCATAGGATTTATTATTCTGAATATATATTGGCATAGGACTAGGAAAGATCACCTCACTAATCAGTTAAGTCATTGCATATTTTATGACATATACTTTACCCTGCTCGCTTCAAGTTTGATCATCACTTTCATCAAGAAAGTGAAACGTCCTCTTCCCCCAGGTCTATAGAAGAGACATGGAGACAAAAAGCTAATTTATATCAGGTAGAACCATTCAAATCCCACAGACACAAATGAAAAAAGTGAGAGACTCAAAGAAAATCATATTAATTTATCTAACTAGTATTGCTTTTCTGTAGCACAATGCATGTAGAATAGTATGGTCCACATTAAAGTTACATTTTTTTCTTCATCATTTCCAAATGAGACAATTTTATTTTTTTGACACAAATGGGACAAAATCATGGTTCCATTGTTTCATTATATACGGCCTCAATTTGTTAATGTATAGAAACTTAGTTTCACACAGCCATTGACCACCAAAATGACACCGCACTTTGATTTAAAGATTTAGTCATAGCAATATAAGTGACAGATTGGAAAGCCCAAGAAAGGAGTCACAGCAAGTTTTTGCTGTGTGTGCGTATGCATGTGTATATGTAAAAATATTATGTATCAGTCAGGTTAAGTTGCACTTCTTATTTTGTGATGAAACATACAGGCATCTGATCATATATGTTAATATACTTAGCTGTTGATTTAAATGCTTGTCAGAAATTCTATATGCAGACAGCATTTGGTTGAGTTAAGACCTTGGAATCATTTTTTCCATAAGGATGATATTCAGATCTTCTATTATATAGCTAATATAGCTAGTGATTTCTAAGGATTACGTAAGAATATGAGCAAAGGTAAGAAAGGCATTAAAATTGTTTAAGAAATATTAGTTTCAAAATGCCTATTTAAACAAAAATGTTTAAAATAAAGTATTTGAAAAATTATATGTTTGAGATAGAATTAAAAAATCAAACAGGGGGTGCAAAGGAAAAGCAGAAAAAGCTAGCTGCAAACTTTATCAGTATATTTGGTTTCAGGTCATCCTTACAAATGCTAACAGAATGGAGAGGGATTGGTATTTCTAGAAAAAAAGCGACTCAGAACAATCTATGGTTGACCTTGTCTTTTATTCAAGTGATATTTGATTTAGCATTTTTCTCTGTTTTATTGAATTCTTGACATGTTATTTATGTGTTGTGGGTTTTCTTTTTAGATTTTTGGTACCATTTTAAGTCTTCTGGAATTATACATACTGTTTAACATATGTGTTATTTCTGATGTAAATCGTTAAATTCCAAACATTGCTTCTACAACAACTTGTCTTTCTCACTTCCAATAAATTATTTTAGAACTACCTACTCTTAGATATAATTTTATGATAAGTATAGAATTCAGAGATTTTTTTCTTCCATTTTTTCTACAAAGAAATTCAAGACCAGAGAATTTTAATGACACATGATAAATTAGTGTCTTCTTTAGGGAAGGGATATCTGTTTTCTCTATCATCAAATCTCCAGTACCTAGCAAATTACACAGAACATGGTAAGTGCTCAAAAACTATTTGATTAGATGAGTAAAAATAAAGGAAGCACAAGAGTTTGAAACATTTCTACAGCTCAGAAATTATTCATAAAAATTTACTTTTTGTTCTAAGATAAAATCCACATTGAAAATTAGTTCTTCCAGGAGTTATAGCCTCTCTTGCCAGATTCCAAATAGTAACCAACACAAATAATATAAAGGTTTAAAAGCTTGTTGGCCAGTTGGTGTCTTTGGTCTGTTTGACCAAACCCCATAATTACATGAGAACATGGTATAGATTTCCCAACACATTCCAGACTCAGATATCTCCCTTATTGTTCCCAGAAATACACATATGGTTTCCAAACTATGTAAATGCATTTTCTTTCCAGAGAATATGAACACTGTCAAAAAAATTTTCCATGGTAAATTATGACCTAAAATAAACTTTCAAAGCTATGTTGTATTTTATGGAAATTAGGATAATTCTTGAAAAATGTGATGAATAACACTAAGCAATAATAAAGTAGCAATGTGGTGAAGGTAATTAATGAGAGTGAAGTTTCATATAGAAGACAGACTTTAAATGTAATTATTATAAAAGGGAGAGACAAAGGCAATTCTATTTGAGAAGAACAGAAACTTTGAATGTGCGTAAAATGGATTAACAATTTTTCTGTGGACGCAAGAAATAATATTAGCAAATTAACCCTATGTAATAGAAAGCTGGCTGAAGATGCTTCCAGAATACAGTCTAGTGAGCATAGTTCCCACCCAGAAAATATTCATGGAATGAGTAAATAAATAAGTGGACTTTTCCTAACTCCATAACTATTTTAATCATTTTCATTACCAGTAAATGTACACAATTATATCCTTTAAAAAAATAAATCTGTTAGATTCTGTCCAATTCTGCTTCAGAGATGGAGTTCTATTAAGCTGCCCATGTCAGAGAATTTTTACAATGTTGAACCAACCAAGTCATAAAATGTTAAAATTTATTTTCCCATCAGGTTACTTTCCATCGATGGTGGTCGTGGTTTTGTTGGTGGTGATGGTATTGTTTTTAGTCAATTTTATATGTGACTAGTTTTATAAATATGACTGAAAAGCTCTCTGAATTTGGTTGGACTCATCATTCCATCAGCATTTGTTTCTCTACCCGAAAATGGGCAAGTTTATAAGAATCAGAATTAACAAATACATATCCCTCAATAAATCTATTTTTTTCAGGTTTTTCGGTTTGCCGCAGGGAAGTATTGGTAGCCGGGACCACCAAGTACATTTCTCAGTAGGCAAGAATCTATACTTTATTATTCATTTAAATGCAAATGCTAGAATTAAGTTTGACTCTAATTTCTTTAAGGGTTAAGCAACTTCTGAACATTTTTTACAGATGTATTTTTTCTATAAAGTTACCTCTTCTTGTGTAGCTTAATAAATACAGAGTCAGCATAAACAGCATTCCAAAGAAATCTGTCAAATAACATTTTGAAAAATCAACATTTCATAAAATACAACTTTTTCATAAATAACAGCCAGCCACACACAAAAATGATTCCCTGATTAGTGCAGATTTAGAAACTAAAAACTGTACAAGTTAAAAATATCCACTTAATAATTTTTCTTTTCAGCCAGGAAGATATATTTCTTCACATCTTGTTTCTTCACCCCCAAATCCCCCCTGAATAAAGAGGGGAATAAACCATAATCCAGAGATGTGTAAATATTTAATACTACTTGTGCTACAAGAGTCTTATACCTACAATATTTAAAATTCTTAAACAAAAATAATACCCAACTATCACCATTGACATCTTAGAGTTTGTTTTCATTAGGGGGTCACAAGTCACTTACCCCTAAAAGAAAACTCTGTGAGAGGGTAACCTGTTTTTCTGGAAACCTTAGAATTCTTAGTTTAAAATTCTATGTGCTTCTTATTCAATAACATGCTATATTTACTTAAGAAGGAGTTATTCCTGGATAATGTTCACATCCAAATTTTTAGGCTGAATAAAAACAAGAGCCAAATAAACTTGACAATTAGGTGAACAAAGTTTCTGGTTTAAAAATGGCCTCTGTCTAGAAGCCTTGGACAAAGCCTCTCCTGAACTCCCACTAAAAGAACTATGTAAGGGCAGGAAAGATGTAAATTTCTGACCCTATAAACTAAGATTGACAGACAACCCAAGGCCTGAATCTGGAAGGAATTTTCAATAATTGGAAGTCAGACAGGGCTGAGTGTATTAACCAATTGGTGCCCTGTGTGCATGCCAGCTTGTGACATAGAGCAAGCCTGACAGAATGAGAGATGATTGAAGGCCACCAAACCTGATCCATATTCCCCTAACAGAGAAGCAGGATCTGCTTCTGACCAGAATCTCTGTAGGTGATGCTCTTCTCCCTTTCTCCTCTTTGATACCTTCATCCTGTACGTTCTAATATCTGAAAGTTCCAAAGCAATCTGCCTAAGAGAGAACGAGAGCAAGAGAAACATACAGTTGAGGTGAAATGCTGCAGCCTTGACAGTGTAGACCCAGAAACAAAGCTCCCGAGAAGGCCCAGCCCAAGGTAAATGGGAATTGATCACAAAAAGATGCTGGGATCTCTGCAAGCATCTAGCTCAGCAGTCTCCACACTTTTTGGCAACAGGGACCGGTTTCATGGAAGACAATTTCTCCATGAACTGGGAGTGGGGGGGATGGTTTCCCGATGATTCCAGTGCATTATATTTATTATGCACTTCTATAATTGTTACGTTGCAATATAGAATGAAATAATTATACAATTCACCACAATGAAGAATTGGCGGGAGCCCTCAGCTGGTTTTCCTACAACTAGAAAATCCCATCAGGGGGTGACGGGAGACAGTGACAGATCATCAGGCATTAGATTCTCATAGGAGCACACAACCTAGATCACTTGCATGCAGAGTTCACAATAAGCTTCGTACTCCTATGAGAATCTAATGTCGCTGCTGATCTGACAGGAGGGAGAGCTCAGGCAGTAATGTGACCAACAGGAAGGGCTGTATATACAGATGAAGTTTCATCCACTCAGCCACTGCCCACCTTCTGCTGCCCAGCCTGGTTCCTAACAGGCCATGGACTGGTACTACTCTGTGGCCCTGGGGTTCGGGACCCCTGATGTAGTTCTTCAGCTGCAGATCTGAGGAGAAGTCTGCTCAGTAAAAAAAAAGGCAAGCCAAAGGTCAATCCACTCAATCAAAGCACCTGAGCCTGGATATATCCTTGTTCATTTAAAGACTGATAAAGTAATAATGACAAGAAACACAATAATAACAGTTACTGAAAATTACTATGTGACAGGTACTGTTTTTAGTGCTTATAAATAATCATTTCACCTTCATAAAACATTATGAGGTGGTTATGATTATCCCCATCTTACTGAAGAGAAGACTGAGGCAAAGAGAATTTAAGTCAAAGTAATTTGCTGAAAGTGACACAGGTAGTAAGTGGTGAAGGTACGATCTGAACACAGGCAGTTTAATTCTAATTAAGCTCTACCCTTAACCACAATTATAAATGAACAAAAAAGCGATATTTAAAGAAATAATAAAGAGAAGGTATAAATATTGTGGGATACAATAAAAGAAACATCATCCTGAAGATATTAACAGGTATATGCATCTTAAAAATATTTAATTATAAAATAGAAAAATAACTGGAAAATGTTTAGCTTTCTGAAGAGAATACAAGAAGACATGCCCTGTCTGAAAGCAGAAGAGAAAAATAGAGAGAATAGCTTGGGGGTTAAATAATAAGTGGATGAGGTAAATAAAGATGCAAGTGTTATAGATTGCATTGGTGACACAAATTAATGACCTCCCTCTATCCACAGCATCCTTTGCATTGTCACTTCAGCTGGAATTAGAGCTGGCCTGGAGATACACTTTGGCCAATGAAATGCTCTGAAGCATTATCACACCAGTTCTGAAACTAGGCCCCAAGAAGCTGAGCATTCTTTTACTCTCTCTCTCTCTCTCTCTGTCTTTCCCTAAAACCTCTCCTTCTACCATGAGTGTAAGCTCAGTAGTCTGCTGGAGAATGAGGGGCCTCATGAGTAGAAAATGAGTGGACCCACTGTAAGGGAATCCTAGACCTGCAAGCTCCCAGCCAACTAGCCAACTAGCAGCAGCTTCATGAATGAGCCCATACAAGATCAGCCAAGCCTGGCCCAGAAACATCATAACTGCCCTGGTTGACCCATGGACACGTGAAAAATAAACAACTGTAGTTTTCTGCTACTTGTTCTGGAGTTGTTTATTACTCAGCAATAGCTGTAGCAACTAAACATGTACCTGGAAAGATAAAAGATGAAATGCACCAGAAATATCAGTTATTTCCTCCACCAATTATGTTTTTATCCTACTCTATGTTATGTTGAGAAAAAAAAATCTGCCCAAAGTTCTTCCTCTGGCCATCTGCCTCCCCACTGAAGGAGTGTCAGGTCACGTGCCCCTATCCCCCCCCATAACCACAGCTCTGGGGACCAAGAGTAGAAATCTGGCTCAAGCTGGACGCACCAAAACTTCATTTATGAGAGTTTAAAATTAGCTTCCAAAGGCTATAATCAGCATTTGAGAGAAGGGAAGGCTCTTTTGAGAAGAGAAATGAAGCAGAGAAGAGAGTACATAAGGCCCCAGAGACAGAAATAGAGAAAATCAACTATTTGTGCTGCGCATGACTTCCTGGGGGCCTATGGATACCTGGGTCCATATTGTTTTCTTTTTCTCACTGTAGAATATGTTTCCATTTCGAATGCCTCAGAGGGTCACCTGCTCATTCTTCAAGACAAGACAATAGGATAAAATGACCATGTTTTCATTTACTGAAACCAAATTTAACCAGGATGTAGGAATATTATAATATACAAAGGATTTTTAGCTTTTCTAACTTCTACTATCATATCTCCTTTATATAGTTACTTTCTTTTTAGGAAGGGAAGAAGAAAAGGTAGGTTTCCATGAGAAAATTTCAAAATTAGATCTTTCCTCTTCAATTTTTAAAAATGTTGAATGTTTACACATGGAGAGTAAAATGGAGAGCAGATGCATCTCTGTAGAAAAATCAGGCTTCCAGTAATAATTAGGAAATAATGTGAATTCCATTTTCATTTTCATTTCCATACAGTGGTTTCTGCTGTGAAGATCCTAACTCTCTTTCTTCCAGGGTGCTGGACTGTTCTTCCCATCAGATAAAGATGTTCAAGTCAGGAACCACTAGATGGAGATGGAGATGAAAATGAAACTCACATTATTTCCTGATATTCTTTGCCTGAATATTCTCTGCAGTGGTCCAAAGTGTTACATAAAGAGATCTTGGAGCCATTCCTCGTGTGTGTGTGTGTGTGTGTGTGTGTGTGTGTGTGTGTGCGCGCGCGCAAATTAACTACAGAGAAAATGCAGTGTTGAAGAACCTTAGTATTCAAATCAAAATCCACTGGAGAATTGTGTAAGTCTCCACTTCACCTTGTCTTAAATTCCAAGTCCAAAGTGGATTTCCTAAAAGGGTTGTCATTTTGCAATATTTTCTTTTCTGTGCCTTTTGAAAAATGATACGTGTGACTTTCCTGAATGTGAGTGAGCATAACCAGCAGATGCAAAGAGATTGAGATGGTGCTACAAAGCTGCTGGAAAGATTTTTTTCTTTTCTTTAAGAAAAAAGAGAAGGGAGACACACACAGACACAAAACGAATAATGCCCCCTTGACAGTTTACATTCCTTCTTCTTTTCTCCTTTGTTATTTATGTTCACTGACTTATCCCTGGCCTCCTGCATTGATCACCTGTTCTTTTACAATTTCTACTCAGAAGCAGAAGCTGCCAGTGCTGGTCTTAGAAGTAGCAACCCAGATCCTGAAGACATCTTTCCTGGATGTTTTCCTAAAAGATGATCCAAACACCGAATTATACAGATTTAAAACAGCATCAACAACAAGCCTAAGGCCCAGAGGTCAGAACCATTACTAATATATTGTCATATCCATAAATTCCTAAATCTTAATGGCCCATCCTGCATTTATATAATCAGGGGGGAAAAAGGTGAAAAATGATGAAGAGACAAAAACAATACACAGATATTCAACTCTGAGTTTTCTGGGTTAAGGATGAGAAATATACACTAATTGAAAACTATATTTGACGTTATAAGGAAGGGGTTATAATTCTGACATATGGAGGAGACAAAAGTAGGCTAGGAGTGAGATGGAAAACTGAGACCAAAATGAGTATTATATTGAAGTGCTGTATTTCTCTGTCTGACATTTGCAAGTGCTTCGTAAATATTCATTTTTTCTGGTCAACTGCTTTCCTCATACTCTTCCTTTGTAGTCCAAGAGACTTCTATAATGTTCTCTAGGCAAAGTGCCACAAACTCAGGCCTTGGCTATAGATAAGCCCACATTTATAGCCTACTCCTTAATGTTTCTAAATCTCATATTCTTGGGCTTAATCATAATATATATTTTATGAAGCTGTTGAATAAAGATAATGCATTAAAAGGAATTGGCACATAAAAGGCGATGAGGAAAGACTGCTGTTTCATAGTAGAAGTTGTAATAGGAGGAGGAGGAGGACGACGAGGAGGAGTAATAGTAGTAGATGGGCTCCGATGAAAATTTCTTACAGCAGCAGAGTGTTAACATCTACAGATTTGGGCAAAAAGAGTCACAGTGAAATGATGGACAGGATTCAAGAATAAGAAGTGAATTTGTACTAAATGTCACCTTGCTACCTTTACTGTCCTAAAACTCTGTAATCCTACATATGTGAATGATATGTTGAAGTCAATCAATCAGGAAATTATTTTCACTTTTAACATTAATCAGGGTCAGTTTTGTCACTGATCTAGAATCTCACAGTTAATTTTAAAAAGTAATACTTCAGAAAGTTAACTAAGCCAGGCATGGTGGCTTAGGTCTGTAATCCCAGCACTTTGGGAGGGGAGGTGGGCAGATTCCTGGAGCTCAGGAGTTTGAGGATGCCCTAGACAACATGGCAAAATTCCATCTCTACAAAAAAACACAGAAATCATCCAGACATAGTAATGGTGGGCGCCTGTAGTCCCAGCTACTTGGGAGGCTAATGTGGGAGGATGGTTTGAGTGCAGGACGCAGAGTTTGCAGTAAGCCAAGATCAAGTCATTACACTCCAGCCTGGGTGACAAAGCCAGACCCTGTCTCAAAAAAAAAAAAAAAAAAAAAAAAAAATTTAACTAAGAATGGATCATGGATCCTAGACATAAATGTAAAACACACTACAAAACTCCTAGAAGTTAGCACGGGAAGAAACCTAGGTGACCTGAGATATGGTGGTGACTTTTTAGATATAACACAAAAAGCACAACCCATGAAAGAAGTAAGTGATAAAGGGGACTTCATTAAAATTAGAACCTCCTCCTCTGCAAAAGACAGTGTCAAGGGATTGAGAAGACAAGCCACAGACTGGGAGAAAATATCTACAAAAGACACATCTGGTAAAGGACTGCTATTCAAAATATATGAAGAATTGTTACCAACTCAACAATAAGAAAATAAAGAACTCAATTTAAAAATGGGCCAAAAACCTTAACAGACACTTCACCAAGAAGATATACAAATGGCAAAAAATCATATGAAAAGATAATCTTTATCGTGTGTCATCAGGAAAATGCAAACTAAAACTACAAAAAGATACCATTACACATCCATTAGAATGTCCCAAATCTATAATACTGACAACATAAAATGCAGGCAAGGATATGGAGCAATGGGAACTCTTATTTATTGCTGATGGCAGTGCAAAATGGCACAGGGACTTTGGAATAGAGTTTGGCAGTTTCTTAAAAAATTAAACATACTTACCTAATAATACAGCAGTTATGCGCCTCTTGGTATTTACCCAATAACCTTGGTATATATGTTATTGTAAATGTATGTCCATAAGAAAATTTGCATATTAATATTTATAACAACTTCATCTATAATTGCCAAAAACTTGGAAGCAACCAAGATGTCCTTAATGGAAAAATAAACTGTGGTACACTCAAGCAATGGTGTATTATTATAACTTAATACTACAAAGAAATGAGTTGTCAATCCATGAATAGGCATGGAGAAACCTTAAATGTGTGTTACTATGTGAAAGAAGCCTACATTCAGGATAATTTAGACTATATAACATTCTGGTAAAGGCAAAACTGTGAAGAGAGTAAAAAGGTCAGTGTTTGCTAGAGTTTAGGATGGAGGAGGCAATAAATAGGCAAAGCACAAAAGATTTTTAGGGCAGGAAAAATACTTTGCCTGGTACCATAATGGTGGATACTTGTCATTATACATTTATTCAAATTCATAGAATATACAACACAGAAAATTCACCCTAATGTAAGCCATGGACTTTGGGTAATTCTGATGTGTTGTTATAGGTTCACCAATTGTAACCAGTGTTTCACTTTGGTGGTGGATATTAATAATGGGGGAGGCTATGCATATTTGAGGGCAAGGGAATCTCTGTATCATCCTCTCAGTTTTGCTCTCAATCTAAAACTCCTCCAAATGCAGTCTTTAAAAAAATATTCATAATTTCATATACTTTCAGAGGTGCCTTGAAGGAGAAAGGTAGAGTGACAGATTGTTATAGTTATGACCTCTAAGAAATCCTATCTTGATATACTGAGAACCTTAGTAATGTGACATGGTATCTGAGCTGTATTTTATTGTCCCTTTCACTGGCTTTGTGACTTGCTTTACCCATTTTAACATGGCAGAAGTCTTGTGTGAATCTCAACAGATTTTGCAGGTTTGTCCCTTACTAACTGGAAACCCCAAAACCAGCATAAGGTGAAATTTGATCCAAGCCTAATAGAGAATGAAAGGTTAACTGTAGGAAAACGAAGGAGCCCCAGCTCATAGCCAAATGAAGTAGTGAAAACTTTGCTTGATGCCATCTCAGAACCTCCAGCTTGGGTGTAGTCATCAAAAGACTGCAGCCACATGAGTGATCTCAGGAAGGGCCAACAGAAGAACTTCCCACATTGCTAAGGTACAGAATCATGAGAAATAATAAATTAGTATTGTTTTAAGTCACTCAGTTTTGAAGTGATGTGTTATGCAGCAAAAGGTAACTGAAACAGAAATTAATACCTAGAAGTGGGGTTGCTACCTTTACAAAAACCTGAAGCTGCCTTTACAAAAAGCTAAAATGTTTGGTATTATCTTGTAGTTCAGGTGGCAAGTGGAGACTGGAAGAGAAGCAGGAAGGCTTCTATTGGAGGTAAGAGAAGCAGTGAGGAAATTGTTATCTTAGGCTGCAGAAAAGACAACCTGTTTCCTATCCTACAGGAGGAGAACAATTTACATAATTTTATCCTGCATTAATGCAGAAGATAAAAAATACACCTAATGAGCTTGTAAATCTTACCAAGGAGAATTTCAGGCTAAATGAAGTGTCAGTTGGCTCCTTTAATATTTAAAAATCATGCTCTAAAAAAGGAGTTTGGTTTATATGCATAATTTAGAAGAAATGTAGAAATCCCAGGGTATTCTCTCCATTCAGTAAAATACTGTCCACTAAGAAATGCCTAAATAAAGATTGATTTAAGGGTGTATCCATAATACCACTTGTGAAAATCTCAGAAAGGTTTAAGGTAGGGCTCACTAGAACCTCTCAGGTAGAAAAAGAAGCTTACATTTCAAGGCTATTTCCCAGCAACTCCTAAATTTAAAATGGCATGCTTTAGAATGAATTTGGCATGGCTTTGTGTAATGAAGCGGTACATAATTTTATACATAGGAAACCCACGAAGTTTAAGAATACTGTATTGTTTTAGACTAAATGGTGGTTCTAGAATTGTTATCAACCACATAAACCAGATACTATATTAACTAATCAGATATAAATATACTTCTGACTTTAATTAACCAAGGTCCATAATAAAATAAAATTTATACTATCATCACTTCTTTTTTGTAGAACATACTGCCTGAGAAATTATGTTCTATTAAAATGTGATATTTGATTGAATATTCTTTAATATTCCTAATTTTAAAAATTCTGTTTTTAATAATGAGTCAAACAAAATAAGGTACTATCAAGATGCTATTCTAATAGCCTTTGTTTTCATTGTAATCTGTCTTATTAACTTCCAGTTTCCATAAGTGTTTGCTATGAAAAATATTAGCAAGTAAAAGTAAAAACGATACCATAAAGAAATACAATTTATTTGTTAAAGATTAAAAGGCATAGTAAAGATTTACAGTATTCACTGGGGGACTGTTTTATTTAATAAAGACTCATTCTAATTAGCAAAAATCAGTACTAGAAAATAAAAGATGTAATTCATACACTGAAATTCCTCTTTTTCTTTTTTATTTTTTGTTTGTTTTTGAGACGGAGTCTTGTTCTGTCACCCAGGCTGGAGTGCAATGGTGCCACCTCAGCTCACTGCAACCTCTGCCTCCCAGGTTCAAGCAATTCTCCTGCCTCAGCCTCCCAAGTAGCTGAGGCTACAGGTGCACACCAACAAGCCTGGCTAATTTTTTATATTTTTAGTAGAGATGGGGTTTCACCGTGTTAGCTAGGATGATCTCAATCTCCCGACCTCGTGACCCACCTGCCTCAGCCTCCCAAAGTGCTGAGATTACAGGCATGAGCCACCATGCCGCTGGGCCTGTTTTTTCTTTTTCTTTTCTTTTCTTTCTTTTTTTTTTTTTAGTGTCTTATGTGATAGTCATTGTGCTAGGTGCTTTCTTTTCTTTTCTTATTTCAATAGTTTTTGGGATACAGGTGGTGTTTGGTTACATGGATAAGATCTTTAGTGGAGATTTCTGAGATTTTGGTGTACCCATCACCTGAGCACTGCACAGTGTACCCGTTGTGTAGTCTTTTATCCTTCACTCCCCACACCTTTCCCCCGAGCCTCAAAGTCCGCTGTATCATTTTTATGCCTTTGCGTCTTCATAGGTTAGTTCCCACTTATATTAAAAAAAAGTTCAACATCACTAATTATTAGGAAAATCCAAATCCAAACCACATTCTTACTCCTGCAAGAATGGCCATAATAAAAAATAAATAAAAAAAAATAGATGTTGGCATGGATGTGGCAAAAAAGGAAAACTTTTTTACTGCTGGTGGAAATGTAAACTAGTACAACCACTATGGATAATGATATGAAAATTTCTTAAAGAACTAAATGTAGATTTACCATTTGGTACAGTAATTCCACTATTGGGTATCTACCCAGAGGAAACGAAGTCATTATATGAAAAAGACACTTGCACATATATGTTTATAGCAGCACAATTTACGATTGCAAAAATATGGAACCAGCCCAAATGCCCATCAATCAACAAGTGGATAAAGAAAATGTGATATTTACATACACACCATGGAACACTACTCAGCCATAAAAAGAAACTAAATAGGCTGGGCACAGTGGCTCACGCCTATAATCCCAGCCTTTTGGGAAGCCGAGGCAGGTGGATCACTTGAGGTCAGGAGTTTAATACCAGCCTGACCAACATGGTGAAACCCCATATCTACTTAAAAATGTAAAAATTATCCAGGTGTGGTGGTGGGCGCCTATAATCCCAGCTACTTGGGAAGCTGAGGCAGGAGAATCTCTTGAACCCAGGAGGCAGGAGTTGCAGTGAGCCAAGATCTATCTCAAAAACAAAACAAAACAAAACAAAACAAAACAAAACAGAATCCCACTCTCCCCCAGACATCCTCCATTTAGTATGGGGATGAAGATTTTTCCAGTATCTTGTGTGTAGAAAGATGTAGAGGAGTCCAGTTCTGCCAGGCTATTTCCAATGAATAACAGGCAAAACTTCACATCATGTGATAAGAGATTGTTGCTCAAATATAGTGAACACCAATAATATTTTAAGCATGGGTTGGACAACCATTTGATAAGACTTGGGAAGAAGTAGGTGGATGATTATCCTAGGTTTTTTTCATGCTCTCTTAATCTGAAGAGTTTATATTAATATAAATTTAATTGATCGAAAGCATATCTTATGGTATAAACTTTATGCGCCAAAGATACTAAACTATTTTTGCAATAGTGTTCAGCACAGGTAGGTAAAAAGTATTTTTGGGGACACTGGATGAAGCTTGCAGTGATTGTGCCATGAAATATATGCAAAATATGCCCCATAGGACAAAACATTTTTATGGTTATCCTGAAAATGTGTAGGTGAGTCCTAGCAGACTATTTTTAAAAAGCAATTAGGGAACATACTGTGTTTGGTTTTCCGTTCTTGAGTTACTTGGAATAATGGTCTCCAACTTCATCCAGGTTGCTGTGAATGCCATTGTTTCATTTCTTTCTTTCTTTTTTTTTCTTTCATTTTTTTTTTTTTTTTGAGATGGAGTTTCACTCTTGTCACCTAGGCTGCAGTGCAATGGTGTGATCTCAGCTCACTGCAACCTCTACCTCCTGGGTTCAAGTGATTCTTCTGCCTCAGCCTCCTGAGTAGCTGTGATTACAGGTGCCCGCCACCATACCTGGCTAATTTCTATATTTTTATGTAGAGGTGCGGTTTCACCACGTTGGTGAATTATTGCTGTGAACAAACCACAAACAAGTCTAGGATAACATAAAGAAGAAGAAAGCAAGGTTGTGGAAAACTTTATGAAGGACCAGGCAATTGAGTTGGACTCAAAGAATAGTTAGGATTGTAACAGACAAAATGGGGCTGATGAGCACTCCATCTGTGGACACATCTTGAGCCAAGGTACTGAGGTGGAAGAGCACAGGGTAGGTTCTGGAAAGAAGAAATGGCAGTCCCGTGTGATATGTGTGTGATGTATATGTGACTAGACAGGCTGGAAGAAACAGGAAGTTGGACTGGAGGCAGACTGCCAGGTCTTGAGGTCCGCACTAAGTAGACTGGACTTCTCAGCATGAGAAAAACACAAGAGTGTGGCCTGAGGAAGTGAGTCAGCCTTATTTCATCAATAGAGCATCAAGTACTGAGGTCCAAAAACATAGTGAAGGATCCAGTATGTGCAATTATCAAGTTTTCTTAACATTTTTTGGACTTAAGTTACTTTATAATGTATTATATGTACTTGCCCTTATGCTATTTTAGAAAGCAAAATATTTTGAAATAAGTATTGCTTTTTACTTTTAAAAAAGGTTGAACTCTAATATAAATAATGCTACAGGTTCAGATAACTGCAGCATACTTTTACTGCTTTGCATATCTATTCTATACTCCAAATTAAGATGATATTTACATGAAGTTAAGAAAAAAAAACCTAAGGAAATACTTTATGGCTTTAGTAGGCAACTACTGGGTTATTTTTTTTTTTAAGTAAGCTGCCTTAATTTACTTGCTGCTTAAAGCAAATCACTGTCATTTTCTTATTAAAAATTGACAAAATGTAATTTAGTGTGCTCTAGTTACCCTACCCCCTCTTTCTTATCATCAAATAGTACATTATTTGTAGATGCTATTAGTAGTAGATGTTATATTTAAAAATAAACAGACTGAACCAAAACACTTGATCTCATTAACTGCATTAGAAAATTAAACATGAAGGTTTGATTTATCAGTAAAGGAGACACTCTCGTACAGCTGTGATATTGTGATACAACCAAACACTAGTTTGACCTTAGAAATTAGCATGATTATAATGAAAGCTGGCACATAGCCCCTGTGTAACCAGTGGCTTATTATCTAATAAATAATTTAACCTAACATATATATTCAGACACCACCATGAACAGGCCTTCCATTGTCCATTATGACATTGTGTGCTAGAATGCAATATTCCTTTAAAACCTCCAAAATAAAAGAAGCAAATACCAGCTTGAGGCCAGACAAGAAGCCTGTGAAACATCAGACAGTTTTCATCACAGCTGGCCAGGCCTGGGCAGTTTCAGACAAAGGACTTCCGCCTTTATCTGGCCCTTATTTTGATGTCTCCTTCAGCTGAAGATAAAAGGAAAGATGTGCTTTGAAATTTAACCATTAGGGCGGCAAAGAAATCAACATGCAAATGTCACCCGTACATGAATTTGAGATGAAGTCTGCATTTGTCACTGCAAACTTAGAGCTTGTTGGTACTTTTTTCCTCCCAAAGCAGTAAGATTTTAAAAAACAACAAAAACAACTGTAAATATATGAATGCTGAATTTAGTTCAACTGGAATTCTTTACTTACGCATTTTGTTCACAATAAGCCCAGAGGATATACATTTCATGTTAAGGTTACATGGAAAGACTATGAAAAGAGATGAAATAAAAATGAAAAGTGAAGAATGATATTATGATGCATTAGATTTAGGCAATTAACAGAAGGACGGAGAGCTTCCACATTGGTGGTTTCAAATATTTTATCAATTTCTATCATGAAAATGAACTAATTACTTGGAAAAAGTGAAGTACATTTTCAAAGAAGGTTGCACACTTACATAAGGTGATAGTGACCTGAGAGATATGGACAAGGTTATAATTTTTGCTCTACACATATCTAAAATAAAAATTTAAAAGCTATGAAATATTAATTGGGTTTATTTTAAAAATTCAAATAATTGTAAATGCATCTTTTGTATGTGGATTCTCATTCTCCTGGTTCAGTAGTAATTTTCTGAAGCTGTGACTTCAAATAGTTTTTGTGAATTTGTCAGAATTTTATGTTTGGTTCTGTATTTTTACCATTAAAAATTCCAAGGAAAATAACTTGTCACTCTCCCCCAACTCTGAACATAAAAATTCATAAGAGAATTACAGGGTTGATTAAGAGTCTGGAAAGGAGCTGAAGAAGTTTGTTTTGGAATTGAAGATTTGATACTGGGAAAGACCAAAATAGTTGTATTAAAATAATTGGAAGGCTCTTATAAAGAAGATGAACTATATGTGATCTGTGTAGGTATCTAAGATAGAACAACAAATACTATGTTAACTAAAGAAAAGAAAATATTTTAACTGAGTCAAAAATTGAATGGTATGCTTTATAAATATGGCATCTAGAAGTCACCATCATGCATTTATTTGGGTTGTGAACTCTGAAATAGAATTGGGGAATATAAAGATAAATAAGATATAATCTTTGCCTGAAAGTCTAATATTTTTAGGGAGGCAAAGAGAATTAAATGTATAGTATATGAAATCTACATTTAAAAAATGAATTTAGATACAGATCTTACTCTTTTCACACAAATTAACTCAAAACATATCATGGATGGAAATATAATGCAACACTATAAAACTCCTGGAAAATAACTAAGATGAAAACCTAGATGACCATGGCTATGGCAATGACTTTTTAGATATGACACCAAAGGCAGAATCCATGAAAGAGATAATTGGTAAGCTGGACTCCATTAAAATAGAAAACTCCTCCTTTGGAAAAGACAAGGTCAAGAGAATGAGAAGACAAGCCATAAACTGGGAGAAAATGTTTGAAAAGACACATCTGACAAAGGACTGCTATCCAAGATACACAAAAAACTCTAAAAACCCAACAATAAGAAACAAAAGGATGAAAAAATGGGTCAAAAATTTTAACAGAAACTTCACCAAAGAAGGTATAGAGGTGGCAAAAATCCTATTAAAAGATGCTCTATATCATAATTCATCAGAGAAATGAAAATTAAAACAATTTGATACCACTATATACCTATTAAACTGGTTAACACTGTCAACACTAAACACTTATGAGTGTTTGGAGCAACAGGGGCTCTCGTTCATTGCTGGTGGGAATGAAAATTGTGTAGCCATTTTGGCAAATACAGTTTGACAATTTTCTTCCTTCCTTCCTTCTCTTCCTTCTTTCTTTTTCTTTCTTTCTTTCTCCCTCCCTCCCCTCCCTCCCTCCCTCCCTCCCTCCCTCCCTCCCTCCCTCCCTTCCTTCCTTCCTTCCTTCCTTCCTTCCTTCCTTCCTTCCTTCCTTCCTTCCTTCCTTCCTCAAACAGTTTGACAATTTGCTTTCTCTTATTTTCTTTCTTGACAGAGTGTCACTCTACTGCCCAGGCTGGAGTGCAGTGGCACAATTATGACTCACTACAGCCTCGACTTCCTGGGCTCAAGCTTTCCTCCCACCACAGTCTCCCAAGTAGTTGCAACTACAGGCACATGTTACCACACCAGGTTATTTATTTTTATTTTTAGTATAGATGGCATTTCATTATGTTGCTCATGCTGGTCTTAAACTCCTGGGCTCAAGTGGTCCTTTTGCCTCAGCTTTCCAAAGTGCTGAGATTACAGGCATGAAACACTGCACCCTGCCAGTTTGACAGTTTCTTAAAAAACTGAACATACTCTTATTATATGATCCAGCAAGTGTACTTCTTGGTGTTTACCCAACGGAGTTGAAAGTGTATGGTCACACAAAAACTTATGCAGATATGTTTATAACAACCTTATTCATAATTGCCAAAACTTGTAAGCAACCCAAATATCCTTCAGTAAGTAAGTAGATAAATAAGCTGTGGACAATTAAATAGTATTCAGCACTAAAAAGACATGAGTTATCAAGCCATAAGGACATGGAGAAACCTTCAATATGTATTATTACATGAAAGAAGCCAGTCTAAAAAGGCTACATACTGGATAATTCAGACTATATGACATTCTGGAAAAGGAACTATGGAGACAGTGAAAAGATCGGTGGTTGCCAGAGTTTGGGGGATGGTGATGAATAGGGGAAGCAGGAGGATTTGCAGGGCAGTGAAAATATTTGTACAATAGTATAATGGTAGATACATGCTATCATACATTTTTATAAATCCATAGAATGTACAATACCAATACTGAATCCTAACTTAAACAGTGCACTTTGGGTGATTATGGTATGCCAATTTAGGTTTGTCACTTGTAACCAGTGTACCACTGTAGTGAACAACATTGATAATGGGGATAATACAAGGTATACGTGTAGGTCACAGTGGTATATGGGAAATCTCTGTACCTTCCTTCTCTTGATCTTGCTGTTTACCTAAAATGGCTCTAAAAAATAAAATCATCTAAAAAATACAGTACATTATGATTGGAAATTTAGAAAAGATTAGAGGTGAGGCATTTGGCTGTTTCCTCTTGAGAAGAGTATTTGTTGGAGAGGAAGATGTCCTGGAATACTTCCAGAATAGGTAATACTTAAACTGAATCTTAAAGAAAAAGTAGGGCATAGCCAGAATTGAAAGAATGTTCTAAGATTATTTTAGAAGGAATTTAGTTGTTAGTTCAGGTATTAAGCTAAATAATGTTTAAATCCAATCCATCTGTGAACTAAATGATTTTAGACATCAATTCAAATTCATGATTTAAAAATTTTGACCTATTCAGTATGATATTGGCTGTTGGTTTGTCGTAAATAGCTTTTATCATTTTGAGATACGTTCCGTCAATACCTAGTTTATTGAGAGTTTTTAGCATTAAAGGGCTGTTGAATTTTGTCAAAGGCCTTCTCTGCATCAATTGAGATTATCATGTGGTTTTTGTCTTTGGTTCTGTTTATGTGGTGGATTATGTTTATAGATTTGCGTATGTTGAACCAGCCTTGCATCCCCGGGATGAAGCCTACTTGATCATGGTGGATAGCTTTTGATGTGCTGTTGCAATCGGTTTGCCAGTATTTTATTGGAGATTTTTGCATCTATGTTCATCATGGATATTGGCCTGAAGTTTTCTTTTCTTGCTGAGTCTCTGCCAGGTTTTGGTATCAGGATGATGTTGGTCTCATAAAATGATTTAGGAAGGATTCCCTCTCTTTGGATTGTTTGGAATAGTTTCAAAAGGAATGGTACCAGCTCCTCTTTGTATGTCTGGTAAAATTCGGCTGTGAACCCATCTGGACCTGGGCTTTTTTTGGGTGGTAGGCTCTTAATTGCTGCCTCAACTTCAGACCTTGTTATTGGTCTATTCAGGGTTTCGACTTCTTCCTTTGAAATCTGGCACTAGACAAGGATGTCCTCTTCACCACTCCTATTCAATATAGTACTGGAAGTTCTAGCCAGAGCAATCAGGCAAGAAAAAGAAATAAAGGGTATTCAAATAGGAAAGGAGGAAGTCAAATTGTCTCTATTTGCAGACGATATGATTGTATATCTAGAAACCCCATCGTCTCAGCCCAAAATCTCCTGAAACTGATAAGCAACTTCAGCAAAGTCTCAGGATATAAAATCAATGTGCAAAAATCACAAGCATTCCTATACACCAATAACAGACTTAAAGACAGCCAAATCAAGAACCAACTGCCATTCACAATCGCTACAAAGAGAATAAAATACCTAGGAATACAACTAACAAGGAACGTAAAGGACCTCTTCAAGGAGAACTACAAACCACTGCTCAATGAAATAAGAGAGGACACAAACAGATGGAGAAATATTCCATGTTTCATGGCTAGGAAGAATCAATATTGTCAAAATGGCCATACTACCCAAAGTAATTTACAGATTCAATGCTATCCCTATCAAGCTACCAATGACCTTCTTTAAGAACTGGAAAAAACCACCTAAACTTATATGGAACCAAAAGAGAGCCCGCATAGCCAAGTCAATTCTAAGCAAAAAGAACAAAGCTGGAGGCATCACACTCCCGGACTTCAAATTGTACTACAAAGCTACAGTAATCAAAACAGCATGGTACTGGTACCAAAACAGAGATATAGACCAATGGAAGAGGACAGAGACCTCCGACGCAACACAACACACTCTACAACCACCTGATCTTTGACAAACCTGACAAAAACAAACAATGTGGAAGCGAGTCCCTGTTTAATAAATGGTGTTGGGAAAACTGGCTAGTCATGTGCAGAAAGCAGAAGCTGGACCCCTTCCTGACACCTTACACTAAAATTAACTCCAGATGGATTAAAGACTTAAACATAAGACCTAACACCATAAAAACCCTAGAAGAAAATCTAGGCAAAACCATCAGGACATAGGTGTAGGCAAGGACTTCATGACCAGAACACCAAAAGCAGTGGCAACAAAAGCCAAAATAGACAAATGGGACCTAATCAAACTCCATAGCTTCTGCACAGCAAAAGAAACAGTCATTAGAGTGAATCGGCAACCAACAGAATGGGAAAAAGATTTTTGCAGTCTACCCATCTGACAAAGGGCTGATAACCAGAATCTACAAAGAACTAAACACATTTACAAGAAAAAAACAAACAAGCCCATTCAAAAGTGGGCGAAGGATATGAACAGACACTTTACAAAAGAAGACATACATGAAGCCAACAAACATATGAAAAAATGCTCATCATCACTGGTCATTAGAGAAATGCAAATCAAAACTACATTGAGATACCATCTCACGCCAGTAGAATGGCGATCACTTAAAAAATCTGGAGACAACAGATGCTGGAGAGGATGTGGAGAAATAGGAACGCTTTTACACTGTTGGTGGGAGTGTAAATTAGTTCAACCATTGTGGAAGATGGTGTGGCGATTCCTCAGGGACCTAGAAATAGAAATTCCATTGATCCAGCAATCCCATTACTGGGTATATATCCAAAAGACTATAAATCGTTCTACTATAAGGACACATGCACACGAATGTTCATTGCAGCACAGTTTACAATAGCAAAGACCTGGAACCAACCCAAATGCCCATCGATGATAGACTGGACAGGGAAAATGTGGCACATATACACCATGGAATATTATGCAGCCATCAAAAACAATGAGTTCGTGTCCTTTGTAGGGACATGGATGAACCTGGAAACCATCATTCTCAGCAAACTGACACAAGAACAGAAAATCAAACACCGCATGTTCTCACTCATAGGCGGGTGTTGAACAATGGGAACACATGGACACAGGGAGGGGAGTATCACACACTGGGGTCTGTGGGGGGAGAAAGGGGAGGGATGGTGGGGGGTGGGGAGTTGGGGAGGGATAGCATGGGGAGGAAATGCCAGATATAGGTGATGGGGAGGAAGGCAGCAAATCACACTGCCATGTGTGTACCTATGCAACAATCTTCCATGTTCTTCACATACCCCCAAACCTAAAATGCAATTAAAAGAAAAAGAAGAAGAGAGGGAAAAATTTTGACCTTACACTACATAGAAAATTAATTCAAAATAAATTCATGACTTAAATGTAAGAATGAAAAGCATAAAACTTGTGGAAGAAAACATAAATGGGAAAAGCTTCATGCATTGGATTTAGTAATGATATCTTGGGTGTGACAGCAAAAGCATGGGCAAAAGCAGGAAACAGATGAACTGGACTACATAAAAATTTAAAACTTCTGTGCATTAAAGGAGACAATAAACAGACTTGAAAGGCAACACACAGAATGGGAAAACTATTTACAAATGATATAACTGATAAGGGATTAATATCCAAAATATACAAAGAGCCCCTACAAATCAACAACAGCAAATAACTGAATTATTAAGTAGACACAGGATTTGTATAAACATTTCTCCAAAGAAGACATACAAAAGGTCAATGTACACATGAAAAGATGCTCAACATTGCTAATCACTAGGGAAATGTAAATCAAAACCACAATGGGATATCACCTCACACCCACTAGGATGTCTACTATAAAATAAAACACAAAATAGCAAGTGTTGGAGAGAATGCAGAAACATCAGAAATCTTGTGACTGTTGGTGGGAATGTAAAATGGTGCAGCTAATGTAAAAAACAAAATGGTGATTCCTCAAATATTAATAATGAAATTACTAATATAATCCAGAAATTCCACTTCTGGGTGTATGCTAAAAAGAATTGAAAGCAAGTACTCAGAGAAAAGATAGAAGCAACCCTGTATCCATCAACACTTGGATGGATCAAATGTGGCATATACATACAATGGAATATTATTCAGCCTTCAAAAAGAAGTTAATTCTGACACAAGCTATAACATGGATGAACCTTTAGGGATCTATGCTAATTGAAATAAGCTAGTTGCAATAGGACAGACTCCACTTAAATTAGGTACTTAAAAATAGTCAAATTCATAGGGACAGAGAGTAGAATGGTAGTTGCCAGTAGGAGGAGGGAAGAGGGAATTGTCCTGTAACAGGCACAGAGTTTCAGTTTTGTAGGATGAACGTATTCTGTGGATGAAGAGGGGTTATGGTAGCACAACAATGTGAATATACTTAATGCCAATGTGCACTTAAAAATGGTTAACATGGTAAATTTTATGTTACATGTACTATACCTTAATTTTAAAGGTTTTGAGAAATTGTCTTTAAAATAGAATAAATTAGGACATTTTTATTTGAAATATTTTTAGAAGTTATGTTGTTTTGTTTTACTATTTCACTAGAATAGGTGAGGGGAAAGATTATTGAGAAGTCAGGTGTAAGCCTTCCATTGGGTAGTCTGCAGCTACAATTAGCAATGAGAGGTTTTATATACTTTTATATGTTCTTTTCCACTTAGTTAACTTCCCTAACTACCTGTGGACATGAAATTTATAGTAGCTAATGGTGAGTCTGTTGTTATGTGGCTTTTGCTATTATGTTCCTAAGTCCTTAAAATTATTTCAAAGTAGATTGAGGAGGAAAAGGGGTCATCTTTATGTACATATTTCACCTGAGGCATCAGAGTCCAACAAGATAATCTAGAGCAAGCTTGTCCAACCCATAGGCCTCAGGCTGCATGGAGTCCAGGATAGCTTTGGATGACAGCCTAACACAAATTTGTAAACTTTCTTAAAACATTATGAGATTATGTATCTATATATATATGTGTGCGTGTGTGTGTATACACACACACACACACATATATATATTAGCACATCAGCTATTGTTAGTGTTAGTGTATTGTATGTGTGGCTCAAGAAAATTCTTCTTCCCATGTGGCCCAGGGGAAGCCAAAAGATTGGACACCCCTGAAGGTTTTGGAACAGACTCCTATGAGCTTTAAGCAGAAGCCAGAATATGACTGTTATTTGGGGGATACGCATATATAGCTAGCTCATGAATCTCTCTCAAGCATATGCTGTATTTTCCAGGGACCATCATCACTTCATTTCATGCTGTGAAATGAATGAGATTTGGGTGGCCAATCAGTTACATTGGGGTAGTGGTCATATTTAAAACAATCAAATCCCCAACAGATCAAAAACATATTTTTACAAATTGGATAATTTATATGACTTGAAAATTTATTACAAACTTGCCTATGGGTGCTATAATGGCAAGTTCATCATCTAAAACTGTATTTCTTAAAAAATCCACTCTCATAACACATTTATATTTTAATATTAAAAAAATGCTGACTAGTAAAGATTTGAAATCACGCATTAAAACAATTGATACAAATGTTCTTTCTGAATTGTAAGTTGGGAAAACATCACAGTGTTTACTGTTGCAACATATTGGCTTGGAAAGGGTTTTCCTCCCCACAAAGGTTTGCCAAATAAAATACAAATATCACATGCAATATACCACAAAAAAATGTTGTTTGTCTGAAATTCAAATTTAACTGGATGTCCTGTATTTTTCTTTGCTAAATATAGCACTCTCACACAATAGCCAGAAAATGGAGCCTTCACTAGTTGGACCTTTCACTTACTGCTCCCCAGAAAGACACAGAGGTAGAATTAGTTGTCCCTAATATTTGTCACATTTGATTTTAGTTTTCAGGGATTTTTTTTTTTTCTTAAATATCATCTTGAAAACTATTAAAGTTATTTAGGACACTGAAATCTTGGATGGGTCTGTGTTTTTCACCATTTCTCACAAGCACATACCCTAGCAGTTCCTGCACAGCAGATGCTCAATAAATAGATGTTGATTACCTCCCACCAGGTCCCTCCCATAACACATGGGGATTATGGAATTTACAATTCAGGATAAGATTTGGGTGGGGACACAGCAAAACCATATAAATGACACAGCTTTAATAACCGTTGGTTTGAAAAAATGAATAAATATATGTGTTTCTTTCCAATGAGTAAAGTAGAAACTCTAAACTTCTTACCAGTCTGATAGACCACCCTAGGACTACATCAGAGCTTTAAATGAAAACAATACTTAATAAGGTCAAAACTCCTTTTTGGGAAATGAATAATTTATGTAAATTTAAATGCTTTGGTATTTGGTAGAAAAATCTAGTATGTTTGACAAAGCCAATAATAAAAAACTACTAGGTACGTTTCAGTTTTTCTGCAATGAAAACCTTATTATAGTAATATTAATATAAATGAAACTTCAAGCCTAGGACAGAAGAAAATTCATTTAGAGAATAATATCTCTCTTGAAGTTAGTGATGTAAGGAATAAACCTTCAGTTATCTCTTGAGAAGTACAATTTTTATTGCCTATTGGTTAGTCACATATTAAGCAATATATACAAGTGAAATACTGAATGTAATAGCCAAGGAGAACTTGTTAGTCAATATCTAGCTGATTGTAATTTGATGAAATTACACTATTAATTTTCAAGGCTTCTAAGTGGGAAATGGACAGAGGAAACAGCAGACAAATGATAGCAAGCACTGAGATATCCTGGGCAAATAATACCTGTATTTTGGTGCAGGATGTGAAGTCTAGTTTGCCAACTTAAATGGTGGAAAATATCTCATTGAATAAGTATGATGGCTTAGGACTTACACAATTTATTTCAGTGTAAGAAATTACAATAACAAATGAGTAAGTTGGTTTATTTAGATTATGTATTCACAACAGCACAGCTTGACTTTCTCAGCATTGGGCATTATTATTTTGAAGTCCTGCATAGAACACTAAGTAAGTGTTCAGGGTTTTCTTCTTTAACAAAAATGCCTTCTCCAATCTGAAAATCATACAGCTTTAATTCACAGGCAAAACTGCATTTAAATCAAAAACTTGCAACCTAACTTTTCAAATCAGAAACATATATGATTCTGAAGATTTAAATGCAAAACTGAATTTAAATCAAAAACTTGCAACCTAACTTTTCAAATCAGAAACATATATGATTCCGTGGTGTGGCAGAGATGGCTCTGTAATCCATGGTGCAGAGTTGCTATGGAGAACAACTGTTTAGCCAAGAACTTTCTTCATCTTCATCTCCCTTTGCATCTCAGTAGGGTCAAGTGACTAGTTCTACCAAAGACATGAAAGCAAAAGTGATGTAGGTCAAAACTTTTTGGCTGAAATTTTTAAGAAGCGGGTGTCCATTCTTTATATTCTCTTTCTCTACTTTACAGCTGGGTGTTGACTGCTGATGCACAAAAATAACTTTGTAAACCATGTTTTGAAAATAATAGGCCCTCTCTCATGAATGACTGGGAACAAACCTACTACTCAAATAGAACCCTACTCCTCTCTACTGTGGATATAGTTTAGATATGTGTCCCCATCCAAATCTTATGTTGAATTGTAATCCCCAATGTTGATGGGAGGTGGTTGGATCATGGGAGTGGATTATCATGAATGGCTTAGCACCATCCCCTTGGTGCTGTTCTCATGACAGTGAGTGAGTTCTCAGGAGATCTAGTTATTTAAAACTGTGTGGCATCTCCCCTCTCTCTCTTGCTCTTGCTCTTGCTCCTGCTCCTGCCATATGAGATACTTACTCCCCCTTTGCCTTCCACTATGATTAGAATCTTCCTGAAGCCTCCCCCAGAAGCTTCCTGTACAGGCTGCAGAATCATGAGCCAGTTAAAACACTTTTCTGTTTAAATTACCCAGTCTCAGGTATTTCTTTATAGCAATGGAATAACAAAATGATACAAAAATTGGTACCAAGGAGTGGGGCATTGCTATAAAGATATCTGAAAATGTGGAAGCAACTTTGGAATTGGGTAACAGGCTGAGGTTGGAAGAGTGTGGAGGGCTCAGGAGAAGATAGGAAGATGGGGAAATGTTTAGAACTTCTTGGAGACAAGTTAAATTGTTGTGACCAAAATCAAGTGACAGTGAAGTCTGGGATGACAAGGTCTTAGATGAAAATGAGGAACTTATTGGGAACTGGAGTAAAGGTCACTTTTGTTATTCATTTGCGAAGAAATTGGCTGCATTATGTCCATGTCCTGGGGATCTGCGAAGGTTTGAAAACTTGAGAGTGATGACCTAGGGTATCTGGCAGAAGAAATTTCTAAGCAGCAAAGTTCAAGATGTTGCCTGACTGTTTCTAAAACCCTACGCTCAGATGCAGGATCAAAGGAATGACTTGAAGTTGAAGCTTACATTTCAAAGGGAAGCAGAGCATAAAGGTTTAGAAAATGTGTAGACTGGCCATGTGACAGAGAAAGTAAAGGGTTTTTTTGAGAGAGGAATTCAAGCAGGCTGCTGAGAAACTACTTGCTAGAGAAATTTGCATAATCAAAAAAGGAGACAAGTGCTCATAGTCAAAATAGGGAAAGGGCCTTGAAGGCAATTCAGAGATCTTCCCAGCAGCCCCTCTCATCACAGGCCTGGAGGCCTAGGAGGAAAGAATGGCTTCCTGCACCAGGCCCAGGGCCCACTGCTCTGCACAGCCCCAGGACACTGTTCCTTGCATCCCACCTGCTCCAGCTTCAGCTCCAGCCCTGGCTCAAAAGGGCCAAGTACTACTCAGGCCACTGCTTCAGAGGGTGCAAGTCATAAACCCTGGTGGCTTCCACATGGTGTTAAACCTGTGGGTGCACAGAGTGCAAGAGTTGAGGCTTCAGAGTCCCTACCTAGATTTCAAAGCATGTAAAAGAGTCTGGGTGTCCAAGTAGGTGAGGAGACCTCATGGAAAGCCTTTACTAGAGTAGTACAGAGGGAAAATTTGGGGTTGGAACCCCCATACAGAGTCCCCACTGGGGCACTGCCTAGTGGAGCTGTAAGAGGAGGGCTACTGTCCTCGAGACTAAGGAATGGTAGTTCCACTGACATTTTGCACCCTGTGCCTGGAAAAGCAACAGACACTCAGCTCCAGCCCTTGAGAGCAGCTTTGGGGTCAAACTCTGCAAAGCCACAGGGAGAGAGCTGTTCAAGGCCTTGGAGACCACCCCCTCACACCAGTGTGCCCTGGACATGGGACATTAAGTTAAAGAAGGTTATTTGGAGCTTTAAGATTTAAGGACTGCCCTGCTAGATTTTGAACTTGGCTGGGGCCTGTAGCTTCATTTTTTTTGGCCAATTTCTCCCTTTCAGAATGAAAATGATTACCCAATGCCTGTAACTCCATTGTATCTTGGAAGTAACTAACTTATTTTATATTTTACATGCTCATAGGTAGAAAAGGACGTGCCTTATCTCAGATGACACTTTGGACTCTGGACTTTTGAGTTAATGGTGGAAGGAATTAAAACTTTGGGGGACTGTTAGGAAGGCATATGAGTTTGAAATATGAGAAAGATATGAGATTTGGAACTCATAGGTAGAAAGGACGTGCCTTATCTCAAATGACACTTTGGACTCTGGACTTTTGAGTTAACGGTGGAAGGAATTAAAACTTTGGGGGACTATTAGGAAGGCATGATTGTAGTTTGAAATATGAGAAAGATACGAGATTTGGGAGGGGTGGGGGGGGTAGAAGTGGAATAATATAGTTCTGATATTTTTCACCTTCCAAATCTCATGTTGAATGGTAGTCTCCAGTGCTGGAGGAGAGGCCTTATGGGAGGTGGTTGGATCATAGGGCTGGAGTCTCATGAATGGTTTAGCATCATCCCTTTGGTGCTGTTCTCATGATAGTGAGTGAGTTCTCAGGAGATCTGGTTGTTTAAAAGCCTGTGGCATCTCCCCTTGCTCTCTCGCTTTTGCTCCTGCTCCTACCATGTGAGACCCTTACTCCTCCTTTGCCTTCCACCATGATTTGAATTTTCCTGAGGCTTCCCAAGAAGCAGAAGCCACAATGCTTCCTGTAGAGCCATTATTCAATTAAATCTCTTTTCTTTATAAATTACCCAGTCTCAGGTGTCTCTTTATAGCAATGCAAGAATGGACTAATACAACTGCTGATCAGACTTCACATGAGCAAGCATTCAACTTCTGCGCTATGACACTAAGCAACTAGCATTCATTTAATTCATAAACTTAGCCTTACATCTAGTCAAAATCTTGTTAATTCTGTCTCTTTGATATGTACTAAATCTGCAAGATTTTTCTTCACTAGTGAACTAGTAGCACTGTGGTCTAAGCCACCATCATTTAAACACAGATTGCGATCAGGATCTCTTACAAATCTCCTTTCTTTCCATTTTTGTTGTCTTTGGCCCATTCTAAATAATGCATCCACAGTAACCTTTAAGGCCATTTCATTTTTCTGTTTGAAGCTGTTCAAAGGCCTTATTGTACTAATTTTTTTTAAAGATCTTACATTGGCCTAAAAAGTTTGAATGACTTGTCTCCAGCTTGCCTTTCTAATCTGTACCACCCCATTTCCTCACTCCTCCCCCTCTGTCTCTGTTCTCACTGCTTTCTTGCTCAAACAGATCAAACATTTTCATTCCAAGCAAATCCTCATTTGTTGCTTCATCTCTTTGAACTCTGAATGCTAAGTTCCAAGATCTTATAGGTAGTTCATTTTTACCCTCCTTAGAAAAGCTGTATCTTATTGTATCTCTAGTTGGCCTTACTCATTTGCTGTCTATTGAATTATTTTATTTGTGTCATTTATAGTTTTCCACAATCAGTGGTTGTCTTATTTGTTGCTCACTTGATGTTTGGTTTCCCCACATAAATTATACATTCCACAAAGGAAGAGGCATTGTCTGCTATATTTGTTGATATATTCCCAGCAGTGGGCAGAGTCTGCACATAAACAGATGACCAATGCTGTATTGGTCAGGGCTCTCCACAGGGAGAGAACTCACAGGCAATTCAGAGATATTCTCAGCACCCCTTCTCATCACAGGCCTGGAGGCCTAGGAGGGAAGAATGATTTCCCGGACCAGGCACAGGGCCCACTGCTCTGCACAGCCCCAGGACATTGCTCCTTGCATCTCAGCTGCTCCAGCTTCAGCTCCAGCCCTGGCTCAAAAGGGCCAAAGTGCAGCTCAGGCCACTACTTGTATATTATCTCCCTAATAGGTAAGTTTATTAGGGAGAATTGGCTCACCATACAATTACAAGATGAAGTCCCATAATAGACCATCTGCAAGCTGGGACAGAAAGCTGGTAAGGGCTGAGTCTGAGTCCAAAAACCTCAAATCAAGGAACCTGACAGTGCAGCCTTCAGCCTGTGATTGAAGGGTTGAGAGCCCCCAGCAAGCCACTGGTGCAAGTTCCAGAGTCCAAAAGCCAAAGAACCTGGATTCTGGTGTCCAAAGGCAGGAGGAGTGGAAGGAAGCACCCAGCATGGGAGAAAGAAAGAAACCAGAAGACTCGGAAAGCAAGGGCATCCCTGCTGCTTCTGCCTGTTTTGTTCTAACTGTGCTGGCAGCCAATTGGATGGTGGCCATCCACACTGAGAGTGAATCTTCCTCTTCCAGTCCACTAACTCGAATATCAATGGGAACACCCTCACAGACATTCACAAATAATACATTACCAGCTATCAAGGCATTTTTCAATCCAATCAAGATAAAACCTAATATTAATCATCACAAATACATATCTTTTAAAGAATTGTTTAATGACTATTCTTGTTTGATTTCTCCTGTAGGAATAGGAAATCAATTCTAATTACTGATAATCAGATAAAAGTCATTTTATTGAAACTTTTTGATTAAGACTTCAGAATCCTACATCTCAGGATTATTTGAAACTATAAAGATTATCTTGTCGGCCGGGCACGGTGGCTCACGCCTGTAATCCCAGCACTTTGGGAGGCCGAGGCGGGTGGATCACGAGGTCAAGAGATCAAGACCATCCTGGTCAACATGGTGAAACCCTGTCTCTACTAAAAATACAAAAATTAGCTGGGCATGGTGACGCTTGCCTGTAGTCCCAGCTACTCAGGAGGCTGAGGCAAGAGAATTGCTTGAACCCAGGAGGTGGAGGCTGCGGTGAGCTGAGATTGCGCCATTGCACTCCAGCCTGGGTTAGAAGAGCGAAACTCCATCTCAAAAAAAAAAAGATTATCTTGTCTAAACACGTTGAGATCTCTTTTATAATTCCTCTTTTAAAGAGTACATGCTTGGTCTCATGTAGCATAGCATGCCAATCCGTTTTGTAATAAACACTCAATAATTGTAGAATCAACACCAATGACACTTCATTTTATCATCATTTAGCCACAATGTTTGGATGAGTCCAGGAGCCCTCACTCACAAGAACTTCTATTGGACTTAGCTCATCCCTCAGAAAACCCTGGACACCACCAAGGGTCATCAGCCACCAAGGGTCATCAGCACAATCGTGATGGATTTCTAAGAAGTAAAGATTGATTTTTGTCTAATGACAATAAAGTCATCACTAAGTAAATGTCTATGCATTAGATATATGTTAAATATGTATTAAACACATAATATAGTAAACATTTAATTGAATATTAAATGCATGTATATTCTGAGCTTTATTGTGTTTTTCATGAAGACAGTGTTAAAGACTAGAGCCCTGTATATTAAAAAAATGAGTGAGTAATCTTATAAGAATCATAATATGGTCCCTTTTCTTCATCCTGCTATACGTATACAATCTCCGTTATTCTACTAATGAAGCCCCTTCAAATCATCACTTTGAGAAACATTACCCTCACTTAGCATTATTTTTTTATTTTGAGATGCAGTCTGTCACCCAGGCTGGAGTGCAGTAATCTCAGCTCACTGCAATCTCTGCCTCCCGAGTTCAAGCAATTCTTCTGTCTCGGCCTCCCAAGTAGTTGGGACTACAGGCTACAGGCACCCACCACCAAGCCCAGCTAACTTTTCTGTTTTTAGTAGAGACAGGGTTTCACCATGTTGGTCAGACAGGTCTCAAACTCCTGACCTCAGGTGGTCCACCCGCCTCGACCTCCCAAAGTGCTGGGATTATAGGCATGAGCCACCAGTCCAGGCCCTCATTTAGTAATGTTTGAAGAGATCTCAGCATGCTTAATTCAAAATATATGTAAATTTTTTTGTGAAAAAGCTACCAAAAGGTTCTTTTGGAGATGAAGAATTGACAGTGAGCTTAGGAAAAAGTCAGTTTTTTGTTGTTGTTGTTTTTAATCAGGAGTCTTCCTAAATTGAAGTTCTGGCATTCATGGTCACTTATTGTCTGGTTCCAATTCAAATCCAAGGTCCAGGTTCTACCCATTAAAAAAGGCAATAACTGGAAATAACTTCATTAATATCAAGTTCCAGTGTCTGCCGGCTCTGGTTGCATGGGAGAAGGCTGTCTACAATTTTGCTATGAATTCTAATAATCTATGCCTGATATATAGTCATGGGGTAACCCCCATTATAAAGCTTCTAGTCTACAAAACCAAGAGAAAGCTTGTCAAAATAAATCTTAACTTCTGACCATGGTAGAAGACCTACTACGGGGTATTAACAGTCAGAACTGCCAATCACTGCCTGGTCTAAATGTTTGCATTAAAAATTCCAACTCTGGTGGCATGAACTTTGGATAAAATCATCATAAGCTGTGTGGATCCAAAAAATATAAACCCAGAATGAAATATATTTGGGGCTGAAATGACGTTACTGATGTCTGAGATGGGTTTCCCCCTCTCCCTTTGAAATGTGATGCTTTTATTAGATTATTTCTACTGCCAAAAGACACAGCTACTGTCTGGCTACATTTTCTGGTTTTCTCTTGAATTAAAACAAATAAATAAAAGAAAAATGTCTAAATCTTTTAAACAAAGCAAATGGGAATATTTTTATTATATTTTTTCCTGCCAACTGAACAAGTTCTATACATTTAGATAGGCCTCTGGGTCACATAATATGATATGTACTTGTGTGTGCACACAGAATGATACGATAAAATGGGCTTCTTAAAATAAGCAAGAATTGCCTAAGGATATACAGACGAATGGAAAATAGCACTTCGCTGTGTTACAAGGGATAGCATCGTGCTGGAATTGATGGGGGAGATGCATAATTTTCAGCTCTGCTGTCTACGGGCTCCTGTTCCACCTCCATGATTCTTTGCTTCATTGTTTACCTTTCTGATCCTTCATAACAGTCATTGTTTCTCAGAGCACAATGAGAATTTAGATAACGTTCCTCATTCTCATTTTACAGATAAGGAAAGTGAAGTTTCTAGAAATTAAATCATCATCACATCCATAAAGTTATATAACTAATTACCACTAATTAGTGGCCAATCACATGCTAGGAACCTCCATATTTACATATTCAGCAGTATGTGTCAAGAGGCATCTTCAGCACTTTTCTGACCTAAGTGCGGGGGTGTCCCTGGAGGTCATCTTGTTTTCCATTTAAATAAAACTAGGAGGAAAGACATTTTCCCTGCAGTGGCAAATCTCCTCTCAGTAAGTCTGCAGATTCTTAGGGAAAGCAGAGGAGTGGGGAGTGGGTGGTCCTTACCTTTTTGCCTATTGCCTCTGACTTTGTCTTTGCTAATTTCTTGAAATTTGCCTTTTATATTAGTCCCATTCTCCTTACTCTTTACTTCTTACATACTGTTTATGTAGCATCATTATTTTTGATGTTGTATCATTGTTCATGATTTGTATAAAAATGATTAGCATTTAGGGCTTGCCAGGTGCCAAGTACTCTAATAGACACTTAACAGAAGTTTTGTCCTTCAAATACGTCTTTGTGGGCAGGATGCGTTGACTCACACCTGTAATCTCAGCACTTTGGGAGGCCTAGGCAGGAAGCCTGTTCAGCCTAGGAGTTTGAGACAATCCTGGGTGACATGGGGGCACCCCATCTCTACAAACAATAGAAACATTAGCCAAATATGGTGGCACACACCTGTAGCCTTGGCTACTCCTGGCCTGGGAGGATTGTTTGAGTCTGGGAGTTGGAGATTACAGTGAGTTATGATAGTATCACTACACTCCATTTCTGGGCAACAGAATGAGACACTGTCTCTAAAAAAAAAAAAAGGTAAAATATGTCTATGTAATTAGGTGACTGCTCTGGTGACAGCTGAAAAATACACTTGCACCTAATCAATTCCAAAATCTGTTATCTCTCCACTAAGCTATGCTACTGATGTATTCTGTTGTTTTTTTAAAGTGTGGTTCTTCATAAAACAGAAATCATATCATTAGCCCTTCTCTGGAAGGCATGATCTCTCAACTATGGCACGTATAGGGTTCAGTGGCATTACTCTCCATCTCCCTTATGGCCAAGAAGAACTATCTGCTCAGATTCAAGGTACCTTCTGTGTCCTAGAATAAATTCCTTTCTCTGAGGAATGTGAACTACTTTCTAGGGAGATAAATGAATGAAGATTGCGATTTTATTGGCATAGCTTTTTAGTGGTTTTTGTTTTTGTTTGGTTTGGTTGCCTGCGTTATACCAAGTATCCCCAAAGACATTTCTAAGCACTTAATTACCTTACAAATAAGACTGATTTTAATGGGAATGGTCATGTTGAACTTGGAATTGCCTGGAATAAGGAAGAGTTTGTAGTTTATTCAATTTCCCATCCCATCTCAGGTCTTCCATTTGGGGGTAATGTATGAATACCATTTGCTATGTGTGGAACCAGCACTAATGGTAAATTCCATTATGGCTAGACACACGCATGCTAACATAGGTTTGATTTGAGTCAGACCACAGAGCAAAACCTAAAGCAATGATCATCTGCCAACCCTCAACCCACTGAGGGATTTGTTGGCTAACTAACTGTGTCCTGTTATGGTCTGGGAGAGAATGGGGCTAATAATTCTCAATAATCCACTTCACAGACGAAACTCTTCATTTTTCTTTCTTTCTTTCTTTCTTTTTCTCTTTCTTTCTTTTTTCTTTCTTTCTTTTTCTTTCTTTCTTTTTCTTCCTTCCTTCCCTCCCTCCTCCCTTCCTCCTTCCTTCCCTCCTTTCTTCCTTCCTTCCTTCTCTCCCTCCATCCTTCGTTCTCTCTCTGCCCCCTCTCTTCCTTCCCTCCCTTTCTCCTTCCTTCCTTCCTTTCTTCCCTCCTTCCTTCCCTCCTTTTTTCCTCCTTTACTTCTTTGTCCCTTTTTTCTCCCCCCTTTCTTTTTTCTGTCTCTCCCTCTCTCCCTCACCCCTCCTTCCTGTCTCTCTCACATACAGGCACACGAGAACTCAGACTTATTACAATATTTAATATATTCTAGTTGGCTTAAAGCGCTTATGAATTACATGTTTGTTTTGTCTTCTTGACTGATATTTCCTCATGTCTGAGTGTTGTGCCTCTAGGAAGGGAAAACTTATATTTTTTAAAGGAGAGCTTTTCTCTAAATCTTGCCAAAAATAAAGTGGCTTGAAAGAAAATCACATAGACCTCTTCTTCCAGAAAAGAGAATAATTTTTGAAGCCATTTATTTGTAAGAATTCCTGTTTTTCAGCAAGATCTTTGAGGAGGCGGTAAGGCTCAGTTTGAATAAGATCAGAGAAGACAGATTCAAATGATAGTGCCTAGTGAGTGTGCAGCAATGGTGAATCCTTCTATATTTACTTCTGGTCCTATAGGCATAATTATTCTACCAGTCTTTCACAATAATTTTCTCAGATCTACTGCAATTTGAAATATGAATAACAAATAATCATTCTGAACAGCTGTCTACTTTCAGGCATATCTTCTGTACCTCTTCATTTTCTGTCTGCCATGTACTACTACTGACAGGTGCAAAGTGCACCCACACTGACTTCTATGCCTCCCTGCCACTGTATACAAAAGTCACCAACCTAGTATGCCCATCATTGCCTTGGATTTGTTCCTGGAGACCTGGTCAACTCTCTTCATCTCCAGATCATTGTCTGACTGCTCTCTTCACTGCCAAAATAATTCACTCCATCCTCCCTCGTGCATAACTCAATTCTAGTTTATCACTGTGGCAGAATTGTTTGCTTATAGGTCTGTGCACTCTACTAAGTGTAACTTGAGTTGAGGACATGCCGTCTTTACATTATCCTCCACCAGCCAGCCCGGTGCCTGACAGCGGGGAAGGTGCTCAATTAATATCTGTGATTTGCCCACTAAATTCTGTGATCTTAAACTTGTGTCGCATTAAATAACCTTTGACTGTCAGGTCCAAACACAAAGCCCATAGTCATTTACTATAGACATTTGCAGAAAGGATTTCTCCACTTCTAAATGTAAAACCACCTTAAATTATAAAACATTTCGCATAAAATTCTGCATCTCTCTTACAAATATTTGCAGAGCACAGAACTTTGCAAATAGTGAGCACTGGATAAATGAAAAGACTATGAGGATGCTGGTTCTAGGTTATTTGCCTTATGGCAAATGATAATTAGGACTTAATATGTTGTGTACCTTGTTCTAAGGATTTTGTAATATTAACTTACTTAATCGTCATAACCATGAGAAAAAATTCTTGTAGTTGTGAGGATTAAATGAGTTAACACTTATAGTGAGGAAACAGAGAAATATGTTACCCAGGATTGTGAAAGGTGCTACTGGAATTTCCGGAGACTGTGAGTTTAACCACAACTCTCAGAAACATTGGTCAATAGAATATCACATGTAAGTTGAAATTTGCAAGAAGGAGTTCTATTTAAGAGGCCAGAGGGGGAGAAGATACGCCAGGAAACATGGCAGTAATTTTATGTTAAATTGCACCTTACATGACCATGGTTCAAATGTCAGTTAAATCCTTCTTTTCATGCTTTTAGCTCTTTCAATGAGACCTGATTTACTCACATTTGTTCACCTTTCAATAAAATGTATATGTTCAGCGCATCCCCCTATCAGTAAGATTGCTTTTCCAAATAAAAATGTATTTTGGAGGCTGGGAGCGGTGGCTCACGCTTGTAATGCCAGCATACTTTGGGTGGCTGAGGCAGGCAAATCACCTGAGGTCAGGAGATCGAGACAAGCCTAGCCAACGCAGTGACACCCTGTCTCTACTAAAAATACAAAAAAAAAAAAAAAAAAAAAAAAAAATGTCAGGCATGGTGGCACATGCCTGTAGACCCAGCTACGTGGAGGCTAAAGCAGGAGAACTGATTGAACCAGGGAGGTGGAGGTTACAGTGAGCCAACTCCACACCACTGTACTCCAGCCTGAGTGACAGAGGAAGACTCTGTTTTAAAAATATATACCTATATTATATATTTTTGGTGAAAACTTGTTTTTCACTATTTTGAAAGTCAATATAGTGAAAATGGATTCAATTGGATTTTGTGTCATCATAAGAATAAATATGGAATAAAATATTTGATTCTTTAAAAACTTTTCAAGAATTCTTAAAACTAAATTTACCTATATGTAGCTAGTACACTATTTTATTTACAACTACTTTTTATCTACTTATCTAAGCACATCTGGCAGTATTCCTACTTGGTAACACTCTCAGCTGCTTGTTCCTATTATATTCCTAAAAGTAATAAAAAGTCATACTTTGGAAACAGCTTGTGAGTCAGATTCCCAGTTACTTCTCCTCTGTGATTAACTCCACACTTGAGTGATTTTACCTAATGCATTTTCAGAATTTCGTCTGATTCGCTGTTTAGTTATTTTTTGAAAATTATCAAATCCGGGGAAACAATTTTCAGAAGTTTTGAAGCAGGCTGTTGAGAGAGCACAGACTTATAAATAATCATAAATATAAGGGCAATGTTGTTGAAGTCTGTATTCTGTGAGCGCTTTGGAAAATGTTAGTTTTTCTTTTACATTAACATTTTTGTTAGATTAGACATTGTGAGTTGAACTTGATTTCAGGCAATGGGGCTATTAAATGGCATGGGAAATAATTCTGTTAAAAGGATCAGAAATCTTGGTCCTGAAAATGTTAGTATCATGAATTGAATACTTACAATTGCCTTGAACGACATACATACTTTCTCCTTGGTGACAATAACTATTTGTTTTTACTTGTATGTTTTACTTCTAATTGCTTTTAGCAGCTGTTCAATAAAATAATCACAGCTATAAAAATATTTCATCATTGGTAGAGACTGCCTTTTTAATATGAAAGTTTTCTGAAGCTCTTCAGGACAGATCTGTATCTTTCTGTTTTAACAGAAAATTTATCTTTAAGCATAGGACTAACAAATTGTGAGAAATCAGATGTGCATATTTTGTCTACCTTCTTTACCCTTTTTAATAAGAGGAATACAATTCATAGGGGTAAATTTTCCTATTTCCTTTAGGCCTGATTACAGTAAAAAATTTCTGCGTCAAGCTTTAACCGTGTCATTTAATAGAGAATGCAATGATTCTCATGCTCAATGTCGAGTACAGAACATCCAGAAAATCAGTTTAAAAATTAGTAAGGACTGATTGCTGGAACTCCATAGTTCCCAAAGCAGTCAAGAAAAACCCCAATCTACGTCAGACCCTAGCATTTATTAGAACATGACACGAATGTGGTCACTTTTGCTTGTTTACTGTTGAAATGCAGTTTACTAAAATTTGAAATTTGTAAATTTTTCTTACCTGGCTCGTCATGAAGGTTAAAGGGAAAATACAGCCTGAAAATAAAAGGCAAGAGGAATATGGAGAAAGAAAATTAAAAGAGCAGAAGTATGTAAGCAATACTTTAAGTCTGCCTGTCTCTATATTCTCTTACTAAGTATTGAATTTTTGTTCTCTAGATTCGGGAGGATGCTTAGAGGATGCAAATAAGATCTGCTCCATAGAACCAAATAAAAACAAACAAAATAACGTAACTACTCAGCTCACATATCAACTGTCAGGGAGTCTGGGATTGTATCAGTCTAGCAGAAGAGGGAATCTCTCAGTTTCTTAAATCTATGTGGGTTCAATAAAAGTGCCTCTTCACTCTGGAAATATGTGGAATGCAAAACTTACCATTCTCACATGAATAGAAGAATTGATTGATTTATGTATTAACTCCTAGAAGGAGGTTTAAGATGACACTATGCCTCCATCAATACTGTGATATGATTGTCTGAAAGTTAATGTGATTTAGACTATCTTTTACTAGAAGGATATTATTCAGAGGTAAGACAAGTAATTGCTTATATCTATTCTGTGTTGGTTAAGTCACACCAAGACTTCATTTCAGAACTATTTCTATCAGATAGAAGAATATACTCTCAGAGAGAGAGAGAGAGAGAGAGAGAGCGCAACTGCTGAGTTCCCTGCGTATGATGAGACAACAGTGATAAGTAGCTAAGAGAGCCAAACAGAAGCAAAGAGTAGCTGGGACTACAGGTGTGCACCACCATGCCCAGCTAATTATTATTATTTTACTTTTTAGTAGAGATAAGGTCTCGCTATATAGCCCAGGCTGGTCTTCAACTCCTGAGCTCAAGTGATGGTCCTGCGTCACCTCCCATCCAAAGTACAAGAATTACAGGCATGAGCCACTGTGCCTAGCCATAGGTTTATTTCTTACCTATCATTAAACTTAAACTAATGCAAAAAATTTGTAGGCTGAGTACATTTTAATAGGTTTTTTTTTCTAATAGATGGAATGGGAACTTCTGGCAGTTAGAATGGAATATGATGTTTGTGTTACCATGAGGACTTAAAGACTGGATAGAAAGTTGAGCCAGTAGTAATAACAACAATAATAAAAATAGCCATTTTTTACTAAGAATATTTTTATTACCTATTGGATACAATGTTCAATATTTAAATAATGGGTACATTAGAAGCCCGGTTCCCACCAGCATGGAATATACTCATGTAAAAACATGCACATGTACCCTCTGAATCTAAAATAAAATGAATCTCTCTTTTTTTTTAAATTAGGTTTTAAAAAATGTAAAAAAAATAATACACATTTTGTGTTAGATCTTGTGGTAACTATACATCATTGTCAACCCTCAGAAGAATTTCACAAAGTTTGTGTTACTAATCCTGTCTCATAGATGAGAACATAGAAGGTCCAGAACTCTATATGGCTTTCCAATCCATGACAAGAAATTAATAGTGACAGAACTACTATCCAAATCTAAATCTTTATGCCTGCAAAGTTTCCAATTTTACCCTTGATTGTCTTTGATACTGACAAAATCTGACCTATGAAAAGTATTTTTTCCACCAACTAAGTTGTTGTTTTTTCCCTCTTCCATCATTTCTAAAAACCTGTCAGAAATGCTGTATCCTCTCAGCAAGGCTCAAGATACTGTTTAATTAAGCTCTGGGAAGATTGTGGTAGGTCTATTCCATGTTGCGGTTCACCATATCTGTTCCTCAGTCCAGCCTGTGTTTTTCTCATATTGGCATTCATTCATTCATTCATTCATTCATTCATTTTCCCAGACAGAGTCTTGCTCTGTTGCCCAGGCTGGAGTGCAGTGGTGTGATCTTGGCTCATGCAACTTCTACCTCCCAGGTTCAAGTAATTCTCCTGCCTCCTCTTCCCGAGTAGATGGGACTACAGGCACGTGCCACCAGATCTGGCTAATTTTTGTATTTTTAGTAGAGTCGGGGTTTTGCCATGTTGGCCAGGCTGATCTCAAACTCCTGGCCTCAAAAGATCCTCTCAACTCAGCCTCCCAAAGGACGGGGATTACAGGCTTGAGCCATCGTGCCTGGCCATATTGGCTTTTTGTTTGGCCCATCCACACTTTGGTGGTTTGGCTTATCTAAGCTTCTAACCAATTACTTGTTTTCACATCAGAATTGTTTTCTCTCTCTATGTTAGTATAATTGACTTACTATTAATATAGTTTATTTTTCCTCCTTGACCTTGAGATAATCTTTTCTGTAACACCCCCCTCTCGGAAGGGTCATGTATTTTGGGGACCAGTCCCTCTTCTGACTCAAATACTGAAAAATGTTGGACTGCCAAAAATATATCTCTTTAGAATGTCTATATAGTTATAAATACAACAAAGCAGCAAGTTATGTAGTCTCTACTATAGCATTTCTAGTTTTCTCTTATTTCCTGTGTATATATCATCTCCTTAATAAAAATACAAATTATTTAGAGGAAAAAAATGTATTTGTAGACTCATTTATTATTCAAAGATTGGGCTTACAATGAAACTTAGTCTTTTGTATTTTTAGTAGAGATGGGATTTCACCATACTGGCCAGGCTGGTCTTGAACTCCTGACCTCATGATCTGCCCACCTCAACCTCCCAAGTAGTCCCAGCTACTCGGGAGGCTGAGGCAGGAGAATTGCTTGAACCTGGGAGGCAGAGGTTGCAGTGAGCTGAGATCGTGCCACTGCACTCCGGCCTGGGCGACAGAGCAAGATTCCATCTAAAAAAAAAAAAAAAAAAAAAAAAAATACTCTTTTGACCTGTCTTTTTCATCTAATCAGGGTTTATATTTGATGCAAATAACATTCTATGTTCATCTTGTCAATCTAGATTTTATGGAAATACTTTCAGCTGAATTTGGTTTTCTCCCAAGAAAATCCAACATAGATTGACATTTATGCAGTTGATTGTATTAGGATAAGTGACTAGTTCTTTATTTTCTTATAATGAAAAGTGAATTTATCTCTAAGCAAGAGCCTTCTTAAATCTTCTATTACCAAAAAGCAGCAAATACACATAATTAAAAAGGGAACAAAACAAAAATCACCAAGCACATAAGACTGGGAAAAATGAAAATAACAAACACAAATTATTGAGAATTTATTATGTGCTAGGTCCTAATCACCCATTGCATGTATCTTTAAGGATCAGCTTTCCAGCACATCTGTCCAACCTTTAGTCAATACCTGTTAAGTCTATGGTGTTCAACATTAAGAAAAAGCCTCCAACTTTTAGCAGGTTATCTGCTTACAGTATTGCATAATTTTTTTCTATAGAATTAAACTACAACTTTATTTTTATGAACTCTTGCTTTCTTCCCCCTCTAGTCTATTAAGATACTTAGAAAAGTACAAATAGTCCATTGAGACATATGTACAGATATATCATGAAGAGTAAAAGTAAACATATGTTTGAGTACTGATGTGTTTTTCCCATATCCTCGGATTAGTAGAAGGGATGCCAACCTTTCTGAAATGTTGCTTCATTTTGGATACATACATTCTTATTAATATTGGAGCGATGTGTCTTTTTCATTTGGGTGCACCATCCACAGCTCATGCAGGCTTAAAATGGATGTGGAAAAAACCACGACATTGAGAGTGATCCCAAATTCACCCTTGACTTCGGATCACTTACATACTCTTCAACTAGAAATATTGCTGAAAGTTTGCCAAACACGCAAAGGCCGTGGCCTTCACCATTTTGCAAGCAAAGGAAACAGCATTTGAGCCTCCTTTGAAAACTTTTTTTTTTTTCACATTAAGAGGCGCCACACGAACAGAAAGTGCCATAAATAATGTGTGCTAACATTTTCCAAAAACTGGACATCAATTAATGCTAATTTATGAGGAAACTTCTTTGGAAGAGCGTAGCCCAGACTCATAACTACTGAAAAGGCTCATTAATATAAATGTTAAGGGAGTTTTTTTCAAAGGGAGGAATTAAGGTAAACGCATATCATTACAGTGAAAGCTCATAATTTATTGAAAATTCAGTGAAAAGGAAACTTTATGCTGTGCGTTTCCAAAGGTAATGTTTTGGCACATTAATCAAGAAATAAAATAAGGATGAGGATGTGATCTTAAGAGATACAGTTAGAGAAAATTCAACTTAATGAGTTCCTAACGTTTATTACATAAGTACTATGTGCCAGGCATTATAAGCACTATCTTATTTATTTTTGCCTAATGATACTATAAAGTAGATTTTCCTATTATTTCCATGTTGCAATGGAGAAAGAGAAAATCAAGTGTCTATGTTATTTGCTATACATCACAAAACTAAAAAATGGTGAAACTCAGATTCAGAATCACGTTTCATAGCTACACGCAGCATGGCGTGATACTGCCTTTAGCAACTGTCAGTTAGGTGTATGGACAACTCTATGTGGGTTCATGCAATGATTTATTCTTCAGAATCCCTAATAATAAAAACAAATCATTTGAATCCATAAGTTCCACTATACATTTAAATAGACTAATTATTTGGCCAATTTTAAGTTTGAGGTAATTCATTATTCCTACTTTTAGGTCTTAAATATGGTAAAAAGTAATTAGTAAGTCCTTACCTTTGTGATCCTCTCTAACATTTTGTGAGGCCCAGATAATATTCACACATTGGGTGGAAAATGGAATTTCTGTTTCTTGAGATACTTGATTGTCTTATGTAAAATCTTTACTTAAATGAAAGTAGGGGGGAGGGAAGTTATCTTTTTTTTTTAGGGGTAGTATAAATGTGTGTGTGTGTATGTGTGTGCACACATGGGAGTGTATTTTGGCAGAGGAAATATGGAACACAGACAAGGGCAAGGGAAAGCAAGAAGATCTTTTTCTCCGAGAATCTTGGGACTGGTTATCTTTTGCCTATTCTGTCTCTAGTAGATCTATTTGACTGTAATGTAAAAGTTTCCCCTCCAACCTGTCATAGACCCTGTAATTGGACAGAGAATTCTAGCAGGATGTTGAAACTCATTTTCTCAGTAGATGATAAAATGGATCTACCCTATTAGAGCAGCGCTTTTCAAACTTGAGCATGCTTCTGTATCGTCTGGAGGGCGGTTAAAGCGAAGACTACCAAGACTCATCCCAGTTTGTTTCAGTAGGTCTCCACTGGAGCCTGTGAGTTTGCATTTCTAAGAAGTTCCCAAGTGATGATAGTTGATGGCGTTGTGGGGACCCCACTTGGAGAACCACTGCATTGAAGAGGCCCGCTATCAATGCAATATACATATAGACTCATATTGTACTTTAGCGATAACAATTGGTATTCAGTAAAATAAATGGTGCGGTTTGTCCTGAGAACGATGGATAAAACATATATTATGTAGTTTCTAAATGATCTAGAAATAATAGTGGTATTCAGTTCTCAGAAATACAAAATTAGTATTTGGGGAGGGTGCGGTAGCTGAAGCCTGTGATCCTAGCACTTTGGGAGGCTGAGGCAGATTGCTTGAACCCAGGAATTCAAGACCCGCCTGGGTAACATGGTGAAACTTTCTCTTCAAAAATATGTAAAATTTAGCCAGGCATGTTAGCACGCACCTGTCATCCCAGCTACTCCAGAGGCCAAGGTGGAGATGGGGGAGAATCACCTGAGCCTGGGGAGGTTGAAGCTTCAATGAGCCATGATCACGCCACTGTACTACAGCCTGGGTGACAGAGTGAGACCCTGTCTCAAAAAAATAATCTTATTGAATAATAATTTCATGTTATTATTGAATCACGTCAGACTTTCTAAATCTTTCTATAGCTGCCAGCAAGCTAATCAGGCACTCAATGTAATTTTGGATTAAAAAGAGAAGACGGAATCAACTCTCAGGCCATTCATTTCTGAATTCTCCATAGGAATGACAGGCTTCCAATTTGTTTAAATTGAAGGCAGAAATCTTACTAGAAACTGATTATACTCGTCATAAAAAAATTAAAGCAAGAATTATATCTGAATGATTAAATATTCTAACTTATCACTGAGAAAATACTGATGTGATAAAATACTAGGGTAAACAAAGAACATTCAGCAAAGAAACAGAAGGAGAAAAATGAACTTAAGAGGAATAGGGATGTCATTTTTAAATTATGAAAGTAGAAATCTGGTCTATCTTTATTTTCATTAATTTATTTGTAGAAAAACCTCTCTTCATGAATCTATTCAATGATAGGTGGTTGTTGGCAAAATTAAGTCTGAAATACCGCCAAAGTTTACCTAACACTGGTTCATAAAAAGAAACACCATGTCCATGTTCCTGATTCTAATGGAAACATTTGTGTATCAGTCATGTAAAGTCCTCTATGACTGAAGAAAGGACTATGAGTTTAATGTGCAAAATTCACTGCATGAAACTGTGCGAAATGTTTCAATTATTTCTATAATAACATTTAACAGCTTCCAGATATAGTGCATTAAGCACACAGCCAAGAAATGTCCCAAGCCTATGCTGTTTTACATTTTGGTGTATTATAAGTGTATGAAACACATGTTAGGAATATATTTCATATTCTGAATTTGTAAAATATCAAATTTGTATCAGCAGAAACCGCAAAAGCAGCACAGAAGCCGCCCCAGAGCACAGCCATTTTGCAATCAAACTTTTAACACCACATTATCATTTTAAAGAACAAAGCTCCTGGTTGAAATGAAGAAAATAATTTTCACAACTCATGGCAATTTTCTTTATGTATTTATTACATGGGATTCAAAACACATACTCCACAAAAATTACTCTCAAGTTTCTATTTTGTAATATGTGCCATTCTCAAGTCCACATTAAAAACAAAATGAATTTAACTTGATCATTCTTATTTCATTTTATATCACTGAGGCCTCATTTTTTGGCATTCTTGCAGTTTATTTCAATATATCTTATGCTATAGTTCTTCAGATTATTCTATGTTATAAAGCTATCAAGAGGGAAAATTAATCTTCTAAGATCTATATCTGTGTGTTTGCGAACATCATTCTACTTTAGTATTATAATTTTATGTACAAGATGAAATGTTGATAAAGCATTTTATGAGAAACCTAATTATGCTACAGAATTTACCATCCATTACTAAATATTAAGCCTTTTCCCCATATCTTACTTCCTAAAATTGTATGTGATATTACATCTATACTATAAGACTCTTTTGTTATAATTATAGGTGACATAGATTTGGGTGGCATCAGCATGACTTTTCTTCTATTGAATTATTTTCTAAACACTGTTGTGATGGGTTCTGCCAGCATATGATCAAAGGTACAAATCCTAGGTTACGTATTCTCCTTCATGGCCTGAAAAATCTTGGTGAGTTTAGGATACATCTGAAAAAAGCTGAGTTCCAAATAGTGCCCAAAATAGAAATTTAAAACTCAAACTACGTTGGCCTGTTTAGTGCTATTTACAGTCGTTGGTCTCAGAGCAGGCAGGGCTCAAAAGATCCTCACTGCAGAAGCTTTCTCTGGTTTCTCCCTTCTTTGAAATCCTGTAGCTTTAAAAAATCTTTAGAATTTGTTTTGTCACTTAGCAAGCAATGAATTGCTCTCTGTTTTTAGGTTTATTAAATTATATGTGTGTGTACTCATTAGTAGATAGAGACAGAGTGAATACCTAATATTTTCTTAAGGATAATTATATAATATTATTATCTCTTCATGGAAGTAGCTAACTTTTTTTTTTTAGTCTAGTCACTTTGTATTGTCTATATCATCTTTTTTGCCTCATCCTCACTTTCTAAACCACATATTTTATTATCCTGTTCTATCTGAGGCATATAGCATATAAGTAATATGCTAAAGTTGCTCAGCTGGGATTTGAACTCCCTTGGGGGGGTAATGAACGTTGTATCGCCTGTGCCCTTATTTAACTCTAGTACACACAGACATCTTATTCAAGATATGTATGTTTTTGCATTAATGTTTAGCACAGCACCTGGCATCTAGCAATCCTTTTGTTGGTGAGTTAAATGGAATTATAAATGATAAATCTTAGAGTTTAGTATAGTACATCAACAGGTATAACTTTATGTTTCAATTTTTGGAAAGTATTATATCCTGCCTTAGCTTTTATATAAATATAAATTATAAGCTAATGTTGAAACAAAACTTCACCTAGGCCCCTAGGCTAAGCCCAAAGTCTACTTTATCCTTTTAAAAACATCTACCATTTGCCTTGTTCTTGAGCTTTACTTGGACTCCTCAGTGGCTTCCTAGAACTCTTAGGAGTATCTATCCTCACTACAGTGTGCAAAGCCCTCTGTGGGCTTCCTTGCCCTTTTGGAAGACATCATCACTCTCTTTTGCATTCACACCATTTACTCTTAGAACATGCCTCACTAGTATTTTTCTCACTTCTCTGTGACCTTTATCTTATTATTTGCTCCATCCAGAATGGTGTTTCTTTGGCTTCCCTTTCTTGCTTGGAGCACTCATCATTAAACTCTATTTAAAGGCCACGACTTCTGAGAGACCTCTTCTAAACATTCTATCTGCCTAGCTTCTCTCCAATGTCATGCTAGCGAGCCCCATAATTTCTTATTTCAGACCATTCCCAACCTCACACCTATTGGAACTAGTAAAATCCTTCTGTGTTTACTTGCTTATATACTTCTTTCCTTCTAGATCATAAACTCTAAAAGGGCAAGTGTGAAGTCAACATGAGTATTTTGGTTAATAGGGCAACCCTTGAGCCGGAGTGCCTGGGATCAAATTCCAGCTCCACTAATTGTGCACTGTGTGATACTGCACACGTTACTTAACCTCTCTCTGTTCCCCAGGTTTTTTCATCTATCTAATAGAGATGATAATAATGCATACCTCACCAATGTGTTGTGAGGATTTAATGAATTCATGCATATAATGTATTGCAAGTAGCTTACAGGTTCCAGATATAGCACAAAAGACTAGATAGGTGATAACAAATATTATCACTTATTGATGTTTTTCACGATTGACTAAAATAAATAAGTATTTAATAGATGAGGCAATTAATTAACGAGTAAAATGACAAAGCCTCTTCTTTGAATCTTCTTTGTTTGGACCTCTCTAATAAGATATACTCTATTCTGTACTCTGTTAAAAATGTTTATTTTTATAATATGTTTCCCCTAAATTGCCTGCAGTGAGTGTGTCCTGTTTATATTTGTGTACCTGAAATGACAAGGACCATGCTTATAACTAAGGATATCTCTACCGAGCATATGTTGAAAGAATTACTGACAACAGAAGAGCCTAAAGAAATGTAAGAAACTTTGCCTATCCATCATTAATTATTTTAATTTGTTTTCATTACATATTTCTAGAGCGACTCATCTGTGGATGACATTCTGCCATATGTTATACAAAAATGCATCATCATTCCTTACTTCAAGAAAATGATAAACTAATAGGGAAGGAAAAATAGTACAAAATGCTTACACATGGATAATATCTAACCCACATACTATTATTAAATGAAATGCTAAGAAATTCCAGGGGAGGAAGACAGTATTTCCAGCATCACACAGAGCCAAAAAGGGCCTTATGAGACTTTGTAAACAGCAATTTCCCTTTAGCACGACTTTCCAGCAAACAAAGTGCTCAACTATATTTCTCTCAGTGGATTACTTAAATTGATCATGTTTTGTTTTACTATGAATTAAGCTTGTGGCTGTTTCTACCCAGATTCATTAAGCCACCTGTGAATTTGATCAAACCGATGAAGTGGATTAAACAATATTCACGGATTGTTTTGGATTCCTGTAGGCATAGCTCAGATCTGTTTGTTGACTTTTTGGCTAGAAATTAGGAAGCCAAGAAATTAGTGAAGCTGCTTAACCTCGCCAGTACATTGGTGTTTAATAAAGTGTTCCGAGTTATCAATAAGCAAGGCTCCATGTTCCACAGCAAACAGTAACCACAAGAAAGAGTAGAGAGCCAGGAGCAGCCAACCAAATGCTACCTCTCCCATGAAGAATGGCTTGATCGTTTTGAATGTCATGATCAGTTAAAATATCTAATCAAGTGGGCTTGTGTAGACTCCGCATTGGCTACTATGACCTACTCTGTGTTTGTGTGGGTGTGTGTGGGTGTGTGTGTGCACGTGCACACGTGTGTATTTCCACTATATTTTGCCACTTTTTTTTACTTGCTAAAAACGGCTTGACCCAACCGTGATTGTACCTGGCAAGATGTGTTATATTTCACAAATTTCTAATCAGAGTAGAGGATCCAGGAGGGCCATGCCAGCCTGGGCCAGAGGCATCCTGCAATTAACATTGTCAAGTGCCCCTGAGTGTAAACAGTTACCTCACATTACCTCAGAGCTCAGAGCACGAGGCCGTGTTTGCACAGGAGAGCCAGCCACCACAGTATGGCTTAGCTAAAATTCTAACTTCTGGAAGTCATTTTCTACCACGTGCATGTTTCAATAAATCTGCAAAATAACTTAAGCAAAGAGACCCAGAGTGATTTTTTTCTTTCTTTTTTCTCCCTACTCGTGCTCAACTAAGCTGTAAAACTAAGTCCCCTTTATCACAAAAGTCTCCACTTTATAATCCAATTGACTTTCAGGGTTTGCTTTCCCACATGTTTGTCTCTTCCTGTGCCACTAAATCGTATCAGCTGCTCTGGATTTGGGGTTGATGGTGATTGCTGAGGTGGGAGAGACCACGGCTGCATTTATGGGCTACTTTCTCACAAGACGTAGGGATCAGAAATGACAGTTTTTGGTATTACTGTAGTTTGCTATATATATAACTTATTTAGCTCATTTTTATTTTTAATTTGGTATTTGGTCATTTGTTCAAAGATATAAATCTTGAGACCTGAACATTATTGTCCTTTCTGTTTCATACTACACAGAATATATAAATATGGCCCAAATTACTATTTGTGTAGGTATTGAAACAGAGTGTTGTCTAAACTAAATGGTTTGTATGTCAATGATTGTTTGGATAATGGTAAATCTTTTAGAATCACATGAATGTTTTACACATGTGTGTGTGTGTGGGGGGGGGGTATGTGTAACCTTTAATAGAACCAACATATGGGATGATATGGTCTACCTGAGGTTTTAAGTGCATTCTGTAGAAGAGTGACAAATTCAGTCTTTTAAGTAAGGCTTTGATTCAGTTTTCCCAGAATGACCCTTCTCTTTCACCCCAGTCCTCTTCTGTTGCATGTTATATAAGTCAGGCCTACTAGAATAAATCTTCAGGGGCCTGGATTATAGTCTTGGATCTGTGGCTAACTAGCTGTGTGATTCACGTTGAACTTTTCTGGGCCTCACTATCCTTCAGTAAAATAGAGAGTATTTTACCTACCTTACTCCTTCACAACTTTCTTTTGCCCTAGGAATAATAAAATAATATATGTGATATCTTTTCAAAATGGTAGTAGTACCATTTGTCTGCTATGGCTACTAAATATGCCTAACGTTATTGAAATTATAATTTAGTGATCTTTATGGTTTTCCTTTTTTATGTTTTTCTTCTTAGTAATTGTTTCTCTTTTCTCTCTTTCCTAATGTATTTCTGATAATTCATACCCTCCCTCTATGCCAGAGGTTGGCAACTTTTTTTTATAATAAGATAATAAAAATTTGCAGCTTTGCAAGCTATACTGTCTCTGATGCTACTACTCATTCTGTTGTGGTGGTATGAAAGCATCCATAGATAATAGTAAACAAATGAGTGTGGCCGTGTTTCAATAAAACTTTATTCGACACTGAGATTTGAATTTCATGTATTTTTCCTGTTGTACAATATTATTCTTGTTTTAATATTTTTCACCTATTTAGAATATAGAGAAAAATATATATGGAGGAGACCATTCTTAGCTTTCAGTCTTACAAAAACAGGTGGTTGCAGGTTACATGTGGCCTGAGGGTCATGATTTGCCAATTACTGCTCTAAGCTGAGACCTCAACTGACTGTCATGTATGAACAGGAAGTTGAGTTCTTGGTTTAGAAGGATTGTGCTAGTCATGGCCGGATGCGGTGGCTCACACCTATAATCCCAACACTTTGCGAAGCCGAGGTGGGTGGATCATGAGGTCAAGAGATAGAGATCATCCTGGCCAACACGGTGAAACCCTGTCTCTACTAAAAAATACAAAAATTAGCTGGGTGTAGTGGTATGCACTAGTAGTTTTAGCTACTTGGGAGGCTGAGGCCAGAGAATTGCTTGACCTGGGAGAGGGGAGATTGCAGTGACCTGCGATTCGCACCACTGCACTCCACACTCCAGCCTGGGCAACAAATCAAGACTGCCTCAAAAAAAAAAAAAAAAAAAAGAAGAAATGTGCTAGTCAGAGAACAAGAAAGAGGTCATCTCAATTCCCAGGTTTTACTCCCAATTTAAATTCCAGAAAAAAAGTAATGAATGTTTTATAATATAATCAATAATATATATTTCCCATAAACCACTAGACTTCAGGCAATGGAGGTGCAAATTGCTGATTTTAGACACTCACCTTTTCTGTTTGACTTGCTGTGATAACTCTGGTGACACTGATGCCATAATGTTTTAGAGTGAAAAGGTAAGCTGGAGGTCATGTAAATCATCTCTGTCACTTTATATGTAAGATAACAATTTGCTTACAATTAAAATGGCAGAGCCAGACTAGAACTCATATGACCCAGAAAGGGACTCTTTTCACTACACAATGATAGTTTCACTGTAATTGTCTGGAAACTCATCCAAAACAAAACAAAACGAAAGAACCAAAGAAACAAGCTCTTGGACCCTTCAGTAATTCTAGGTTAAGATGTTGGCCCAAGTAACAAGAGGCATTTGAATAAACACCATTTGCCTGCTGAGTAGCTCCAGTTTTTAGGTAGTTTTAGGGCCAGCGGTGTTGACTAGCCACCAAATTTGACTGCTGTCTGCTTATAACATACATACTTTTCATGGACTACTAAAAATCTTTAGCTAATTATCTTCAGAAAGCTTGCTCCAGTAGACCTGGCACTATGAGAGTTTTTTGTTTTCTGTTTTTGTTTTTGTTTTTTCCAGGGGTGGGGGGTTGTTTGTTTGGCCAGAAGATCTATCCATAATAGACTTTCCAATCAAATCTGGGACCAGGTCTTTCCAAGAGTTCACAACTTCACCATTACCGAGGGCCATGTTTAAAATCCTGCAGTTTATCATTCTCATGCAAACAGACACCAGAATGGAAAGGTAGTGCATATATTATCCACATCTGTCTGCTACAAATCCTGCTTAGTTTCATGCTTTTAGGACAAATTCCAGGCAAAGGGCCACTGGGAGAGGCTCCATTTCTCTGTACCCCATGCCCAACTCTGTCAGTTAGGCAGCAGAATAATTTCTTTCATAAGGTTTATCCTAGCCAAAGAAAACATACCCACACCCTGTGGCATGAGACCTCTAAAGGGAAGGGACTGTGTTCTGAATTACACTCCAAGGGGAGTTGACCTGAGATTGGATGCCTTAAGACCTGGAAAGCAGTGAGACAGGAATATATCAAAGATGGACTTTATCGTTTGGTATGGTTGGAAAATCAATTTTCTATATGTAACCATGGCATGGATAAATCCGCCTCTCATACTCCAGCTCTCCTTTCCCCATGGTATGAATTAGAGGACTGCATTCATATTTGGGTATCAACACTAAAGAAACAAGCATCTGAAAGTGGGAGCCAATCATTTAAAAGGATAGAAAAACAAACGTTTTAAAGGAAGAAATGAAGAGATGTCATTTACATGAACAGATTCAATTAGCCAAAAAAATATAGGACCATTCAGATTCCCTGCTTTGCTTCCTTATGCATCTAATGGAAAAAGTGTTCTTGATCCAGGATTTTATTATTATTGTTATTATTTGAAATGCCACCTTAGAAAAAAATTTCCATTTGATACCCACCTTACTAGGAGAGGCTCAGTACAAAAATAAATAGTTGAAAATGTGCTGTGACTGAAATAGTGTTAGCCAAATTAATGCTAAATTTCCATCTGGACTTCAGCATGCTACCACCCAGAAATACTTTCTGGATCCCATTTCTATCTAGCCTTTCTTTTCCTTTTCTCTTTTTATAAAAGATTCTCTCCATTTGGTGATCTGCTGGAACAGAGTTAAATAATTGCTTAAAGGTAGATTGCTGTGCTTTTGTGTCTTTAGACTGATCTCCCATCTCCAGGGGTTTGATGGTTCTACTGGAAGGAAAACTTCTAATGGTGGTCTTTTCCCTCACTTGGCTGCTGGACATTTTAGCAGATTTATTCTTAGACTATAAGGAGTGAATGAGGGCAGGGCACTTGACAGCAGGGCACATTTGATTTTGCATCTCTTCATGGTGCCTCATGCATAGTTTTGTTTCTGTAACTTTTAATGAGTAAATGAATGTGGGACCAAATACAGCTTTAAATAGAAAGACTCAGCTAAACAGGTAGTGAAATTGCAGAATATTTATTGTATCTTAAAATATGCTTAACATTGACAGTTCCAAAAAGGCTCGGTACATTGAAAGATTTATACCCACAATTCAAGCATCTTTGGAATGAATTAAACCCTTGTTACTGGGGGGCCACAGACAAAAACAGATGAGAAATCCCAAAGGCTAAGCCGACTTCTAAGTTTAGTTACTAACTCACTCTATGACCTTGTAAAATTCATGCAATTCTTTGGGTCTCTAGTTCTTTATTTTTAGAAAAATTGAGAGTAATAATAGTTGTCCCACCAAGTTCTCCATTATATTTAAGCAGATTCTTGAATAGTTGTAAATGGCCTTTGGAAACATAAAAATGTTCCATAATCACAACACTTCTTTTTGTCAGAAAGATGAGCACAAGTTATTTTATAACTTAAAGAGATCATCATTTGAAAAGTCCAGCTAAATTTTATTAGGTATTTCTTTCTATGTGCTAAGCACTGTGGTGGACACTTTATTAATATTGTCTCGAACCTTCACAAAAAACTTGGATGTTATGTGTTTTTATTCTAATTTTATAGTAGAAATAACCAAATCTCAGAGAAATAAAGTGATTTGTCTAAGTTGCATACCTAGTAAATGGTAGACATACTATCAGATTCCACTGGCATTAACCATCTTAAAGCACTGGGCATTAACCATCCACTTTACAGTCTACAAATAGGTAGCTAGAACCAAAGATTCCTGTTTCAGGTCATTTCAGGGCTGTTTAATAGTTTTACGCAAAGCATGTGAGATGGAGAGGACATTTTCTATTAGATCTCAAGAAATGTATGTTGATTGTATGTGAAGCTAGTGATCTCAAGACCTGTCTACAGCAGTCCTTTAGCTACAATGCCACGTGGTGTCTGTAGAAAAATGTGTGGGTATGTTGTTAGTAGGTAAAGAAATTTAAAAGTTAAAGGTATAATCATCTTCTCTAGTTACATTAAAAAATTATTAGCAATATATACTGATACCTTTTTCCCCTTTCTACATGCCAGGTCCTATAGAAGTTTCTGGGGATTCAGAGAGGAATCAAAAACAAATTTGGTCTCTATTTTCACAGATTTGAGAATCCAGATAGTAAAATAGATCCAGGAGATTTGTTGTCACTCAGAAGACAAATTCCAGCTTAGCCTAAAGAAAGGGATTGGAGAAGAAGTAGATATCTATAAGAGATATTAGAAGGTAGAAATTGGTAGGTCTTGATTATGGATTCAGTATAGTAGAGAGTGGGCAAGAGAAGAGAAATGAAGAAAAGTATCAAGGATTACCTAAATTTTAAGGTTTGTAACCAGGGAAGTGAACTCTAGGGAATGGTGACAATCTCCTTATCATAGAATAATAGGGAGTATTAGGGTTATGGAACAGGGAAGCCTATGCAAATTTGATGATAAATATGGGAATTCTAGGGGGAGAATCCAAGACGGCAGATTAGACACAACTCCAGTGCACAACACCCAGAGAAAGAGACGCAGAAACCCAGAGATCTCCTAGCTCCAACAGAGGTACCAGGTGCATTTCAACGGGTCTGATCTGAGGGTGAACAAAGCCGACTCAGGGCAGACCGAGGAGGGGAGGGGTGCTGCTTCACCCAGAAAGTGCATCTGACCAGTGAGTCAGAGGCTCCACCTCTGGCGCTCCAGTCCAGATACAGCGCTTCCCCCAAAGCCTCAGCAATACACAGAACAGGGGATCTTTGCCAGTCGAGCGCCGGGAATTACAAGTGCGGAGTTAAATAAGAGTCTGCAGACTGAGCTATCGCCCCCCTCCCTCCACCCTTAGAGAGAGGGGAGCTGTAAGCGGGGAGCAGCAGGGCGGCCCCTATCCCATGACTGGAGAGAGAGAACGCTGAAAGGGGGAGACTGCTGGGTGCAGCTGGGTGGATCCCTAATCTCCCCCACAAACCCCAGAGGGCTGAAGCTCTGACTCTAGTGGGTTGTGTAGCCAGTGCCACAGTCTGAGAAGAACCCTGAATGATCTAGCCCAGTGGAGGAAGGGCACAACCCACCACTCGAGGGGTGGGACTGGGCTACATGTTTTATCAAAAAACACAGGAAGCCTACGTAGCAATGGGACAGTGTTCTCGACAACCCAGCAGCGCCTACAGGTCAATGGAAGAGTTGGGTCTAATCTCCCAGCATAAACAAAAAAGACACAGGAAGCTTCCCTAGTAAACTGAAGGAGTCCCAAGAAACCCAGTAGCGCCCTCACAGGCAGACAAGCAATCTCATCAAGCAGCTCTCTGACACCACAGCCAGGTAAATCCACAAAGATGGGAAAAAACCAGCCAAAAAAGGTGAAACCACCAAAGACCAGAACACCTCTTCTTCAAGGGATCACAACTCAACAACACAGGATCACAAGTTGACCGAGAAGGAGTGCGAAGAATTGACAGAAACAGGATTCAGAAGGTGGATAATAACAAACTTCTCAGAGCTAAAGGAACATGTTCTAACTCAATGCAAAGAAACCAAAAACCTTGAAAAAAGGTTAGACGAAATGCTAACTAGAATAACCAGCTTAGAGAAGAACATAAACGACTTGATGGAGTTGAAGAACACAGCACAAGAACTACGTGAAGCAAACACAAGTTTTAATAGCTGAACCGATCAAGCAGAAGAAAGGATATCAGAGATTGAAGATCAACTCAATGAAGTAAAAGAGAAGGCAATACAAGAGAAAAAAGAGTGAAAAGAAACGAACAAAGTCTCCAAGAAATATGGGATTATGTGAAAAAACCTAATCTACACTTGATTGGTGTACCTGAATATGACGGGGAGAATGAATCCAAGCTGGAAAACACACTCCAGGATATTATCCAGGAGAACTACCCAAGCCTAGCAAGGCAGTCCAAATTTCAAATTCAGGAAATACAGAGAACTCCACAAAGATATTCCTCAAGAAAAGCAACCCCAAGGCACATAATTGTCAGATTCACCAGGATCGAAATGAAGGAAAAAATGCTAAGGGCAGCCAGAGAGAAAGGTCAGGTCACCCACAGAGGGAAGTCAATCAGACTCACAGCAGATCTCTCAGCAGAAACTCTACAAGTCAGAAGAGAGTGGGGACCAATATTGAACATCCTTAAAGAAAAGAACTTTCAACCCAGAATCTCATATCCAGCCAAACTAAGCTTCATAAGTGAAGGAGAAATAAAATCCTTTACAGACATGCAATTATTGAGAGATTTTGTCACCACCAGACCTGCCCTACAAAAGCTCCTGAAAGAAACACTAAGCATGGAAAGGAACAAGTACCAGTCACTGCAAAAGCAAACCAGTTGGCAAAGACCAAAAATGCAATGAAGAAAATGAGTTAACTAATGAGAAAGAAAACCAGGCAGTAACAAAATGGCAGGATCAAATTCACACATAACAATATTAACATTGAATGTAAATGGCCTAAATGCCCCAATCAAAAGACACAGACTGGCAAAAAAATTTTTGCAATCTACCCATCTGACAAAGGACTGATATCCAGAATCTACAAAGAACTAAAACAGATATACAAGAAAAAACAACCCCATTCAAAAGTGGGCAAAGGATATGAACAGACACTTTTCAAAAGAGGACATATATGAGGCCAACAAACACATGAAAAAAGTGCTCATCATCACTGGTCATTAGAGAAATGCAAATCAAAACCACACTGAGATATCATCTCACACCAGTTAGAATGGTGATCATTAAAAAATCGGGAGACAACAGATGCTGGAGAGGATGTGAAGAAATAGGAACACTCTTACACAGTTGGTGGGGAGTGTAAATTAGTTCAACCATTGTGAAAGACAGTGTGGCGATTTCTCAAGGATCTAGAAATAGAAATTCCATTTGACCCAACAATCCCACTATTGGGTATATACCCAAAGAACTATAAATCATTCTACTATAAAGACACATGCACACGTATGTTCATTGCAGCACTGTGTACGATAGCAAAGACCTGGAACCAACCCAAATGCCCATCAATGATAGACTGGACAAAGACAATGTGGTACATATACACCATGGAATACTACGCAGCCATAAAAATCGATGAGTTCGTGTCCTTTGTAGGGACATGGATGAATCTGGAAACCATCATTCTCAGCAAACTGACCCAAGAACAGAAAGCCAAGCACCGTATGTTCTCACTCATAAGTGGGTGTTGAACAACGAGAACATGTGGACTCAGGGGGAGAAGCATCACACACAGGGGACAGTTGGTGGGGGTAGGGGAGAGACAATGGGGAGTGGGGGAGGGGAGGGGAGGGTGGGGGAGGGATAACATGGGGAGAAATGCCAGATATAGTATGCACCTAAAGTAAAATAAATTAATTAATTTAAAAAAATGGGGATTCTATATAGGCATGCTGTAGGTTCTGGTCTCACTCCTTTTGCTGTCATAACCAAATGCCACAGGCTGGGTAATTTATAAATAACAGAAGCATATGTATCACAGTTCTGCAGGCTGGAAAGTCCAAGAGCAAACTTCTAGTAGGTTCAGTTGTACAGGGAGAGCTGTTCTCTGTTTCTAAGATGGCACCTGGATGCTGCATTGCTTTGATGCTGCATGCTCTGCAGGGAAGGAGCACTGGTGACTAAGCAGAAGGGCAAACTGGCTGAATGCTGGGTGAAGCCTCTTTGATAAGGATCTTAATCCCATGTACGAGGGAGGAGCCCTCATGGCCCAATTATCTCTTAAAAGCCCCACCTCTTCATAGTCAAGTTGAAAACTCCTGAATTTTGGAGTGGATGCATTCAAACCATAGCAATGCTAGATCACTTCTTCCGTGGAACATTAGTTTTTAACAAATAAACAATGAAAGCTCTTTACTTATCCCTAAATAAAAGTGTTAGGTACATGTGCTTCCTCGTACTTGACCTATGTTTTAGTTATCAACGCACATTGGGAAGAAAGCATTCAAAGATATACTACCTACCACTCTATAGGCTCGGAAACCTTCCTGTGACCCGCTACAACTTCCTGCCCTTCACTTTTTCCTTCCCTGGGCTCATTAGCAGGAGCAGGATAGCCTAGTGAACGTCACTCTCCAGCTCTTTTCCATAGGTGAGTTTCAGTCAAAGGTGCTAATGAGGAGGGAAATGACCGAGAGGTAACAGAAGGAAAGAAAAGGAGCAGAAATTGAACACTATGTGTTACTACCTATTTAGGATTTGCTTTTGCCTGTATTCACAAGGATTTAAAATATAATTTAAACAAAAACAAAGGTTGCTATTGTGGTACAGAGTATAATAGATTCTTACTGAACACATCAGCCTTTCTTTCTAGCCTGTTCCCTACAATACCAGTTTTTATTAGTATTACCTTGCTTGTGGTTACCATAAGACAAGGCTCTTAGTGATTGATGGCTTGGAGCTGTGGGAGATTTATGGAATAGGAAATCATTTTAGGAATGTTAAGACTTCATCAGAAAATATAAGGTTCTTTACTTCCAGATACAAGCCAGAACAATGGAGGAGAAATTCCTAGATCCCTCAATAAAAGTGATATAACTGAGTTCCATAGGAAAACTAAGCAAATGGCAGCTAAGGGGTTTAATTGATTAGCTCTAAAAATTTAATTACAGTGTAATTTGTTAGCTTCTAAAAGGACTTCTCTCTAAATGAAAGATAATAGAATATTAAACTGCCATACGTTTTAATTTGAACCCCAATAATTTAAAATGCAGTCATAGGCTAAGATGGAAGTATTTGGAATGAATGAATGAATCTAAAGGAAGATTCAAAATTATCAACTAAAACTGAATTTAAGGTTTACAACATTATTCTACAAATGATATTATTTTTCCTCCTTTATCTCAGTTTACTATATCTTTAGTAGACTAGCTTTTGTTTCGTCTTTATTATTTTGATTAGTCATCCTCAGTAAAAACACAAAAGCTAAGAATTCAGAATTAAATCTGAAGTTTTTCTCATTTCAACAAATGTTTTAATATTTGATGCCCATGAGTGAAGTTTTGTTGTTTAAAGTAGGACTACTTATTTCTATTTTGCCATAATAGTTCCAGAATTATTTAGATGAGTTATCAGATTTAGAAATAAATATTATTTTTGTTTAAAAAATTTAAGTTAGGTAATAAAGCCCCTTTTCAAGTACAAGCTGGACGTGCTGCTTTAAGAGAAGTGTGTTGAAATAGGCTAAATGTTACCATTAAGAGACTCATTCCGACCCAGCGTCATTGGTTGGCCAGAACCACAGGGTGGGGGTGTGAGTCTACAGATAAGTCTCTTCTGGCCTGAACACCCACAAAGAAACATTCAATGGTCTGGAATACTAGATCCAGAAACCACAAACCAAGGGAAGGCAGTCAAAAGCCCCTTTACAAAGTTTAAATTGAGGGAGGGGCTGCAATACCTTTTCACACTTTTCCTCAGGTTACAAGCTGACGCAAAACTGACATTTATGTTCCTCTAAAGAGCTCTTATTATCAAGTGAGCTTGGTATCAGCCAACTGACAGAAAAGCAAAATTCAGCTTCTGAATTTCCTAACAGCTACCTTTCAGCACTTAATCTTTTGCATTTCCTTTGGCCCAGAAACAGATCATTCAGCTAGCTGGCTTCAATATCAGTACATCTATTTCTCAGGAAATAAAAATAAAAGACATAAAACAATCAAAAGCCCAGTGCATTGTTTTCCTGAACAATGATGACTAAGCATCACTGTGGAAGCAGAATCAGCCATGCCGTGGTTTCAGTCATGCACACTGATTTACAGTTTTGCAAATGTGTTAGAACACAGCCAAGGTTTCTTTCTACAGATAAACTATTGCTGCATAGGAAAATATGAGTTTTTAATTTTAAGTGTTTTATTTTACATTAAATGACAAAATACAACATGACAATGTTATACGATTTTCACTTTTTTCTTGGTGCTAATGAGGATGTTGCCTTTCTCTTAAAATTCTAGCGCTATAGCCAAGCCAGGAAGAAAACTTCAGTCTACGCTGTCAGCCCAGTTCTGAATAAGTTTCACTCAGGCTTCTGCCCAAGGACATTTTATAGTGCCTTCCATGTCACACCTTTCTCTTTATCATGAGGATCAGAGAAAAGTTTTAATGGTAAATTGATCCATATTCATAATTTCAAGGAGGATTGTATGATCAACAGAAGAAAGATTGCATTCTTTACACCACACAGACACAGACAAACACATACATGCATGAACACACAGAAACATATACACGATTTGCTTTGGTAACAAACCTAGCATCCCCAGGGATACAGGATAGAGATAACTATTTATCTGAAACTATCAATCATTGCTCTTTTTGTCTTTCTCTTTCTTCTCTCTGAATAATTAAGTCCCTCTAGTTTTTCTCTCAAATCTTGCTTTCTTTTTTATCACTGTACTTCTTTTTTTTTTTTTTTTAATTAATTTCAACTTGGAGAAATTTTCTCCTGCTGGGACAGTAGCAAACAGAATTGTCAATATAAATTACTATTTTTTTTTTAGAGATAGGATGTCACTATGTTGCTTAGGCCAGTCTCAAACTCCTGGCTTCAAGCGATCCTCCCACCTTGACCTTCTAAAGCACTGGGATTACAGGTGTGAGTCACCATGCCCAGCCAATAGAATTCTTCAGTTAACATTTAGATTCAAAAATAAATCTCAAATTTTATTTACCACATTAAAATGTTTTAATGAGGCTTCAAATAATTATTGCTTTGTAAAAAGTATTAAAACCATTTTAATGTAAGCATATAGATTATTTGTTTTTTTATTTTCTAATTTTTTCCCCCTTTTTAAAATTATACTTTAACTTCTGGGATACATGTGCAGAAAAGGCAGGTTTGTTACATAGGTATCCATGTGCCATGGTGGTTTGCTGCACCCATCAACCTGTCTTCTACATTAGGTGTTTCTTCTAATACTATCACTCCCACAATGCCCCATGCCCTCACATGCCCCAGTGTGTGATGTTCCCCTCCCTTTGTTCATGTGCTCTCACTGTTCAACTCCCACTTGTGAGTGAGAACATGCAGTGTTTGGTTTTCTGTTCCTGTGTTAGTTTGCTGAGACTGATGGTTTCCAGCTTTATCCATGTCCCTGTGAAGGACATGAACTCATCCTTTTTTATGGCTGCATAGTATTCCATGGTGTATATGTGCCACGTTTTCTTTAACCAGTCTATCATTGATGGGCATTTGGGTTGGTTCCAAGTCTTTGCTATTGTGAATAGTGCTGCAGTAAACATACAGGTGCATGTGTGTTTATCGTAGAATGATTTTTAATCCTTTCGGTATATACCTAGTAATGGGATTGCTGGGTCAAATGGTATTTCTGGTTCTAGATCCTTGAGGAATTGCCACACTGTCTTCCACAATAGTTGAGCTAATTTACACTCCCATCAACAGTGTAAAAGCGTTCCTATTTCTCCACATCCTCTCCAACATCTGTTGTTTTCTGACTTTTTAATGGTCTCCATTCTAACTGGTGAGAGATGGTATCTCATTCTGGTTTTGATTTGCATTTCTCTAATGACCAGTGATGAACATTTTTTCATATGTTTGTTGGCCACATAAATGTATTCTTTTGAGAAGTGTCTGTTCATATCCTTTCCCCACTTTTTGATGGGGTTGTTTTTTCTTGTAAATTTTTTTAAGTTCCTTGTAGATCCTGGACATTAACCCTTTGTCAGATGGATAGATTGCAATCGACACCCTAACACACAATTAAAAGAACTAGAGAAACAAGAGTAAATAAATTCAAAAGCTTGCAGAAGACAAGAAATAAGAAAAAGTGCTCAACATCACTAATGATTGGGGAAATCCAAATGAAAACCACAATGTGATACCACCTCACTCCTGCAAGAATGACCATAATCAAAATATCAAACGACAGTAGATGTTGGTGTGGATGCAGTTAAAAGGGAAGATTTCTACCTAGCTGGTGGGAAGGTAAACTACTATAGCCACTACGGAAAACAGTGTGGAGAGTCCTTAAAGAACTAAAAATAGAACTAACATTTGATCCAGCAACCCCACTACTAGGTATCTACCCAGAAGAAAAGAAGTAATTATACAAAAAAGATACTTGCACACATGTTTGTAGCAGCACAATTCGCATTGCAAAATCCTGGAACCAGCCCAAATGCCCATCAATCAATGAGTGGATAAAGAAACTGTAGTATATATACATACATACAATGGAATGCTATGTAGCCATAAATAAGAATGAATTCACAACATTTGCAGTGACCTGAATGAGATTGGAGACTATTATTCTAATTGAAGTAACTCAGGAATGGAAAGCAAAATGTCATAGGTTCTCACTGACATGTGAGAGCCAAGCTATGGGGACACAAAGGCATAAGAATGATGCAATGGACTTTGGGGACATAGAGGGAAGAGTGAGAGGAGGGGAGAGGGACAGAAGACAACAAATATGGTGGAATGTACACTGCATGGGTGATGGGTGCACCAAAATCTCACAAATCACCACTGAAGAACTTACTCATGTAACCAAATACCACGTGTACCCCAATAACTTATGAAAAATAAAATAATCAAATTAAGAAAACAATACTAGTTATAACATAAAAATAAAAGTACAAATATGTTTTAAAAGTATACATATAGTATAGATAGAAAAAAAAAGTTTATTTTTTTCAATTATAAACCTTAAATATTCAAACTTGTTTGAGTCATGCTTATTTATCTGTTACATATATAATATGTTATATATAAGTACATATATAAGGTATATGTTATATATATTACTATACATATATCAGTAAAAGTATATATACATACTTTTATATATGTATATGTGTATATATATATACCCACACACCCCTATATATATACACATACATTTATATGTGTATGTATATATATACATACATATCCCCCATATATATACATACTTTTACTGATATATGTATAGTAATACATATAACAGATATCTTACACATGTACTTATATATAATACATATTGTATATATATAACTGATAAATAAGCATGACTCAAACAAGTTCGAGTATGTGTGTACATATATATATATATATACACATATGTATTTTTAATATATGAAATATGCAAACAAAATGAGAATATCTGATTCATCGGTAGATTATGTTTATCTTTAAGGACAGGAAAAAAGGGGAGCCTATTAGCATTTCGATATCTCCTTTGAGCATCTTGTAGGTATTTTCTTACAAGAAGTAGAATAAAATTTCTATTTAATCAGTGCTATTCTTGGCTTATTATTTTATTCTGTGTTGTTTTTCCTTAAATTGCAACCTATAATGCAATAGTAGCAGGTAATTTTTGGAAGAGGTCGACAGTAAGAGATGTTTTTAATTGGAAGAGGAAAGGTGGTTTAGTTTAATGACTAACCTCCATTTCTACACTCTTTCCCCCTCCTCAGATTTGACATCCAAAAATGAGTCTGGTTTAAGCCACACACCTGTCTCCTCTTTCCCTCACACCTTTTGTGTAAGAGACAAAGATGTGAAAAATGTGAGTCCACTGGAGTCATACAGTTCTAAAAAGTGGTTAAGGGCAATAGCTGTCAAGCAGAGCTGTGGTCGTATAAAGAAAAATATGATTGCTTTAATTTTAATGCTTCAGCATTTACCATATGTTTGGTTTTTGTCACATATCTCTTTTGTTCGTATAGTCTATGTAACATTTGATTCTGTGGAGAAGACAATACCTTTCAATTACGTAGTGTGTTTATACGAAATTCTTGTTGGGGGGAAAATGTACACTAGACAGTGTCTAGTGAATTAAGTTTGACAATTTAAATAATATTAAAACTAGTCATTAATACAATGCCAAAACTACCAAAAACTATGCCGGTCTTTTGAAAAATATTCACAGTGTCACCCAGCTTTATTTTATTTTGTTTTATTCTATTTGGGGGAAGATGAACTATATGGTGAAGAATATCCCAGTTTGACTACTATTTTCAGATAAAACTCAACAAAGCTTTAGAAGAAAATTATATGTATTCCCAGACTCAACTCTAATTTTGATATCAAGGTTATGTATTTTTGCAAGAGGAATGTAGAGAAAAACAAACAGATGTTGCAACATACGAAGATCTGCCTTCCCTAGTTGACTGTGAATTTCCTTTTGAGATGTGCCAATTTATCTGCATCTGCTAGAGAGGTGCAGGAATTATCTGACCACTGTTTATCCAGAAAAAGACCACAGCAGTGTTGTTATATGGCATGAAACTGTTTCACATTTAGTTAACTGTTTAGAATTGGTCTGCTGAACTGAATCCTCACGTGCAGAGTTATAATTTTCACATTCGGTTTTATTTTTCCAAACTGGCGTGCAATGTTAAGGAGAGGGAGGTTATTGGTGGGAAAAGCTTATGGGGGAGGGTGGAGGTAAGAAAATACTTGGCACATCTGAGAACAAAAGGACCAGTGTGTCTAAGCAAGGATCTCCCAAGTAGAGTACAGTGGTAAGCAGGACAATCTATTGGAGTGCAGGAAGAAACAGAGTATGTATTCATGTTTACATTTTATTTATAAATGAGTTAATGAACTTGCTGATACTTAATATAAAGATAAATATGAGTGTCTTCCCAGGTCATCTGTCATTTGTGGTTATAATTTATAGATTGGTAGGAGTGCATGCCAGTTACACATCATGTGCAGTCTGAATGGTGTCCTAAGGGAAGAAGAATGTAGGCTCCCCCGTGCAAAAGTGTCATCATCCACTGTCTTACAGGTAACTGCAAAGCATTGTGTCATTAAATATGCTTCTGTAAGTGTAGCTACAGATTATATTGTCTGCTTTTGACTAATGTGACCTGCATAAAATTGGCACATGGCTTAAGATTGTTCCTCCAAGGAAGCCCCAGATAGACCATCTTGCCTGGAATCCTGCCTTTGCCACTTATGAGATGTGGTACTTGAATGCTTGAACAGCGCACATCTCTGAGTTTCTGTTTCCTCCTGCCTAAAATCAGATAATGGCATATTTCTCATGGATTGTGATGGAGATTAGATGGTGATATGGTTTGGCTGTGTCACCACCCATATCTCACCTTGAATCATAAGAATCCCCATGTGTCAAGGGCAGGACCAAGTGGAGATAACTGGATCATGGGGGAGTTTCCCACATACTGTTATTGTCACAGTGAATAAGTTTCATGAGATCTGATAGTTTTATAAATGGGAGTTCCCCTGCCCAAGCTCTCTCTTGCCTGCAGCCATGTAAGACATGCCTTGCTTCCTCTTTGCTTTCCACCGTGATTGTGAGGGCTCCCCAGCCATGTGGAACTGTGAGTCCATTAAACCTCTTTCCTTTATAAATTACCCATTCCTGGGTATGTCTTTATTAGCAGTGTGAGAATAGACTAATACAGATGGGTTAGCATATGTTCACCTCTTAGAACAGTACATAGTACATGCTATGGTCAGTTGCTATCACCTCTACTACTGTTACATTTGCTAGTGAATATAGGAATAAGCAAAGGAGGAGTGACAGAGCCCAAATGCCTTTACTTTGAGCACAAAGTTTTCATCAAGCATTGTATCAATTAGGATTCTCAGAGAAACAGAACAAATAGGTTACACTCACAAACACACACACATACATACAAATCACTTACATAAAGAGAGAGATGTTAAGAAATTGGCTCACGTGATGGTGGAGTCTAGCAAGTCTGAAATTTTCAGGGAAGACTAGAGACCCAGGGAAGAGTTGAGCATGCATTATCACGTTTGAAGACAGTCTGGAGGCAGAATTCCTTCTTTCTGGGGATCCTCAGTCTTGTTTCCTAAGCCTTTCAGCTAATTGGATGAAGCCCACTCACACTAGGGAGAGTATTCTGTTTCACTCAAAGTCTATTAATTGATTTAAATATGAATCACATGTACAAGATGCACTCTCACAGCAACATCTACCCTGGTGTTTGGTCAAACATCTGGACACCATAGTCTAGCCAAGTTGACACATAAAATTAACCATCACAGGCATATTACAAGTCAAAAACCATAAGAAGCTAATCAGAACTAATCTATGCAGTCATGTGTTCATTTTCTCCTGATTCATTTGTACAAAATAAAAATAGACTGTCAAGCTCCTTCTGTAAGTTGGTATGTCATTCTAGGTTCTGAGGGTATGACAGCAAATGAAATAGATTAGTTCCTGGATCATGGAGGTTATGTTTTGGTGGTGGTGTCAGATAAACAAGAGGCAAATAAATAATTGGCTGAAGTGTAAGGATTGCTTGAACCCAGGAGTTCAAGGCCAGCCTGGGCAACATAGTGGGACCCCATCTCTAAGGGAAAAAAAAATTATTTATTTATTTCTACTTTTATTAAGTTCAGGGATACATGTGCAGGATGTGCAGTTTTGTGACATAGGTGAACATGTCATGGGGGTTTGTTGCGCAATTATTCTATCACCCAGGCACTAAGCTTAGTACTTACTCATTAGTTATTTTTCATGATCCTCCCTCTCCTCCTACCCTCCACCCTCTGATAGACCCCAGTGTGTGTTGTTCTCCTCTATGTGTCCATGTTTTCTCATCATTTAGCTCCCACTTATAAGTGAGAACATGTGCTATCTAGTTTTCTGTTCCTGCTTTAATTTGCTAAGGATAATGGCCTCCAGCTCATCCATGTCCCTGGAAAAAAAAACATGATCTCATTCTTTTTTATGGCTGCATGGTATTCCATGGTGTATATGTACCATATTTTATTTATCCAGTATATCATTGAATGGGCATGATTCAATGTTTTGTTGATTCCATGTTTTGTTATTGTGAATACTGCTGCAGTGAATGTATGTGTCCATGTGTCTTTATAATAGAATGATTTATATTCTTTTGAGTATATATCCAGTAATGAGATCACTGGGTCAAATGGTGTTTCTGACTTCAGGTCTTTGAGGAATTACCACACTGTCTTCCACAAAGGTTGAACTAGTTTACGCTCCCACCAGCAGTGTAAAAGTGTCCCTTTTTTCTCCACAATCTCAGCAGCATCTGTTTGTTTGTTTGTTTGTTTGTTTAGTAGTCATTCTGATGTTGAGCTTTTTTATTTTTTTTATTTTTTGAGAAAGAATCTCACTCTTGTCACCCAGGCTGGAGTGTAGTGGTGAGATCTCAGCTCACTGCAACCTCTGCCTCCTGGGTTCAAGTGATTCTCCTGTCTCAGTCTCCTGAATAACGGAGCTTACAGGTACTCAGCTATCATGCCAGGCTAATTTTTGTACTTTTAGTAGAGACAGGGTTTTGCCATGTTGGCCAGGCTGGTCTTGAACTCCTGACCTCAGGTGATCCACCTGCCTCGGCCTCCCAAAGTGCTGGAATTACAGGCATGAGCCACTGCACTGGTCAAGCTTTTTTTCATATGCTTGTTGGCTGCATGTAGAACTTCTTTTAAAAAGGGTCTATTTTATATCATCTGCCTGCTATTTAATGGTTTTTTTTGTTTGTTTCTTGTAAATTTGTTCAAGTTTCTTATAGATGCTGTATATTAGACCTTTGTCAGATACATAGTTTGCAGAATTTTTCTCCCATTCTGTAGCTTGTCTGTTTATTCTGTTGATATTTTATTTTGCTGTGCAGAAGCTCTGTAGTTTAATTAGATCTCATTTATCAATTTTTGCTTAAAAAAATAAAATTTAATTGGCTTACACAAATGTGCATACATCAGGGTAGTTACAGCAATGTGCAGAATGAAGAGAATAGGAAATGCAATGGGTAGGAAGGTATATGTTAGCAACAGAGGCTTTAAGAGCAGATACCTAAAGGAAATGAGAGAACTATCCATGCAGATAGCACAGAGAAGAGCATTCCGAGCAGAGGGAAGAATAAAAAATAAATATTCTTGATATGTCCAAGGATATGCTAGGAGGTCAGTGTGGCTGAAGTTGAGCCTGCTGGGAAGAGATTGACACTGGATACAAAAGAGAGTGAAGTAAGGTCATGTACAAACTTGTAGGCCATTGCATGGTGGTGGTGGTGATAGGGATTAGAGAATTTTGAGCAGAGGAGACACATAATCTGATTTACCTTATAAAAGTGAATGACTCTGAGTATTGTGTGACCAACAGAGTCTGTGGGGGACAGCAGAGAGACCAATAGCAGTCTATTGCATTAATACATGTGAGGTGATGGTGACTTGAACTAGAGTGACAGCAGCGATGGTAAGGGACATTGCTCAGATTTCAGACATATGGACACATGGCTCAAGATGATTCCTACAAAGGATTCACAGATTGACTGACTTGCAAAAGTTTATGGTGCATTCTTCAAGTCTGAAGACAGTGTGGAGGCAGAATTTCTTCTTTCTGGAGGTCCTCAGTCTTTTTTCTTGAGGCTTTCGACGGATTGAATGAAGCCCCCTCACACTGAGGACAGCTTTACTCAAAGTCTACTAATTTAAATATCACATCTTTACAAAGGTACTATCACAGCAACATCTAGCCTCATGCTTGAGCAAACATCTGGACACCATAATCTAGCCACATTGACACATAACACACATAAGGTGTTTTGAAAATAGAGTCAAAAAGATTTATGAATGGAGAGAATATGGTTTATAAAATTAAAAAGAAGCCAAGGATCTCTCCATGGCTCTTATAGAGTTGCTAATTACAGATAGGGCAAAAAATGAGGAAGAAGTCATGGAGGTCAGAAATATGGAATTCTGTCTGGAGCAGTTACCTCTGAGAGCCTACGGACATAGACATGGAGGTGCTGAGTCAGCATTTTCTAGAATAATCCAGAGCCTGGTGTAGAGGACCAAGCTTGAGATGTAACTATGTACGTTGTTACATTCAGGTGGAAAGTCATGAGCATGGATGAGAACAACTGGGACAAAAGTGCAGATTCAATTTCTTATTGGATGCTGGTATATTCTGTCATTTAGACAGGTCTGAGAGAAGAGAAGCAGCAAAGTAAACAAGGCATCAGAAAATGAGTTTGGAAGGAACTGAGAGAATGGTTTTCCAGGAAGTCAGGTGAAGAAAGCATGTCAATGAGGAAAAAATGGCCAACCATGTCAAGGGCTGCTGGGTGGTCAATACCATGAGGACTAAGAATTGGTCAACGGATTTAGAAACATGAGGTTCATTGGTGACCTTGGCAAGCACAACTTCAGTGGAGCAATGGTCAAGCTAGAGGAGGGACTAAAGAGAGTGGGTACAGAAAAGTCTTTGGAGGAGTTTTGCAGTAAAGAACAGAGATATTGGTCTATACAGGAGTCAATGGATGTTTTTGTTTCGATTATCAGAGAGCGAACATTACAGAATGTGTATATGCTTATGGAAATAAATCAGCAGAAATGGAGGGAGAACATCAATCCAGAAAGAGGACGAACAATTCCCTGAGGTATGACTTGATAAAGGGAGAAAGGATGGGAACAGAAGGAGTTGTGCTTGAATAGGAGCACCGAATCCTTTTCTTATTAGTAGGATGGTGGCAGAGCATCTGTACACAAATGCAAATAACTTGTTAGAAGTGGCAGCAGATGCCTTCACCTTGGTCCCATTTAAAAATTGTTAGCTAGAAGGAGGATGCGGAATGTTCCCAACACAAAGAAATCATAAATGTTTGAGGTAATGTATATATTAACTACTCTATCTGATCACTATACATTGTATGTATCAAAATATCACTACATACCTCATAAATATGTATGACTATTGTGTGTTGATTTAAAATGATAAAATAAAATATATAAATTTACATTGTTTTTATTCTAGCTAATATTAATATATTGGTCAGAACAAAAGAGGGCGGTGTGTGTGTGTGTGTGTATGTGTGTTCTGTTAGTACTAACGGTGTAAACCTTTAAAAAATGTATATTTTATTCAGTTTACATTTAAAATTTTTTATTTTGAGTGTATTAGTGTACTTATGAATAAATACACAGATAGGCTTATATATATATATATATATATATATATATTTTTTTTTTTTTTTTAAAGAAAGAAAAAAGAGAACGAAGGAAAAAAGAGAATGAAAGAAAGGGAAAAAGAAGAAGAAAAAGAGGGAGAGAGAACAAGAATCTTGCTCTATTGCCCAGGCTAGAATGCAGTCTAAAGATGGGTATTGAAAAGCTCTTTTATACTAATAATTGTGTTATACAATGGAGACGGGAAGGAATAAGGGAGGAAAATAACAAACAGCCAACCAATATTTCATTTAAACCTATGAAATGCTATGCAATTGCTAAAGAGGTAAGAAGGACATTGTATAATGGCTTATATTTTAAATAAATGAAACTGTATAGAGGAATAATTTCAAAATGTATTTTTGATAGGGGTTTTTCATTATAGGAATCGTGAGACTACAGCTGTGGAATGTACATTGTGTATGAGTTGGATGGGTGTGTAGAGGGGGTGTTAATAGTTAAAAGTTAGAAATCTTACTTTTAAAAGTTAGAAAACCAATTCGGAAAGTCTTTTAAGACTGGCAAGGAGTCTGTGTGTTATCCTATTTGGGATAAGAAGATAGCAGGGAGATCGAGATGTAGCATGATAGGCTCACATTTTGAGTTTTGAAAAGTTTTTTTCATGGAGACAAATTATGAGGTTTCTTTGGTATTAGTAATAGAGGATGGAAGGCAAAGGAGAGAGGAGAAAGAGAGAGAAAGATAGAGAAAGAGAAAGAGAGAGAGAGAATGGTGAGGAGGAGGACCTGAATTTGGGAAATATTAATAGCAGTAATATTTGGGGGAGGAAAAAAAGATTACAAAAATTTAGAAGGCATTGGTGGTATTTATTAAGATAAGCAAAAAGGAATAAGAGAAAAATTGGCAGGAAGCTGTGGAAGAGGTAAATGATTCATTTATTTTTATATATATTCCATTCAAAATTCCTGTGGCCAACCCCAGTTGGTATACTCAGCAGGCGGTGTTTGAAATGAATATCTGAAGCCCAGAAGAGGATTCTGGTAGTGAAATGTTAGAGTCATTAATTTAACTTGAGAAATTGCATTCAGCCCTTGAAGCTGGCATCTGTCCTTCCTGTCCATGTTATTTTACTTTACTACATATTCATATCCATAAATAATAATGGCTATGTTTTGATTTTTAAATACTTTGTATGAATGGTACCAGTATGTATGCTTCCTTTGACGAGATGTGTTTACACTAAATATCATGCTGATATATATTGATCCGGTTCAGAGTTTGGCAAACTGTGGCCCATAGGCCAAAATTTAACCCACCATTAGTTTTTGTAGAAATTTCAGGCCAAGAAAGTTTTTTCACATTTTAACATTTGCTATCAATTTGATAAGAAATGCTAACTTTGAACCCCAACTTAATAAAATTGTATTCCCCCAAAAGGAAATCTTATATTCATCAGTAGACCTGTGTTATAAAATAAGTAAACCAAAAAACCTAAAAAACAAAAGTCTTTCAATTTTTATGCCTATATTTTGAATTTAACCAACCCCCAAATTTGTGAAAATTTGCTTTTTCTCTTGTTGTATAAGTATATACATAATATTCGCAGCTCACGTCTTTTTTTTCAACTCACATCTTGACTAAAAAAGCCTCAAAGAGTAAACCTGATCTAGTTAATTTATCAATTTTGGTGATTGATGTTTTCCCACGTTATAAGTATACTACAATTTATCTATTGATTACTTAAGTAATCATTCATTAAGTAATCAGAGTTGTTTTCTATGTATGCTATTAAAAATTTCTTATTTGAACCACGAATAACTTAGAAACGTCTAGTTTTCAAAATCTATTTTTAGACATATTCTTTCTTGCCATTTTTATTAAAATTGATCTGAATGAAATTGACATATAAATATTTACAACATATTATATGGTCAGTTTTTATAAATGTTTCTTAAATATGTTCTTTTAAAAATTTGTTCTTAAAAATTTCTTCTTAAAAATTTTGTATTTTATGAATGTGTGATGAGTTTTTTCTACAAGCAATTAAATCAATCACACATAATGCTGAACTCTAGGTACTTTTTATCTGATTTATTTGTTGCTATTGGAGAAAGGCATACATAATCAAAAATCAATTTTCTCTAGTTTTCTGTCAACTGTCTTGTACATTTGAGCGCTATATTGATAAATATGTGTAAGTGTAATGTTAATTTTCTGGTAAGTTGCTTCTTTATCATTAAATCATGACTATTTTTAAATTCTGAGATCTGTTTTCTAATATTGATAGTGACATAACAGCTTTTGTCTGGTTGTTATTTTCCAGTTATACTTTCCTTTCTGTCCTTATTTTCTATCCTGTATGACATAATATTTAAAGCATGTCTCTCAAATACTACATAATGGCTGGGTCATTTTATTATTCAAGTTTTAGAATCAGTCTTTTCACAGAAGAGTGTACAGTTGACCCTTGAACAACACAGGTTTTAACTGTGCAGATCCACTTATATGACAATTTTCTTCCACCTCTGCCACCTCTAAGCCAGCAAGACCAACCTCTCCTCTTTCCCTTCCTCCTAAACATACTCAAAGTGAAGATGACAAGGATGAAGACCTTTATGATGATCCACTTCCACTTAATGAATAGCAAATATATTGTATCTTCCTTGGGAGTTTTTAAATATTTTCTTTCTCTAGCTTATTTTATTGTGAGACTATAGTACATAATACCTATAACACAAAAATATCTATTAATCAACTGTTTACATCATTGATAAGGTTCTGATCCACAGTAGGCTATTAGTAGTTATGTTTAGGGGGACTCAATAGTTATACTTGGATTTCCAATTGTCTGAGTGGTCAACACTACTAGCCCCTGAATTGTCCAAGTGTCAACAGTATTTTGTTCGCAGGTAATGCCATTTGCTGATATACTGGCCGATATTTAAACTATCATATTATGAAATTTCTGTCTATCATAATTCTTATTTTGCTTCTCTTTTTTCTTTCTCTCTTTTTAAACTTTTATTTGAATAAGCTAATTTTACTTCCCTACTTTTTTTGAATGTGCTTTTTGTTTTATACTTTATCGCCTACTCTTTTGTGAAATAATGAATAGACTTTTAGTACAGTTTAGCATTTATAGAATAATTGAGCAGGTAGTACATAAGAGTTCCATACACTTATCCCACACTTACTCCACACTTTAGCCTCAGCATATAGTTTTCTTGATTTTTTAAAATTATTTCACTTGTGTAGCACATTTGTTACAATTAACAACCAGTATTGGAACATTGCTATTTACTATAGTCCATAGTTTATATTAAGGTTCACTCTTTGTTTTGTACAGTTCTATGAGCTTTGACAGATGCATAATGATCAATATCTACCATTATATTTTTATGCAGGAGAGTTTCATCCATGCTTCACCTATTCATTCCTCCCCACAAATCCCTGGTAACCACTGATGTTTTTACCATTTCCATAGTTTTTGCCTATCCAAAATATCATTCAAAGACAGTTCCTGACTTACGATGGGTCTACTTACCATTTTTCAGCTTTACGATAATGCAAAGGTGATACACATTCAGTAGAAACTATACTTCAGATTTTGAATTTTGTTCTTTTCTCAGGTGAGCAATATATGGCACAATACTCTTGTGATGTAGGGCAGCAACAGTGAGCCTCAGCAACCAGGCAGCCATGCATTCACAAGAGTAAGCAACTGACACTGTACAGTGTAGTGTATTCAATAAATTATGTGAGATACCCAACACTTTATTATAAAATAGGCTTTGGGATAGATAATTTTGCCCAATTGTAGGCTAATTTAAGTATTCTGAGAATCTTTAAGGTAGACTAGGCTAAGCTATGATGTTTGGCATGTTAGGTGTATGAAATGCATTTTTGGGCTGGGGGCGGTGACTCACACCTGTAATTCCAGTGTTTTGGGAGGCCCAGGAGGGCAGATCACTTGCGGTCAGGATTTCAAGACCAGCCTGGCCAAAATGGTGAAACCCTGACTACTAAAATTACAAAAATTACCCAGATGTGGTGGCAGGTGCCTGTAATTCCATCTACTCGAGAGGTTGAGACAGGAATTGCTTGAACCTGGAAGGTAGAGGTTACAGTGAGCTGGAATTGCACTACTGGACTCCAGCCTGGGTGACAGACTGAGACTGTCTCAAACAAAAAAAGAAAGAAAGAAAAGAAAAGAAAAATAAAAAAGAATGCATTTTTGACTTAGCATTTTCAACTTTTGATGGGTTTATTGAAATATAACTCTATCATAAGGCAAGAAGCATCTATAGTTGAAATTATATATAATGTAGCCTTTTTAGACTGACTTCTTTCATTTAGCAATATGTATTTAAGGTTCCTCCATGTGTCTTGATGGCTTGATAGCTCACTTCTTTTTACTGATGAACAGTATTCTACCCCAGTTTGTTTATTCATTAATCTGTTGAAGGACATCCTGGTTGTTGCCAGTTAACGATAATTATAAATAAAGCTGCTATAAATATCTATGTGCAGGTTTTTGCATGAACATTCGTTCTCAACTCATTTGCCTAAATACCAAGGAGCCTGATTGCTGAATCATATGGTAAGAGTATATTTAGCTTTGAATTAAAACTGTCCGCTATGGTTTGGATATGCTTTGCTTGCTCCCACTAAGTCACATGTTGAAGTTTGATCCCCAGTGTTGAGATAGGGCCTGGTGGGAGATGTTGGGTTGGGAAGGGTGCAATTTCCTTATGAATGGCTTGGTGCCATTCTCCATTTGCACAGGAGAGAATTCTCACTCTCAGTCACTGCGAGAACTGGTTGTTGGAAAGAGCCTTGTACCGCCTCATCTCTCTCTCTTGTTTTTTCTCTCACAATGTGGTCTCTACACACCAGCTACCCTTTCCCTTCTGCCATGAATGGAAACTTCCAGATGCTTACAAGCAGATGCTAGCACCATGCTTCTGGTACAGCCTGCAAAACTGTGAGCCAAATAAACCTCTTTAGTTAATAAATTACCCAGCCTTGGGTATTTCTTTATAGCAACACAAAAATTGACTAAGACACTGTCAAACTAGTTTTTAAAGTGGCTGTACCATTTTGCATTCCCACCAGTCATGAATGAGCATTCTGATGCTCTACATTATTGCAACTTTTGGTATTGTCAGTTTTCTGGACTTTATTTATTCTAGAAGGTATATAGTGGTATTTCATTGTTGTTTTAATTTGTAATTCTGTAATGACATATGTTGAACAAGTTTCTTTTTTTATTAATAGGCTCTGTTTTTTAGGGAAAGGATCTTAAGTTTATTAACTGGTATAATTTTAATTTCTCATGGAATAATTTTTCCCTACCCAGGACCAGACAGACAGCAAGTTTCCTGTCTCAATTTGTGTTGGTGAATGAGGTTTGCTTATTTTAGTTTCCTAAGGATTAAATTCTTTCCAGATATTTGGCATATATGGGAATCTCAAAATCAACTCTGTCTAGTGGGTCCAAAGTCACACCTTCTTCCTTGGGGTGGACTATAGACCTCCAATAAACTCCTAGGCTGCTGTAGTGTTGACACATGTAACTCCATTTTTGATTTGGTGCTCTCCTTGATTTTTGGAATTGGGCTTTTCCATTCTTTCTCTCATAAGTAGGTATCTGTTCAGTAATTATTGAAATGTGGCCTTACTCTTTATGTGGTAGAAACTGAATATTTTTTTTCAAAGTACCTAGAATATAAATGTTCTAAAAAGAAAATCAATGAGACTCATGAATAAGAAGAAAAATGTTAAAAATGTTAAAAAAATCAAAGTTACCATCCTCAGAAACCAGAAAAGAGAAGAGAAAATGGAAAAAAAATACAAGCAGAAGTAATAACATTGAGGTAATCTCTTTTTAATTTTAAGACAGAAATGCAAGAGATAAAATAAAATGAAAAGCTAAATTTTTGAAAAGATTAATAAAATTCTAGCCAGAGTGGTAAGAAAGTAGAAAAGAAGAAACACAAAATATCAAGAATAAAAGATGGGCTTGCACTATAGTCCTGTAACTCAAAAAGATACTGAAGGGATAATAAGAGTATGCCACAGACTGCTTAATGCTTATACATTTGACAAGTTGGCTGGGCACAGTTGCTCATACCTGTAATCCCAGCACTTTGGGAGGATGAGAAGGAAGAATTCCTTGAGGCTGGGGGTCTGCGACCAGACTGGGCAACAGGGAAAGACACTGTCTTTACAAAAGATTTAAAAGATTAGCCAGGTATAGTGGCATGCACCTGTAGTCCTCACTTGTCAGGCTGAGGTGGGAAGATCACTTGAGCCCAGGAGTAGAGGCCACAGTGAGCTATAATGGCACCACTGCACTCCAACTGACTGACATAGAAAATTCCTGTCTCTTAAAAAAATTAATTTAAAAATAAAAGTACATTTTAATGTATAAATTTGACAACTTAGGTGAAATGGATCAATGTAAAATAGCTATTGAAAAAATACTGATTTGACCCAGGTTGAGGACCTGGCTACAGAACAGTTAATTTCCTCTCTTCAGTAGCTGATTAAGTCTACACTCTAACCATTTCCCTTATTGGGCACTAACACTCTTGGCTACTGTGCACCTGTTTTTTATTACTCCAGGGCCAGGTAACAAACAACTATGAACACCCTCGATGCTCTGGAGCCCATCTTTCATATAATTCAAATTATCCATTCCACAGGAAGCTCAGGAAACTTAGCTAACCTGGCCCCATGTGCCATATTAAGCTGACCCCTACTGCTCCAGGTCACTGTTACCCTGTCCCTGGGAGCAATTCCTTTTGTGACCTTGCCTGGCAGCCTTTTCTCATTTGGAGCTGTAAGTAACAAAGAGCTGTACCTTTCATCTAACATGTCTAGTGTCATTGTGTTGTGTCCTACCATCCAAAGTATCTTATAATCTTGTAAAACAATCAATCCTTGAAGAAAACATTGACTACTAAAACTCACTTAAAAATAAATCATCTGAAGAATAATATTATAGGTATTAAATAAATTGAATTCATAGTTAAAATCCTTCAGAAACAAAAACAAAATCCTCCAGGCTCTAGATGGTTTCACTAGCAAATTCTACCAAACATTTAAGGAAGAAATAACTGAAATATTACACAATATTTTCTAGTAAATGACACAGTAGGAAGCAGTTCCCAGCTAATTTTATGAGGCTATCATTACTTTGATACCAAAACTAGACAAAAGCATTAAAATGGCAGAAAAGCAATACACCAGTATCACTCATGAACCTAGATGTAATAATTCTCAATAAAATGTCACAAATTGAATTCAACTTATAGAAAACGTATAATATGTGGTATCAAGTGAGATTTATCTCAGGAATCCAAGGATGGTTCAACATTAAAAAATCGGTGTCATTGACCACATTAGCAGAATAAAAGGAAATAAACACTAATCTTAACAGATGCGGATAACAGAAATAGCATTTGACAGGGTTAATGATTTACTTACGATAAGAACTCTTTGCAGACTAGGAATATTAGAGGACTTCCTACACATGATGCAGGGCATACCTAGGAATTAAAAAAAAAATCAGCTAACATTGTATTTAATTATGAAAACATTGTATTTAATTATGAAAAAAGCTAAAGATTTACTTACGATAAAAACACTTCGCAGACTGGGAATATTAGAGAACTTCCTACACATGATGCAGGCCATACCTAGGAATTTAAAAAAAATCAGCTAACATTGTATTTAATTATGAAAATGTGTGTATTCCTTCTAAGATGGGGGACAAGAAAGGCATGTGCCCCCTTTCTACTTCTGGTCGTCATTGTATTAGAAGTCCTAGTCAGTGAAATAACACAGGAAAATCAAACAAAAGAAATATAGACTGAACACGGTGGCTTATTCCTATAATCCCAGCACTTTGGAAGGCCAAGGTGGGCAGACCTCCTGAGTTCAGGAGTTCAAGACCAGCCTGGCAACATGGTGAAACTCCATCTCTACTACAAATTCAAAAATCTTCTGGGTGTTGGTGGCGCACATCTGTAACCCCAGCTACTCAGGAGGCTGAGGCACGAGAATCACTAGAACCTGGGAGGCAGAGGTTGCAGTGAGCCGAGATTTTGCCACTCCACTCCAGCCTGGATGACAGAGTAAGACTCTGTCTAACAAAAAAAAAAAAAAAAAAAAAAAATGTGTGTGTGTGTGTATATATATATATATATATATATACACACACACACATATATAGGAAATGAAGAAATAAAACTATTCACAACTAATATCATTAACACAAAAAGTCCCAAGGATTTTATAGATACTTGTCAAATTAATAAGTAAACTTTTCAGTGCCACAAAATTGCAGTAAATATACAAAACTAATATTTTTATATACTGGCAAGAAACATTTCAAAATTGAAAAAATTTTAAAGGTACCTTTTACAATGGCAAGTTTAAAAAATGACTGGGGTAACATAAATCTAACGAATATGTACAGAAACTGTATGCTGAAAACTATAAAACAAAGTAATCAAAGGTTTACATTTGGCTAAGAAGCTTAGTCAAATAAATAGAAATATATACCATATTCTTAAATACATTCAAATGGGATGGAAATATATACCATAATTTTAAATTAGAGGACTCATTATTGTTTAAAAATCAACTTTCCTCCAAATGACATATAGATTCTGTTATGTATACATTCAAAATTTCAACATTATTTTTGTACATTTTAGTTAATCTGATTTTCAGATTTCTATGAAAAGTTAAGAGAAAAGCCAAAACAATTTCGAAAAAGAGCAAAGTTGGAAATCAAGAGAATGTTACGTTTTTGTAAAACAGACATATGGATCAATGAAACAGAACAAAATTCACAAATAAACAAGTACAAATGTATTGTTTGCGAAATGTTAATCCAGTTCAATGCATAAAGTATAGTACATTCAACAAATGATGCTGGAATACTAACAAATGCTGTTGGGACATCATATGCAATAAAATGAACTTTAGCCCTCACCTCCCCGCTTAAACAAAAATTAACTCATAATGGTTCATTGGCCCAAATGTAAACCTAAAAGTATACAACTTTCTGAAGAAAATACAGGAAAAAAATTCTGTGTGAACTTTGGCCAGGCAAAGTGTTTCTGATAGTATACCAAAAGCATATTCTATTAAATGGGAAAAAATAGTAAAATGGGTATCAAAATTAAAAATATCTATTCTCCGAATAAAACTAAAAGTGAAAAAAAGTGCAAACCACTGACTGGTAGAAAATATTTGTAAATAATAAATCTTTCAAGTCTTTGTGTTTAGAATATACATAGAGACTTCATAGAGAATATACATAAATTCAATAATGAAAACCAGACAATCCAATTAAAAAGTGAGCAAAAGCTTTAAACAAACATTTCAGAGAAGGTATATGGATTACAGATAAGCACCTGTAAAGATGACTAACAGAATTAGTCATTAGGAAATGCCAGTTAAACTACAATGAGATAATACTACATACACATTAGAATCGCAAGAAACAAAAATAAACAAACACGAATGCCTGGCAATACCAACTGTGTGAGAGTGCAGAGGAACTGGGATTCGGCTGCATTGCTGGTGGGGTTGCAAAATCATACAGCAACTTAAAAACAGTTTGACTGTTTCTTATAAAAGTAATCATATACATAGCACATGAATTGGCACACCTGTAACTAATTATTTATTGATGAGAAATGAAAATTTATGATCATACTAAAACCTGTAAAATGAATGGTGTCTGTAGCTTGACTAAAATCACCATGAACTGGAAACAACTCAAAGTCTTTCAGCCTGGGAATGGATACATGAACTGTATAGTGCATCCATACAATAGAATATTACTCAGCAATGAAAAACATGAACTATGGATACATGCAGTGACACGGATGAATCTCAAATGCACACAGTATATAGTCTTAGAGGTAAATGCACTATATAACTATATTTAAGTGGCATTCTAGAAACAGCAAAACTGAAGTAACAGAATCGATCAGTGGATGCAAGGGTTGAGGTGGAGACGAGGGGTTAACTGCAAAGGGACTAGATTAGGGACGTTTTTGAGATCATGGAAATGTGTTTAGTTTGTGGTGACAATTACATAATTTTTAATTTTTGTCAAATATTTATAACTATCAAAAATAGTAAATTTTACTGTACACAAATTTAAAAATAAAGCCATGCTTCATAACTATCACTTCATACTGTCAATATCCCATTCCCGTTAAAAATGAATATTGGCTACATGTGTGCCTGGATGTTGTAGGTATCCTTTCCACCTTCCTGGGAAGCATTAAACATTGCTCACTGGATGAGTCAAGAATTAGAGGGATGATCTGGTTTGTAATTGTCCTTTTTATGTTCTAAATAGACTAATTTCACATACCTCAAGTCCTTTCCTAAGATGGATGGCTCCAGTAAATCTCTCACTCCTTCATCCCATTTCCAGTAACACGAACGACCTGGGTTTTCCTACATCCGCCCCACCCTAAGGCAAAGACAACCTCCTGTGGGGACCAGCTTGTTGGTGGGAATAGGATGTTTCCACCCCCCCACTGTATATTGACACTTGCTAAGTTTCTTGCCATAAATCACTTGATGACATCACATTGTTGCTATAAATCCATGAACAAATAAGCTATCCTTCCATTAGGGAACATAAAAATGGTCCGTTTTCAGACTCAGTCTGCATACTGTTTATGGGTTGCTTGCTGCTTTCAGGGTTTTTACAAGAGAACATCCACTGTTTCTTTCTGGCCCTACTCCAGAGAGGTACCTTAATATTGCCTATTTTCCAAGATATTTGGTGAGAACACTGCATAACAGAGCCACATTTTCCATCAGGGACCTGCACCACATTTTCGTCTCTATTTCCCAGACAAATTAAACCCACTGTTTTATGAGCTTCTTCAAAGGCACTGCACAGTAGCTAACTTTATTGAATATGGATACTACTTCCACTCAGAAAAGGAATCATAAGATAACAGGACCTAGAGCTTACAAATTCTGGAGCCCAGTAATTATTAACTTCAGATAGTAACTTTAGGATCTGACCCTGAATTATTTAACTTCCTTAGAGGAAGTTAGGCAATGGGCTAATCTATGTCATTGGAATTGAAATTACCATGACCTCAAATATTTTATTTGTTTACACAGGGGATGAAATGGAATCTACAAGCATCAACCATCAAGTGGGGGGGGGATAAATTCTTATGTCATCCATCCTTTCAGTTTTTTTTTTTATTTGAGATGGAAAATGATGCTCTTGTCTCAGCAACCTCAACATTCATGTCTATAATTTTCTTTTATGTTTTTAAAGTCGGGAGTTTTGTTAAGGATTTTAACCTAGTAGTAAGTTGGAGTGACAATGAATAAGTGACTTCTTTTTGCTCAAAGAAATACATGTATTTATAGATACATATATGTATTTATAGATAGAATTACATATATGTATTTATAGATACATATATGTATTTATAGATAGAATTACATATATGTATTTATAGATATATAGTATATGTATATTTATTTATAGAAAGAAAAATCTACATATAATATTTTGACTTATTGCTTATTAACCCTTTCAGTTATTATTGCTAGATTATCCAGGTCAATGCTTAGTTTTTATTTTGGTTTGGTTTGTTTTCTTTTCTTGCTGTCCAAATTAAATTATTTAGGTATGACAGATTTTGGATACTTGTCCAATTATTTCTGTGGTTCTTAGTTTCCCCTTTTGTTTAGCTAAAAGCAATTATAGTAATACTAAATAAAATAGGTAAATTCATTATTATATGATAAGTAGGATGGTAAGTTTGTTGCATATGTTTTCTCATTTTAAAGCCACAATAATTCTCTGGGGTGTAGATTATCATTATTATTCTTATTTTGTAGGTTAGGGAAATGAACATCAGAAAATTGGGCAACTTTCTAACCTTGCTCAACTTGTAAAAGGAGGATCATGATTTCAAATGCATGTCTGACTTTAGGGAGCATTCTTTTCTCTTTTTTCTTTTTCTTTTTTTTTTTTGAGATGGAGTTTTGCTTTTGTTGTCCAGGCTGGAGTGCAATGGCATGATCTCAGCTCACTGCAACCTCTGCCTTCCAGGTTCAAGCGATTCTCCTACCTCAGCACCTGAGTAGCTGAGATTACAGACATGTGCCACCACGCCTGGCTAATTTTGGTATTTTTAGTAGAGATGAGGTTTCATCATGTTGGCCAGGCTGGTCTCGAACTCCTGACCTCAGGTGATCTACCCACCTCACCCTCCCAAAGTGCTGGGATTGTAAGTGTGAGCCACTGCACCCAACCAGGAGCATTCTTTTCAAAACAATCCAATACTGACCCAATTTTACCAATAATTTAATCAAAAAGAGTGGTAAATCATTTACCCAATATTTGTTAGGAAAATACCTTACTGTGTTTGAAAAAAAGAGTGACATGCAACTTTACTTTGGATAAAGTTTTGTTGAAGTTGGTTTTAATCAAGAATCAATAATGTAAGATATCATGCATATGAGTAGGTAAGGCAAATCACAGAGTGCAAGATACATGTATTGATTTATCGGTGAGTCTTGAATGGTTTGATATTTGATGGAAATTTCATCTGCTATTAAAATGACAATTCAATTATTTGGGTTTCAAAAGTACAACACCACGATCCTGTAAAAATATCACCTTGGACAAATGAGGGAGATATGGATAATTAGGTAAAGGTTTTTGGTTAACTGCCACCTTGATTACTGGTCTTAGGGTATTTCAGGAATTTCTGAGTTGCAAATATTTGAGAGGCTATTGGTTTTCGTTATAGAGAAATTCACTTAGTGGGCAGCTCCAAAAGTTGAGTTGGGAGTTAGCCTCTGACTGTCACAGGGAATTTATGCACACTAATTCCAATGAAAGATGATCATCCCAATTCCTCAAGACTGATAGAGAAGCCAAGAACAAGTGCCAAATTAGAATAGTAGCTGTGAAAGTTGAGTTTATCCCAAGATAGAAAGAAACTAAACAAGTATTAATGAATGTGCTATTAAGGCAACCAAAAATGTCAGACACAAAAAGATCAAGAATAACTGTCAGCTTCTAGAGGCCCAGAGTTTCCAAGTCTCCAAGAGGGGTAAAGGCAATGATTAAGTGTTACTTTGATACTATAAAACATAAATCTCAAAAGGAATAAAGACAACACATCCAGTTTAAATGGTTTCCTTAATATTTGTAAAGCTAGATCCAATATGAAACCTCCAAGGACATAGCAGATGACTTGAAATTTCGTTATGCAGGGTCAGAAGAGTATCTGGAGTCTATATACACAGAGAAGGATAAGAAGCAGTTACTCTAAGAATCAAGAGTCTTCCTACTTCTAGAGAGAGTGGAACTCAAATGCTTTAGGATAAAATTTTGAATATCTGTGTGCAGCATCTAGAGCTTTAAGATATCTACATATACACACACCATAAATCACAGATAATCTGATAAAAGCTATTGATCATCTACCCAGAAAAAGCGTCCACCTATATACTCAAATATTTTTCACAATTCTGTTCGACTGGTTAGAGATGTTTAAGAAATCCACAGCCTTTGCATGAAGAACCCTTACAATAAGACAGTTTAAAATCTGCATTTGTCTATCTCCTTTCTTGTAAATTACTCTACTGTATCTTAAATCATTTTGTACTTTTGTTGAATTTACCTATTTATGGTGGTAAAACTGCCTTTTACATCTACAAGGTCATTGTGGACTCCAAGAAGTAAAAACTGGACAATACGTAGTACAATTAAAAGTTGTCAGTTACTTTGCCGGGCGCGGTGGCTCACACCCATAATCCCATCACTTTGGGAGGCCAAGGCAGGCAAATCATGAGGCCAAGAGATCAAGAGCATCCTGGCCAACATAGTGAAACCCCATCTTTATTAAAAATACAAAAATTAGCTGGGCACGGTGGCATGCACCTGTAGTCCCAGCTACTCGGGAGGCTGAGGCAGGAGAATCGCTTCAACCTGGGGAGGAAGAGGTTGCAGTGAGCTGAAATTGCACCACCGCACTCCAACCTGGTAACAGAGCAAGATTCCATCTCAAAAAAAAAAAAAAAAAAGGAAGTTGGCAGTTACACGTTTAAATAGATCTTCCTCATCTTCTAACTCTGGGAATGTGAGCAATTTAGTTAAGTTTTTAATTTTCAGTGTTCTCATCTATCAAAGGAGGATTGCGCTTTCATGGATCTTAGTTAGATTTAAATAAATATATGTGATGCCTAGTTACTTCTCTGGTACCTACTAGCTACTCAAATAAATGTAGGTAGTTGCTATTATTACAAACTTTATGTGTGGGGTGTGTATGCATGTGTGTCTACTCTCATATGATGGGAATACTTTTCTCCCTCATGAACATGTTAAAAAGAAGTATATAAAATTTCATGAAATGCAATCCCTTTGTGACTTTGCACTGAAGAAACGAAGACATTTTTCTGCCCTTTAGATGGTGTGTGGGAGTTAGGGTTGAGGGGGGAAAGTTTTCCCATTCCAAAGAATTAAAGTAGATATATTTGGTTTGTTCCACATACCTACCCCACCACCACCACCACCACCACCAGCAAACAAAAAAACACACACAAAAAAACCCCAAAACACATGGAAGAACCCTAGATAATTAAAGGACATTTGAAAGGTCAGAAAATTGGCAAGGTGGCCCAGATTTGCACGTAAAAATATGTTGTTCCTAATGTAAAACTTAAGAGTAAATGTGTGCAAAAGAAACTTCTAAAAATCCCATTTAAAATTGGCTTATTTTGTATTTCAAAAACCCATTAAACTAACACTAATGAAAATGTTCACATAGAAGTGTAGCAAACTGAGGGCACTCAGCTGTGATGCTGGTAGCAAAAAGAGATTGGAGATGAGCAGACTTAATGGTGAACACGAAGAAGGGGAATCCCTGGTAGGCACAGTGATAGCCAGCTGATAACACAGCCAGCTTGATGGGCTTCCCTTCCTAGGGCCCTTGTCCCGCAACTTCCAATTCAAATGGAAGGTGAAAAAGTCATAATCATGGTTCTTTTGTATGCTTTCCATGTAGATAGAAATCTAAAATCCTATCACGTCAAGGACGCTATTGATATTTTTATTCAAGGGAGAAATATTCTACAATGTTTGATTATTATATGTACCTCTAAGTAGGTAGGTTCCTGGAGTTGCAGAATTGTCCTATACCTCACTTTAAATTAAGATTTAACTGTGACAGGCGACTTGGGTCACGTGTCTGTCCTTAAAGATGTCTTTCCATCTTTAATTCAATTCCGTGACTTGGGAGTGTTGTTTTTCAATATTTGTGGACAAAAGTGATTGACTTCAGTGCTGGAGAAAGCAGAATGGCTGTACAGTAGTTCATCAAATAGCTGTCAGCCTAAATATGCCCCAAATCATGTTTTCTTACTGAGGCTTCATTTTGGCCTAAATCTTGTTCCAACACCCCCGTCTTTTGACAGGAAAACCTTATATGCCAAGTATCAGCAAGGAAACATAATTATTACTAAAATTGAAGCAGGTACCATTAAATCTTTTCATTTCAATTTGGAAATATAAGATGAAGAGTTTAATATTAACTTGAACAGTCAGTTTCAACTAGATCACTGTGTTTTACAGCTAATAGCATTAAGACATCACTACTACAGCTTCTCGAAAAACAAGTGAGGTATTATAGTTAGTCCAAGTAGACATATTCTACAACGATTTGATTATATTTATATGTTTTCTTGCAAACTCCAGTGGTATTTCTCAAAATTTTTAGGTGTCAACATATGGTTTCAATTTCTCTGAAATATATAGCATAGCTTGTTCTCAGAGAAAACACTGCCAAACAGGACTTGTAAATGTATCTTGAGGTGAAACTTAACACCTCATCTTTTCCTATAAGGCTCCTTGGCTAATACCTGCATAACCACCGCAGATGAAAAATCACACCATTACCCAAATGAAGCTTTCTCAACCCGAAAAGGGAAACAGGTTTCCCTTTCTTATACACACTGACCTATACTCTAACAGATTTTTTTGAGTATAAAAATTATACACACTAACTTAACAATTTTGACTATCAAAATATTGACATTTCACTTATTTAAATACTTACCTTTGTGATAAAATTCATAACAATTCAATCTAAAGGAATCAGGGTACCCAAATTAACAAAATAGTATATTTTCAGTAGAAAAAAAATTGTTGAATCTTTCTTGGCATGCTGCAGCTCCAAAAACAGAAAAGAAAAAAAAAGATTTTGTTTAATTTCTAATAGAAATATTGCCAGAACTTCTGATTATGCTGTATTTCCTGGTGTACTAAATGTTTTTAATGAATTGTTTATCTTTAAGGTACATTTCAAATTCACTATTTGTGCACTTAATACACATTTAAAAGTTTTCTGTGTATCTTTAGCATGTACATGGGTGTGCACATATACATACATGTTTATATCTGTTTTTATAAATATAAAACTCTATAATGTAAATTTAAAATTTTAATTTGATACCTGCAAGTTTTGTCTGTATTATAACCCCAATCCAAATAGTGGATGGATCTGCTTTTATACCTATGAACATGTTGTAGACATTTTCTCAAATAATAAATTGTCAGGGAACGTGAAGTTTGTTTGTTTCTTAGTTTTTATATAGCATAAGCCCCGGTATAGTATGTGCATATCCATTACTGATAAAGATGGAACATGGTCCATATAGGGAAAAAGTACTTCTCTTTTTTTGCATTTATGGAAAGAAGGTAATATTAATGAGAAAAAGAGAGATTTTTATCTATGACGTTTTCCCCTAAGTTCCAAATGATTATCTTGAAGTCATAAACAATCTAGCCGTCCATTAAACTGTATCCCTAAATTATTCAAGATTTTCATGCTTGGCCACCTTCACACGATTATTATTTTGTCTCATACCAATGATGTTTATAAAATATGTATATAGAAACAGACTAAATAGAACTAGACAGTGCTATGCTCCAGTGAGAACAGAGCTCACTCAGTGCAGTTCTCTTACTGATATTAGGAGCAAATTGCAGGAAGACCAAAACTCCAGTTATTTTATTTGGTTAGTGCTTTAATTTGATTATAAAAGTGAAAGAGATTATATGAAGAAAAAATTTAAAAACACAGATAAACCAAAAAATGACATTAAAACATATATGTCAGTCATCAAGATGTGCAACTATAAATATGTGTTCTTGCCCTCTTTTAAACAAATTACACCCATAACCTACACATTTTTGTTAAAATATACAGATGGATTAGTAACATTTTTCCATGCCAATAAATACATTTCAGGGTTTGTTTGTTTGTTCCAGTATCATGTCTAATTAATTATGGATACGTTTCTGGAACACACTAAATTGTATTTACAAAAATTGGACTTTTAGTTTATTTCTGACTTTATAGTTATTCTCTTATTTTTAAAAACTTACATACACAGATTACTATAAAATGTTGACTATGTTTCCAATACAGGGCTTAGTGCCCTGTTTGCATGATATGGTTTAGATAAACTACACCTTGGAGCCAAATACAGATCACTGCCAATTTTTGTAAAGCCACACCCAATTTGTTTACATATTTGTCTATGGTTACTTTTAAGTAACAATGGCAGAGTTGAGTAGTTGCAAAAGAAAGACCATATGGCCCACAAAACTTAAAATGTTTATTCTCTGGGTCTTCACAGAAAATGTGTGCTTGCCTCTGATATTAGTCCAATAGGACTCACAGTGATGATGGAAATGTTCTATATCCACTCTTTCTCATATGAGAACCACTATATATATGTGACTATCGAGCACTTAAAATGTGGCTGGTGTGACTGCAGAACTGAATTTCTAGCCTTATTTGGTTTTGATCAATTTAAATTTAAATTTAAACAGCCTATGTGGCTTGTGACTACTCTAATGGATGTCACAAATATAGAGGTACTTACTTGTCTGTCAAATTCCAAAGCCCATACTCCTAATGATGTTATGTATGAGAATTTCTGGAAGGCTAAAGATTTAGTAGCTACATCTTTTGTAGTTATTTTTGCACTAAATTTCAGAAGAAAGGGAGGGAGGAAGGAAGGGAGGGAGGGAGGGAGGGAGGGAGGAAGAAAGGGGGATGGGGAAGGAAGGAAGGAGGAAGACAGAGGGAAGAAGAAAGGAAGGAAAAGAGGATGGAAGAAGGAAAGGAGGGAATAAGGGGGAGGGAGGGAGGGAGGAAGGATGGAAGAAAGCAAGGAAGGAAGGAAGGAAAGGATGGGAGGGAGGGAAGGAATGGGAGGAAGAAAAGGAGGGAAGGAGAGAGGGAAGAAGGAAGGAAGGAAGGAAAGTAGGTTGGCTGAGTCCTTCAATGATTAAGACACAGCTACCATGTCCAGGAGAGGCTTTGTGCTGCAGTGGGTAGCCCCAGACACTGAAGCCAGGCTACTCTGCTTTGAATTCTCATTGTCTCACTTCACAGCCATGCCTTGGGCATATTACCACTCCTTGTGGAGCCTGTGATTTCATTTGTCAAACAGATATTATAGTCCCTAGCTCCATTTGCTTTTTGTTGAGGCATAAATGAGTTATAAATGACAGCTCTTTGAAAAGTACATACATAGTAAGCACTGCCTAAGTGTTAGCTCTGACTATTGGTAATAATCCTTCTGCAGGTAGAAGGATGGTTGCAACACAAGCCTGGCCTCTGAGGAGCTCATCTCCAATTGAAGGATCTCTTCTATGTCTCAGGCTGACTTCAGCTGATAGTAATGGCTGATTGGGTTGATTGGGGGAAATTCTGAGGTTGTTATTCAAGTTCAGAGAAAAAAAGTGTCCTCAGAATAGAAAAGGGGTACAGTCACATGTATCTGATGGAGTGCAGGAAAAGCTACCCCAAAATATGGCACGTTGGCATTTGAGAAAACAGCAGAAGCAGGAAGGTCACTCTCACCTTACCTCCATCTTTCTCCCCAAAGTAGGCTGAAAAACTTGGGAAGGTGGCCGTCTGGCCTTCTTCCTTCTCCCCTTGTTACCAGCAGTTAGCCTGTACAGGTCTGCAGCAACCTCAGTTCTTGCCTCCTCAGAGGAAAGAATTCAACCAAGGGGCATAAGGCAGAATGAGACACCAAGGCAAGCTGTAGAGCAGGAGTGAAAGTTTATTAAAAAGTTTAAAGCGGGAATGAAAGGAAGTGAAGTCTACTTGGATGAGGGCCAAGTGAGCAACTTGAGAGATGAAGTGCATGATTTGACCTTTGCCTTGGGGTCTTACATGGTGGTATGCTTCCAGGGTTGCATTACTTCTCCCCTGATTCTTCCCTTGGGGTGGGCTGTGCACATGTGCGGTGCGCGGTCAGCACTTGGGAGGGCCCACATGCACGGTGTGTCTACTGAAATTGTGCACATGCTCATTTGAGGCATTTTTCCCTTACCAGTCAAGTACTCTTACAGGAAGGTCATATACCAGTTAAACTTACCTTTTTGCCTCTTAGTGCGCATGTGTGAACCCACTTGCCCAACTCCTGAGATCTTACCGGGAAGATGTTGACCACCAGTTTCAGTTATTTCTGTGTATTTGGAGACTGCCTTTTCCTGGCACTGGCTGTGACCAATTATTATTCTAGAGAGACAATAGCCTGACCACCACCTGATGGTTGCCTGACATTTCTGGTGGGGTGGGGGGCTTTTGTACCCTGCTCATGTCTGATAAGCTACCTACCCTAACATTCTAAAGACCCTCATGTGTCAGATGTCCTGATCTCTACTTCCATGGAAGAAATGTCACACTAAGATGTCAAGAAGGATCTGAATAATCAGGCCTTGCTAAGCTCTCCCAAATTTGTTTGCATTAGCACACACCCTTTTATCCTCCAATCGTACTTCTAAATAACGTCCATAAACATACAGTTTTTCCTTGTGTTTTCGCATCTTCATTTCTGAAGCCTGCCATGTCAAACAAAACTTCTATTAAATTTGTATGATTTTCTCTTGTCAACCTGTCTTTCATTATAGGGTCTCATCCATGAACCTTGTGATGAGTGAGGAAAAGATAGGACATTTTTTCCCTGCATATCTTGCTGTATCTCTAGTCTGATAAGGGGAAGGAAAAACAAAATTAACATTTTAGTGTGTTATTTTTACAAGCTATTGATTTCCCTTAAAACATAGGTGCATGGACATATAGAAGATGGCCAATTAGGAGCAGCTCAGGATTGCAGCTCCCAGCGAAAGCACGGAGGGTGAGTGGACACCACATTTCCAGATGGATTTTTATTGCCCATAGACCAGGAGATTCCCCAGCGGAGGAGCCCCATGGGTCGCCAGTGAGCCTGGTTTGGCTGGCGTGGCTGCTTTCGCCGGTGCAGCTATCTTGCTGGCAACCCAGCGTGGAGGTTCTCCCTACAAAATACATGGGTCTGGGTGCCGTTTTAGCTGGTAACTGGAGCTCCGGGAAGGCAGAGTCACCCATTCATCTGATTAAAAGGGGTCTGAAACAGGGAGCCAGGCCAGGAGATTCCTGGGCAAAAAAAGCACCATAAATCTCAGCACCACTGTTTCAGCTGTTGCAGTGGGTCCCTGCACAGGAAATCACACAGATCCCAGCACCTTTTCAACAGGCGACTGGAACACCTGGGGAGACAGTCGACTGTTAAACTAAAAAAGGCTCTGAGGCAGGGAGCCAGGTGATCAGGCTCAGCTGGTCCCACCCACACAAAAAAACAGCAATTGGAAATGCTCTGGATTGAGAATTTCACAGCAAGCACAGCTGAACCTGGGATGGTCCAGCTCTGTGGGGAAGGGGCATCCACCATTACCAAGGCAGTCTACCACTACGGAGGTAGTTTGCTATTGCCAAGGCAGTTCTAACTACACCAGTATAAACAGGACTGCAGGGAAGTTCACATGGCAGCTGGGCAGAGCCCACAGCAGCTCAGCAAAGCCTCTGCAGGCAGACAGTGACTAGGCTGCCTCCTCGCTGGGCAGGACAGCCCTGAAAAAAAGGCATCAGCACAATATAAACTCATAAATAAGGCCCTAACTCCCTGGGACAGAGCACCTGGGGAAAAAAAGGGGTTTATGAGTTCAGCTGCAGCAGACTTAAATGTAACTGCCCAGCAGCTCTGAATGAACAACGGAGCTCACAGCTCAGCACTTGAGCTCCTATAAAGGACAGATTGTCTCCTCAAGCAGCTCCCCTGATCCCCATATATCCAAAGAGTCACCTCATAAAGGAGAGCTCAGACTGACATCTGGCGGGTATCCTTCTGGGGCAAAGACAGCAGAAGAAGAAACTGGCAGCAACCCTTACTGTTCTGCAGCCACTGCAGGTGATCCCCAGGCAAGCAGGGCCTGGAGTGGACCTCAGCAGTCCTACAGCAGAGGGGCCAGACTGTTAGAAAGAAAACTAAGAAACAGAAAAAAATAACTTCTTCATCAACAAACTGGACGTCCACTCAGAGACCCAATCTGAAAGTCAACAACTACAAAGACGACAGGTGGATAAATCCACAAAGATGGGAAGAAACCAGTGCAAAAAGGATGAAAACACCCAAAACCAGAATGCCTCTTCTCCTGCAAGGGATCACAACTCCTCACCAGCAAGGGAACAAGGCTGGATGGAGAATGAGTGTGATGAATTGACAGAATCAGGCTTCAGAAGGTGGGTAATAAGAAACTTATGTGAGCTAAAAGAACATGTTCTAACCCAATGCAAAAAAACTAAGAACCTTGAAAAAAGATCTGATGAAATGCTAATGAGAATGAACAACTTAGAGAGGAATATAAGTGAATTGATGGAGCTGAAAAACACAACACAAGAACTTCGTGAAGCCTACACAAGTTTCAACAGCTGAATTGACCAAGCAGAAGAAAGGATATCAGAGGTCGAAGATCAACTCAATGAAATAAAACGAGAAGGCAAGAGTAGAGAAAAAAGGGTAAAAAGGAATGAACAAAGTCTCCAAGAAATATGGGACTATGTGAAAAGACCTAATCTATGTTTGATAGGTGTACCTGAATGTGACAGAGAGAATGAATCCAAGCTGGAAAATACTCTTCAGGATATTATCCAGGAAAACTTCCCCCAACCTAGCAAGGCAGGCCAATATTCAAGTCCAGGAAATACAGAGAACACCACAAAGATATTCCTTAAGAAGAGAAACCCCAAGGCACATAATCATCAGATTCACCAGGGTTGAAATGAAGGAAAAAATGCTAAGGGCAGCCAGAGAGAAAGGTCAGGTTACCCACATAGGGAAGCCCATCCGACTCACAGCAGATCTCTCAGCAGAAACCCTACAAGCCAGAAGAGAGTGGGGGCCAATATTCAACATCCTTAAAGAAAAGAACTTTCAACCCAGAATTTCATATCCAGCCAAACTAAGCTTCATAAGTGAAGGAAAAATAAAATCCTTTGCGAACAAGCAAGTACTAAGAGATTTCATCACCACCAGGCCTGCTTTACAAGAGCTCCTGAAAGTGGCACTAAACATAGAAAGGAACAACCAGTACCAGTCACTCTAAAAACATACCAAATGGTAAAGAGCAGCAACACAATGAAGAAACTGCATCAACTAACAGGCAAAACAGCCAGCTAGCATCAAAATGGCAGGATCAAATTCACACATAACAATATTAACCCTAAATGTAAATGGACTAAATGCCCCAATGAAAAGACATAGACTGGCAAATTGGATAAAAAGCCAAAACCCATTGGTGTGCTGTATCCAGGAAACCCATCTCACATGCAAGGATACACAAAGGCTCAAAATAAAGGGATGCAGGAAGATTTACCAAGCAAATGGAGAGCAAAAAAAGCAGGAGTTGCAATTCTCACCTCTGATAAAATAGACTTTAAACCAACAAAGATCAAAAGAGACAAAGAAGGACATTACATAATGGTAAAAGGATCAATGCAACAAGAAGAGCTAAAGATCCTGAATGTATATGCACCCAATACAGGAGCACCCAGATACATAAGGCAAGTTCTTAATGACTTACAAAGAGACTTAGACTCCCACACAATAATAGTGGGAGACTTAACACCCCATTGTCAATATTAGACAGATCAACAAGACAGAAAATTAACAAGGATATCCAGGACTTGAACTCAGACCAGGACCAAGCAAACCTAATGACATTTACAGAACTCTCTACCACAAATCCACAGAATATACATTATTCTCAGCACCAAATTGCACCTACTCTAAAATGGACCACATAATTGAAAGTAAATCACTCCTCAGCAAATGCAAAAGAATGGAAATCATAACAAACAGTCTCTCAGACCACAGTGCAATCAAGTTAGAACTCAGAATTCAGAAACTAACTCAGAACTGCACAGCTTCATGGAAAGTGAACAACTGTCTCTTGAATGTTGACTGGATAAACAGTGAAATGAAGGCAGAAATAAAGATGTTCTTCAAAATCAACAAGAATGAAGAAACAACTTACCAGAATCTCTGGGACACATTTAAAGCAGTCTCTAGAGAAAAATATATAGCAATAAATGCCCACATGACAAGCAAGGAGAGATCTAAAATTGACATCCTATCGTCAAAATTGAAAGAGCTAGAGGAGCAAGATTAAAAAAACTCAAAACCTAGCAGAAGACAAGAAAAACTAAGATCAGAGCAGAACTGAAGGAGATAGAGACACAAAAAACCCTTCGAAAAATCAATAAATCCAGGAGATGGTTTTTCGAAAAGATCAACAAAATAGACAGACCACTAGCCAGATTAATAAAAAAGAAAAGAGAGAATAATCAAACAGATTCAATAAAAAATGATAAAGGGGATATCACCACAGATTCCACAGAAATTCAAACCATCATCAGAGATTATTACAAACAACTCTATGCACATAAACTAGTAAACCTGGAAGAAATGCATAAATTCCTGGACACTTGCATCCTCCCATGCCTAAACCAGAAAGAAGTCACAACCTTGAATAGACCAATAACAAGGTCTGAAGTTGAGGCAGCAATTAAGAGCCTACCACCCAAAAAAAGCCCAGGGCCAGATGGGTTCACAGCCGAATTCTACCAGACATACAAAGAGGAGCTGGTACCATTCCTTCTGAAACTATTCCAAACAATCCAAAAGAGAGAATCCATCCCAAATCATTTTATGAGACCAACATCATCCTGATACCAAAACCCGGCGGAGACTCAGCAAGAAAAGAAAACTTCAGGCCAATGTCCATGATGAATATAGATGCAAAAATCTTCAATAAAATACTGGCAAACCGATTGCAACAGCACATCAAAAAGCTTATTCACCATGATCAAGTAGGCTTCATCCCGGGGATGCAAGGCTGGTTCAACATACGCAAGTCTATAAATGTAATTCACCGCATAAACAGAACCAAAGACAAAAACCACATGATTATCTCAATTGATGCAGAGAAGGCCTTTGACAAAATTCAACAGCCCTTTATGCTAAAAACTCTCAATAAACTAGGTATTGACAGAATATATCTCAAAACAATAAAAGCTATTTATGACAAACCAACAGCCAATATCATACTGAATGGGCAAAAACTGGAAGCACTCCCTTTGAAATCTGGCACTAGACAAGGATGCCATCTCTCACCACTCCTATTCAATATACTGTTGGAAGTTCTAACCAGAGCAATCAGGCAAGAAAAAGAAATAAAGGGTATTCAAATAGGAAAGGAGGAAGTCAAATTGTCTCTATTTGCAGACGACATGATTGTATATCTATAAGACCCCATCGTCTCAGCCCAAAATCTCCTGAAACTGATAAGCAACTTCAGCAAAGTCTCAGGATACAAAATCAATATGCAAAAATCACAAGCATTCCTATACACCAATAACAGACTTAAAGACAGCCAAATCAAGAACCAACTGCCATTCACAATTGCTACAAAGAGAATAAAATACCTAGGAATACAACTAACAAGGAACGTAAAGGACCTCTTCAAGGAGAACTACAAACCACTGCTCAATGAAATAAGAGAGGACACAAACAGATGGAGAAACATTCCATGTTCATGGTTAGGAAGAATCAATATCGTGAAAATGGCCATACTGCCCCAAAGTAATTTACAGATTCAATGCTATCCCCCATCAAGCTACCAATGACCTTCTTCACAGAACTGGAAAAAACCACCTTAAACTTCATATGGAACCAAAAGAGAGCCCATATAGCCAAGTCAATTCTAAGCAAAAATAACAAAATGGGAGGCATCACACTCCTGGACTTCAAACTATACTACAAGGCTACAGTAATCAAAACAGCATGGTACTGGTACCAAAACAGAGATATAGATCAATGGAACAGAACAGAGGCGTTGGAGGCAACACAACCCATCTACAACCATCCAATTTTTGACAAACCTGACAAAAACAAGCAATGGGGAAAGGATTCCCCTGTTTAATAAATGGTGTTGGGAAAACTGGCTAGCCATGTGCAGAAAGCAGAAACTGGACCCCTTCCTGACACCTTACACTAAAATTAACTCCAGATGGATTAAAGACTTAAACATAAGACCTAACACCATAAAATCCCTAGAAGAAAATCTAGGCAAAACCATTCAGGACATAGGCGTAGGCAAGGACTTCATGACCAAAACACCAAAAGCATTGGCAACAAAAGCCAAAATAGACAAATGGGATCTAATCAAACTCCACAGCTTCTGCACAGTGAAAGAAACAGCCATGAGAGTGAATCAGCAACCAACAGAATGGGAAAAAATTTTGCAGTCTACCCATCTGACAAAGGGCTGATATCCAGAATCTACAAAGAACTAAAACAGATTTACAAGAAAAACAAACAAGCCCATTCAAAAGTGGGCAAAGAGTATGAACAGACACTTTACAAAAGAAGATATACATGAGGCCAACTAACATATGAAAAAATGCTCATCATCACTGGTCATTAGAGAAATGCAAATCAAAACTACATTGAGATACCATCTCATGCCAGTTAGAATGGCAATCATTAAAAAATCTGGAAACAACAGATGCTGGAGAGGATGTGGAGAAATAGGAACACTTTTACACTGTTGGTGGGAGTGTAAATTAGTGCAACCATTGTGGAAGACAGTGTGGTGATTTCTCAAGGACCTAGAAATAGAAATTCCATTTGACCCAGCAATCCCATTACTGGGTATATATCCAAAGGATTATAAATCATTCTACTATAAGGACACATGCACACGAATGTTCATTGCAGCACAGTTTACAATAGCAAAGACCTGGAACCAACCCAAATGCCCATTGATGATAGACTGGACAGGGAAAATATGGCACATATACACCATAGAATATTATGCAGCCATCAAAAATGATGAGTTCGTGTCCTTTGTAGGGACATGGATGAACCTGGAAACCATCACTCAGCAAACTGACACAAGAACAGAAAATCAAACACTGCATGTTCTCACTCATAGGCGGGTGTTGAACAATGAGAACACATGGACACAGGGAGGGGGAGCATCACACACTGGGGTCTGTTGGGGGGGAAATAGGGGAGGGACAGCGGGGGGTGGGGGAGTTGGGGAGAGATAGCACAGGAAGAAATGCCAGATATAGGTGATGGGGAGGAAAGCAGCAAATCACACTGCCATGTGTGTACCTATGCAACAATCTTGCATGTTCTTCACATGTATCCCAAAACCTAAAATGCAATTAAAAAAAAATAGGTATATGGCCTAATGGGATTTGACACTCTCATTTATATAATTTACCTTTCTTTGAGTTATCTGCAGTGAGTGAGCATTCAGGTAAGTATTTATTGCATTTATGGTTTTTTTTGGTGTATTTTCTTGTAAACCAGGACACTGGGTCCTTGAATTGCAAAAAACAAACAAATAAACACAACAATAACAAACAGCAATATCATAAAGAGGACATGAAAGAACAATAATTGACAGTGGTGATTGCAGTTTGCATTTTGGAAGAAGGACCAGCTTTTGTTAGACTGATTCATTTCTTACTTGGCTTTCTGAAGTTCTGAATTTTTCTTGGAAAAATACGTTGCTTTATAATGATTTCAAAGCCTGCTTCTATTTGGCTCAATATGCCACAAGAAAATGAAGGCAACAAATGCTTTATAAATGAAGAATGACCAAAATAGCCTAATACATCAGTGTAACCAATAATAAATGTTGTCTCTGGATAGCCATTTACAAAATTACTGACAATGCAACTCTTGATCAGAAAAACAAATCTATAAGGCACAATTCTTTTAACTTAAATTCATCATACATAAATCTGTGGAGTTACCTGGCCTTGAACATAGGCACATATGTGCACATCTTTATCAATCTACATATACATCTTTGTATTTTATATCTACATAGATAAACATCTGCTGGAACTATATCATTCTGAGTTTACTTGAATTATAGCAAAGATTTAGGCATTTGTTTTTCCTTTTCCATTTAAAAAACTTTAAAAATGGAAAAATCTAACCACAAAATTGATATTTATATAAACGGATTTTCTTCATGCATAAAGAAACAGTCACAAATAAATCAGTTGAACTTAAAATGTATACTTTAACTGCCATAACTAGCTTCCACATCCAGATTACATTTTGTAACTAATTCATTAGCATTGCTTTTCCCAGGTTAGCAAAATAGCAGTAGCATCTCAGCAGTCACTTTACTCATGAGATATAAACATATAGTAGAACTAGAGTATAATTTGATTTTTATTAAATTCATTCTAATAAGTGAAGAGTTATTTTGACAAAAACACGTTACATAAATTTTTAGAGAGTTAACTAGGTGTGGTCTTTAGAGTATTAATTAGCAGAAAATAATTATTAAATGCACATTTCTTGTTATAAATAACAGAACCAAAGTGTAGAAACAATTCAACAGATTGTCATACAAATCAGTTTCATTTTAAAATATTTTAATCACCTTTCCTCTGATTTTCTAGTTTATAAATATTTGAAGAAAAGCCTGTGGGAGAGGGAGAATGTGTGTAATTTCAATCTTAAGTCAGGGTACTATTAACGTTCAAATGTATTCTTTAAGTAATATACTAATTTTTGATTTTATATATCAATATTGCACTCTATATTCTTTCCCATGCTCCTTTTATTTTCTGAACTCTATAATACAAGCACTTTCTTATGTCATCAAAACAAACTAGCAAATGAAAACTAACTTTGTAAACAGTACTGGAATGGCTATATATAAATTCCACTGGTCTACAGTTGGAGTCAGTCAATTTGTTTTCTGTAAATGGCCAGACAGTAAGTATGTTCTGCTTTATGAGATATATGGTCTCTTCAAAACTACTGAGTTCTGCTATGGTAGGGCAAAAGCAGCCAGTCACTACATAAACAAAGAGGTGTGGCTGTGTTCCAGTTAAACTTAATTGTGGTTACTGAATTTTGAATTTCATTTAATATTCACATGATACAAAATATTATTTTGCTTTTTAGGTTTCTTCCAACCATTTAGAAATGTAAAATCATTCTTAACTCATAAGCTGTATAAAAATTAGGAGGCTGGCTGCATTTGGATGGCCCACCATGTTGGATGACTCTGGTCTGCAGCTTCTTTGACTTATAGCATCTCCAAGTCTCTCCTAAACTGATACCCAAGGGTGCTATGCTTTGGTTTACCCATTTTGTTTCCACATCACACCTTATTTTATCCAAGAACAGTGTCACTGGTTAAACATTTTACTTTTAAGGGAAGGATGTAATGAACTGAGAGACTTTGCTAAAGGGATTTCTGAAAATTGATTCTAAAGTTGTCTTCTCCCAGAGTCTAAAATCAATCCGATTTATGAATATTTGCCTGAGATAGTTTGCTTTTTTAAAAATCAGTAATTATAATTTGTTATTGTTCTTATAGATGATTACTCTCAAAACAATGGTAGATAATAAAGTATAGGATATTCTACCTCTTGTGTAGAGTATTTCACAAACTTAGCAAAAAGAAAACTGGCCAGGTGTGGTGGCTCGTGCCTGTAATCCCAGCACTTTGGGAGGCTGAGGCGGGCAGATCACCTGAGGTCAGGAGTTCAAGACCAGCCTGGCCAACATGGTGAGACCCTGTCTCCACAAAAATAAAAAAATTAACCAGGCATGATGGCAGGTGCCTGTAATCTAAGCTACTCAGGAGGCTGAGATGGGAGAATTGTTTAAACCCAGGAGACTAAACTGTAAGCCAGATCGGGTATGAGGTGAGGAGGTGACAGGAAGGGCATAGGGAGGTGGGTTGTGGGCAGAGGAAGAGGAGGGAGGCTCTGGCTAGGGAGTGGGTAGGGCCTGGATTGGGATTTGGTTCAGACAGGCTGGGAGGAGAAAGGTCAGAGGGGTCGATGGACAAGGAGGATACTGAGTTACTGGCAGAGGCAGGAGGGGCAGAAGGAAGGGAGAGAAGGAAAATTTGGGACTGGTCACATTGAGAGCAGAGATTAGGGAGGGATTGTAGTGTAAAAAAATGCCTGGACATAGGCACTTCAGACCATTTGCCCATTAGTTGACAAAAATTTTCTAGGTCTTGCAGAATAGAAAAGTTGAAAGTGCTGTTTTTTGGCCATTTGGAACCATTGTCTAATTTGTATTGAGGCCAGGCCGTGTTACAGAAAAACTTAGAAGTTTAGGTTTCAGATTCTATGACAGTTGAAGAGGTTTTAGGTTTCTTAGGATGCAGGCTAGAGGCTAGGCAGAGGAATAGAGGGCGGAATATTGCCCCTGGGGAAGGAGATAAGTTTTCAGGAGAAAAGTAGAGTAGAGACAGGAGAAGGAGCGAGCAGCTACTAGAGTTTTCAGTAGGTGTTTCTGACTGAGTCCTGGGCTGTAACATGGGTGATTGATCAAGGCAGGTGTCCCCGCTATTGACCAGGCACTAAGTGAAGACTGTCTTCCCTAGTTGAGTCCATGACCAATGTTAGAGTTTGTGAGCACACAGTTAAAGAGTGTCTCCTTTGCCTCCATTTAGAAAGAGAAGGATTTAAAGGAAAAGAGAGAGAGGGAGGGGAAAGACTACTTACCCAATCTGTAGGTGGCGAGAGGGTTGTTGGGCTCGTCTTATGCACTGAGGCTGCAGGTAGGTCTCTTCACAGAGGAACAGCGGAGACAGGGGGTCCATCTCCCCACAAGAGTACCTCTGTCCTGGGTTTTGGCACCAAATGTTAGGTGCGCTCTGAATGAAGAGACCACCTAAACAGGCTTTGTGTGAACAACATAGCTGTTTATTTACCCAGGTGCGGGCAGGCTGAGTCCAAAATGAGAGTCAGTGGAGGGTGGTGGGATAGGAGTTGGTTTTATAGGTTTGGGGTAGGCAGTGGAAAATTATAGTTCAGGGTGGTTTTCTGCAAGCTGGGAGAAGTGTTGCAGGCTTAAGGGAGGTGTCACAAGGTCTAGTGTCACAAGGTTGGGTTATCAGTTAAGGCAGGAACAATGGCAGAATGTTGCAAGGTCGGTTAATTAGGCACTGTAGGAACAGGCCATCCCTCTTCTTCTGTGGTTTTCCTTACATCAGACTTTCTGGCTCCAGGACGTCTTCTGGAGGTGTATGTGAGGGTCACAGGGGTCACCATGGCCTGAGCAGGGTACAGCCCATAGTGCAGTCAGTTTAAAGGACCTTACATTAACTAGGTATCATCATCTTGAGTATAGAGATAAGAAAATGAAAACTTTGAGGTTTTTAGTAACTTAGATCACATAGTCTACAGAATGAAAAATTTGAACTTGGGCCAATCTTGACCCCTGTTATATTTTTAAATTTTAAGTTCAGAGGGTTAAGTCTTGATTGTTCACCACAGTGATTTAAAACTACCTGAAGATTAATGGGGCTTAGGACATTCTACTCCAAAATATGGCACCTTGGCATTTGAGAAAATGACAGAAACAGGAAGGCCATCTCACCTTCCCCTTGCCCTTCTCCCCTGAAGCAGGTCATAAGAGCCCCATTCCAGGGGTACTCTCTCTATGCTTGGATGAAAGAAATTTATCTCTTAAGACACAGAAACATAGAGAGGAATCTGAACAAACAGGCCTTACTAATCTCTCTCTACCACCCCCAGTTTATTACCATTAGATCATGTCATTTTGTCCTCCAATCATATTTCACTCTTCAGCAAACCTAAGCATAAAAATACTTATACAAGTTTATCTATTTTTTGGGGGGAGGGTCTTCATTTCCTTATGAAGTTTCCCACATCATTAAAAAAATAAAATTTATTCTATTAAGTAACTGTGTGTGCATTTCTTTTGTTAAACTATCTTTTGTTGTGGAGGTCTCAGCAATAAACCTTGTAGTAGGTAAGGAAAATATTTTTTTTATCCCCTACAAGATCATGTTTGCAACATTCATGTTCTGGCAAAATTTCATTTTTTGGCAAAATAATTGGCATATATGTAAACAATAGTAACAGTTTCCCAATATGTTTAAAGATTGTCTTTAGTAATTTTATTTTTTTTTATGTGTCCCCATAATATGTAAAAGCACTTTCCCCAAATGTAACATTCCACATTATGGAATGATCTGTCTTTGAGAGAAGATTCATAGGGAGAACCTGCAGTCACTGTTCTTTTTCCCTCCAGGATTAAGAGCCAAACTCTAACATTTTCTTTTGCTTTGCTAGGAAGAAGGGGGAAAAGTACCCGTGAGAGTACATTGAGACAACACAATTTGCATATCTTAACAGCCTCCCATGATACCCTGCAAGCCAAGAACAGTTGAAGGATATTGAGTTCCTTTTACACAGCATAACCAGCGGAAATTACCACTGATGTTAATTTGAAACAGAATGAGATAGCCAACTGAAGTGCCTTGAGGAAGTATACAAAGAGAGCCTTCTCTTGTTCACAAGGTGCTGACAGTGTGGGTGAGAGTCCATCCTGTGCAGCTGATGTAAGGAATGGCACATCCTTAAATCTCAACACCTGGGCAGAGCTTGGGAGATTTTGAAAGAAAAGCTAGACAGACAGTTTCTCATAATGACACTGCAAAACCCCCCAAAGCCATCTGCAGCTGGCTCACTTAGGAACCAAGTTTAAAAAAAAAAATCTTTTTTTTTTTTCAGAAAGGCTCATTTATCAATGCCAACAAAGCTAAGCTTCTTAATAAATCCTAAGTTCCCATTTTGGGTAGATATATCTTTACATTATTACTGTTTCCGAGAACTCTGAAGTTACTGGCTGTTGTACACAACGAGAGGGTGAATCAACCTGTTTAATCCGAAGTGCAGTCTGCAGAGAGAGAACACCGGTTCAAACATAAACCAATTTACCATTCCTTACAGAATTTCATTTTCTATTTGTTTTCACTGAAAACATCATCTCCTTCAAACCACATGAAATTCAAAATGGAATACATTGGGATTATTGCAGATAAGCATTTAAGATACACAGGCTACCCTTCCCTTTTGTGACCACAACTCTGCCAGCAAGCAATCTGCTTGTTTCCCCAAATAATCAGATTCTGTGTATTCATTAAACTGGTGATCAATGTCTCAAAGATGCTTCGATTAAAATGCTGGCTTAGAGAAACAGCAAAATGTTCTTCCTAAGTAATGAGAGGCATACTGGGGAGGCAGTACAGGAAAGAAAACTTATTACTTTAGAGCAAAATTGATTTTTTCTAACCTATGACATATAGGCTCTTAATACATAGGATGTCATGAGGTTAAACAGAATGAGCATGATATAATGGCATTGTCTAAGTATACAATGCAAAGCTATTCGTTATAGAATAATTTATTATACTATAGGTTCAGATACACTGTCTTCGAAGCCATCTAAAAGCCTTTTTAGAACAAAGTGAGATAAGAATAAATAATGAATAGAAAATACTTCCCTCTGGTTGCATCATCAATTCCCAGCCTACATAATTTATGTACATTGAAAGACCACATTTTTTTTTAAGAAAAGAACAAAAATAAAAAAACTCTGATTCTCACCCAGGAAGCACTTATAATTTTTTTAGGGTTCAATGATATGCTTGTGGAATGAACAGTCAATCATACACAAAGGATCATCTCTAACTATTATAGAACATATATTACAGGAAAAGGGTCCTGATCCAGATCCTAAGAGAAGGTTCTTGAATCTTGAGCAAGAAAGAATTTGGGTGGAGTCCATAGAGTAAAAGTGAAAGCAAGTTTATTAAGAAAATAAAGGAATAAAAGAATAGCTACTCCACATACAGAGCAGCAGCATGACTGAGTATAGGCATAGTTATTTCTTCATTATATGCTAAACAAGGGGTGGATTATTCATGAGTTTTCTGAGAAAGGGATGTGGAGTTCCAGGAGCTGAGGACTCCTCCCTTTTTTAGACTATATATGGTAAAACCTGGACGTTGCCATGGCATTTGTAAATTGTCCTGATGCTGGCAGGATTATGTTTTAGCATGCTAATGTATTATAATTAGTGTATAATGAGTAGTGAGGACAACCACAGGTTGTTTTTGTTGCCATCTTGGTTCTGGTGGGTTTTGGCTGGCTTCTTTATCACACCCTGTTTTATCAGCAGGGTCTTTGTGATCTGTATCCTGTGAGACCAATCCTGTTGACCTTCTATCTTATCCTGTGATTAAGAATGCCTAACTCCTGGGAATGCAGCCCAATAGGTTTCAGCCTCATTTTTAAAAATTAATATTTATCTTTATTTCAATAGCTTTTGGAGTACACGTGGTTTCTGATTACATAGATGAATTGTATAGTGGTGAAGTCTGAGATTTTAGTGCACCCATCACCCTAGTGTACATTGTTCTCAGTATGCGGTTTTTTATCCCTCACCCCCCTCTTAGCCTCTCCCCTACCCGAGACCCAAAGCCCATTATATCACTCTGCATGCCTTTGCATAGCCCTAGCTTTGCTCCCACTTACGAGTGAGAATATGTGGTATTTGGGTTTTCATTCTTGCATTTCTTCACTTAGACTAATGGCCTCCAGCTCTATCTAAGTTGCTTCAAAGACATTATTTACTTCTAAAAATGAACAAATCTGGAGGCATCACATTACCAGACTTCAAATTATATTATAAGCCTATAGTTAGGAACACAGCATGATACTGATATAAAAGTAGATACACAGACCAATGGAACAGAATAAAGAACCCAGAAATAAAGCCAAACATTTAGAAACAACTAATCTTTGTCAAAGCGTACAAAAACGTAAATTGAGGAAAGGATGCCCTATTTAATACACAATGCTGGGAAAACTGGATAGCCACATGTAGAAGAATGAAAGTAGATCCCTATCTCTCATCTTATTTAAAACATCAACTCAAGATGGATCAAAGACTTAAGTCTAAGACCCGAAGCCATAAAAATTATAGAAGTTAAGAAAAACTCTTCTGGACTTTGGCCTAGGCAACGAATTCATGACTAAGACCTTGGCCTCATTATACCCAGCCCCTATTCAAGAGGAAGTTACTTTGGTTCAGATGCCTCTGACGCATATAACCTCAGCCTGAGGGGCAATGAAATTCTTTGGAGAAGTGAAACACTTCTACAAGACCTAATAATCATGGAAGAATGATCTTTACCTCAAAGATGAGATGAAACAGGTGCTGAGAGGAATAAATTGAGGCTAAAAAGAAATCTTTGTGATAAGATTTTGAGACAGAAAGAAATAAGCACACATGTCTGAGACTGTTTACTGCAAGAGATGAAAAGAAGATAAAAATACAGTTCTGGCCAGGTGCAGTGGCTCACGCCTGTAATCCCAGCACTTTGGGAGGCCAAGGTGGCAGATCACTTGAGGTCAGGAGTTCATGACCAGCCTGGCCAACATGGTGAAACCCCCTCTCTACTAAAAATACAAAAATTAGCAGGCATGGTGGCACGTGCCTGTAATCCAGCTACTCAGGAGGCAGAGGCAAGAGAATCTCTTGAACCCAGGAGGTGGAGGTTGCAGTGAGCCAAGATCAGGCCACTGCACACCAGCCTGGGAGACGGAGTGAAACTCTCTTTCGAAAAACAGCTCTGTGAGAAAGAAATGGAAGTTTTGCATTAAGAATGGAAAGAATGAGTTGAAAGGCCATTGTTGTTTGTGTGTGCATGTTTCTCCCTAAGTTCTCTACTTCAAAAAGTACTATAATACGAGGGTAATGCTTGGAGAAGAAAGACAAATCCTTAATTCCATTTAGACTTCACCACTACTTGTGAAAAGCAGTATGGTCTCCATTTGAGGTACACTGAGAGTGACCTTTAAATACAAAGGCAACATCAAGGTGGCACGTCTTTTAAATGGCAAGGCTCTAGGATTTGACCCCAGATCTACCTAAAAAATTTCAGAATGATTTTATTCTACAACAAATATTTGTCCTCAAACATTGAATGATTTCAAGATGTGGGGACTAATGGAAATGCTAGATCGCTAAGGTGGATGCAGTCTGCTGATGATATTGTAACACATACAATATTTTCCATGATTCCGTAACAAATATTTTTTGGCTTTTGTTTTTTCAAATGCCTAGGAAACATGCATAAATGTTGCTAAATGGATATCTTTTTTAAAACATTTGTGTAATTATCTTACAGTGTATTTGCATTTATTTTTAAAACTGCCTTTTTAACAATGCTATAAGGGATGTTCTGTACTGGGAAAAGGCAATGAAATGGGTGCATAAATCAATAGCACATATTTGTAAGCTACTTACTGCCTAGTACTTGGTATGCTTCTGAGGGGAAAAAATACCACAGTATGAGACGGACATCGTTCTTATTTCAGAAGAAGATCTTATTTCAAAAGAAGTTTTCAATCTCCTGATAGTTGAAAGCCAATCTATACAAGAAAACCCAAAGGCATATTTAATCATACACAATCAAATGTTTTATTATTATTATGACTACTATTAGTAAGAGACTTCTTTGAAGAAGAGTATCAAGAAAAGCTTCGAACTAAAAAGCAAAAGAGAAAAAAGAGTGACAAAGATTTAGTATTAAGTGTCTAACATATAAAAATTCTGGTTAATGAAGGAATAATTGGGAAAATAATTGAGGCCAGGGAGAAAAACAAATTATGCAGGTCATATGATATGCAGGAACTGTGGATCTGGCTAAAGAAAAATGTTTATTTTGTTCAAATTAGTTCTGGCTAGACAATGGAAAGCTTTGATGTCCAAGCTAGTGAACTGAAAATGAAAGTAACCATTTCTATCTTCTTAATGTTTGATATGGTTTTCTGTGTCCCTACCCAAATTTCATCTTGAATTGTCGTTCTCATAATCCCCATGTGTCATGAGAGGGACCTGGTGGGAGGGACCCGATGGGAGGTAATTGAATCATGGGGGTTTACCCTTATGCTGTTCTCAAGATAGTAAGTGTGTTATCACAAGGTCTGATGATTTTATAAGTGGTTTTTCTCCCTTTAGCACTTCTCCTTGCTGCTGCCATGTGAAGAAGGACGTGTTTGCTTTCCCTTCTGCCATGTTAGTGAGTTTCCTGAGGCCTCCCTAGCCATGCTGAACTGTGAGTCAATTAAACGTCTTTCCTTTATAAATTACCCAGTCTCAGGTATGTCTTTAGTAGCAGCATGAGAACGGACTAACACAATGTTCTTAGAGAACCTTGTCTAATTGCAAGATTCTATGATCCTGGATGTCATATAAATGACTGGTTTTTAAAGTCTGAATAGTTTTCTCCCACAATCTACCTATGTGTGATAAAAAATGTAAATTATCTATGTTTTTCTTTTTAATTTTATTCTGTTTTGGTCATACCAAAGGCTATTCTTAAAGCTTTTTATGTACATGAACAAATGTTTAAATTTGGTGAAAGTTCTTTATGTTCAAAAGCGTTGGAAGAGAACTCCATCTCACCAGAAGGGCCAGCTGTGGAGTAAGGTTTTGAGTTTGGCTGCTCATCTCCCATTACCTGGTTGATGAGAAATTAAGGTCTTTAAAAATTCTAAAAGATACTTTGGAAGCCTCTTCTATGTGTGGCCCTGAAATACCTTCAGGGAACTCAATGAATACCTGTTGAAAGAATGAAGTAACAACACAAATTAGGGTAAGCAAAGTATGTGAATAATTCTTAGGACATTTGTATAACATCGCTGTTTAGATTTATCCATTATGGCAAAATAGCTTTGGGTGATGAAACTGAGAAAACAATTAAAAGGGAAAAAGTGTTGCTAGGCTATATATTGTACAGAATTATGCTGCCACATCTGTTCAGCTGAAACTCAATCTTAGAATTACTGTTGTATATAAAATGAAGACAATAACATTTAATTACTTGGCTAGAAGAAAACGCCACAGCATGGGAAAATAAAACTTCTCAAAAATAAGGATCAGATTAAAACTGTGGGCTATCACCTACTGCTTCAGTGGCTCCTGTGAGCTCCGACAGCTTTCAAATTGCTTAAATAGTTAGTAAGGTGACTGTAACATTGACCAGCAAATGACATAAATCCAGAATTAATTATAAGGACTTAAGTAAGCAACAAGAAAGAAGTTCACTGGATCCAGGTTTATTGTGAAATGTTGGCTTTAATGAAATTTTAATCAGTTTGTTTATCTTAGGAAGAATTAATTGCATACCATATTGCAGAAAATATAGTACTATAGTAAAGTTACCTGAACGTAGACTAATATTTAAGTGGACCACTTGCATCTTAATTTTCTTAGACAATTTATAGTCTTTGGTTTTTATCATGCTTGTGTCCAAATTGTCACGTTGACTGAAATTAAGCAATACTTAATGAGATCTCTCATGGGACCTCTCTCATATTTTATGGAACTGCTCATCTTTCTCATCTCCACACCTCTTGAAATGTCATTCTTCCATCTAATTTGGAGTAAGTTGTTATTTATGGATTGTGTTAAATTTATGAAGTGGTGAGGGGTGTCATAGTTAGCTGGATGTCCCTGTGAAGTTCCACAGATCAGTGGTGAAGCCATCCATTTACCAATTGACTTTTAACCCTCTCTAGCTGACAAAATATGATTTATTTTCATGCAAAGCAAATGGGCTAAATGTTTGACAGTAGCCAGGTTTTTTCTTGTAGTCTGAGTATATTGCACCTGAAAATTAGCTATTTCCTAGAAATATAGCATGGATCAGGGTTAGGGTTTTCCATGAAAAAAACCATAGGACATTAATGGTCACAGCTGGAATATGTAATTTTATTGCACTTTATATTGGTAATTTCCAAATCAGTTTCCATCTGTGGAATAGTTGTTTTATATGCATATTATAACCTACAACAATAGTAAGATTTTCTTTGCTACCAAAATTTATTGTCTCTGTAGCTTATCATGAAATTTAGTATAAGTAACAATGAAATCGAATGAGACAGAGTAAAAGATTTTGCTTTGTGAAAACAGAAGTCTATATATGACATTAAAAGTTATATAAATTATTTGAGTGAGGATTTATTGAAACCTCCAAACTCACTTACCATTGTACCAGATATTGCTTTAAATCCAAGATTGCACAATATTAGCATATTTGAATGCTTAATGGATGCTGGGCACCGTGGTAAATGCTTTATTTGGCTTATCTCCTATTTGGTCCTTGTGACAACTGTATGAGATAGGTGCAATTACCATGCAAATTATAAAGAGGGATAAAATGAGGCCTTAAGAGTCAAAAACAGTCTGGAAGTATGACCACTAGGAATTAGCATGCTGTATCAATCATGGTTTTTTAAAAATTTTCAATACTTTGCTTTGACATGCCGGGGCCTTGTAGACCCTGGGAGGGACTGCCCTTCTGAGGGCTAGCTAGTACCTTGAGATAGCAAACGACTTCCTTTTGTGCACACCTTTGATATGCAAACCAACCAATCCAAAGCCTATACTTCAAATACCTCCTTCTTCAAACTTTGACATATCAAGCTATCATTCCCTCTGACATAAATAACCCCAGAGACAGGTCCTAGACAACTAGTGACCACCCCTATAGCCCAGTTCTGCCAAAATTGTCTAAACTATCCAATCCTAAGCCTGCTTAGCTGCTTCTCCTGCTTCATCCTTCCTTCCCATGGATATCACAGTAAAGGCTCCAACCATGCTTTACCCCTATTCTTTCTGCCTCCTGACTGACCCTGGGACTTCCCCATATGGCTGCACATGGTATGGAGTGTTCCTTCTTGTAAGAACTATGAGAAACAAACTATATTTTTAATGGCAACTGTCTCCTGATCTGTTGGCCTCTCCATACCTGAATTAAAACAGACATTCTAAGTACATTTTACAAAATGTATCCAGAGTTGAGCCAAGGCCCTTTGACTGCACATTCTTTCTCTTTTTAACCCCAAGGATATTATTCCTCCTTGCTTCCTTCTTCTGTCTTTCCTCTCCTCCTTTTATCTTTCTCCTCTTCTTTTTTCCTTTTCTTCTTAGTCTTTCTTTTCTTTTTCTGTTATTCTTCTTTCTCCTCCTCCTCTTCTTCTTCCTTTTTTCTTCTCCTTTTTCTTCCCACTTTCTCCTTATTTTCCTCCTCCTTCTCCTCTTCTTCTCCCTCCTTCTCCTACTTCTTCTTCTTCCTCCTCTTCTCTTTTCCTCTTTTCCTCCTCTTCCTCCTTCTCCTTCTTCTCATTTGCTTTTAACTTCAAAACCAAGATTTACATGAAGTCACAAAAATGTACAAGGAGGTTTTATACACCCTTCACCCAGCCTCCCCTGATGTCTACACCTTGCATAACTAGTCTACAGTTTACCAATTAGGAAATTGACGTGGTACAATCCATAGAACTTATTCTTATTTTACTAGCTATACATGTACTCGTGTGTATGTGTAGCTCCTTGCAATTTTGTCATGCATGTAGTTTCTATAACCACTACTACAATCAAGATATTTCACTATGTGACATCACAAGGTTTCTTCCCATTAACCCTATATAGACGTGCCTACTTCTCTCCATTCTTAATCCCCTAGCCCCAGGCAACAACTTTATTCTTCATAGCTACAAAATGTTATTTTACAAATGTTGTATAAATTGAATTATGCAGTACGTATCCTTTTGAGATTGATTTTTTTCACCAGTCTCATTTCCTTAAGGTTAATCCAAAGTGTTGCACTTGTTTCTTTTCATTGTTGAGTAATATCCAATAGTAATAATAATTCATCCACCGAAGGACATCTGGATAGTCTCCAGTTTGAGGGTGTTATGAATAAAACTGCTATGAACATTTGTGTACAAGTTTCTGTATGATACATTGATGTTCCCAAATGAGACACAACTCCTGTTATCCACACTCTGGTATTGCCCTTTCCTCTTAAACTTGGAGATCTCTGTGAATCACATTAGCCAAGGGAAGGCAGCAGCAGTGACCCTGTGCCAGTTCTGAGCCTAAGCCTTAAGAAGCTTCTCTTCTGGCTTTTTGGAAGTCAACTTTCTTGATAACCCAATCCTGTAAGGAAACCTAAGCTAGCCACACAGAGAAATTTAAGGGAGAAGAACCAAGCAAGTCAGACATAAGTATGAACCAAGGCTACTGGAGCACAGACACAGCTGAGTCCCAGCAAACAGTCAGGATCAACCTGGTGTTGAAAGTTGAAGCTGTCTTTAAAGCATATCCTTAAGCCATTCCGGCTGTCGCTGAAGCAGACAAGTTATGTTTTCAAAATAGTGACCAAATAGCAGAATTATGAGTACATAAATAGAATAGTTATCATTTTAAATCACTAAGTTTTTAGGAGGTTTGTCATACAGCAATACGTAATGGGAACAGAAACAACACATCCTGGTATACAGGGGTCCTTGACACTTGCTAGTTTTTTCATTAATTTGCTAAAATTCCAGGCTATTATTTCAAATAAATAGCAACAACTATATGCAAGTAAATAGGTAAAGTGCAACAATGTATATTACATGTAGCATAAACATATCTGATATCTGAATAGTCCAGAAATGCTGTGGATCAGGAATCACAAGAGCTAAGATCAACTTACTGCTATCATTAGTAGGCCTTGAACATCATGTATCATGGACAATGATTAGAATCAGATAAAACAACTGCTATAAAATCATTTTATATGCTGTAAAACACTAAACAAATACAGGCTATTCTGAAGTGACTTGCTAACAATGTAGTTGTTGGTTGATACGTAAATATTAATACAAAGAAAACACTTATGCCAATTATATTTAAGGAGCATTGAATTTATACCACCACCATAGTGTGTTTAGATATTATATAGCATGTGTTATAATTTCAATAATTTGTGTAGAAAATACAGATTTTTAATAAATTGAAGATATAATAAACTTCATGTGAAAACACAGATGACTAGTAATAATATAGCTAATCTGAATTCAGCAAGGTATCACAAAAGATCATTTCATTGTATTTTGTAATTTCATTTAACTATTACACCAGAGAGAAGAGAGAATATTGAAGCTTGATTATCCAAATACTCCTAGCACTAAGTTTGAATCATCTTCCTTTTTCTTTTCCTTTTTTTTCCTGCCAGCAAAATAAAAATTGTGACCTCACAACCTCTGATATAGAGACAGACATGCATTTTCAGAATTTGTTTGTTTCTAAGCTATTACTGGCTTTCGTTCATCAGTTAGCCCAAATTAAGTATTGGTTGATGTGGTTATATTTTACTGGTGCTACTAAAATAAGGTTACATAAAGCAGAAGATGGAAATAAAAGTTTACAACAAGCTTCATTCTGCTTTCTTTCTTTGAAGCTCAGTGGAAGGTGTAACAGCATTGCACATTCAAGTCTTTGCTTAGTAAGCAAAAAAAAAAAAAAAAAAAAAAAATTATAAAGAACATGACAAGCTGGAAGTAAAAAGAAAAACAAGCCAGAACAAATTCTAGCTGTTGATGATTTCCTAAGGAGATCCCCCTTCGTGGTCCATGAAGAATGCATCATAAATTGTGTCCAAAATCATGTTTTCTTTTTGTCTGAAACTTGAAAAATTCAAAAAGTGAGTTCCTTTGGATTTATGCTGCCCCAGATAACCAATTTGTGGCCATTTTTCCCTCTTACCTAATTTTTCAGTTGCTTTGGTACAGGTTACTCATCACATATATTTGATCATCCTCCAAGTAGATTAAAAGCAAGTCAGTGACAGAGCACAAGTAAAGGCATTCAGACTCATTTAGTATAAAATTCATTTCAGAAAAATGTGGTTACAAAACATAGAAGAATGAAGAAAGACACTAAGAAAATTTTTAAAAAGAAAATTTTTATATGCCATACATACGCTATTTGGGGAATTTCTCAGTGTTTGGCCCATCACTAGGGCCATTTCTCCTTTATATAGCATTCTTCTGCCAAATTACACAGTTATAATTGCTTTTGTTTGGATCTTGGCATGCAACTTAAAGTATCTTTGAGAAGATTTAAAGCTAGCATTTACTTTTCTAATTTATATTCATTGTAAAAATGAGATCGTTGTGAAGGACAAGAGGGTGAAGAAAAATATTTGAATCTGAATTAGAAAATTTCAAATTCATTGCTCAGTTGAGAATATTTTTAAAACAGTTCAATTATAAAGTGCTTAATCACCAGTTTATCTATGCTACATCTATAATAATCAAGCCACCTGCTAAACATAAATTGCATCAAATTATAAAAGCTACATGGTGAACTAATCAATTATGTTCATAACTTCTACCAAAAGGCTTTGGGTGGCATGTAATTAGACGTGGGAATTAGAGTTAATGGTGATAATTGATTCATTGTCTAAACTCTCCACTTTTTAAAATTTATTTTTGCATATGTAGGCCTTACAACTAAATCAGTTTCTCCATCTTTGTCAGAAAAATAAATATTTCAAATGATTATATTTTTTAAAAATACAAATAGTGGTGAAATTGAGGGGTTGAACTTTTAAAATATGACAGTATTTTATTTACAGATTTACAAATCGAATACATTGTGAATATAAACTTGACTTTGATCTTTAAAAATTTTCTCCTAGACTTAAGCTATATATTTAAGAGTAGTCTAGATTGCTCTTGGATCATATGCTCTTTAGATACAAAGTGCTTGTACACACACTATTACATACAGTATATTGGTACAGAGAGTTGATATGAGTACTTGGCAACAAAATAGTCAAAATTTAGATATGTTTATTTAACTCAATGAGACTAACTGGAAAAAGAAAGCAACTTTTGAAGAGTAAAAATTGTTTTGGATTAAGTATTTAAATATATTTTTTAATGAGTTACAATATTTTCATACATGGTTTTTAGTCATAAATATTATGGATAAAAAGACTGTTCTGTTCCTAAGATTGTTTAAAAAGTAAAACTAAAATAAGCAGATAAGCGAACATAAAACTATACACCAGTATTTTCTTCTAATCTTTTTGTATTTTTACTTTCTACCATTGATTTTACCTGCAAGTTAACTTTATGTGACTTCCATTACTTTTTATTCCTAATCTAACCAATCTTCTATTCAAATAAAATACAGTGATTTTCAGATTTTGAAATACTGCTTTTACTACAAACCATATAACTGTATCAAATACTGCTCTTGCCACATCACATCTTTTCAGCCCATCTTCTGAGCTGAAAAGGCAGCTGACTATAATAAGAATGGCAACTGGCCTTGGCTGAAAACAGAATCTCTCCCTTTCAGCACCAGCTCTTTTTCTGCCACAATTGTAGGATAATTGGTGAAACCACTCAGCCACTATGACACATGCACAAATCTAGAAGTACAAGTGAATTAATACCTTTGATCAAAGGCAATCCCAGACCAATATCGTATGGGAGACTTTGGATAAATAAATACACCACTCTTCTGTCCCTCAATGGAGAATATGTATGCTACATGGCTCCTTACAGTGTCACTAGTGAGATGTAGCTCTGTTTGTCCATTGAGTTATCAGTTAGATAATACATCCTAAGATTTGCTTTTCCTCTTTTCTTGTTCTCAATCTTCCAAGTTCCCTGCTGTCACTCCTCAGGATTATTCCCTACCTGCAAGAAGCTATCTGGATACAGGCCTTTCTCTCAGCCTCTGATTTTAGAGTATACCCTAGCTAAGGAATAAACCATCATTTATTCTCGTTTCTATTTATTTCTTTTGTTCTATACCAGTTATACACACTTTCATGGTTTTATTATATATTTTAATATCTGGTAAGAGCATTTTACTTACATTATTGTTTTCGAACAATCCTAGGCTGCTTTCATACATTTATTTTTCCCAATTAACTTTGAATCACTTTGGCAATTTCAAAGTCCTATTAATTTTTCAGATGAGAAATAAATCATAAACTTTTATCCAATTTAGCACTTCTCCAATTATCAGCTGTAATAACTCGTTTTTTTTTCTTCTTCAAGCTCTAATACTCTCTTTTATGAAATGAGCAAAATAATTCCTTCTTCAAATTAATACGAATAGTAAGTGAGCTATGCACACACATATACACACACAAACACATACAAGATCATCATATAGTGGCTGACACATAGTAGATACTAAGTACTCAATCAATGGCGGGTATATACACGTATACACAGACGTCATTCCAATATTGAGTCTCATGATCTAGAAACATAGCATATCATTAGTAGAAGTAAAGCTCATATTCTATAGTAAAAAATACTGCTTTTCTAAAATGTGTCACCTTTTTTCCCCCATAAATCTTTTAAAATTTTTCTAAAAATATTTTATTGGCAGTTTTCATTGAGATAATTTTAATTTTCCTTTCCAACTACTTAAAACTAATAATTTGTGTTTAGCAGGCACTTCCATGGAAGGTGCATTGTCGAATGCTTTATGTTTGCAATTTCAATTGCTTTTCACAATAATTGAAATGGGAAATGTTATTAACTTCAATTTACAGATGAAGAGTAGACACCAAAAGGCTGAGATTATTCCTTCAGCTAGTGAGTGACTAATCCCAAATTCATTTCAGGGTTAACCTTGATTTTTAGGAAAACAATTGATATTTTCTTTTTTTTTTTTTTTTTTGAGACTGACTCTCACTCTGTCACCCAGGTTGGAGTGCAATGGTGCAATCTTGGCTCACTGCAACCTTCGCCTCCCAGATTCAAGCAATTCTCCTGCCTCAGCCTCCCGAGTAGCTGGGACTACAGGCGCCCACCACCACACCTGGATAACTTTTATATATTTTAGTAGAGATGGGGTTTCACCATATCGGCCAGGCTGGTCTCAATCTCCTGGCCTTGTGATCCACCCACCTTGGCCTCCCAAAGTACTAGAATTAAAAGCATGGGCCACCATGTGTGGCTGATGTTTTCTATATTATTGTTACAGCTAGCCATCAACTACCTATACTTGTTACTTCTAATTATGTCTCCTTCATTCTCTTGCCTTTTTTTTTTAAGTTAATCTTGTTAACTCAACTACTGAAAATCTTGCTTCCTCTTTTCTAATATTTATTTTTCTAACATATTCTTGAACAAAATACAGCTTTAGTGAATTAAAGGCAATAATTTTTAAATTCACATTAAAATTTGGTAGCAGAATTAAAAGACAAGTACCCTTGGGACAGAGTGTCCTCCACATTTCCAAATCTAAAATATTTTGTTAAGTTTGTTTGCCAAACCCTGAACACCTAGAGGTTCTCCATCTTTTTGTAAAAATAGGATACTACTGCCACTATATAATTGTCCTAACCTCATCTTGTAGACATTCTCTGACACTTGGTTTTTAAAGGCAAACTGTAAGACACCCAGGAGCATGTGGCAGGGAAAAGTGTTTGGGGTTCAGGTTAACCACCTTTCCCACCCAGGACACCACATTTGGCTCAAAGCTTCTCTCCAGATGCCTGACGCAAACCAAAAAGCAGGAGTCTGGAGTCCAAGTTCTGAGTGAGCAGTTTAATTTTCAAAGGACACATAGCTGAGAGGTGACTTACATTTTCCACTAAGTTCTTCAGCTTCTCTTTTCATCAAATTCACAGATTGGGACATTGAAATTGAGGCCCTCCATGGTGGTAGCTTTTTGAAACGAAACTTGCTTATTCTCCAGACCCAAGGCATTGAGCTAATAGGCTTATCTTGGTCCCCACGGAACCTGCCATGAGCCAGGGAGAGCAAAGAACAGCTGCCAAATGTAAAGCAAGAGAAGACTTGCCCTCATATGTACCCATACGAAAGAGAGAAACACCACCAGCAAGAGAAGCGTCCAACCAATCATCAAGGTCACTCTACAGTTGGTTTGTGGAAGATTTTCCCAGGTGATTAAATTCATGTTGATGAACTGAGATGCCAAAATCTTTGTTACACACATTTCCAAGATGTTCTAGGGTATTATCTCAAAGCTCTTTCTCAAACGTGTGTGATAAATGTTTCTACAACATTGAGAAAGTTAAATGAGATTATGCAGAAATTTTGAACTATTAATAGAAAAATAGCTGGTATTTTTGGTCATTAAATTTTGACAAGAGACATGAGACAAGAATAGCATCGTAAGAACCTCTCCTCATTAAAAAAAAAGATTGTGAGGTCTATATATATATATATATATATATATATATGTATCAGATCCTTAAACATATGTATGTGCACACACTAATGAATATATGTATGTACATTTATGTTTTTTAGGAAATTTTTTTAGGGGAAAAAAAGACACAGCCTGGCAGCATAGCTAGACCTTGTCTCTATGGTATAGTTTCCCGTACTAGAATTATACATACAATATATATATATATATGTGTTTGTGTGTGTGTGTGTGTGTGTGTGTGTGTGTGTTTAGAATTATACATATATATGTATATATGTATAATTCTAGTACGGGAAACTATACTGTAAAACCATAATGCCATAATAGGCCATCATTTGTTAGTCTTGAAACAAACAGTGAATAAAATGTCAACTCTGCCCTACATGACTCCAATCCCTCTATGATAGGAGAATCTATGATTTGCAAACAAATGTGGGTAACAATGGAGCCATTTCCATATATACAACCAAAGTCCAATGATGGAACTAACCACTTAACTCTTTTTCTGAAAATTTCAAGACTAGGAACTGTAGCTGTTTAAGCATAAATAAATATGACCACTAAATTACATAAAATACTCATTCTTTCTCAAACATAGTGGTCTGAGCTTTATCTAAAAGGATAATACAATAAGATATCAGAAAAGATAACAAGAAGCTTCGGAAAAAAAAGGATCACTTGATAGCTTCAGGAAAAAAAAAAAAAAAGAAACGAAATAAAAAAACAGGAAGACTGCGCAGTGAAAAGACCAGGTATACAGACCAGGAAACTATGTGACCAGTTTAGGAGATGTGTATGCATAGGGAAGAGATGAAATACAAGCAGCAATGTGACTTTTATAAGGGAAATGATTTTTAAAATAAGCAAAATATACAAGTAGCTGATCTTGGCTTAAGGGATGACAGAAGGCCCAAATTAAATAGCATTTCATTAGCCTTTTAAATGGAGTGACTCCATAAATGAGTGTTTTAAAAACATAGACATCAAATTAACCCAACTACTGAGACTGACAGTTGAAGAACCATTAATCTTGGAAGGGATATTTCCCTTTAGGCTTCTGGAACAGATCCTTAAATCGTTAGTGTGTGCCCATACATATGTTTATGTGTGCGATGTATATTCAGACACATGCTTAGACACCCACCTAGAATATTAAATTGACCTGCTTTCAACAATTGGCTAATGATTAGAACTCCCCCGAAGGCAAGTGGAGGAAAGTGAATTTGTTGCTAAGAACAGGGACGGAGAGAGTGGATAAGAGATGCCAGTATCCCCACCAAGTCCCCCCAGCCCCCTGGGCCCTCCCTGCAGAGCTGCAGTTACCTGCGGAAATACCCAGGCTCCGCTCTGAGCACCAGGCTGTCTCCCGGAGTCCCTATGTAGCCAAGTGGAGCCAGAGGGTTGATCCCCTAGCCCCTACACACAGCCTTCCTTTCACCACCTTCCGTTTATACAAAGACTGGCTTATCCCAATTTTTTTTCCTGTTGCCTTTGCAATGAAAAGCTCTCCACGCGCAGCCTAATAAAATTCTACGCCTGCCCCACCCCCATCCCAAAAATCCCTGCCAAAAAAAAAGAGAGAGGGGAGACTTAAACCTGGAACTCATTTAGCTAAAGGGACTTTAGTTAACAAGAAAGTTACCCATCATGAACTGCAGGTAACATCTCCCGTGATCCTAAATCCATTACCTGGAGACTTAGCCCAGGCTGAGTTTGATTTTATGAACTGTGAGGTTGCAATGTTGAAAGTCTGCAAATTGGACATAAATTGGACGCAAAAGACTAGGGGAGCCGAGTGATTTTCTTTCTAATGGTGTAACAGGCTTTGGCTCTTACCAGAGATTCCTGTAATCTGGAGCAGAGACAAGGATGGGTGCCTGTGTCAGTAATGCTCTCAATCCAAGATTTCCCCTCCTCCAGAGAGGTTTTACTCAAGCATCTCTATCTAGGGCAAAAACTTATGCTGCCATGTTAATTACTCATAATTGCACTGAAGTGTTTGACCAAGCAAGGAATGTTATAACATGCATGTGTGCATACACACACACACACACACACACACACACACACTAGTGTGTACCAATCTAATTCAGGAATAGAAAATGGGCTTTCTCCTGCTTGTTGTCCCTTATCATCAACAATGTCCTGTGATGTTTTTGACTGGATCACGTTTCAGCTGGCTTCTTTGGCATTCTTGTACAACTTTATTTTACAGAGGATGGCTGATGTCATGAATAATTCAATCATCAGCTTCTGAGTTTTAAGGAACACAAAGGCTACATTCAGATTGGGGGTACAGCTCCCTTTCAATTTAATTACGCATTTATTTAATACTTATCTTGTAAAATGATCTAAGCATGATCCAGAGATTACAATCTGGGAAGGCTCACATGTGTCATAACTGAAGTATAAGGCCAGGCACAACAAATTTCTAATAAAGATAAAATATGAAAATACAGAGGAGAGAAAGATAAAATTCAAGTGGGGGACTGGGGGAAAAAAGTGTGAAAATCTCGGCTTCAGATATTGAATTGTGATTCACCAAATGGTACTGGTGTTGGTTTGGGGTAGTGCATAGAAGTGGGTACCCCAGGCAGAAAGAAGGATTTTAAGGAAAAAAAGCACAGCCTGGCAGCATAGCTAGACCTTGTCTCTCTTTAAAAAAATTAGCCAGGTACGGTGATGCAAGTCTGTAGTCCCAGCTATTTGGAAGGCTGAGGCAGGAGAATTGTCTGAGCCTGGAAGTTCAAGGCTACAGTGGGTTATGACCGTGCCACTGCACTCCAGCCTGGGTGACAGAGCAAGACTCTGTCTCAAAATAAAGTAAAATAAAATAAAATAAAAATAGAAGAAAACAGCAGCAGGGAAGTTCATGGAATGGCCATTTGAGTGGTATTGGCCTGGTCTGCTATTCACAGGGGAAGAGAGGAAACAATAGATAAAAACTTGCAGCTAGCATTATGAGCAAATCCAAATGCCAGGCTGAAAGTTTGGGCTGTATACATATACAAGAGTAGAAGTTTCTGGAATATTTTGAACATGGTAAGTGTACCATAGATCTGCATGGGTAAGTTTGCTCAAATCAACAGTAATAGCAGACCAGGCATGGTGGCTCACACCTGTAATCCCAGCACTTTGGGAGGTTGGGGTGGGTGGATCATGAGGTCAGGAGTTCGAGACCAGCCTGGCTAATATGGCAAAGCCCCATCTCTACTAAAAATATAAAAATAGCCAAGCGTGGTGGTGCACGCCTGTAGTCCCATGTACTCGTGAGTTTGAGGCAGAAGAAGCGCTTGAACCCAGGAGGCGGAGGTTGCAGTGAGCTGAGATTGTGCCACTGCATTCCTGCCTGGGCAACAGAGTAAGACTCTGTCTCAAAAAAAAAAAAAAAAAAAAAAAAAAACCGAAGAGTAATGATATACATTTAAATATCTTGAATTCTAGTGATGACATACTTTATAACATTTTAAGTGAAAGAAATAGGTCAAATATATATTTTAAGTGAATGTAAAAACAGTTATGAAAGTGTGTATAGGATACTCTTATCAAAATTTTAAAACAAAATAATTAAATATTCTTTATGGATTCACATATATCAATTCCCTGATGGTAGTTACCTACAGGGAAGTAGGAGGAAAAGAGATATATCTCTAGTGTTTTATTCATTTAAAACTTAACATTAAAACAGTAAAATCAGAGCTCTAAGCAAATATGCCAAAATGTAACATCTCTTTTATGTGGATATTGGGTATGCTTTCTCATAAGATTTAAATATTTTATAATTTTTTAAATGCAAATTTTCCTATCTTCTTTTCTCTACACTCAGTGATATGGTTTGGATCTGTGACCCGTCCTAAATCTCTTGTCAAGTTGTAATCCCCAGTGTTGGAGGTGGGGCCTGGTGGGAGGTGATTGGCTAGTGGGGGCAGTTTCTAATGGTTTAGCACCATCCCCCTAGTGTTGTTTTCTCGTGATAGAGGTCTCACAAGCTCTGATTTTTAAAAGTAAGTAGCACCTCCCCTCTCTCTTCCTCCTGCTCCGGCCATGTGAAGACATGCCTACTTCCCCTTGACCTTCCAACATGACTGTAAGTTTCCTGAGGCCTCTACAGCCATGGTTCCTGTACAGCCTGCAGAACAGAAAGCCAAGTAAACCTATTTTCTTTGTAAATTATCCAGTCTTAGATATTTATTTATAGCAGTGTGAGAATGGACTAATACACTCACCCAATACTTGAGCTCCATCTAAAACTTCCTCATGTATTTTCTCAGAGTCTTGGGGGAGTGTGTCACACGTGCTCACAGTAACTGGTCATTCACCAGGAAGTGCTTCCTGTGTATTGCTACCTCCACAGGGAGGGGCTCAGGGATGCTTTGCTGAGACTTTCTGGGTATCTTGGAGGGTGTCAGACAGGTACTACAGTTTCCCCGCTGGAAACTGTGCCTCATTCCCATCCAAGTAGTAACCAGGTCTGACCCTACTGAGCTAGCAAGATCAGATGAGATCGGGTGACTTACTCCCATGTTCATTGCAGCACTATTCGCAATAGCTAAAATTTGGAAGCAATCTAAGTGTCCATTGACAGATGAATGGATAAAGAAAATGTGGTACATATACACAATGGAGTACTAGTCAGCCTGGGAAAGAATGAGATCCTGTCATTTGCAACAACATGGATGGAACTGGAGGACATTATGTTAAGTGAAATAAGCCAGGCAAAGAGAGACAACCTTCACATGTTCTCATGAGTGGGGAGCTAAAAATGAAAACCGCTGAACTCATGGAGACAGAGAGTAGTATGATGCTTACCAGAGGCTGGGTAGGTTTGTGAGGTGAGGGGAATGGGGACAGTTAATGGGTACAAAAAATATAGTTAGATAGAACAAAGAAGATCTAGTATTTGATAGCACAGCAGGGTGACTGTAGTCAACAATAATTTATTGTAGATTTGAAAATAACTAAGCAAGGCTGGGCACAGTGGCTCCTGCCTGTAAACCCAGCACTTTGGGAGGTGGAAGGCAGATCACAAGGTCAGGAGATTGAGACCATGCTGCCCAACAAGGTGAAAGCCCGTCTCTACTAAAATATAAAAAATTAGCCGGGCATGGTGGCATGTGCCTGTAGTCCCAGCTACTCGGGAGGCTGAGGCAGGGGGATGGCTTGAACTGGGAGGTGGATGTTGCAGTGAGCCGAGATCACGCCATTACACTCCAGTCTGGTGACAGAGCAAGACTCCATCTCAAAGCAAAACAAAACTAAGCAAGTATAATTGGAATGTTTGTAACACAAAGAAATGATAAATAGCTGAGGTAATAGATACCCCATTTACCCTGATGTGTTTATTATGCATTGTATTCCTGTATCAAATTATCTCATGTGCCCCATAAATATATACACCTACTATTAGCCATAACATTTTTTAAATAGAAACTGTGCCTCACTGAATGTCAGCACAGCTCTACAGGGCATGAGTATCTACTTCTTATCTCTGGCAACACTTCTGTCCAGAAAAATTCCTGCAGAGTGTTCTTTGTTCTCTACAGATGCTTCCACCCATACACTGAAATATATTTTGGGTCCAAAGTCTGCTGTGAATGGCAGAGAAATGAGGGCTACTAACCTTAATCCTTTTGTGTTATCCACAGTTTGTCGGACACCAAAGTGATGATTATTTTGCCCTTAGAGTCTACAGGCTTTTTTATAGGAAAATATTTCTTCTAGCTTTAACTCCATAACTCTCTCCTGGATGAAGATATTAAGTCCAGTAGAACAACTGTAGGCTCTTGGCTGAACTCAGAATCATCTCTCTGACAACTCAGGTTTTACTATTTGATCAAGCTTTACTTTTAAATTCTCTTTTTCTCCTTCAATATGATTTTCTCCTAAGAGGCTTTCTAAGCCCATTTACAGATAAACTTTGTGTCCCAACCATCTGCCAGGTTGAATGATGTGCCCAGACATAGTTAAGCCTCAGGTTGGGTTCTCCAGGACACCAGGAGGTTTGTTATGGCAGAAGCATGTGGAACAACCTGGAAACAGGAAGAGGCTGAAGTTAGGGAAGAAGAAAGCTACTGCAAACACACAGGCAGACTTATTTTTACGTGTGATCATGTTATAGTAGTCTTCTTTTGATGATGTATTGGGGATGGTCTATGGAATATGTATTTTATAAATACTTTGCAATGGCATTCTCTTTAGTACTTCAAGTCTGGGAATCAATGTAGGGAAAAACCGAGTCTCCATATAGACTACCTCTAGGTTATACAATAGTGAGTAAAGATATTTAAAACCCTTTGAAATGGAATCTTCCTATCTGTGTCCATGATCCTGAAACAAAACTCTTGGGAAGGTAAAAATGAATAAGGAAGTGTATGGGGGTGGGAAGAGTTAGAGGATTAATTTTGCAAACACTCTATTAGTGTTATCTTTAAATATACTATTACATATTTAACATATATGCCCATTACCTGCAACTACTGCTTATAAAACCAGCTGAGCAAAAGCCATCAAACAGAGAAAAGCAGCTATGAAACATGTTTAGATCAGGCCACTTTCTCTCAACATGTATTAAATATAAAATATAAAAATACCAAAATTAGCTGGGAGTGGTGGCACACACCTGTAATCCCAGCTTATCAGGAGGTTGATGTAAGAGAATTGCTTGAACCCAGGAGTCAGAAGTTACAGTGAGCCGAGGTCATGACACTGCACTCCAGCCTGGGCAACAGAGTGAGAATTTGTCTCAAAAGAAAAAATTATTTTTTGAGTTGTAAAAGCAAAATACCTTCAGATCTTATGAATGGAGTCTTGTTGATCTTAAATAGTTATTGGCATGGTTCAAAGGAGATTGAAGACAAGGTAAGAAATTCAGTGAAATTCAGTATTACCTTGAAGTAGATAAATAGCTTCATTCGACTTGTCCCCATTACTACAAAAACGAATAGTTTACAGTGAAGGCTATTTTTGTTCAATCTCATTTAAAGATGAGTTAGGTTTCCATAGTTTTGGATGTGTACAGATTTTGCCTGCAAACTTTGGAAGCCAGAGTATAACAGGAGAGAAAATAAATCAGCCACCACATAGAATATAGCATTGCATAAATCTGAAAGTTTTCCACATTGTGTGAAGTGAGGGGTAAAACCCTTGCTGAACAAAACAACAAGAAAAGCTAACCTAGAGGATAAATTTTCAAGTAGAGGAGGAAAGACAAGGATGGACAAGACAGGAACATGTGGTTAATTCCAGTTTTAGGCATATTTATGTGGCTAGCATAAACCAAACAACACTATGGCTTAATTCAGCTAATTGCTATAAAGCAGAACATGAGAAAATACCTTTCTAACATTTTGGATATGTCATTACTACCACTACAAAAGCAATAAACTGTTTCAAAATGGTCCTTTCACATCGTATACCGTTGTGGAATCATTTTAGGGAAGGTCCCGGTTTCTAAGAAGCCCTGTTTTCTTTATCAACCTTAGAAAAAATGGAAGAATTTCATCCACATGGAACAGGGATAATAATCCTTATTCCTTTCCCTTTGACTTTGATATAGTCAAGTCAATCAGTAAAGGTGAATTACTGCTAACATCTTCAGTGTAAGGAAAGATACGTGAATTCTGGCAGCGATATTATTCATCTGAATTTGTCTGTGTCCCAAATGGACTTAGGAGCAAAGGCATAATGAGGATCCCAAGATTCTACAGTTTATTTATAACCTCAATAGAAGTCTTTTCTGCTCACTTCTTTTTTTTTTTTTTTTAATCTCCTTCACAAATTAAAGTTGTGTTCCATTCTTCCGGGGCCATTTTAAGGGATTAACTATGGTGGGGAAATCAGCATCATAAATAATTTGAGTTCTTTCGTAAGAACTGGAAAATTGTCTAAGTAATTGCCAGTTAATATAGTGATAGATGCAAAATTGAGTCTTCCACTGCAGTGTGTGAGCTGAGGAGCGGTTGTGGCAGGGAAGGCATTTCCCTCTGCGTGTTTATTGACCATATTTTCTGGACCCTCCCGTGGCAGGAAAAACCTGAGGACATAGTCATGAATGGCGAAATGTAGTGGCATGGAAGGCACGTTTTATCTATGTATTTATTTTTCTTTCTGCATCTTACAAAGACATGTAAATACGGGAAACACTACCAGTCAGCACCACTTTTGTAGCATAGCTGCATTATGGGCTGTTGATGTATATATATGTGGATTTTTCATCACCCTAAAAACACTAGGGACCAAGTTCCATACACATAATGTGTATTTGATTGGAATGGACTGGGCTTTTATTGTCCTGGTACAAGCTGTACTTTCTGGCTGAATTAAGACAAGAACACTTAATAATAAAAAAGTAAAGCATGAACGTATGGAAAAAAATAATCACAAGCTATTTTTCTGACTCCATCATCTGTTTTCCACCCACAGAATTTGCTCACTGTAGATAATATGAAGCTGTGGTGTAATTCTTGTGCTTTATAGCTCTAGAATACAGAACATGAAATTACGATATTCATGTTGTAGTAGTACAGTAATGGCACTATGTGACCTCATGTGAGTGGGATACAATACCATTCAGGCGAATAAAGCTTTCTCAAGTAGAATTTACAGTTTCGCAAGTAGAATTGTTTATATTCTTTGGACTCTTCCAATGCAGGAAGGGCTTACAGCTGTGGCAACCACCTTGAGCTTGGTTGGACAAGTGGTCCAGTGGGATAATCTGAGCTACGTCAGGGTGCATGTTGAGTTTGAAAGGGAGGGCCATAAGAAGGAATGCCCCTGAAAGTAGATTCCTAAGTGTTGAGAATTTGGGGGGAAAAAGAAAAGCGGGCAGTCCTAGAAGCTGCCGAGGTACTAAAGGAGGGAAATTCTAGTTTAGTATTCTGATGCTCACCAAGCTTTGCAACATTGCCAACTATCCGTGAGGAGCATGAGTGCAGACTCCCACATCTAAGATAAGTCATTCTAACTCCTATTTCTGCTTTACTGCTGCTCAACCTGATTCTCATTTCTACAAGGAAAGTCACTAAATGCTATAATCAGACCCAAAAGAGCATTTATCAATGTTTTCCTGATTAAAAAGTAATTATATGATTTAAACATAATTTGGGAGACTACCTAAAATAGCATTTTCAAAAATCAGTGCTAAAAGCAGTTGGAAATATTCATATGCATATGAGTCTCTTAATCATGTTCACATTCTCCCTAGTCCTTAAAAATGGATCATACTCTATCACCTGTTTCAAAGGCCTTTCGGTGCTGCCTGCTGCAGTCACGTGAAGAACATGCCACAGAGCTCCCTTCATGGCCAGGACCTTATAGGAAAGCTTTGGCTGAGTGGTCCCCCACCAGTTGGACCAGTTATTTGACCATCAATTGAACTCCTCAAGGTGCTAAAAGCAGCAAAGAACAAAAAGAAAGAAGCTGTTGGGGGAGCATTGCTGGAGGCTCTGGGGTCAAGAGTGCAGCTCAGGCCGCAGCTGAGACCAACTCCATGGCATCAGGGAGACAGCTGCCTAAAAAGTCACAGAAAGGCCTTTCTGTGGTGGCACAAGCCTATAATCCCAGTGCTTTAAAAGGTCAGGGTGGGAGGATTGCTTGAGTCCAGGAGTTCAAGACTAGCCTGGGCAACAAAGCGAGATCCCATTTCCACAAAAATTTAAAAAGTCATCCAAGCACAGTGGTGCATGCCTGTGGTCCCAGCTACTTAGGAGGCTGACGTGGGAGGATCCTTGAGTCCAGGAAGCTGAGGCTGCAGTGAGCTATTACTATGCCACTACACTCCAGCCTGAGTGACAGAGCAAAACCCTGTCTCAGGTAAAAAAAGTCCCAAAAGACAACAAGAACCAGCTGCCCCTAACATTCCCATGATTGACAAGAATTGGCATGATTGACAAGAAGGAAGAGACACAGCTGCTCTGGCACTTAAGAGAGGGGAGTCAGATGTCTTAGAAGAAGGCCTGATCAACAACTTCAGAGGGCTGGAAAAATAACTGATGGAAGACCAGAAAGGCGACCACCTCATGAGCAAAGATTTGAAAAGGCACTTGAAGAAAAGGATGAAGGAGGAGAAGCTTCAGTTGACTGATTATTGACCTCCTGTTGATAGACTGATTACTGGCCTCCCTATTGGAGGCCGTGGTGGTCTTGGAAGAGGTCCAGGGGGTGGTGGGTGCGAGACTGGCCAGGAAGATGGGTTTGATTCTCCTGGCATGCATGAGTTTCATATAGAGCAGTGGAGAGCAACACAGCCGGCCTGAAGCACTAGGACAGACATGTAGGCAGCAGATGTCACAACTGGGAAACCGTCAAAGATGAATCAACAGAGTCTCCAGCATTTACATTCAGAAACAAATATCTTATCATTGCAGTGACTTGGATCAATCACATGTGACTAAGGAAACCCCTGAAGGTGAAGAACATCTGGCGGCAGACACTCAAAAGGAGAATGAAGCTGAGGAGGTAAAAGCGGAGGGTCCAAAAGGGATGATGTGGATGAGCGGAAGTGGGTCCAACATAAGGACTGGGAAGAGGTTGAACTTCATATCCAAAAACCAATGAGTAGAATTAACATTTGAAATTCTTGGACTAAAGGAGAACCTATTTTCTGCTATGGGAAATAAAGAAGCCTCCTCTGTTGAGAAACTGCCATTTACTTAATATACATTGTGACCTTCCAGCTTACTGCACTTAAATTAAATAGCATAATATACAAGATAGAACATTAAAATTATAAAAATAGTGATGAAAAGTAATGGCAAAACTGCACTTATGTATGCACCAACCTAATGAAACTATCAAAATTCCAATTCTGGTTGCCGAAGATAACCAGAATCAAAGCTTCATACCCAGAATAATTTCAAACTAATGTAGTGGAATGAAGAAGACTGCTCAGCGTCCTTAGCCAAGTAATTAAGAGAACTGATGTAAACATGATACAATATGAAGGAAAATGTCCAGCCTTTGGAAGCTGATGGACCCGGATTTAAATCTCAGCTATGTGAAATGGCACGCATTCCATAACTTCTCTGAACTTCAGTTTTCTAACATATTAAATGTGTACAAATGTTCTATTGTCTTATTTTTTTTCTTTATAAGGATTTGAGGGATAAAGTATGTAATGGGCTGAATGTAGGATAAAATAGTCAATAAATAATAATTACTATCATTAGAATTAAGTCTAAAATTGCAGAGAAATACAAATATATTTCCGGACTTTTTCACCACTTTCATGTCCACTGGCAAATCTCAAGTTTTAAGAGTATGGCTGGAGTCATGATATAGCCCAATAAATATTTATTTCATTTATTTTTATTCAAATCCCCAATAATTATGAGAGATGTATTTCACTAGACTAGGTCCTAGGGTTACAGAGATAAAATGATTCACAATTTTACTCTATGGGGTAGTCTTTTCTAGGAACCAAAAATTAGGAAAGAGATCTAGGAGTTTTCATATGAGAAAATATAAATGATTTGGTTATATTTCATCTAGAAAGCAGGAAGACTACGGAGAAGTAATTGAAAATTACTTACAGAGAAAAATCCCGAGTTATTTTTCTAGACATTCCCAGACTTTCCAACAGTGCTGTGTTTTGAAGACTGGTGTGTACAAAGTACATGACCCACTCCTGAATTAAGAATTATAAAAGAATTCTTAATGACCTGGGGAGCAGTTCTAGAATTAAAGATTATCCATGGACATTTTGCTTTCAAATTCATAGTAATGTTTTCATTGGTTCTGCTAATTATGTAGTTTGTGGAAACAAACGGGATATTTACTTAAGGTTAGACTAGTGAGTAGAAAATTTTTAAAAGGCCAAAGTAAGTATCTCTGGCCCTAGGGAAAGTGTAAAACAGCAACATTTGCAAAAGACTGCTTTTCTCTTCAGGTTGGTGGTTTGGAATAATCAATCTCAGAAGTCATATATAAATAATTTCTTTTACAGAAATAAGAGGGAGAAGAGCTAAGCATAAAGGCAAAATGAGAAAGATGACTTTTCCTCATTAAACTTCATGATATGAATCATTAGATTATTTAAGAGCTGAAAAAAAATCCATGTATCACATCACTGCCATCATATTAAAATAAAAAACTCCAAAAATCAAATGAAACCATTTGAAAAATATGTCTCTCTGGAGTTAGCTGTGGTGCCCTCCCCTGCACCTCTACCCCTTTTTTTTCTACCCATTAGTGCAAATGACTGATAGTTGGCTGTGTAAAATATCAAGTGAGGTCTGGTGTATGACTATCAGTATCCTTAGGACATAAAGGTTATACAAAATGCCATGGTTAGTCACAAAGAAGACAAGACATTCCTTCCTCCCCTTCTATACGTGAAGGAACTTTGCATATTAGAGATGACTTTGACATTTTAATTTTCTTTTGTTTTCTTTTGTTTCTTTTTTTTTTTTAATTGAGATGGAACCTGCTTCTGTTGCCCAGGCTGGAGTGCAGTGGCACAGTCTTGGCTCCCAAATCCCACCTTCTTGGGCCTTTTATAGAGACTTTATTGGATAGGCATGATTGACAACTGTGTGGAAATGTGATTGGACAGAAAGGGCATGATCTTACACTGAAAGAATGGGTGGGGAAACCAGGCAATGCCTGTCTGTTCTTGGCCTCTTTGTGCAGTGTTCCTTCCTCTAGCGTATGGGGCAGGAACCCCTTCTGAAATGGGGGTCTTATGACCCACCATGAGACAGCTTGGGTCAGATAATTTCTTTATGGCCAGCTCCAAGACAGAAGGGTGAGGGGAGGTTCCTGCCATGGGGAGAAAAAGAAGCAAATGAAGAGACTGGGACATGGTCAGGAAGAGAGATTGTTTTCTAAGGCTTAAAATGCTCCAACGTTATAAAAAGAGCTAGAAGAGCTATGAGCCACAAATCATCAACAAATACCCATACATATTCTCTATGTCTATATCTATCTAATAATATTAAAACATCTGTACATTTTCCTTTAAAAAAAGGAACATATCTATACGCTTAATACATGCTTTATACCACTTATCTGCATAATTTCTTCTATTGTAAATAATATGGTTTTCTGTTTCGTATCCCTGCAGAAAATTAAAAGAAAAACAATAGAGTCAGTGTTGTTAAATAATTTATTTAAATGACATCATAATCCTGCACTAAGATAAATGCTCTAAAATCCTGAGACGTGGGTGAATCTGTTGCTTGGTTTGCAGAAATATCTTGTTTCCAAATTCTGTAGACGTTGATTGAACAGGAGGAGAGACAGACGAGAGAGGGAAACAGAGAGCAAGACAGAGAAACAAAACGAGAGACACACAAAGGCAGACAGTTTAGAGATCAGGAGGCAGTATCATTAGAAAAAATACTTCTGAAATACTGGAAGAAACTGCTTTGCTGTGGATTCTATCCCAAACATCTTTGGCTAATATGAAAAAGGTAAATACATCCACATAACCGGCTGGAAAATGCACTCTGGGGCTGTGAGTTTGGGGTTTTTTTGGTCGTTGTTTTTCCTGAAGCAGTACCTGTGCGGTTTCATTGAAGGGTTTCTTTAGCAGAGCCACGTTGGAAATTCAGGGAAAAGGTGCAAGGATTTCTTAGAAATGTATTTCATGGTACAGTATCAAGGGGCAGTATTTATTTTGGATATGCTTGCACTGAAGAATTGAGATACTGTGGGGAAATTTTGTTGTTTCCTCGTATAATGTTAATGATCCTAAATTAATGACAACCCGAAAGTTAAAAGGGAATGCCTTAAGGTTTCTCTTTTTGTTTTCAAAATTCTAGGGGGATTTGGCTCTGAACAAATCCTACTCACCTATACAAAGGATCCAGTGTGTTTAATTCTGTTACTCACCCAAATGTGTATTTCTTTTCTCTCTCTGCTTCATCTCTCCTAAAGAAATACTGCCAATCAAAAACTAATTGGGTTCAAAAATCTATGAAATAAATTAACCTGCAGATGATGCTTTAGGAATTAAGCGAGTGTTTTGTGGGAAAGGAAAGATGTTTACCCACTGTGATCCCTCTTCTAAGAAGAAAATTAAAATGCCGGCCAGGTGCAGTGGCTCATGCCTGTAATCCCTGTACTTTGGGAGGCCAAGGTGGGCAGATCACTGAAGTTCAGGAGTTTGAGACCAACCTGGCCAACATGGTGAAACCTTCATCTCTACTAAAAATCCAAAACCATTAGCCAGGCATAGTGGTGGGCGCCTGTAATCCCAGCCCTGACCTCAGGCTCTCCACACTTTGGAATGATTTAGAAGTGTCATCTATGATACCCCAGATGGGGAACTGCTTGAGCCCCAGTTCCTAATTTTCCTTCTTTGAAACACTTTCTGGTCCTTTATCTAACTGTGGGGGTGGGACAGATAGCCCTGTGGAGTCATCTGGGCCTTGGGTATAGGAAACACAAGAATCCAGGAGGATCTGGCAGGTGGATCTTTTTCATCTGCATTACTGTCTTCCTTTCACCTCTTTGTTTATTACCATTCTTGACAACTCTGATATCCACCTAGGTGGACGAGCCCAACAGCCTACCAATTCCTTCACTTCTTTAAATCCTATGGTGTGTCTTCCCTCATTTCACTAAAAAGGTCATCGACTCATATGGTCATATTCAAGACTTTGTCATCACCAGTAACTATACCAATTCTAAAATCTTAATTTCAAACCCTGCTGCTTTGACTATTCATCAACTACTAGTCAGTTTACTTACTCTGCTTCTCCCACTCGAGAAATTGACTGATCTACTCATACCTCCAAGCCATCAAAAGCATTATGTTTTCTCTATGCATAAAATTTGTTTGCATTTGGGTCTTCATTTCCCTTCTTAAACAATCATCCTTCATGGTCTAATACTGTAACCAGTCCCTTGCATATACTCTGAATTGCTATGCTTCTCTGTGCTTCAGTCAAATGTTGGCAATATTATCCCCAATTAACCCAATCAATCCCTTACTCAATGCCTGGATCTAAAAATCTGAATACTCTTTGAAGTATCACACATGACAAATTCATGACCACAAATCCCAGGGAAGCCTCCAACACTTCCAGACCATTTTTGCATTTTAATCTAATTATTTTCCCTTCTCAAAGATGACATTTCTCCACTGTCTCTTTCCTGAAATTTTTAACATCCTTCTCATTCTCAGCTGAAAATTTGATTCATATTGAATAAAATAGATCCAAACCAGTAAGAGCTGCCTTATCTTATAACCACATCTACCAAACTACCTGCATCTGTATAACATGTTGTATCGTCTCACTTTAAAGTCTATGAACTTTCTCTGCTCTTATCTAAGAGCATGGATACTCTGGGTCCTTTCTTTCACACCTCATTAGAAGGTAGAGACAGTCTAGGACCTCGCTCCTGAGAACTCCCTCCTTTTTCTTCTGCTCACCTTCTAATGGTTCATTCCCATTAATACTCAAATGCCTTAATATCACCCACCTTTAAAAGAAATTTCATAAACTCCACATCTACCTTCAGTTGCAATTCCATTTCTCCATCCCATTTTGCTAGCAACAGCCATCAAAAGATTTGTCTATAGTCTGATTTCAGCTTCTATCCCATGCTCAGATTTTCCAATTGGACTTTCATTACCATCACACTATAAAAAGTTCTCATAATAATGTTACCAACAAAATTCGTACCTTTGGAAGATGATGTTCATTCTAAACCACCTTTTAGTGTCAGCTGGCCCAGCAGCAGATGACCAATCTCTCCTTCCTGAAACTCTTTGTTCTCTGGGTTTTTTTTCAACACCAACACTCACCTTGCTTGATTTTCTACCTTTTCTTACCACCTTTTCTTCCTCTCTTCTATTGACCGCTTCTCCCTTACCAAACCTCAACATATTAGAATGTTTCAGAGCTTCCTCCTCAAGCCTTCCTCTCTTTACCACTTAACCTAGTTCTCAGGATAAAGAATCTCAAATTTTGATCTCCAGACCTGTCCCCTGAGCTCAAAAGTTCTCTGTCTGAATACCTACTTGAGAACTCCTCTAGGATACTGAATTGCCATCTCAACAGAATGTCATCAAAAAACAACATACTGATTTTCACTCAGAAACTTCTTCCAAAGTTTTTTTAGATATTTTGGTAAACAGTGTCACCACCACTTTGTCATGTAGAAGTAAAATCTAAAGACATTTCCCTGGTTCTGCTCCCTGTGTCATGCAAAACATCTACTCCATGAATAAGTCATATCAGCTGTGCCTCAAAATATTTTGTAAATCCAAACACTTTCTATCATTATACTGCTAAAATTGTAGTACAAAGTCCGTCTTCTGTTACCTGGATGCTTCTGACTAATCCAGTTACACTAGTGTCTCTACCTTTGGTCCTACTTCCCCTGCCTCCAGTGCTACTCACCTCAACATTCTCTTCACATAGCAACAAGAATGATATTTTTCCAAACTGGGAGTGTTCTCACACCCTTACCCGGCTTAAAACCTTCTAATTGTCCGAACGTGGTGGCTAATGCCTGTAATCTCAGCACTTTGGGAGGCTGAGGTGGGCAGATCACAAGGTCAAGAGATGGAGACCATGGAGGCCAACATGGTGAAACCCCGTCTCTACTAAAAATACAAGTTAGCTGGGTGCTGTGGTGTATTACTGTATTTCCAGCTCCTCAGGAAACTGAGACAGGAGAATCGCTTGAATCCAGGAATTGAAGGTTGCAGTGAGCCAAGATCAAGCCACTGCACTCCAGCCTGGCAACAGAGCAAGACTCTGTCTCAAAAACAAAACAAAACAAAAACCTTCTAACTTTTTACAATCAGATTATCCAAACTCCTCAGTATGGCTTACAAGACACTCAATGAACTAAAACCTGCCTACCCCTCTGTCCTCTACTATCTCAATTCTTCCCACGTCGGTTATGTATATGCTACTGTCCTAAATTTGGCACATCCATCATTGTCTCAGGAATTTGCATTTGCCATTCCTCTGCCTGGAGAACTTCATCATCTGAAGTTTCCTTGGCTGCTTGCTTCTTAATCACTGAGGTCTCAAATCATAACTAACCTTTTTTTAGTGATGCCTTTCTTGACCACTTTAGTTAAAGTGGACACCTGATCTCTATCTCATCACCCTATTTTTTATTTCTAATCAATAGCTGGAATTCATATCTTACTCATTTTGTGTTCATTTTTAGTATCTCCTCTTAAACCCAACTGAAATGCAAGCTACTAGTGCTTTATTCATGGTTGTATCCCAAAACCTACTAAGGAAATTGCTATTTTGTTAAAAATTTATCAACACTGTTAGTGGACTAGCTATATTCACCTCCATTGAGATATAAACTGCTCAGCATGCCTCACAGATTATAGCAAACTTTAATGCAGTCTCATCGGCTGACTATAGGCAAGTAATCAATAACAAAGCAACCCACTGCTTCTAACAATTTTCCGTAGATTAATGTAGGGTGTCTCTTCCTCACAGGACAGACTGTGCCAGGAAGTCATACAATGGGTCCAGTCTGCTTGAGTCAAACCAAGGTACCAGGGGTTTTGATTTTGTTTTGTTTTGTCTTTCATTTATTGTGGAGCATTGATGACAGTGCATATTAATAGGGACCTCAGTGCCTCTAGGGTCTTGGAAAGCTAGTTGGTCATATGAAAGAGTCCTCTGTCCCTCCTTTCCTGAGTGTCAATCTTTAATTTAGAAGAAAAGAAAAGTACAGCTTTTTTTATTTGACTGTATTAAAATTTATGGGCAGGGTGGTTTTCAGGCTGCTGCTCCTGCCAGGCACTGCTCTGATGATGTATGACTGTGACATGTCACCAGTGTAGCCAGCCTCTGATGATCCATTGCAGCAGCAAGTCATTTGTCATACATCACTGCCTCGACAGCTGCCCCCATCTGGGCCTCTCCTATGTACTCCAGCAGGGAGTCCTGGCTTAAAACAAGCTCCGTGCTCCTTCTGCACTCCCACGGCCACGGTGTTCAGCATGTATTTCTTACCATTAGTGAGAGAAAAGAAAAATAATGATTAGTGGCAAACTCTACTAGAGTTTGAAAGGTAAAAGGTTTACATATTCTGATATTATAAGCCAAGAGCAAATAATGATGATTAGGAAGATGATACTTTCAGAATGCCACATGAATATAAAAATACTTAAAAATAGCAATGTAGCGTTCATTCTCTGCCAGCTAGTCTTCTAAGGATTCTACATATATTAAATAATTTAATCCTCTAAAAGTCTGTAAGAGATGGTATTATCACCCATTTTACAGATGAAGAAAATGTGGTACAGAAAGATCAACCTGCCCACTGTCATCCAGCTCAGTAAATAGAAGAAACATCATTTAGACCAAAGCAACTGAAATCTGAAACCTTTGCTCTCAACCCCTATGCTTTGCTGTATATACTTTCAGACAGGATCCTAGTGGTTCTTCCCAGATGCTTGTGTTAACCCTGGCATTCCAGGACCAAATAAACACATGACACTGTGCAGGCATTTTATTCAATTTGTATGATGTACTTGTTATTAATAATTATAATTATTATTAAAGATAACATTTAACAATTGCATGATAGATTCTAGGGTGTGTGATAAGTAGTTTGCTAATGCTATTTAAGTTTCCCAACTTTGCAAGATATTATTTTTTTATTTGTTTTGAATAGATGGATAGAGAAGTACATTAAAAAGTTACTGAAGATGTTTTCAAAACAAGTCATTTGCAAAAGGACTAAAGAGAGCAGATCATCTAATCAGGGGCAGCTATACATTGAAAAAGTGAATGAGTGACTGGAAATGATTTCTATAGAATAGTTGAAATGCCATTTGTATATATTTTAAATAAATAACTCAATTAAAATCTATTTAAATGTCACTAAAACAGAGTTTATAGTATTTACTTTTTTATTCCAATTGAAAATTAGTATTTTATGCTGGGGTGGGAAGGACTTTTCACAGATTCATATCCTTTACAGTTCCTAGCACTTAATTACAACAGTTACATCTTTCCATACCAAAAAAAAAAAAAAAAGAAAGAAAAAAACTTGTTATTAGTGATTGTAATGCACAAAGCATAAATAAACAGATACATATACTGTAAAAGAGATAACCTGGGAATTTGAGTGTCTATTATCAATGTCCTTTATTTTAATTATAATGAATTGGGGCTATGGGAATAAAGACATTTTTCCTACATGTTGATAATTTCATTGCTTCCAACAATTGTAGTGGATTCAATTTAAATTGAGGTAAGAACATGCTATGAGCAAATAATAATATTTGCTTTATTTCACTTATTGGAAAACAAAATTTGTTAATTTTATATTTTCTTTATATATTAACATGTAATATATGTTAATTCACAATTTTTCATAAGTTATACATTTTAAATTAAATCTTTACATAGCGCACCCAAATATGCAAGGTTAGGAAAAGAATGAATGAATAAATGAATCATTGAATGGATTCATTTGATGGATATTAGCATTTATTTGTTCCCATTCTAAGCTCTTAAACTGGAAAACCTTGACAAGAAATATTCTAATATTAAAATAAGAGTTTTAAGAGTTTAAAAAATTCTTAATTTCCAATTATTAAATATTTCTCTTAAAATTATTGTGCTAAGAAACCTCATTCGTTATAATAAAAATACCTGTAGAATAAGGTGGTCCTGGAGCAGTTTGCCAACATGGGTAAAGAGAGGGAAGAAGGAGGCCTAGATTCTTATAATTATTAGTGAATTCAAATACTTAACATTTGCCTGGACTTCTAGCTGATTTGGGCATTACAATGGTTTCCACAGCATTTTAATAAGTGTTGCAACACAGGACTGGATTTCTTTTTAATTGAGCATTTCTGAACAGTCATCTTTTTCTTCCATCCATCAGTTGTGTTTATGTATTGCCTCGTTGTCTTCAGTTGCAGAGTGGCATTGTGAATTCAGCTGGAGAAATAGCTACTGGTTGCCCAGGTTCTCATAGAAGGGAAGAGACAGCCTTCTCACCAGCTCTAGCAATAAGAAGGGATGAGTGGATTACCCGTTTGTTTCCCCACACCAAGGTTATTAGTCTGCTGTTTTTTAGTTTCACGTTCATTTTAACTTCACTTTTGTGTCTCTGTTTTCTGATGACCATATCCACTTAAAAGTTCTGCCACTGCCTGAAACCCAGCACACTTCAAATTGAATTGATCCTATCCTATTCTCCAAAAAGCCAACTCGATTTTCAGTTTTCTAAATATCTTAGATTTAAATGTCATTTTCTTTGATTCCTAAACTTTTTTTTTTTGTTTACTCTTCATATTTGACAGTCACTGGAGTCCATCGTTCATTTATTGTTCTTGACAATGTCTCTTAGATCATCTTTCCTTTCTGCTTCCCAGAGGCAAAACAGCATACTCAAAAACTCATAGAATTTGGTTACACACAGATACGGGTTCAAGTCCCTGAATTTCCAGGTACTAGCTGTGCAACTTTGGAGGACTTGTTCAAGCTCTCTTGATTTTATTGTCCTCTTTTATAAATGAAGAAAACAAATTATATCTCATTTAGTTTTTATAATGGACGTTATAAAGTTTAAATAAAATTATAAGTTTAAAATAAATGATTTGACAGTTTCTACTGCAGTAGCTGTCAGAGCTGGTTCTGAGTAAATAACTATTATGTTGTTATTGCAGTTACCAGCCTAAAACCTGCCAGCAATTTAAGGTGGCATAACCCAATTTAGACTAGCTAAAGAAAGAAAAATTGAAAAGGACTTTTTAAAAAGTATTGATATGGAATGACTTCAGGCTCGGCTGGGTATCAACACCCAAACTATTTCATCAAGGTTTTCTTTCTCTCTTTATTCTTTTTACCTGTGGGATAATCTCAGGGTTTAAGCTCATTCCCTTCCACTACAGTTAAGTCTCTTATTTTCTTTTTTCTTTTTTTTTTTTTTTTGAGACAGAGTTCCACTCTTGTTGCCAAGGCTCGAGTGCAATGGTGCAATCTTGGCTCACTGCAACCTCCACCTCCTGGATTCAAGCTATTCTCCTGACTCAGCCTCCCAAGTAGCTGGGATTACAGGTGCCTGCCACCATGCCCAGCTAATTTTTATTTTGCTGTATTTTTAGTAGAGATGGGTTTTTACCATGTTGGCCAAGCTGGTCTCAAACTATTGACCTCAGGTGATTCACCCACCTCGGCCTCCCTAAGTGCTGGGATTAAAGACATGAGCCACCACGCCCAGCCAAGTTTCCTCATTATGGCTGGCCAACAGCTTGTCTTCCTATAGTTTCAGCACTATTACAAGTAAGAGATTGTTGCCTCTAATGTCAGAATATTTATAGGGAAGACAACATGGGGCATGTGTTCTTAACTTAAATAAAATTATTCTGACTGAGAGAATTAGGGCTTCTTAATAGATCAGTTTTGGGTCTTATTCAGGCCTTAGGAAAAGGACACAAAATTGAAGTAATTCCAGGATTACATGGCATACTAGATAGTTAAAACCTCAAGAAAGGAATGCTGGACAGAAACTCACATAAATCCACAATACCTTCTACTCAGAGGATTTGGGGATCTAGTCTTTTATATTTCTCCTTCCTTCCTTCTTTCTTTTCTTTTCTTTCTTTCTCTTTCTTTCTTCTTTCTTTTCTTTGTTTCTTTCTTTCTTCTTTCTTTCTTATTTCTTTCTTTCTCTCTCTCTCTGTCTCTCCCCGCCTCTCTCCCTCCCTCCCTCTCTGTCTCTCTCTCTTTGTCTCTTTCTCTCTCTCTCTCTCTTTCTCTCTTTCTTTCTTTCGAGACAGGGTCTTGCTCTGTTGCCCCAGCTGGAGTGCAGTGGCATTATCACAGTGTACTGCAGCCTTGATTTCCCTAGGCTCAAGCAGTCCTCCCACCTCAGCCTCCCATGTAGCTGGGACTGTAGATGTGTGCCACCCTGCCCAGCTAATTTTTTTTTTTTGTAGAGATGGGGGTCTCACTGTATTGTCCATGTGGGTCTCAAACTCTTGAGCTCAAGCAGTCCTCCTGCCTTGGCCTCCCAAAGTGCTGGGATTACAGACAGGAGCCACCATGTCCAGTGTCTCATATTTTTAATGACTACTGCAAATCACTATGAGATTAACCAATCTAAAATATAGATTGTATTTGATAATTTAAGAATTCCTTCAATTTTAAATTGACTGCATTTGAATATCTGCAGAATTTAATTCCAGTTCAACATTCCCAGTAATAGCTACATGAAACTTCTTCAACTAGGCATCTTGCATTGTCTTCTATTTGTACTATATTTTACTAAGCTCATGTTTCCTGTGTTTACTAATACTGTCAGTTTCACTCCAAAGCACTTCTGGATTCATTTGCTTATCTACCCAAATCCTACTCAAACCTTAAGGTAAAAATACAAATTCCAACTACTCTGATAGAGCCTTTCCAACAGATTTTAGTCTGCATAGATATTCTCTACCCCAAATGCCTACAGATTACAGGGGTTTGGGAGTTAGTTCCTTGAAGACTTATATATACCTCAGAATCTCCTTTTGGACAAAAACTGATGGAAGAGAAGTGAGATAAAAAGGAGGGTAAAGGCAAATTTTTAGCTCCCAGATTTCCCACCCTTTACAGCCAATGTGGTTCTGCTTTGCGTTTTGTCTAAATGTTTGAAAGAGAATTCTTTGGTTAAGTAACATTTCAAAATTCCTGAAGCATTTTCCAGTCTTTATCTATTTAACACATTATTATAAACTATTATTTGATCAATATCTGAAAATACTTTCTTTCTGCAACAAGAATGTAAGTTCCTCAATTGTAAGACTTGTGTGTTTAATTTTTTATTTTTATCTTTGTATTTTAAATGCAAATCTAATGTTATTGTACAAAAACATTAAATCAATTTAGTGATTTTTGATTAGGGAAATGAAAATAATAGTAAGATATTACTGCATATATATTAGAATAGCTAAATTTTAAAAAATGAAGATAGCAATTGCTGGTGATGATGGAGAGCAACAGAAGCTCTCAATTATTGCTGAATAGGATGCAAAATTGTCAGCCACTTTGGAAGACATTTTGGCAGTTTCTGACATAGCTAATTACAGAGTTAGTCTATAATTCTGTTATCATGTTTCTAGGAAATTTGCCAATTGATTTATAACTTATGTCCACAGAAAACAAGAACAGGAATGTTTATAGCAAATTTATTCATATTTGTCAAAAAGTGGTAGCAACCAAGAAGCGTTTCAATAAATGTGTAGGTAAAACCATGGTACATCCAAAAAATGAAATACTATTAGCAATGAAAAGGGCTATCAAACCTTGCAAAGACATAGATGACTTTTTCTTGTTTGTTTGTTTGTTTTTTTGAGATGGAGTTTTGCTCTTGTTGCCCAGGCTGGAGTGCAATGGCGTGATCTTGGCTCACTGCAACCTCTGCCTCCTGGGTTCAAGCAATTCTCCTGCCTCAGCCTCCCAGTAGCTGGGATTATAGGCATGCGCCACCATGCCCAGCTAATTTTGTATTTTTAGTAAAGACAGTGTTTCTCCATGTTGGTCAGCCTGGTCTCGAACTCCCAACCTCAGGTGATCTGTCCGCCTCAGCCTCCTGAAGTACTGGGATTACAGGCGTGAGCCACTGTGCCTGACCCAGAGATGACTTTTAAATGCATCTTACTAAGTGAAAAAAAAAAAAAATCCAGTCTGTGAAGGCTATACATTGTATGTTTCCATGTATACGACATTGTGTAAATGTCAAAATGATAGTGATAGTAAACAGGTCAGTGGTTGCCAAGAGGTAGAGATGGGTAGTGAAACACAAGGGATTTTTTTGAGGCAGTGAAACAATTCTGTATAATACTGTGATTGTGGACATAGCACACTAAACATTTGTGAAAATCCACAGAACTTTTCAACACAAATAATGATCCTTCAAGAAATTATTTTAGGAGGCTGGGGTAATCCCAGAATGTATTACAGTAAAACCTGACTGTATTACAAATGTATGAAACAACCTCACTCAAGAAGGTGGAGAATAAAAGTGCTGACTTAATTAATTTTGGAAAGGAGTTGAATCCATAAAACCAAAGGCAGAAGGAACTTTTCATAAACCCTACATACCAGTTGATAGTGTTGCATTATATCACAAAGCATAAAAGAAAAACCCATGAGTGCATACTGATATCAATTAATTAAACATAAATAAATGAACGAGAACGGACAAATCTCACACACAGAAAGATTTCAAATAATTTATGTAGATACTTTGCCCTGAGGGAAGAGGGACGTAACTCCTCACATCTTATGTTTAGGCTGCCCATATTAACTTTGCTGTAAAGAGTACAGTACAGATAAGGGAAAAACAGAATAACTTTATGGTGGAGAAATCTGACAAACACTATCTCACCCAGGTCATCAAAGTTAACATCCATAGAGATAAGTTAAATTGATAGAATGCACCATTGAGATAGTGTAACGTAAATGACACTTTACCTCTGTGGTCTTCCTCCCAAAAACTCATAACCCCAGTCTAATAATTTAAAGAAACAAACAAAAATTTCCAACAAATACCAATTAAGCAGCATTCTACAAAATACCATCTGTAATACTCAAAACTATCGAGGTCATCAAAACCAAAAAAGCTCTAAGAACATGCCACAGCCAAGAGGGTCCTTAGGAGTTATAATAACTAAATGCAGTATGATGAGTATTGAATGGAATCCTAGTAGCAAAAGAATAACTTTAGTAAGAAGTGAGAAAAAGCTGAAGAAATGATGTACTTTAGTTGATAGTAATCTATCAATGTTGGCTCATTAATTTTGACAACTATACCGTACTAATGTGAGATGTTAGTAAGAGAGGAAACAGCATGTGAGGTATAAGGGCACTCTGTGCTATTGTTCCTTTTTTTTTAATCTAAAGATATGCTAAATAGAAAGTTTATTAAAAATAAATTAGCATTTCCCAAATTTATTGACAGTAAGCCTGATTTTACAAAACACAACATACATGCAAAAGAATCCTTTGAGTGCTTGAGTTGACAGATGTTTTTAAAGACCTTTTTAGCATAAAAAATTGAAATTGTTAAAGGAATACTTGGAAGAAAAAAAAAACAGTATCTTAAAGAGGGACAGGGAAGGTAAAATGCAACTAACTGAGCCTGTGTATCAGGATCGTACATTATAGAGTTAAATTCTATGGGGAAAAGATTCACATTAAGAAGAAGAAAAAATGTTTCCATAAGCTTATATTTAAAAAGTTAAATTATAAACTTCATTATTGATGAAATAATGTGATTTAATTACTACAGAGGTTTGGCACATGCAGAGAACTCATTTTTTAAATGGACAAACAAGTATAAGATACCATTTGACCTAGCAATCCCATTACTGGGTATATACCCAAAGGATTATAAATCATTCTGCTATAAAGACATATGCACACATATGTTTATTGCAGCACTATTCATAATAGCAAAGACTTGGAATCAACCCAAATGCCATCAGTGATAGACTGGATAAAGAAAATGTGGCACATATACACCGTGGAATGCTATATGGCCTTAAAAAAATGAGTTCATGTGTTTTGCAGGGACATAGATGAAGCTGGCAACCATCATCTTCTGCAAACTAACACAGAAACAGAAAACCAAACACTGTATGTTCTCACCAATAAGTGGGGGTTGAACAATGAGAACACATGGACACAGGGAGGGGAATATCACATACCTGGGCCTGTCAGGGGGTTGGGGGAAAGGGGAGGGAGAGCATTAGGACAAATGCCTAATGCATGTGGGGCTTAAAACCTGGATGAGGGGTTGATAAGGGTAGCAAACCACCATGGCACAGGTATACCTATGTAATGAATCTTCACGTTTGCACATGTATCCCAGAACTTAAAATAAAAAATAGATTGTTTTCCTTTGGGTCTTTGAGTCTTCATTTCTGAAGGTTCTCATGTCAGATAAAACCTTGATTGAATAATTTGTCATGTTTTTCTCTTGTTAACCTGTCTTTTGTTACAGAAGTATTGCTGTGACCCTTGTGATGGCAGGGAAAAGATCACACCTTTCCACTCTTAGCCTTAAGAAAAATTATCTTCAAGGTAGTAGCGGTAGATGATAGTTTTTACTTTACTTACTAAAATTAGTAACAAGTAAAGACCAATCTGACGAATTCTATTTGGAATATCTTTATATTCAGCTGTACTTTTCCCTTAGAGACTTTCCTTGCATTAAGTAATTAACTTTGGTGTATTTGACCCTTTAGGGAAAAGGTTAAAATATTATGTCAGGACAATATACACACCCTTATTTCAGCATGGCTTAAATATTTTGGAGAATATTGTTGGTTACATATTTGACAACATTCTGTTTGTTATGTTAATTGCCCCATGGAATCCTCAATTAGTTATTGGGCTCCCCCAGTAAATTATTCCATCCCAAAAGACCAACTCTGCATTTTGAAAATATTTCAATAGATCTCGGCTATACCAATTGCTGTTTCTTCCTCTTCTTTGCATGCCACAGTGTGGTGGGAAAATGTCAATTTTACTACCAGTTTTATTGAGCAGGTTTTTTCCCGAAATAATTACTTGCAATTTTTAATATCTATGCTACCATGGTCTCCAAAGCCAGACATTCCTTGTGAATATTCCCCCAGGCCAGACCTTTAATTCCAGGACGAACACCACGGCCAGCAATCAATAAGTTGACTCTCCATCTGCCTTTGACAGAGGAAACACCAGGCTGACACCAGCCAGTCTGGGATCAGCTGTTTCCCCTGCCTTTGATCTCCTCAGTTAGGGCTGTCTAAACTCCCATGGGCGTCTGTTTCGGCTTAGATACAGGCCACATCACGCTGATAACTCCTCTAAGGCCTATTGTAGCCATTGTATTTGAGGAGGGGATCACCTGTCAAAGTGACTGGTTACAACCCCTCCTTGACTGCGGGAAGCCTTTTTGATGCAGGGCAGATGATAATGAGAGTCTAATTGAGTGATTAACTACCTTGACTGACTTGGAGGATTTAATGACACCTCTACATTAAGGTCTGCATTTCCCAGCAGGCCCCCAGTTTGTAACTGTATGGCCATGATATTTGCAATTATAAGCCTTTCCTTTAACCAGCAGGGATTTAACAAATGGACTTGGTTAATCACAGCTAGAAGGCCCTCACAACTGACTTTGTTATGGAAAAACATGTATAAATTCAACCGCATGATTGATTTCTTAATACAGGCCATTCCGGGTCCATCGTCCTATATATAAGATAGAAACTATGCTTTTCAGAAGATATGGAAAGTAACAAAAATATATGATGACCAACGTAAGTTTCAGTAGACTAAAATAACCTTAAAGATAAGACCTGGTTTTTGAGAGTTGCCATGCCCATGATCCTTCTAAGCGATGAAAGTCTGCCTAGATATACTGTCTTTAATTAAGTGGGTCTGAAGGGCCTATTAATGCAATGTTAAAAAGAACCAGTCTCAGCGGGTTCTCACAGTGGGAAAGGTATCTAGGGCTTTCAATTTACAAGGTCTTGTTACAAAAGTGCCCTGCTGTTCTGGTCCTGTTCTTTCTGCCTGGGAGCAATTTAATGACCTGCTTTAGAGCAGAGAAATGGTCAGAGAGAAAATATTCAGGGTTATGTGTTAGCGATCAAATACCCAGTGGAATTTACAATGGTAACCAGACACTTCCTTTTCATATCAAAGTATAGCAGGGACAATGACATCAATACATTTGATTTGAAAAACTCTAATTGAACAAAAGGGTAAGCCCTCAGTGAATGTTTGCTGATAATATGAGGCTGATACTGAGCATGAAGCCAGCACAAACGACACAAACGAGGGCAATGAAAAAGAAAAAGGAAAAAGAGAATCAAAGTTAGGAAAGAAAAATTCTTGAAGGATAAAAATAGGGCTTTTGACTTGAAGGTCTCTTAATTAATTTGTTCTTCATTTATTCAACATCATTCAAGAAATACTCATGATAATCTATCACGTCCCAGGCCTTCTACTGAACATGCTGGAGAGAGAGAGCTGTCCACAAAGCACACGTGACAAGTGAGGAATGCATGTATTTTTTTCTCTTTTATTCCTTTAAGAAATAGGTGAATGGTTACAATGTGACAGGTATGATAATACTCTGTTGATAATACTTTAAGTACCAACATTTCCCAGAAGTAAGATGAAGGAGGCTTAGAAAATCCTTGGTGAATGAATACATAGGTGAATATTTGCTGAAAGAGTCCTAGCCAAATTAATGTGGTTCTGGTTGAAATCACCAACATAAAACAAGTACTAACAATGAAATGCAATTTTAAAAAGAATCCAAAGAAATTTGTGCAGCATGGTAGGGATGCGTGGAAAAGAGGCTTACTAACTCTCCGTAATTGAAGTGAGTAAGCAAACATAGACTATGTGAAATTTCAATGTATGTGATGAGTTTAGGGTATTATTAGAGAGGTGAAAATCCTGGGTCTGAGATGAGTTTCGGACATCTGTCGTTTTTAAAATATAGATTGTAATACGTAAAAAAAAAAAAAGTTTTCATTTTACAGATCTGGAAAGCCTTTATTTCCAAAGGAAGTATTAAAAACTAAATGCCATAAGAAGAATTGCAGAATTTTACATTTTCAATCCTCAAACCACTGTCTTATCTTAGAATAACATATTAGAATAACAGGAAGGTAGGTGGACCAAGTGGATGTTTGCACATTGGAATTTAAGGAAATACTGTGAAATATTAACTCTGCCTTCTTATCTGCACCTCACTTTCATGCCCAGAATTATTGCCTTCCAGTAAAAATGAAAATGTGTCAGGAATGTTACTATGGCAGTCCAAAACAACTTTGAAATTTCCTTTAGTCTTGTCCGAATACTCTAGTATACATTCTCAGAATAACCTTTTCTGATCCTTAAACATACTATACACCAGAAGCTGTGGAATAGTAAGATGAATTAGACCATTACCTTGAGCACTAAAAGGTCAAGACCTACTCTAGACTAACGGCCTCCGTCTAATTTAATAATTCAAGAATTATTTGCATTCAAAGATTGTTTACCCTCTTTACACAGTATTTTAATGATCTTTAAGGGCAGATGTAGTAGACTGGGATGACAAATTAGTTCATTGAGCTGGGCATTGTTAGATTTTTATTTTAAAAAATTAGGCAGTATTACGTAGTATGCAAGACATAAAACATGGAGAACATTGCTTCTCTATAAGAATAGTTACCACAAGTTTCTTACCAGATAGAGAATGAGCATCTTTAACACATGGTTGGCGTAATTGAACCACTTGTGAACTCAACCCATAAGAATTCAGCAAAGCTCTGGCTGGGTATGTTGGCTCATGCCTATAATTCCAACCCTTTAGGAGGCCCAGGTGGGAGGATCACTTGAGTTCAAGAGTTCCAGACCAGACTGGGCAACAAAGCAAAACCTCTGTCTCTCCAAAACAGCAATCACAAACACTCTGACGATTGGTTATTCAGACATAGTGCCGTTTGCTGACACTATACGTCAGAACTCTAGATTTTAGCAAATACAACAATGGCGTGGCACTCTGCAAACAAATACATAGATTGTAAAAGCAAATTAGTAGTGACAATCAGTAAGATTATAAGGCATATTTATCACATACAAAAATAGGTCCTTTTAGTGGGAAAGTTGATAAGGGCAGATAATTTGAGTCAGGTCAGGCAAAAAAGGTCAAAATTGGTGACTTTGGAAAAATGCAAAGTGATTATATGTTACTTTGACTTAAGGTCTCTGACATGCTGTGTCTAAGAAGGGGTACTGCACTGCACATTGATTCTTATGATGAGTGGGGTACTGAGTAAGGATAGATTCATTAAGGCAATAATGTGTCTCAAATCACTGTTTTGTTGCAAAAAAAAATTACTAAGCTTCTTTGATCTTTCTTGACTTCTTAAAAACTCATGTTCTATCATGAATGTGTCTCTTCTTTGCAACTAGAAAATGCCCAGTGACATAACTCACCCTACAGATGACCTCACATGACAATCTTCATTACGTGTACATTTTCTATAGTACTCTGGGCTTTCATATGATGAGATTGGATATCAGTAAAGATTTCCCTACAAAGCATGAATTGGAATAAAAATTAGGTCAATGGAATCAATCCAAATGTTGTAACTCATAAGATGTTCATTTAAAGAGCAGCCCTCTATTTCTTGAAGCTGTCTATGTGAAATGTGTATCTTTTGATGTCATTAGGTTATTTTACGTGCATCATTTGCTTTGGTTATTTATTTTATCATTCAAATATTGGAAATCTCTCTAGGCAACAATATTTCTTATCTGTAAAAGCATCCTTATCAGAATCTTTAAGCAAAAGAAGTACTCATTTCATCTATACAAAATTCAGGCCCACATTTTGCATGAATCTAGTAGAATCTTATCCAAATAATAATTTAAAATAAATAGAGCATGTCTTTTCTCTTTTAGAAATACAATATAGAGAACTTCATCTGGGAAATGTATACATCCATGTACACACATGCACAGTGAATACATTGTCCACAAGTAGTAATTTCACACTTGTGACAACGATGGTGGGGAATGAGAAGGATATGAAGCACTTTAACTAACATATTTTTAAGAGATAAAAACATTGAATACTTATTATCCTACCCTGTAGGAAAAGAGAGTGAACATTCCAGTTTATTAGAAAAATCACTAGCCATTGCTTGTTTCCTCAAATCACTGTCACTGCCTTGTAACAGTAAGGAACGGACCTTGCTAATAACAATACAGAATGAACCCTGGATATTTAATTTTATAAATAGTGGAATGAAAGCCTAGAAAGAGGGAATCACTTGTTTACCATCCCAGAGCTATTTGGTGACCTTGCTGACATTAGAGCCCACATTTTCTGGATACGCCATCCTGTTTTTCTGTTTCCAATACATTACTTTTACTTAAATATGAATGTGAATTGTGTGAAAAAAATATTAGCATTCTTCCTGGAAGAAAGAAGCCCAAGTCCACGAGCAAGTTTGTCATTGATTTGGGTTGGGTCCGATTGGAATCTGGTAGAAATGTGGTTTGCTTTATTTGGCTGGGAGCATTGCTCTGTAACCTAAGGATTCATCAGTTTGAAGTACTGGCCTTTTGCCTCTTTCTAAGGCCATTTTAGATGCAAATTGCACCCCAGACATCATTTTTAAGTGACAGGAAAATCTCTGGAGATAACAAGACTCAGTCTGTTAAATTTATAGACCTTTTGCATTTTCTAATCCTTCTTGATGAATAACTCAGTTTCCAGCCAGGGTTTGAATTTAAGAGTTGATAAAGCATCAGTTCAAGCTGCTGGCTACTAAATCAATGCAAGCAATGGCTTAATCAGCCTTTCTACTCCCCCCCACGACCTTCCCACAGAATTCCGTCAGATTTCTATGGAAGCAGGTCAGCAAGAGACAGACACTCTGACAAGCCCATTTGTAGCCATTAGATAGCATGGGAAGAGAATGCTGAACAGCAGCACAGTTGAAGATACTGGTATTCTGGAGAGCAAGACTGAAAACACCGACTTAGAGATTACTTGAGTTTGGGAAGGAACTGTGAATAGATGGGAAGTATGGCAAAATGGGGAAGAGACAAAAAATTATGGTATAATTTTAACAATTTGGTGCATTTATAGAGAGGAAACCATTGAAGATGCTATGTACTTGGCTGGTTCTTGTAATAGGAGTTCATGCCTGGGAGCAAAATACACAACAAATTAAAGAGGGCCCTTTGTGAACCCTTGTGAGAGGGGGACTGAGCAGGAGAGTAGCATTTGAGTGAGAATGGGGTCTCCTTAGTTATTTTCTTCAGGATTTGATTATGGGAATTTCCATGTCCTGCCCCTCCCCTACACCCCAAATCCCTATCTTCTCCTGGCAAATTGAGAAAGGTTTCCACTTTTGTGAAACCAGAGTTTTGGCACATGGTTTCAAGTGCAGGTTGAGGTTCTATAGGGAGATCTGTATTGCCATGGAAGGATGAGCTGATGTCATAGTTTGCCTTATTGAAATGTTGTTGTTCATGTAAGTATGGAGTTTGGCTACAATCAAGAAAAAAATTGCAACTAAGGCATCCAGTGTTTAACTGAGTACATATCTTTTTGTACCCAGACTCTTGAAGAAACACTGGCCCTGCTCTGGCTTTTCTGCTCTTGTGCATATGTAAGTTGCTAGTTCATGAACCTACAACGACTTTCTAAGTCAGATTCCTGGAACACACAAGAAGATTGTCTGAGCTAGGAGATGGGGTAACTGTGATAAGATTCTGAGTCTAGGAAATAAAGGTGTGGTTTTCTCTAGCCTGCTTCTTACAGTCTGAGTGGTTGCCAGGGAAAAGGTTTTTGTTTTTATTTCCCTCCAAAGTTTCTTTTTAGGCTCAAGGGATACCTGTGCAGGCTTGTTACATGGGTAAATTGAGTTTCCCAGGGGTTGCTTTTGTTTTTGTTTTTGAGACAGGGCCTCACTCTGTCACCCAGGCTGGAGTACAACGGTGGGTCCATGGCTTACTGCCTCCTTGATCCCCTGGGCTCAAGCAATCCTCCCATCTTAGCCTCCTGAGTAGCTTGGACTACAGGCTCAGGTTGACACATTCAGCTAATTTTTTTAATCTTTTGTAGAGATGGGGGTCTTATAATATTGCCCAGGCTGGTCTTGAACTCCTGAGCTGAAGCTATCCTCTGGCCTCGATCTCCAAAGGTGATTGAGATTACAGGTGTGAGCCACCATGCCTATCTGGAAAAGTTTGTTACTTGACTAAGAATAAATCTACCATGGGAGATGGAGATGTCTATTTTTATTGAGGATCAGTGTTACCCTAAATCCTCAATGCTGAAGTGCATTTGTTATTCTGAAAAGTTGCTATTTAAAGTGTGATCCATGGACCAGCAGCAGCAACAGCTCCTGAGAGCTTTTGAAAAACACAAAAATCTCAAGTGTCAACCCAAACCTACTAAATAAGGATCTGTAACTTAACAAATTTTCAAGTAAGTCAGATGGGCCTGAAATCTTATGAAGCACTGTTTTTAAAAAAGTGCCAGGTAAAGCTCTTTTTTATCGAGGGTCTTGGGTTTTCTGGATTTTGTTCCCAGGCAGCCCAAATTCCTGTGGTCGAATCCATCTCTTACCAGACAAACAAATTCTATTGTAATTTAAATTTTTCAAACCAGTTGTCATGTGCCTGAGATACTTATGGTTTTAAATAATTCAGATGGATTGAGGCTCTCTCGCTCTCCTCTCTGGAGGATTAAACCTATCAGTCCATAAACCTTCAGTATTTTAGTATTCAGACAAAAGCATTTTCTCTGACTGGTTTAAGGATCTCCATGGAGATGGAGAGTGGAGAGATCTCTATTCTCAGGCATAAACGTGAGATTTGATTGGCAGGGTGATTGACAGACTGGCATCTTCGATCCTCATCGGAGCCATAAAAGTGTCCTCAAAGTTTTTACCAAAAACTTAAAGCAGTGGCATCTGTGACAGAAATGTAAGTACTTTTTCACAATTAAAAATTTAACAATTTTAAATTTAGACTGCATTGCATTTTGCCTAGATGGAAGGACATCTAAAAACAAAACATAGTTTTCATCTTTTCAAGGGAATGTACTTAAGTAGGTACAAGGAACTTCGTGGCCAGTTGGAAGTTTGTTTAATAAACCAAAAATTTGCTTTAAGAAACAAGTTCCTTTTTTTAGTGGATTTTAAATAAACTACTGAACAAACAGCTATTTACTTTTAGCCAATTGCTACAGTAGGAAAGAGAAATAATAGGTTTTCTTAGTAATAATTACATGAAAATCTGCACTGCTTATATCTGCACTGCTTCATTTAAAACTCAGGGAAAATATCTATGATTATTGATATAAACTAGTTTCCCTGGAGTTTTAAAAATATTTTCTTTTGAATTATTTTTCATATCCAAATTTAGAAAGCAAATGATCCAATCCTTCCTTTTGATGGCAAAGAAAAAACATACAGCATAAAGGAATGTAAGTTAGACACACTCAGAACCAAATTGGTTTTCTGAATGAGAGTAAACAATAATTATTACTAATTATAATATTTAGATAAAGCAAATATTGTAGCTTTAATGTTTTACCAGCATTTTGTTCTTTGGGGTTAGAATATTCCTTATGGGTACAAACTAATTTTTTAGATCCCATAAATAGTTGAATTAAAAAAAAACTAGAGGAAATTATCAACATATTTTTCAGTTTCTGCTTTAAATGTGCCTGCATATTTTTTTCATTTATGAGTTTCTTATGACCATTGTCACAGCAACAGATATAAAGTGAGACCTTCACTGAAATAGCAACTCACAGTATTCTTCTTTATGTCATGCCTCTAAGTATTTAAATTTTATAATAATAGGTAACCAGGGATGATTCATTAATTCATCTGTTTGCCTGTCTATCTATAATATATCATCTATATATTAAATCAGTCATTAAGTGAGAAGAGAGTAAGAAATTTTTCTATAATTCATCTTTTCTCTTTGTTTGCTTTTGTTAACTGACTAAATTATATCTGAAGATGATCTCTTGTTCTTCCATCCCTTAAGCACCCACTGATACACTCCCATACAACTTAGAATGAAATCTGAATTTCTTACATTGATTTTGAAAGTTATCTGTAATCTGGCCTCTTTCATATGACATGTTCCTACCACACCATCCTTTCCATATTAGCTTTTTGTACCTTACGCTCTTGAACTCTGATCTCCTCTAAAGGACCCAGCACTGTCTGCTCCCACTATCTGAAATAGCCTTGCAACTGATGGTCCAGGACTCTGTGGAGCCAACCAGGGCTCTGTGTATCACTACAGCCCAGTGGCCTCTGCTGTCCCTCAAATCCATGGTCGATATTGTTGCTTTTCTGCAAGAATCCTGACTATTCTGTACCTCTCTGCAAAGTACCTATCATCATCTAAAATCTTTCTTTTTTTATTCTTTCCTTAGTCATTTAAAAATTTTGTCAGTATTTATTGTTTTCTTTTCTGAATAGATTGTAGGATGCATAAGATCAGGGACCTTGTCTGTCTCATCAACTAGCTGCTCATTTCCAGGGATGTTGAAGCCACCTGGATATATGTCAGGGAAAGGCAAAGTTGATTATAGAGGGGCCACAAATGCTGAGTCCGAGGCCCATTTTCTAAGCCCATCCTCTACACAAATATCAGTCACAAGTGCACAGTGCTAGATAACATGTGGGAACAGTTGTACCCCAGAGAACTACATGCAATTACAATCTCCTATTTCATGGACAAACAGCAAGACATATTATCAACTTGGCTTGGTAACTGTCATGAAATTATTAACTATTGTGTCTTAACTCATCTATAAAGAGGCATACATTAAGCATTTGGGAGATCAGCAAAGCAACAATCTTCTGTGGATCAGGTCTTCTGATTTTTTTTCTCACATACCTACAATGTGCTGATAAATAACAAGGTCCAAAAGTGAACAAGTGAGTAGGTTCCATTAGGTATTTCTTGAAACTCTAGGAAAACAAAATTGAGTGCATTTATTCTGTGTGACAAGTATACACCCAGTAAGAAAACTTGCTTTGTATTATGTGTTTAAATGAACTAAACTGAAAAAAAATAATTTAATGCACACGTATTTATGATTGTGTAAATAATACAACTCTGCATATTGTATTATTGAAAAAAGTATTATTTATGTTAAATCACACAAATAATCATGTTTATTGTAAAATATTTTACAATACAGAAGCATTGTATTCTCTAGGTTTAAATGTATGGGTGTATATGTAAAACTGAATATAAATCATTGAACTTTAGAGAGTTACCATGAGAACGAGAGTGTGTAGTTTTAGTGGCTAGCCATTGATTCATATTGTTGAATGCCATCTAAGGACTCACTTTTCACTTGCTCCCAAAACTCCCTTCTGCTCCAAGATTTAACCAGTCTGGTCTTTAGAAATCTAAGCAACTGTGTGGTTATTATGTTTTTCCCTATGAAATCTTAATTTAAAAAAAGATATTACCACCTAAAACTGGGAAAAAAATTCCTTTCACAACTGAAAAGTACGAGCTAGAATTGTATTCTCTTGTGCAAACACAAGAGAATATTCAGAGTTAAAGTACCAGAGGTGAGGAGCAGGGACCTTGGAAAAGTCAAAAACATTGACGTTTTCTAGGAAGGATGAGCTCAGCAGGAAATCCAGAATTAGGGAACATAGTAGAAAGACTAAAGAGAAGAAATATGAGTTTCTCAGTGCAAGCAAATCAGGCACATTAGAGGTAAGCTTTGTCTTTTCCATGATTTTGCCATTGCTAACTGCTAGAAACACAAGAGAAGCAAAGTAAAGTTGATGACATTTTTGGAACAACCCGGTTCATAAATTTTGAAATAGTGGAGTCATGTGCCACCTTTTTTTTTTAATTTTACTTTAAGTTCTGGGGTACATGTGCAGGTCATGCAGGGTAGTTTCATAGGTGCATACATAACCAAGTGGTTTGCTGCCTCTATTCCCCCTTCATCTATATCCGGCATTTCTCCCCATTTTATCCCTCCCCCACCCTCCCCACCCCCTTCTGTCTCTCCCCTAGCTCCCGGCAACTGCCCCTAGTGTGTGATGCTCCTCTCCCTGAGTCCATGTGTTCTCATTGTTCACCTGCCTATGAGTAAGAACACGTGGTATTTGGTTTTCTGTTCTTGTGTCAGTTTGCTGAGAATGATGGTTTCCAGATTCATCCAAGTCATTACAAAGGACACGAACTCATCATTTTTTATGGCTGCATAGTATTCCATGGTGTATATGTGCCACATTTGTTTTTTCAGTCTATCATCGATGGGCATTTGGGTTGGTTCCAGGGCTTTGCTATTGTATACAGGGCTGCAATGAACATACGTGTGCATGTGTCTTTATAGTAGAACAATTTATAGTTCTTTGGGTATAAACCCAGTAATGGGATTGCTGGGTCAAATGGAATTTCTGTTTCTAGATCCTTGAGACATTGTGGCGATTTCTCATGTGCCACCTTTTAGTCATTTCTGGGTTTTACGTTTCTGGGCAAAGGTGAATAATCACAGGGAAAGTACACAAAGTAATAAATGTCATGAAGGACTGGCCAGTCATGGTGGTCAGTCTTTTATGCAATGTCTGTTACTCAGGGACCCCACCTGAGCATGGCTCGTGACCAAGGGCTCCTCCCTTCTCAGGGTCCTTATGTAGGAGCTGTGTCTGCTGCCTGAGCAGCCCATGGAGCAAAAGGACTTCAGGGGTCCTATGAGTCAGAAAACTCACTTCTTGTTCCAGAGACAATCTTGGCTGGTTTGACAACTTTAAGAAGCTTGGCGAAAGAACCCATGGCCTTCTCTGTATCTTGACCTCTCCCTAAACCCACTTCTTCATTAAAGGGTGACATTCTTGCTTTAAATGTATATTCCAAAGGCAAGGTGTGAGTCAAAAGTCAGTTGTATGTTTCATATTTCCATTTCTTGTTTGTTGGATTGGATTAGATATTTAGAAATTGGATTGGATATTTAGAAATTAGATATTTGCACTATGAAGTTGAACCCTGAAATGGAGAGTTCTATACAAGGTCTCATGGTAAAAAGTTTCATAAGGAACACAAACCCTCAATTGCTCTTGACACTTAGACAAGGCCTTGTTTTCTTCTGAAAACCTACATGTATGAAGCTGGGTCCTCTCTGTTCTTCAAGATCTACGTAAGATTGGACCTACATTCAATTTCAGGCCCAAGGAAAGCAAAAACCCACTGTAGCGTTTTGTCCCTTTGGAACTCACAATTTCATTTTCTTACCCCAGGTCCAACTGTGTGTAGCCAACACACCAGCTGGCAAGAAGACAGTGTTGCTGCAATTAACCATTTGTTCCTCTTTATACCTATAGATGCAAAAGTTATGCCAGTAATAGTATTCACACTTCTTAGAAGAAACTCGTTGCTTAAATGACAATTTAATTCTTTTATTACACCAGTAGTATAAAACTTAGCATCTTTTTTAAGATCATTCGTCTGTCTAAGGGAACAAAAATGTGTCTTTTTTCCTCTTCTGGTCTTCAGCAGCAGAGGTTTGCTCAATCTTAAAACAAGTGTGTAGGGTAAGTACTTATTTATTTTGAAGGAAGCTTTTGTTTGTTTGTTTATAATCTCATCGAAATTTCTGCTACTGGGATATTTAAAATATATATATATATATATATATATATATATATATATATATCTGCAATGTTTATAGTTCTAAAAGTTCCTAACATAGTACCTTAAAGATTCATCTGTTAGTAAATGGATGGGTGAATCTACTAAAACAAGACCAAAAATATGCTTTAAACTCTTAAAGAAATATGGCAAACAAACGTTTGAATAACTGTCAGTTCTCTTGTGCCAGTTGCAATGAGACGAAACAGACAGTTAGATGTGGTAGTCCTCTGAATTAATTCTCCCATCTTCTGTTGAGTGTATTATAGTTTAGATTTTTGTTAGGATTTCTCCCTGTTGTGCCCTAGATTTATTCTTACAGTTACATCTTACTTGGGCACTTATTCTCTTACCAGAGAAAACTATGCAGCTGTAAATAAACTGAAATCAGAGGAAAGGCCGGCTTGGCATTTAGAATCGAAACACAAAGTAAAAAATCAAGTCAACCCAGAGATAACTAAGCTTATTGGAGTTGCAGAAACATCAATGCAGCAACTCTATGGAAAATACGTGGCATATGGTAAGATCTCTTCTCTTTGAGGACTCAGGATCAAGCCTCTGGGCTGTAGCTTTGTCCCCAAGACCCTGAACGGCAGCAGAAAAGACTGTATTGAAGCAACTTGTCTCTTCCTAAATATGTCTTACAAAATAAACTATGGCTCAGATACTCTGTTTAAATTTGAGAATAATTTTTGTCAGGAAATGTAAAGCCCGTGTTACACTTAACAAGAAAGTGTTTATCCAAAGAGTTAATACAGATGAGTAATCTCACACTCAAATGCCAGTTCTCCAGAGGTTGGAATTCCCGTAAACAGCCAGACACTTTGAACCTATGGTTGTCACCTTATGTCATACTCCAACCACTAAAACAACACACAACTGTGGAGTTCTTCCTCCTAATCGAAAACGTTCCCTCCTCGTGGAAAATAACCCTGAAAAAACTGAGAAAGAAAAGCATCTTTCTAGAGAAACTGCATGTTCATCTCTTGAATATTGATTAGTCTTTTCACCACTTCCCCTTATTTATGCCTCTAGTATATTACATTAAATACTTATTCATCTACCTCCCCCACTACACTGGGTGTTCCTCGAAGGCAAGGATCATAGCCTATTAGTTTTTATCTTAACTCTGAACCCAGTACTCCTAACACACTGTAAGCACTCAACAAGTGTTTGTTGAGTGAATGAATGAATACATTTTTATTGTTTCAATTTATTCAATATAACAAAGTAACCCTAAGAATGGTAATTAGTTTTATATTCAACCACAGCTGTTTTTAAATGTAAGACTTCCCCTTACTGCTTGTATAATTCAGAGCAATTTACATAAACTCTGGTTTTAGAATTTTGTTGTTGTTGCTGTTTGTTTTGTGTGTATGTATGGTGTGTGTATATATATAATATATATAGTGTGTATATATATATATATATAAATATTATATATATTTATTTATTTTCTCTAGACCATTCTTCCTTCAATGTTACTTGATTGTTATAAACATGTGGGTATCATTTATTCGGAGTGCTGTCTCTATTCATCAAATGTGTATAGCAAATGTCCGTGAAATGGCTTGGTAAGTGTGGAAATTATTTTTCACATCCTGAGGAGACATTGTTAAAAGTCTGGAGCAATTTTTAGCCTAGGTCAAGTGGTTAGGAACATTAGAGTATGTTATATGATTTAACCCTTGCCACAAACATAGGAAAACTCTGTATAGAGTTGAAATTTATTTATTTTTGTATGGGCAATGATTTGTCTTTACATTCCAAGAGCTGAATTAAGACAGGTAATTGATTTTTTTAGACCTCTCATCAAGCTGGAAGGGAGAAAAGATTAAAAGAAGAGAGACAGTGAGGATATTTAAAGCTTACATTATCAAGATTTACTGCTTCTAAATTGCCATGTCCCTGAGGGTGCTTTTATCAGTTGCAAGAAGTGTTGAAAGTAAGCTGTTATGAATAATAATAGAAATTTGTAAAAGGTTCATAGACATAAATACATAGAACTTATTAAAAATCCCTTGTAATCATCTTACTCTAATTTGCTATATTTTTTAGTTTAAATAGGTTCTCTTTGAATTTTTTTTTTTTTTTTTTTTGAAACGGAGTCTCACTTTGTCTCCCAGGCTGTAGTGCAATTGCCGGATCTCAGCTCACTGCAATCTCCACCTCCTGGGTTCAAGCACGGAGTCTCACTTTGTCTCCCAGGCTGTAGTGCAATTGCCGGATCTCAGCTCACTGCAATCTCCACCTCCTGGGTTCGAGCGATTCTCCCCCGTCAGCCCCCTGAGTAACGAGGATCACAAACGTGCACCATCACAACTTGTATTTTTAGTAGAGGCAGGGTTTTACCATGTTGGCCAAGCTGGTCCTGAACTCCTGACCTCAAGTGATCCTCTCGCCTCGGCTTCCCAAAATGCTGGAATTACAGGCGTGAGCCTTCATGCCTGGCCTGAATTTTGTATTGAGATTTAATTTACATACACTGAAATAAATACACAGATCTTAAGTTTAATGAGCTTCGACAAAATGATACACCCACATGACCCATATCCCAGTCAAGATAATGGAACATCACTACTATCTTCATGAAACCTCTTTCCCCGTAATCTCTAGCCTCCTCTAGAGATTATATTGGCTCCAACCCCACATATTGGCTTTCTAAAGGGAACAGCTATTATGATTTATTTTGCCATAAATTAATTTTGCTTATTCTAGAATTCTGCATAAATGAAATCACACAGTATATGCTCATTTGTATCAAGCTTCTTTCACTCAGCATAATGTCTGTGGGATTCATCCATATTACTGCCTATATTAGACATCCATTTCTTTTCATTGCCATGCGGTATTTAATTATGAGACTTCTGCAATATGTTTCAACATTTTCTTGATGGATATTTGGACTGTCTTCAGTTTTTGTCTAATATAAATAAAAACTACTATGAACATTGCTGCACAAGTTTTTGTTAGACGTATTTTCTGTTATTGTGGGTAGATCACCTGCAAACGGAATTGCCAGGTCATAGATTAGGTGTGTATAACTTCATGAGAAACTGTCGCAGTGATTTCCATGGTGGTTGTTGCATGTAATAGTCTCATAGCAACATTTGAAACATGGTTGCTTCTCATTCTCCCTAAAGTTTGGTGTTGTATGACTTTTGATCTTAGCCATTCAAATTGGAATGTAGTGATATCTTCAGTGGTTTTACCTTGCATCTCTTTGGTAACGAATAATGTTAAGCACTTGTACGTATGCTTATTGGAATTTGTATCTTTTGCTTTTTGAAATGTCTGTTCAAGTGCTTCATGTACTTTTAAAAAGCAGGGGTTTTTTTTTTTTGCATTATTAGAACTGTGTTTATATTCCAGATAATAATGCAAGTCCTTTGTCATATATATGTATGGCTGATATTTTCTCCCATCTGTGGCTAGCCTGTTCATTTTTTTTAGAGTGCCTTTTGATGAGCAGATGCTTTTAATTTTGATGAAGTCGAATTTATCAGATTTTCATTGCTTAATGCTTTCTAGGTTGTAGGTAAGAAATATTTGCCTGCCTCAATAATATGAACTTCTCTTACATTCTTTTTTTTTTTTTTTTTTTTGAGATGGAGTCTCACATGGTTACCCAGGCAGGAGTGCAGTGGCATGATCTCGGCTCACTGCAACCTCTGCCTCCCGGATTCAAGTGATTCTCCTGCCTCAGCCTCCTGAGTAGCTGGGATTACAGGCACCTGCCACCATGCCCAGCTAATTTTTTGTATTTTCAGTACAGACGGGGTTTCACCATGTTGGCCAGGATGGTCTTGAACTCCTGACCTCATGATTCACCTGCCTTGGCCTCCCAAAGTGCTGTGATTACAGGCGTGAGCCACCATACCCAGCTACATACTTTTTTATAAACTTTATAGTTTCAACTTTTTACTTTGAAGCATGATCTATATCAAACTTGTCATTGTATATGGTGAGAAAGCAAAAGGTAATTTTATTTTCTTGTAAATATCTAATTGTTCATTCAGTTGCCATTTGTAGAGACAACTCTCCTTTTTCCTTTGAATTATTTTGGAAAATTAGTCAAAATCAATTGGACATAAAAGTTTTGGTTTAATCTTTATATCTAATTATTCTTGTCCCAATCTACCCCCACACTAAGATGAATCAAAAGAGAGTCATTGGTGATTTTTAATTCTTGCTATAAACAAAATCTCTCCATTGCCTATCAAATTCACATCTTGGAAGTACTATATATAAAAGTTCTATAATGTGACCCATCCTTCCTCTCTAAGCATTAAATAATCTTACTCTCAAATGTGTAGTGATACTCAGACATGCCTCGTGGATTTACTTTTGGTGACTTAAACGTGGTCTCTCGGGCATTGTTCTGTTTTTTTAATCTGCCTTGTCTTTGTAATAGAGGAAACTGATTTTTCCTTACTCATCCTCTGTGTGTAAAGCCAGCCCTACCTTTTCATCTAGAACCATTTTTGACCTTAGGCTCTAGAAGTTAAAGGAAATATAATAAAATAAGCCGGGTATCAACATCACATCATCCAAGTTGCCGTCTGGCTCTGACTTTGAAAGCTCTACTCCTGTCTTTCTTCCTGGCTGTGACCCTGGCTTGGTTCCATACTTAGTTCTGTGTGGTAGCTCTAGATTTCACCTCCTCCAGAAACTGAATCCTTTATCCAGACTCTTTATCTCTCATTGTCTCTTATTTCTAGAACCTACATCCTTAATTCTACCTAGACTCTTTTTTTTTTTTAATAGGTAAGCTGTGCTATTTCAGCTAACACATTTTTTGGCTGAAAATATTTAATATCTCTACTTCAATGTATATTTGTTAATTGTCAATTTTAATTAGATGGTGCTACCTGTGCCTGATAAAAATGATTGACAATAATCAAATCTGAAATACAGTTGGCTTAGAGTTCATGATTTGCCCCACCTCAGGTCCAATTACAGCTCTAGCCATTTCTACCATTTCTTAAAAGATCTTAAGATCTTAAATGTCTCAAAGGTAATTTGGTAGTTTAAGGCCATCTAAAGGTAGCTTGACACATGAAATTATTAAGCTACACGTTGGAAGGTGATGTTGTGAGCTGAAGCAAAAGATCAGATACTATGATACACTCTATTTCAGTGCATTCCAAGTTTATGCCAAGAGTGTATGCAAATTTTGGAAAGATTTGAATTCCACATTAATTACAACCTGGAAGACAGAGTAGAAGGGCATAAGTGAAGCCAAAAGGAAAAGTAGAGTCTCTTGACATATTCAAGAGAAGCTTAAATTGAAACTAAAGCAGAAAAAACACATGAGAGGCATAAGAGGAATGGATGTTAGAACATTTAACAGACATCATCATCAGCTTAAGTGTAATTTAGATAAGGAAGTAAGGGAAAAGGAGAATTTAGATGACTCTCAGGCTTCTATTTTGTGCAGCTGAAACAGGGTTGTATCATTTTTTGAGAAAGTGAGGTTGGGGAGACAGTGCAAATTTGCTCTGGAAAACAGGCTAAGATGAGCTTTGAACATGTTTAATGTGCTAATGTGTGCAAATGTGTTAATTTATGCTGTTTCTTAAGTGTCAAGAAATTTATTGAGCACAAAACTCTATAGTGCAAGAAACTTAACTGCGCTCAAGAGAACATTGAGAGAACATTTAAGATGAGTGTGAAGAATTGCTTATGGAAAAGACTGACCACAGAGGTTTGGAAAACAACCGTAAGCAATGGTGTCACAGAATTCAAGGGAAGAGGCCGCGCATGGTGGCTCACACCTGTAATCCCGGCACTTTGAGAGGCCAAGATGGGCGGATCACGAGGTCAGGGTTCGAGACCAGTCTGGCCAATATGGTGAAACCCTGTCTCTATTAAAAATACAAAAATTAGCCAGGCATGATGGCGTGTGCCTGTAGTCCCAGCTACTTGGGAGGCTGAGACAGAAGAATTGCTTGAACCTGGGAGGCGGAGGTTGCAGTGAGCAAAGATTGTGCCACTGCACTCCAGCCTGGGTGACAGATCGAGACTCTGTCTCAAAAAGAAAAAAAAAAGAAGAAAAATTCAAAGGAAGATGGAATTTCAAGAAGCAGAAAGTCCAGAGTGGCAAGTCATGTAGAAAAGTCATGTTACAATAGAACAGAAAAGTATCCACTAGATATTTTGTCAAAAAGCACACTCCAGAATTTCATTAGAGCCATGGTATGAAGGTTCCAGAGTCAGGCTAATAGCCAGGCTTAAGTGAATTGGGAGTTTAGTCATTGTAGAAAGGAAGTAAATAATCATCATTCAAAACATTTTGCTGTGGAAGAGAAATATGGTGTCATGGGAGTAATTATGGACAAATATATGTTTTTCCAGTTTAGTAGTATGTTTAGAGTATTTTTATGTTTAGAAGAAGAAAATGTTGGTGGCTCTTGTTACAAGATTGAAGAGAAATATTGAAGAGAGGTTTGAGGAGAGGTGACGCAAAACACAGCAGGAAGAATTAAATTTGGACAGAAGAGGGAACCCTCCTTCTCAGAGAAGGGAGAATAGGTGGAAAGATGAATAACTAAATAAAATTGTTCTTTATTTCCTTTGGAAACCCCAAACAATAAAGAAACACAATTTCACTGACCAATAATTGATGATGCCATGTCGAAGTGTCTCCATCTGGCAGGAAGAGCATATGATTTAAGGTCGAGTATCTGCCTCTTTGTCTGCTTTGGGACCATTAGATTCTGGGGAAAAAATGGACTTGGTGAGTAGGGGGAGGTGGCGAGGACAAATGAACTCTCCCTGGGTCCATTCTCACTATATTTTTATTCTCTATGGAAGAGAACAGATGTTCTCTTTTCGTTGAGAAAGCACCATGCTTCCTCCTCAACTTCATTTTAAACAGGAGGTTTCAAGAGAGGCCACCCACAGCTCTGAGTGTTCCCACTGAGAGGAAAAATAAATGCCAAACCCATGTGCACTGAGCAAGAAAAAGCAGCTGAAAAAAAAATACTCCAACTTTATAGCCAGGCCTGCTTGGCTAGCATAGAGGCAAATTAAGCTTACCATACATTTTTTTTTTCCATCAATAGTTCATTGCCATTGTTAACAGACAACCTAATATCTAATTCATGATGGTCCAATTTACTAAGCCCAGGAAGTGGAGGGTCATGGAAAAATATGAAATTTTTTTTTTTTTGGCCTGGGGATTCATATGCTAATGGGGAGCGGACAGAACTCAGAATGTAAAGTAGTCAAAAGGTATCAATAAGATCAATAATGACCAGAGGGCTTTATCATAGAGGAGTAGCTAGGGACTGAGAATCCTTGAAGTCTGTATATATATATATATATATATATATATATATATATATATATATATGTTAGTACACTGGCCACTGATTTTGCCCATATAGTCTTCTGCATCTTTAGGAAAATTACTTAACGCTCCTATGTATCAATTTTCTTCACCATAAAATGCTCAGTCTAACAGCATCTTCCTGATAGGGTTAAATAAATAAATACACACATATAGCACATATACCTATAGTTTGCATTTTGTGCAATTCCATGGGGAGTTTCAATTTTCAGTATTCTAGCCTAAAGCTCAGGAAGGAATGTCAATGACCATGGACTTATTGCTTTAAGTGATTAATCACAGCAACTGCTGTACAAACATATAAGGAAAAGCCAACAGACTATGAGGAATTGAAACTTCCTTATATTTCATTCCTTCGGTGGTTTTTTTTTCTCTCTTTTCTAAACTTTTTTTTTTTTTTTTTTTGAGACAGAGTCTTGTTCTGTCACCCAGGCTGAAGTGCAATGGAGCATGGAGTGATCTGGGCTCACTGCAACCTCTGCCTCCTGGGTTCAAGCAATCCTCCTACCTCAGCCTCCCAAGTAGCTGGGAGTACAGGTGCACACTACCATGACCAGCTAATTTTTGTATTATTATTATTATTTTTAGTACAGACAGGGTTTCACCATGTTACCCAGGCTGGTCTCAAACTGCTGACCTCAAGTGAACCACCCACCTCGGCCTCCCAAGGTGCGGAATTACAGGTGTGAACTGCTGTGCCCCACCCTCTAAACATTTTTTCTAAGCAACTACAAGACTGCATGTTCAATTGAGATGACAAGCAGTGGAGTTCTGAGGGCCACACCGGTGTTATTTGTTTAGGGGTAACTGACATGTCATCAGAAACTTTCATATTGTTCAGTATAGGAAGAATAGACTAATGGAAATGGAATATAGTAGTTATTGGAAGGAAAGAAATGATGAGACCAATCGTAAACTCCACATCCAAGGCATGACAGGTGAAATTTACTCCGAGATCTTGCTGGAAATCTCATTCCATGATGTAGATGGGGTGTTAAGGCATCATGGCTATTTTTTACTCACATCACCTGCATTTGAAGATAATCTGTACCCTGTGTAGACTCATCTACATAAATACTTATAAAACACAGAGACACCACCTCCACAGCAACACCGTGAAATGTGGTCATGGTGAAAGAGGAACCCAAGAATCTCAATTATTTGTACATGTATGAGGAAAAAAATGGATCTTTCAGTATACTTATGCTAATTATGCATATACTTATTTTTTGAGACAGAGTCTTGTTCTGTCACCCAGGCTGGAGTGCAGTGGAGGATCTAGGCTACTTCCTAACTGTGTATATGGGGAGAATAATTTGGGTTTTCTTATGCACGCTGAACAAATTTTGTATTGTTTCATGAACATTTGTTATTAAATAAGAAAATTTAAATTATATAACCTGATGGATTCTTTAAGGTCTGTGTTTGAAATAAGAAACCAGTTTATGATTTTCATAGGTTTTCTACAAAGAAACTATTATGCCAGGTATATGGCTCATGCCTGTAATTCCTGCATTTTGGAAAGCCAAGGCAGAAAGATCCTGTGAGCCCATAAGTTTGAGACCAGCTTGGGTAACATACGGAGACTCCATCTCTACAAAAATATTAAAAAATTAGCCAGGCATGGTGGCGCATGAGCGTTGTCCTAGCAACTCAGGAGGCTGAATTGGGAGGAGTGCTTAAGCCTGGGAGGTTGAGGCTGCAGTGAGTCATGATTATGCTTCTGTACTCCAGCCTGGGCAACTGAGCAAGATCTTGTCTCAAAATAAAATAAATAAAATAAAATAAAAAGTATTAAGTCAATTTATCCCCAGATACTAGCTTCATTACCCATTGACAATAATGCCAGTATTAATGTGTCATGAGAAGAAAATGTAATCACAATTTAGTATTTATAATGGCATTTACTATCCTTTAGGAGGAAGGATCTAGAACTAAGAGTAACCTGTGGATAAAGAATTTGAAATTCACCAGATTGTGGGCCAAGTATAATTTTGGAATTTACATTTTATCCAGCCAAAATGATTTTGGTGTCAGATCTATTGTCATGGTTCAAAAGATATGTCTACTCCCTGAGGAATGCTGAGTCCTTGAATTAATAAATAAACAGCTGAGTAAAGCCATAAATCAAGTTATAACTAGTAAAATGTAATGAAAGTAATAAAGTGAAAAGAACACTGAATAAAGAATCTGAACAGCTTCCCTTTTTATTTATTAAATGAAGTCTTACCTTCTCTATGCTTAACTTAAAATCAGAAGCACTTCCTTAATTTTTTTTTTTAACTTTCTTACAATGGTGGGGTTTTCCCCCAATGCACATTACTGAGGTATCTTTAGAAATTCTCAAATAATATTTGGTGTGTAGCTTTTATACATATCACTAGAAACATTTTCACTCATATTTAAAAATAAGCTTGAACGTATATTTAAGAATGTATGTTTTCTGCATAATAAAGATTGAAGATAACAAGAAATCATTTTATACAATTTCTTCATTTTAGCAATAAGGAATATGGGACACAAAGAAGCCAAGTAGCTAGGGCCACATAAATATTTAGAGGCATAATTTAAGGCCAGGTTTCATAATTCTTCTGTTGATGGTGAAATACATTTAGAAAAAAATGCATTGGCTTTGATACATCTCCAGTTCCCTTGACCATCATTTCTCAATGCTTTCTCATGGCTTATACTTTTGGTTCCTGAAAGTTTTGGTGCTTCTATGGGGGCAGTGAACTTGGTCTCTGGATCTTCTGAATTTCTTTATCTGCCTCTTCAAGACTGTGTTTTCTTCTGTTAGTATGGTGAAAGGGTGAAAGGAGAACCCATGAGGCCCTGAAGTCATGGAATAATACCCCTGTTTCTCCAGGTTGGCAGCTTTGCTGAAACAAACCCTTCTACAGAGGGTGTTTCTTGGATGTGAATGGCCAACCGACTATATGCATATTTTAAGGGTAATTTGTGGAGGAAAAAGTTAATGTTACATTAAAGTTACATTTGCTAGGTAGAGCTGGCAAATGATTCTCTAAAGGCGTCTGAGTCTATTTTTTTCCCTCTTTTGGGAAGTTGGGGAAAAAAGGAAGGAAGAGTTTGGAATTTGAGTTCAATCTTGAGATCCTGATAAAAGCTGAGTCAGGAGTTCAAAAGAAGAGCCGATATGAACAATGTTGTATATCTTCACATTATTTTTGCCTTAATATTTGAGATTGCCTTGGTCTTAAAAAGTTAAAAAAAAAATAGTCACGGTTGACCTTCAGTTTGTCATAAAGTTATAACCTGCTCTGAGTAACATTTTGAAAGATAAATCACAGATAAACAAAATTATCTACTTTAAAAGATATCCACAGTAGTGTACTTGTAGTGTGAACAGGTTCTTCTTAAGGTTAAATATGTTTCAAGATATAAAACTTTTGTTTCAAAGTCAAAGCCTCTGTATTGCTTCTATTCCTTCTTTCCCCAATTTATCACCACCCTCACCTTCCTTGCTCCAGGCAATCTTTTCTGGTTTAGTTTCATTGTCCATAATATCTCAATAAAATTTATTATGATACAAATACTGTAGACGTATATAATATGACATATAATAATAAATTCTCTGTATTTTCAGAATTAGAATATATTTAAGAAAAATCTTTAAAGTAAAACAAATTAGGCCAGGTGCAGAGGCTCATACTTGAAATCTCAGCACTTTGGGAGTCTGAGGCAGGAGGCTGGCTTGAGCTCAGAAGTTCAAGACCAGCTTGGGCAATGTTGCAGTATCTTGTCTCTACTAAAAAAATTATTAAATAAAAAAAAATATAAAATTAGCCAGGTAATTAGCCAGGCAGGCACCTGTAGTCCCAGCTACTTGGGAGGCTGAGGTGGGAGGATTATTTCTACCTGGGAGTTCCAGGCTGCAGTGAGCCATGGTTGTGCCATTGCACTCACTCCAGACTGGATGACAGAGTGGGACTCTGTCTCTAACAAAATAAAATAAAATAATAAAATAAAATAAATCAATTCAGAAAGAAAATCAGAATGGGAATTGGCTTTAGATGTTGAACGTCAGTTTGCTCATCTGTTAAGACGTGAGAAATCAATGTAAAAATATCTCCATTTAATGTTTTCTAACAATAGAAACTAAAAGCGTATTTCACATAAAAACTTTGGATAATGTATCCATGGATTTTTGTATAAAAGATAAGAATAATGATAGCATCAGGTAGAAATTAACATCTTATTTCAAAGAACTTCTTATATAAATTTACCTGGAAAAAAAATTACAACTTTTATCTTCATCAATATTTAGATGAACCAAAGAAGTGCCTCAGAACTCAGTAAGAAAAGACATGATTTTGTGTATTTCAAAGCTGTAGGCAGGTCACCGCATGTGCTGGCCATGGTCCAACATCTTGGAAAGGCTAATTTGTTCTACATCGAAGAACTGGAAAATGTTATTTATTTTTTGCTATTTGTTTTCTGCTTTTTTCCCCTTTTACTTCTAAGAGGAGCAACACACAAGGGCAGAAATAGGCAAAGGAGGAAGTTGAAAGGGGGAGCTGAACAATAAGGCGGGAGGCTGAAACTTCAGTTGTGCGACAATCTACTTTACTGAGCAATTTATTTCCCCAGATAATCCACATCTCTTCAGTTCACTTGTCTCAGTATTTATCCTAGTATTAGCAAATTATTTCTTTTCCTACTTTGCTGAAGAAATAGAAGACAGCTGATGAGAACAACCTCAGATTATATCCATCTCTAGTTAAAAACATGTTGGAATCTCCACTTTCCATTTTACATCAGATAAGAATAAAGTTCTCCTCCTTTTCAAGTATAATGCCCCTTCAAGACCTGGTCTATAGATCCTCTCTCTTTCTGTAGGCTCATCCTGCTGCCATATGATCTTGTCTTTACAAAGCATCAAAACGTGTTGGCCATCTAATCTCATTCTCCTCACATCAAAGCATCCCGATAGAATAGTCCACACTTGTTACCAATTTCTCTCCTCCAATTCTCTTCTCAACCTCTGATACGGTTTAGCTGTGACCTCACCCAAATCTCTCCTTGAATTATAATAATTCCCACGTGTCGTGGGAGGCACCCGGTGGGAGGTAATCAAATCACGGGGGCAGGTTTTCCTGTGTTGTTCTCGTGATAGTGAATAAGTCTCACAAGATCTGAAGGTTTTTTAAAGGGAGTTTCCCTGCACATGCTCTCTTGCCTGCCTCCACGTAAGACTTGACTTTGCTCTTGCTTCATCTTCTGCCATGATTCTGAGGCCTCCCCAGCCATGTGGAACTGTGAGTCCGTTAAAACTCTTTCTTTTATAAATTACCCAGTCTCAGGTATGTCTTTGTTAGCATCAAGAGAACGGACTAATACAACCTTTTAATTTTGGGTTCATCCACAACAAGTGTGTTAAAATACTCTTTTCAATTTAACAGTGACTTGTTTGTTTAATTCAATGATTTTTTTTTTTCCTTTGGCAGTTGAGCCCTGATATAGTTAGGCTTTGTATCCTCACTCAAATCTCATCTCGAACTGTCATTCCTATGTGTCAAAGGAGGAATCTAATGGGAGGTAACTGGATTATGGGGGCAGTCCCCCATGCTGTTCTCATGAGAGTGAGTCTCATAGATCTGATGATTTTAAAAGTGGCAGCTTTGTGCTTGCACTCGTCTCTCTCCTGCCACCAGGTGAGGAAAGTGCCTTGCTTCCTCTTTGCCTTTCATCATGATTCTTAAGTCACCTGAGACCTCCCCAGCCATGTGGAACTGTGAGCCAATTAAACCTCTTTCCTTTATAAATTACCTGGTCTCAGGTAGTATCTTTATAGTGTAAGAACAGACTAATACAAGCCCTTTGTGGAAGGTGACAATTTTGTGCTTTTTCTCCATTGTCCACATGGTTAAAGTAGCCTGTTTATTCTATGTGTCTTTCTAGAGTGATTCCTACACCCATGACTTCCTACACCCATGACTAGTACGGATATGCCCACACTCTTGCCCCAAACTTGAAACTACTGTATCTATTCTTTCTACCAAGAATAGATACAGTAGTTTCTGCATGACTAATTTCTACATGGTCAACTGAAAGTCCCCAAAGTAACTCAACTTCAAAATATCTACAATTCAGTCACTCTTATGTCCCTGCCTCTGTAAATCTGATTCCTTTTATTCCTAATCTCGAGGAAATGGCATTATCATGCAGTAAATTCCTAAACCAGAAATCTGAGTCAATTTCTTCTTCATTATCACTGTTTCATATACCATCAGGCTCTCAGGTCACAGAGTCTTGGTTTTTCCTGTGGATGATAGGATGCCCTTGTAGGATTTTCAAGCAGGAGAAAGACATGGGCAGAGTTTTGTTTGAGGAGAACACTCAGATGGCATTGCGGAAGATGGAGTACATGGGGGAAGCTATAAAGAAGCTATAAACCAGATTGGAGATGGTCCCATTTGTGAAAGTTACTGATGTTGGGACCTGTTCTAGAATTTTGGAAGTTGGGGTGAAGAGAAACACACACATTTGAGGAATGTCAGAGATGGATTTCCGAGAAATTAAATAAAATCTAAATTTTAGCATATTTATCTGACATGAAACACAGTAACATGATTTGTTTCACACCAAACTCATTGCTGCTGTTATTCAAGCTGTTAGAATTTCCCATTCCAAGACGATGACTTCTACCACTACCCTACCATGCATGCCCGTGCACGTACAATGCAAATGCTCACCTCCCTACACACACGCACACACACACACACAAACATAAACACATACACATACCAAACACATAGAAGTGGTGCATGTATCTACTTTTAGATGACTCCCATATCTAGTCCCTTCTCTATATTAATATTTTATTTTCCTCATTATTTCTTCTCCAGAATAATACAATTGCCTCTTTTTGCTAATGCAAATCCGATTATCACACCATTCTACTGTTATAAAATATAAATATGACCCTGCCATTTTTACCACTTGCAATACTTCTGTTGTCCCTAGACACAATCATGTCAAAACTACCCGGTGTAACATTGCATCTGTCATTTAACATCTGCCTATTTAAATGACTTCATCTCCTCCTGTTATCTTATAAAACATTCAATATTCTATCCATAGAATTGACATTTCTTGAATGTGCCATATTCTCAGAAGTCTCTCAACATTTTGGGCTTACTTTGTCCCTTCCTGGAACCTCTTCTCATATTCTCTGCATGACTGACATTTCTCAAATGTGCCATATTTTAAGGGGTTTCTCAACATTTGGGGCTTACATTATCTCTTCCTGGAACCTCTTCCCATATTCTCTGCATTTCTGCAAGTTTACTAGATTCAGACTCATTTCTGCAAGTTTACTAGATTCAAATGCACAAGGATCTTTTTCAGAGCACCTTTCTGGTACTCTTATGCTGAATTTTATTTTTCTATTCTGCTTTTTTATATGACATTTTGTACAGTTATCATTGATAGCACTGAATTTTAATTATTGAGTTCACTATTTTCCTTTCCCACTAAAATATGAAATCCTCAGAGTCCTAGTTTTCATCTTCCACATCTACATCCTAAAAACTTAAAAGAAAGTCTAGCAGATATTCAGTAAATACTTATGGAATAAACCACGGTACTAAAGTTCCAGATAAGAGTCACATAGATGTTATGATTGTAGGCTGTATTGAAGTTCACCTTAGCAGCTGGAGAAAGGAAGTCAATGCGTTAACCAGGTTTTATTTTATTATTATGCTGCCAAGATTAATTTTATCTGTTTGCTTTCATCTAAGTGATTGTGCTTAGGATAAAATGGTGACCTCACATTTGAATTTCACTAATTTTGCCTTTCACAGCAGGGAACTAGACTAAGTCAGCATTTTTATGTCCTAAACTACCTTCAAGGCATAAGGTCTTACTTAAAATAATAAATGATCATCCTTCATGAGTCAATTAGAATCAGAATCATAACAATTTCTTTCTGGAAAAGACAGTCTTAAGAGACATGTATTTCAACTGTAGTTGAACTGACTCATGAATTTGATAATTGTTCTTCCTGCTGTGAATGTTAGCTTCCAGTCTACTTTCAGCCCAACATATATAGTCCCTTGCAACTGTGGAATCTGTTATAATCACCTCAAATTTTTATACAAAGATGTACACTTATTTAGTGGCTGTTTCAGTCCTTTAAAATAGTCTGGAAACTATAAAATTTAACCAAATACAAATTCCAAGGGTGAAAGTCATGTTATTGTTTTTCTTCAAACATACTGTTTTTAGCCTAGAGCAAAAGTAAACATTAAGTGGTCCCTGCAGGGATATCTGACATAGAGGGTTCATTAAGCTGAAGAATTATCCAGCAAGTGTCAAAGAGTTAGTGGGGCTGTCAGTGGTACAGAAACTTCTTTACAAAATTTATGCCATGCCTTTGATATACCACTGGCCCCAGGGAAAGGTCCCAGAAATATAAGCTACATATCTGTGTGTGTTTGTGTGTATACGTTATACATATATATGAATTATATGTATATGGATATACATAAGACGTATATGTATATATTTGTCTCTACAGGAGCTGATGAACAAGTTCAGTTTCAATGGAAAGGCTAACAGTGGAGGAACTGATAGGGTGTTAGATTACAGAGAACTTGAAGAGGAGGGTAAACATTACATGGAATAAAGAAGGGAACAGACCAGGGTACATATCTGGGCAATTTACCAGTGATTTGTCCTCATAAAGTAGTAAGCAAGGTGAAGGTGGGAAAGCAAGTAGACGACAGGTCACAGAGTCTTGGGCTTTTCCTGTGGATGATAGGATGCCCCTGCCCTGTAGAGTTTTCAAGCAGAAGAAAGACATGGCCAGAGTTTTGTTTGAGGAGAACACTCAGATGGCATTGCAGAAGATGGAGTGCATGGGGGAAGCTGTAAAAGAAGCTATAAACCAGGTTGGAGATGGTCCTATTTGTGAAAGTTGCTGATGTTGGGACCTGTTCTAGAATTTTGGAAGTTAGGATGAAGAGAAACACACACATTTGAGAAATGTTTGAGATGGAAGTCCCAGAAATTACTTTAAATCAAATCTAAAATTTGTCACATTTACCTGACATGACACACATTAGAATGATTTGTTTCACACCAAACTTATTGCTGCTATCATTCAGGCTGTTAGAGTTTCCCATTCAAAGATGTTGACTTCCACCACCACCCTCCCATGCATGCCTGTGCACACAGAATGCACACACACACACACACACACACACACACACACACACACAGGCTGTATGTCATTATAATGCCTTGCTTAAAGAATACAGAGCCACTTCTAATTATATCACAAATGAAGTCAAGAAATTCAGTTTCATGCTCATGCCTAGCTCTCTCATTAAGGTTACTGCAATTTAGGAAGTTAATGTTGGAATGGAAATGGATGAGGAACAAAGTCACTGGGGAGCTGACTTATCCTCAATTCCTCATTTCACTTTGAAAGCAAATGCATTGGCCTTGGGGTCTATGCTTCAAAGAAAATAATGGGCAATTATTCAGTTGATCTGATCACTATAGACTGTGAAACCAGATAATGGCTCCTGCACTCCTCCTTACACCCTCCCCTCCAAGAGCACGTTGTTTTGTCTACACAGAAATTTCCAAATATAGCTCAGGTATGTTGTCTCAGGAGTTGAGCAGTGACTGTAGTTTGAGGTTCGTCTTTTGGTCCAGTTTTGCAGAGTGCGGTGTCTCAGTAAATTACAAAATAAATGCCTTCTGTTACATGGGGACCGCTGAACACCAGAGGGAGTTAAAAATTTCCTTCAGCGGCAGTGATGCATGTTTGGTTTTTAGAGGTTCCCATGAAATACTGAAATGGAGAAACAAATACATTTATTCTTTAATTTGTAAAGTGCATTATTAAGAAATATAGCTGTTCGCTGATTAAAAACTCTACTGTATTTGTTGTTTAAAATGAAGAATGCAGTTGATGTAAGAACAACTTCCCCTTACGTTTTTCCGGTTTTCTTCTTTAGGTTGACATTTTTCCCGCTGTTTTGAAGGACATTACGAATGAGTAAAAGTCCCTTCTTTCTTGCTGCAAGCGAGCTTGTTTTCAAATTTAGGCAGAAGGGAAAAATTCCTTTTTCTTTCTTTAATTTAAGCAGACTGTGCCTAAGTGCATATTTTAAAAGGCTGCAGAGGTAAAACTAGGCCACAGAGGTGATATTAGCTCCAGGAAAAATAGTCTGATTTACACTTGAATGCAGTTATTTCAACTTTTCAAGTAATGTAATCTTATAGAGCTCTCCATTCCAAAAATATGACAATGTACTAAGTAGAAAAATCAAACTTCACAGAATCATTTTATTTCCATTTAATTCCACTCTGAATATTGCAGAAGGCAATATTTAGTTTTATTATTATTAATTCCAAACATAACAAATACTGGTCTCAATCTGGGTTGATTTATTATCATTTAAAATAGTGGAATATTTTAAGCTTTCACTTTATAGAAGATAGCGTAGGATGTGTTCCAAACTACTACTGTTTCTTCAATTCCCCTTTTGCTGAAAGTAGAATGGTCTAGATTCTTAGAAAGCATGCATTACAGACATGACTATTTTTGAGAAAACAACAATAATTGGACTTATAAATATTAAAAATATATAAATGATCGCTTTGAGAAAGCAATAACGCATGAAGTGTTATTAGAAAATACTGTCACTATATCCTATGCATGTGTATCATGTTATTTTTTGTTAGTAATATTAGACTTTGCTTTTCTAGCTTATAAACTGCCCACGAGTAGGCATTTTTCCAGCTTGATAAAGCATTTTTCAACCCAATGTGAACAAGTGTTATCAACAGTAAATTTTAGAAATATTTTGGGTCTCTCTGGTCAGTAGATCATGCTATTACTAATATCTTTTAAATTTCTTATAATCCAGTGATTATTATTTTTAACATACTTAGGAAAGTGTAGTGAAGTATCTGAATTCTCTTATCACCAAGAAGTTGATTCTTCATGAGAGGCAGCAGAGCAGAGGGTCAGGGGAATAGATTGTGGAGATCCAGGGTCTGGGTTTGAATCCTAGTACTTTCACTTATTATTTCTTTGCTCTTGGGAAACCTTTTGATCTGTCCATGTCCCATTATTTCTACCAAATTACTTGACTTCATTTTTACCAACCATTGGAAGAGGCTCACAATAGAATGGGGTTATAGAACTAAGAATTGTTGGGGATCATACTAAGAATTGTTGGGGATCATGGTGGAAAAGTCTTTTTACTCATGTTTGCCATATAATGCTATCAAGGTTTGTGGTTGATGTAAAAACAACTTCCCCCTCACTACTTTTTTTTCAGTTTTCTTTAGGTGGACAATTTCCCCACCATTTTGAAGGATATTACTAATGTGTAGAAGTCCTTTCTTTCTTATTGCAGAAATTATTAGCATCACTTTTGGTATTTTTGGGAGGAGGGTAAATATGTGAGGGGTAGAGGGCTGAACGAGTGGTACTTATTATATGAAGATATATTAAAAATGAAAAGGTCAATACTAGCCTCATTTTAATTCGACTCTCTTAACCAGGATGGTATGGACTTGAGAATGAGAAATAAACACTGAACTAGAAAACAAAAACCACAAAGAAGATAGTGGATCCTCATTATATATGCTGAATAAATCAAGGCAGATTATAAAGTCCCTTGGTAGTTAAAAAAAAAATCCTGAAGCAAAGGTCATTTTTTATAGTTTTTAAATACTTCACTTGTAAACCCTGATATCAGATCAGTCACATTATCATTCATTAGATTTTAAATACCTGCACTATTCCTCTCAACACCTTTCTAAAATTGTTAGAATTTATATTCAATACAACACATTTGCATTCAGATTCAGCATCCTTTCAGCACTTGCAGAAAAGTAGCAATGAAAATATAATGTAAGCTTAAATGAAATATATCGCTGTTCTTGCTCATGTAGACAAAAAGACTCTTTGTAGACAGTGCTTCTAAAGAAATTTAGCATTTCAAATGTAGTAACTTCTATTCAAATAAGAGTATAGCAGTGAATAAAAATATGAATGCACCTTATTTTGGAGAGAATAAAAGGAGCTCTCTTCCAATGTCATAGCCTTGAGGGCTAATAAGCATGCTATTTGATCCGCTTAACTGTCTTCACTCTGCTCTACAAATTGCCTACAAGATTCTTTATCTTTCCTGGACATGATTAATGTGAACGTACATCAATGCTAGGAGTTTGACCTTCTCCACTGTGTTTCCCTTAAGAAGATCATCTACCATGGGGAACAATAAAAGATAGAGGAAACTTTAAAAAAAAAAAAAAATGAATTAGGGTGGGGGAGAAAATCCATCTATTTCATCACTAAAACTCAAATAAATAGATGACCCCCCCATTAGGAGTGCCCTTGGAGCCCTACTGTTATACAAATTGATCGACAAATGTTTTCCCAATAGAGAACTGTAACCTATTTGGCTCAGAAGAGCCAAAGACCGAGTTAAATCTCTTAAAATATCACACCCTTGGTGCTTCAGCCGTTTTCCTTTGTTGCTCTTTAATTTGAGACATTTGTCAAAGAAAGAAAATATATGTCTTCTGGGAGTTCCCTTGTGGGGTTACGAAGGATGCAGATCTGGCCCGAGATACCATGAACCTTCCAAGAAAGTCAAAACTCACACTGTTGCTTTTCTCATTTATTGCCCAGCTTTTCAACTAGAGCTGGAATATGCTCACTGACTCCATCTGACAGTGTTTTTTTAATGGAGATGAGAAGCGCTAGGGCTATAGACTTTAGACCCCCACAGGAGCACTGCTAAAACCAAAAGACTAATTTTTAATCCCTCAAATTAAGAAAATTTAAAAGAAAACACACAAGATCAAGGGCACATCACGAGGAATAAAGAAGCTGACGAGTCTTATAGTTTGTTTTGCTTTCTTGTCCAGAAGAAGGAGATCGTTAGCTGAGTTTTTCTCATTCACTTTACATTGTTTGGAGCAAGTCAATTCTATCCCAGAACCTCAATTTCCTTCTCTGTTATATGAAAGGATCAGAGTATATAATCTGTAAGGGCTCTTTTGAGTCCATGATTTTTACTAAGAATTTAGTTAGGAAAATTTAGGCCCCAAAGTATAGAAAATGGATATATCAAAAGAATGAAAACTGGTGAAAAGTATACATTTCTTAATGACTTCCAAGAAAACAAATACCAGGCAGTATAAGATGCCAAAAGTGCATTGTGTTGTTAGTAATACATTTAAATTAAATTTCTTCATTCCAAAACTTTTGACACAAATCTCGTGTATAAAGGCTAGAGCTCTGAGCCTATTTCCTTCTTTGACAGAGTAGAAACCCTTGACTTTACATCTCAGAGCTCCCAAATTACAACTGATACCAAGAGATGAAAAATAATTGCAAAAAAGCCAGGGGAGGGGGATAGGACCTCCAAGACATGAGTGTTCACACACACACGTGCTTGATTCAAAGAATACAGTCATGAGTTGCCTAACAACAGAGAAATGTCATGAGAAATACATTGTTAAGCAATTTTGTTATTGTGTGAAGATCAGGCTACACACCTCGGCTATGTGTTACAGCTCCTAGGCTACAAACCTGTACAGCATGTCACTCTACTGAATACTACAGGTAATTGTAACACAATAATTAATATCTGTATATCTAAACATAGAAGAGGCACAGTAAAAATATGGTATAAAAGATACAAGTAAACTTGTATAATGCATTTGTCATGAATAGAGCTTGCAGGACTGGAGGTTGCCCTGGGTGAGTTGGTGGGTGAATTTGAAAGCCTAGGGCATCACTGTGCACTACTGCTGACTTTATAAATGCCATACACTTAGGCTATACTAAATTTATAGAAAAACTTCTTCAATCATAAATTAACTTAGTTTGCTGTAACTTTTTTGCTTTATAAACTTGTAAATTTTTTAAAAACTTTTTGACCCTTGTATAAAACACTTAGTTCAAAACACAAATATACCCTACAGTGATCCAAAATATTTTTTTAATATCCTTATTCTATAAGCTTTTTTGTTACTTAATTTTTTTGACTTTTTAAACTAAAAACTAAGACACAAACATACACATGGACCTAGTCCTACATGGGGTCAGGATCATCACTGTCTCCTACCTCTGTATCTTGTCCCATTAGAAGGTCTTCAGGGGCAACAGCACACATGGGGCTGTCGTCTATGATAACAATGCCTTCTTCTGGAATACATCCGGAAGAACTTACCTGAGGCTATTTTACAGCTAATGTTATTTTTTGTAAGTAGAAGAAGTATACCTTAAAATACCAGCAAAAAGTATAATATAGTAAATACATAAATCAATAACATAGTTGATATGGTTTTGTTGTGTTCCCCCCCAATTTCATATTGAATTGTAGTTTCCATAATCCCCACATGTCATAGAAGGGACCCGGTAAAGATAATTGAATCATGGGGGCAGGTCTTTCCCATGCTGTTCTCATGATAGTGAATAAGTCTCATGAGATCTGATGGTTTTATATAGGGGAGTTCCCCCAGACACGTGCTCTTGCCTGCCACCATGTAAGACGTGACTTTTCTCTTCTTTGCCTTCTGCCATGATTGTGAGGCCTCCCCACCCATGTGGAACTATGAGTCGATTAAACCTCTTTCCCATATAAATCACCCAGTCTCCCATATGTCTTTATTAGCAGTGTGAGAACAGACTAATACAACACTCATTTATTATCATTATCAAGTTTGATGGATTGCATATAATTGATGTGCTATACTTTTACACGACTGGTGGCACAGTGGATTTGTTTACACCAGCATCACTAAAACACATGAGCAATGTATTGCCACTAGGAAGTTAGGATGGCTACAATGTCACTAGGCAAAAGGGATTTTTCAGCCTAATTGTTACCTCTGGAAACACTTGTCATATGTACAGTATGTACAGTCTTTTGTTGACCACAATGCCATTATGCAATATATGACTATAATTATTAAAATGCTACTAGTGCAAGCACAACATTAAAAGCATTTTGATTTTTCCCTTAAGGGGACTCTGGTATGGGTGCTATGATATATAAAAGTAAATTTGATATATGGCAGTATGTCATCAGAGCAGATAAAGTGGTGTAAAAAAAGGAGGGAAAGCCATTTCCCACAGGAGAGTCAAGAAAGGCTTTGTGGAGGATGTGTCATTTGAGATGGGCTATAAAACACAGGTAGTATTTATATTTTAAAGGCATTCTGGGTGGAGGAAACTGAATCCATCCATTTATTCACTTGTGCATTCATTTATTCATTTACCCACCATCCATTAAGCAATGACAATCCACAAGGTATTGTATTGAATCCCATACTGTGAGGTCAAATAAAACAGTCTTTGCTTTCAGGGGATACTACATATTTGAAAAATAGCTAGAGATCAGCTCATCTAGATCATAAGATAAACGTAAAAGAGTGGAGGATATAAAACAGGGAACGTGGATTAGGATCTAAGTGTGGAAGGCCTTAAATCTCAGCTTGATCCTTATTTGATAGGCAATGAGAAGGTCAGGGATGTTGCAGGCACAACTTAACAACGTGCCTAAGTAAAAGTCACCAAGTAGCCTTAAGTAGCTGCTGACCAGTGGAAGTAAATTAGATGGACCTCAAAAGAAAAAAAGAAAAACTAGCAAACACACACAGGTTAGTAGTCACTTAGTATCTCTATTTCCACACCCTGACTCGAATAAAAACTCCCTTGAGTCTCAGAACCAATATTTCTTCTAAAATGGCTCTCCTGAAAGGTTTAAATACTTTTAGAAATACAAATATCTACAATCTCACAGAGAGCAGAAGAGCTAGACGAAATGGGGCCAGTGAGACCCAGAAAGGTAGAGGGACTCGTTCAATGTCATGAAGTGAGTCAGAGGAGAGTCAGGAACTGGCTCCATGAGTCATGGCTCCCAGCCCTTGCTTTGACCGCGAGACGAAGCTCCTCCCTAGCCACAGTAAGAGGACTCACCCTCAATGCAGCCAAGCTGGCTCTTTTTCTACATCTCTGGCCTCCACTAATGGCAGGACTATGTCTTGTTACATTTTGTTCCACAGTCCAGAATATGTTCCAATGAACACATTTTGGCTAGGTGGAGAAGTGGCAGCGCTGAAGTGGTTCACCTTATAATACTGAGCCACTGCAGCCCGGTGCAGGTAATAGGGCCAGAGTTGGAAATGGAGTGAGGAGATTCCACCAAGTCTGAAATGAGGAACTTTCATTTACACAGTTGAGGCATTCAGCGAGTCAGAAAAAGATAGGAATAAAAGGCCAGAGTTAGAGCAAGATGTTGCGAGTGTCTTCTTTCCCCCCCCTAAATCAATAAAACACTTCTGCTCTGGGATGGTACATTAAGATGAGGAATGAATACATTAAAATAAGATGGACTGAGAAGTTGGTCGATATTGCTGTGGATATTATCTATTATTTGTTTGTTAGAGTATCTATGTTATTACCACTTCTCCATATCCGACATTCTAATTTACTCTCTATGGTGAAGAGGATGGTATTTACGGGGATTGCTTTCAAATGCACAAAGTCAACTCTGATACTTGCTCAGGGTGGAAACCACTGTTTTAAAATACTGGATTTCTGGTATGGATATAAATATTAAATGCTATTTTTTTTTATTAAGTGACCTGTCTTTGTCATTATTCTTTCTTCAGTTCCTAGAATCTTCTTTTCCTTTTAATGGTGTATGGCTCATTGAAATTATTGTTAAAACTGTATTTTAGCACAACTTTTCATACACAATATTAAAAATATGCCTTGATCATTAATGCTATGGAAATAGAAATACTCCTTGTGTAGATCTGTGGGCGTTTCTCACAGTTCCAAGGTAAAGGTATATTTACAAGCATCTGGGAGAAATGAGTAATAATTCCTTTTTCATATGAAAATATCAATGTGGGAAAGCCAGTGTATTCAATAATTCTTTATAGTGGAGGTGGTTTTTGTACTCACATGAGCAAAATATTGCATTTAAAATTTTAAATTTTATTTAAGTAAACTGTATACACACTCAAAAATTCAGGGTCAAAGCCATGAAAAGCTAACCTATATCATTAAGGAATGTATATGTATGTGATGAAAATATAAATAAATGCAAAAATAAGTATTACAGAAGTCAAATTAGCAACAGCTTTAAAGGTTGGGAGGAGGTTTTGCTGAGAGATTAGATGGTTTGAGGGTTGAGGGTGCTTTCAGAGACTGGCAATGTTCTATTTTTTGACCTGGGTGGTGGTTGCACGGACATTTATTATATTGTTAAACTGTCCAAATGTGTTTTATGCAGTTTTCTGTGTGTATGTTATAATTCACAATAAAAAGTTTTTATAAGTTGAATACTGCTAGAAGACTATAATGAAAAACAGCTGTTTCTTACCCCACTTGTCCTCACCTCGAATTCCTACTCACAGATGCAGCACTCCAGCTTTTTCTCATGGTATTGATCTTTATATTTCTAAAGAAAATGCTTATATGTCTATCTTTATTTTTTTTAACTTTACACATTATATTTCCACTTTCTTCTAGAGCTGACAAGGAATTAACTCTGGTACTCATTCCTCAACAGGCATGTCTTTTCTCTTCTTCCCTCTTGTTCCCAGGATTGTTGGTTAAATGAATAGTCAGTATCCACCTATTTATGACTAGGCATAATTTGCTGATAGCCGAGCCATCCAGTACTTTAAGATTACACTTTGTTCTGTTTTGCTTTTCTTTTGAGACGGAGTTTTACTCTTGTTGCCCAGGCTGGAGTGCAAGGGCACGATCTTGGCTCGCTACAACTTCTGCCTCCTGGGTTCAAGGGATTCTCTTGCCTCAGCCACCAGAGTAGTTGGGATTACAGGCATGCACCACCGTGCCCGGCTAACTGTATTTTTAGTAGAGACGGGGTTTCTTCATGTTGGTCAGACTGGTCTTGAACTCCAGGCTTCAGGTGATCTGCCCACCTCAGCCTCCCAAAGTACTGGGATTATAGGTGTGAGCCACAGCACCCGGTCTTTTTTTTTTTTTTTTTTTTTGAGACAGAGTCTTGCTCTGTCACGCAGGCTGGAGTGTAGTGGCTTAAACATGGCTCACCGCAGCCTCAACCCTCTGGGCCCAGCTGATCCTCCAGCCTCAACCTCCTGAGTAGCTGAGACCACAGACGCACACCACCGCACCGAAATTACAAATTTTAAATGATTTGTAGAGACAGAATTTCCCTATGTTTCCCAGCTTAACCTTGGACTCCTGGGCTCAGGCTATCCTCCCATTTTAACCTCCCAAAGGCTGGGATTACAAGTGTGAGACACATCTTGTTTTTCACATGTTTATACTCTTCTGAGCATAGTTGTCCATGTTTTATTTTTCTTTGTATTTTGTTCTATGTAACTCTCACTCAGCTTCAATGATTTTCAGAGAACTATAAATATGCTCTCAGAATATTTCAATATAATCTCCCAGTTTGTGGTGCATGCTTGTGTGTGTGTGTGTATGTGTGTATTTTCTCTTTCTGCTGCCTTAACTGGAACAGACTACTAATTAGGCCTGCTACACAGCCATCTTTCTAAGTCTTCTCTTCACCATCATTCAGGGAGCTCTCTCTACATCGTTCACATTCCATAAATTTCTACATATTCCTCCTTTATAAATTAATGCCTTGGAATGTGACACCAGAAGCTTCCTGGAAAAAGAAGTGTGGCTGGTCATTTTTTGATAGTTGACAGATCTGAAAAGATCTCAATTCCACTATTACACTCTTGATGGTTTGGCTAGGATTATAAGTTTTGAATTTTATTTTTAGAATTCTGAAGACATATTTGTGTTGTATTCTAGCTTATTCTAGATCTCTTCTTAGAGGTTGAACCATCTTGGTCAGTCTTTCACCTTTCCTTTCTCATTTCCTTCTCTTTGTCTTTTTTATCTTCTAATTATTTGTAAATTTTTAATTATTCTATTAAATTTTAAATTTGCCCTTTGCCTTTCCCTCTCATCTCTTCTCTGTGTGGCAGTAAGAAGTGCCTTTGTGCAGACTGACCTAGTGACCAACTCTTGGTGTATAATACATCTGCATATCTTCCTTAGGATAGAAATAAAACCCCTCAGCATGCTGTTACTATTTGGCTTTTTCTTATTTCTACAGTTCACTAAATCACCACTGCCCAGAATAAACAATGCACTATTAAATATTTCCCAGGTCTTTGGTTGTGCTATTCTCTCTTTCATCTCATTTGCTAGTCTTCTCTGCCTTGATATTTTTATTTCTGTCCTTTATCTGACTACTATTTATTAATTTAAATTCAGTTGCATATTCTCAAAACTATCTTCTAACACACTTCTCCAAGGCAACACAACCATCTCAGATGATTTCAGTGTTTCTGCTGAGTGCTTCATAGCGTGATGCTCACCTTCCTTCAAAGAGTTTATCCCACAGTATTATAATTGTTTGATTATCTTCCTTGTGAGATCCTTTGTGCACTCTACTTGAGAACTATGTCCGACTTGTTTACACTTGGTAGCCCATCACCAACCAAGTTCACGGATCATAGTCTAGACTTGGTATTTGTTGAATGGATAAAGAAAGAATAATCTTTGGATGTATTCCGTGCTTTCAGTCTCCAATGCACTGTTTTCACTGCTCTCCATTTGTTCACCCATATAACCATCACAAATCCCTGAAGAGGTTCCTTCTATCATTATTCCTTTCCAAAAAATAAAATTAAAGTTGATTGGAATACCCAGTTCCACCTGTAAGTGACAGTTAAATATCTAGTTAAGCCTAGATATTCTGATTTCACAACTTCCATTTATAACTCTCCGGAATGAATACATGGATCAGCCTAGACAACAAAACACTGAATTCAATTGTTTATCAAAGAGAAATAATTTTCAAATAGTTTTTATAGGTGGAATTGTTTAGAAAGGGAGCTGACATTTGTTTATTTTGGTAAAATGCATTTAAAATCCTTTTATTAGTCATTCTATATATAAAAACTTTCTACAAGCTTCAATATTTTTAATCTTAAAGAACTTGCAAAAATATTACAAAAAAAGTAGCTAAATGAAAACATTTTCTTTATGATTAAATATCAAACTTGTTTTGTCTTTCTGAAATAGGAAATGTGGATATATATTTTAGAACTATCTTTAGAAATATCCAAATTTCAATTTGTTTTTTTTTTTTTTTGCTATTGTCTTTTATATATATATATTTTTTAAGTTCTGGGGTACATGTGCAGAATGTTCAGGTTTGTTACGCAGATATACACATGCCATGGTGGTTTGCTGCATCCATCACCCTGTCATCTACATTAGGTATTTCTCCTAATGCTATCCCCCACCTAGCCCCTCACCCCATGCTATTCCTCCCCTAGCCCCCAACCCCCAACAGACCACGTATATGATGTTTCCCACCCTGTGTCCATGTGTTCTCATTGTTCAACACCCACTTATGAGTGAGAACATGTGGTATTTGGGTTTCTGTTTTTGTGTCAGTTTGTTGAGAATGATGGTTTCCAGCTTTATCCATGTCCCTGCAAAGAACATGAACTCATCCTTTTTTATGGCTGCATAGTATTTCATGGTGTATATGTGCCACATTTTCTTTATCCAGTCTATCATTGATGGGCATTTGTGTTGGTTCCAAATCTGTGCTATTGTGAACAGTGCCACAATAAACACACGTGTGCATGTTTCAATTCTTGAACATGCTAGGGCATAACCCAAATGGAAGATTTGGGTTTAGACAGTTTAAGGAGCTAAATATAAAGGGTTTTATTACTGAATACTGGGTGATCAGTTGCAATGTGTAGGTAAAGTGAAAGAAAGAATTATTGTTTCTTTGCTCATAAGCAAGTTTTGTTTTTGTTTTTAAAAAACAACCCTTCTCCTTTCTCATAATTGAACTAACGAAAGACAGTTTGATTATGCCAATGAAATACCCTTAAGGTTTTTTTTTAAAACAAGTTTTATTTATGTATTAGAAGATTTATTGAAGAAAAACTGCCCATTTCCATTTCATTTCTGGACAAGGTCCACTTCATGGTTGGGCAACCTGTGCCATCCATAGGGTCTTGCATTTAGAATGGCCCCATGCTTTATTTAATGTTCTGCTTTGCCATCTTGAAATGTGCATTATTTTTTTAAAGGCCTACATTTTCGTTTTGCACTGGGCTCCATAGTTTAGGTAGCATATCCTTCTGTGGCAAACGTTTCTCTACATTAGAGGAAGTTGTTGTTGGATAGACAAAGCAGAGGGATGGGAAATTGAAATCACTGAGTTTAAACACCAGCTCCAATAAAAATCCCATGCCCTTAATAATTAATGCACGAAGCTTGTTCCCATTACCTATTTCACCTGTATGGCAGCTCTACTTTACATTTATCTAATTCATAGCCCTGTCATCAGCTCAACTAAAATAACAGTAGTATTTTTATCTTGTTGTCTGTAATTTTTTAAATGTGTTCTTCAAATTACTACCAGTTATCTACAAGATTATTTCTCTTTTTTTATATCAAAAATAATGCTCACATTTCTGCATCTGTGCCCATTCTATTCTCTATCTAGAATGCTCTTTTCTGATGCATCTGAAGGTTAAAATTTTTGCACATGATGCCAGGTAGGAATGGTTCAGTTACAAATTGCAGAAAATCAATCAAGCTAGATTAAGAGGATAGAGAGAAATTATTTTGAATATTTGAAAGTCCATAGATAGTGCCTGGCTTCAGGTACCACTAAATTTAGGAGTCAGAAGCTGTCACTGGCACCCAGAATCCCAGCACTGAATGGCATTCTTTCTACTCTGTTGACTTCATTCTCCAGCTCCACTTATGACCCCTGCACTCCCAAGGTTATAACACTAAAACATCAAATATAAATGGCCATCAATCCTGCTTCTTTAGCAGTGGTAATAAGTGTTTTATATTTACTAGGTTTTAAATTTACTGACCTTGAGATCAATTCAGCAATTGGGTTTTCTGACTGATTTTTACCTGGTGTCATGTATTCTACCCTGATTCTAGAGTAGAATTACTTCTACCAAAATCACATAAATAAAAGTCAAAGGAGATGAATTCCCAGTTCACTTGCATAATATCATTATCATAGTAAGAGGAAGAGGAAGTTGACAGTGAGATGATCTTCACTTTTACGACATTCAAGTTGCTAAAATATTGAAACCTTCCAGATTGATAGACAAAGAGCCCCTTCTCCCAGTTCCCTGAAAACTCCTTGCCTGGCCCAGCCAGTCTATTCATGCCAATAGAACCACCCCAACCTCTCTAAAATCTGTGGACTAAAGGGTAAATGCTGGAACAGTGAGAGGTTTCTAAGACTGCCTGGACTCCGCGTTCAGCGTTCTTTCAGCTTTGCTAGTAACTGAGCTTTACTGGTTGCTTTATGTTATTATATGACATCTCAGAGAAGAAATTTTATTTTTAGGGTAGCTAGAGATTTTAATAATAATAAATATTACTACCTTCTATTTTAGTGATAAGGAAATAGCAATTTTAGTGACAATAGCAAATCTTAGAAAACCCAATTACTAGTGGCCTAAACACAGAAGTTTATTTCTTGCTCACACAAAAGTAAAGCGTGAGGCTGGTTTGGCAGCTTCTCATTTATTAGAGACCCAAGCATTTTCCATTGTGTTTGTCTGCCATTTTTCATAACCGACTACTACCTCGTGGTCCAGGATGGCTCCTCAAGCCCGAGCTACAACTTCCCATTCCAGGCATCATGGTGCTGGAAAAGTGAGCAGAAGGGCATCCCCAAACCCCTTAATGGTGTGTCCTAGAAGTCTCACACACCATTTTCCTTGTATTCCATTGGCCAGAACTTAATCACTGCACCTAGTTTCCAGGGAGAATGCAGCTATAGTGACTACTTAAGGGGGCCCTGTGTCTAGTCAAAAGGTAAGGTGTTATGGTAGAAAAAAAAAAGTCCCAGATATGGATAGACAACTTGATTTCTCAGCCACAGCTAATCTGTTCATAGTCTTTGGTTTATCATGGCAAGAGAACCTTAGGAAGGAAAATAATTCTTCAAGAAAAGTGTGATGGGAAATTGGAATCTTAGTTAAAAAAAATTTTTATTTTATACCCCAAAATGGTGATGAGGGACCACCTAGAAACCATACATCTTATTCTGAAGGAAGATGGTTTCTTCTAAACTCTGCCTATTTTTCATCTCATCCATCCAATATGGGTGTTTTTCTTTCTGCTTGATTTCAAACACATATGGCATGTAAAATGCAAGCAGCAATTGTATATGTTCAAAACTCTTTAACTCCCCTGCCTAATATTTGTCTCTCCCATCTCCAAACTTTTATTAAAGGGCTTATAGTTTATGTAAAGCAATACAATTAATTCATTGAACAAGTATATATTAAGCATCTTCTACATGGTGGACATTCCTCTGGGAGCTGGGAAAACATCAGTGAAAATAACAGATGCATTTAAGTGTGGAAAGGCTAACAGTGAATGAATAAATGATATTGTGCATTATATATTGGTCAGTGTTCGGGGGATACAATACAGCAAAATATGGAAGACTGGGAGTCCTGGGAGTGGGGACTTTCAATTTTACAATAGGTTGCTTCATTGAGAAGTTGATATTTCAACAAGAGAAGCAAGAGAATGAACCACACAGAAACCTGGGAGAAAAATATTTCAGACCAGGGAGGAAGAAGTGCAAAGGTGTTAAGAAGGGGTCATGCCCATGCTCCAGGCAGCAAAGACTTATATTGTCTGCGTGGCTCTACTACAGTGACCAAGTGGGAAATTACATCAGAGCTGAGATCAGAGATGCTTAGTAGGCTAAGACTGGCTTTTCATTATCCTTAACCTGAAAGGATATTGCTAAGGATATCGGCTTCTCATTCTCAATTTCCTTTCCTACTTCTTTTTTATTCCCCTCAGTGAAGCCATGTCATTTGTCTGGTCTGGGGTAATACCCAAAGTTCTCTAAAATCTATCAACTAAAGCGTTAATGGTTAAAGAGATAATTGGTTAAAGCCAATAAAGCAGGTAAAAAACAAGGTAGAGGGGACATCCTGGAAGCCAAGAAAAGAAAGCATTTCCAGGATGAAGAAGTGGTCAACGGGGTTAAATGCTATCCTTTTCATTATCCTTAGCATTATCCTAACCCAGAAGCATAAAACCAAATACCACATGTTCTCACTTACAAGTGGGATCTAAATGATGAGAACACGTGGACACATTGAGGAGAATGACACACACTGGGGCCTTTTGGAGAGTGGACGGTGGGAGGGAGGGAGAAGATCAGGTAAAATAACTAAGGGGTACTAGGCTTAACACCTGAATGATGAAATAATCTGCACAACAAACCCTCATGACACAAGTTTACCTGTGTAACAAACCTGCACTGTACCCCTGAACTTAAAAGTTTAAAAGCCAAACCAAAACAAAATAAAAGCAAAACAAACAAACAAAAGACTGGCTTTTACTCTGAGTGACGTGTGAAATTGTTTTGAAGGTTTTCAGGAGAAAGCGGTGTCATCTGTTTTAGGAACACCCTACCAGTTGCAGTATTGAGATCAGACTCTAGGGGGAGAATGAGAAGGAGAGAAATTTGGAGATAGAGTTGACTGAAATAATCCAATATTATGTACGTACTATTTAGGGAGAGTAGAAAATTAGAAAATGTTGACAGCATATACTGACAAGTTTGATAAGAGGTGTGAGAGAAAGGGAGGGATTAAGAAAGACATGAAGGTGTTTGAAGGATGTAGTTTGATTTGGCTGAGATAGTGAGATTGTAGGAGGCTGCTGGAGGAATCTCAGTAATTCTGTTTATTAGACATCCAAATAAAGGTCTGGGATTCAGTGGAGCATCCTGGGATGAAAATGTAAAAATGTGCTCATTCTTACTCTATGGGTGCGATTTAAAACCATGCTACTGGATGAAATCACCAAGGGATTGAGTGTAAGTAGGTGGAAAAAAAAATTGACCATGAATTCTGGGACATGTCCATCCAATGTTTAGAAATTGATGATACAGAAGCTAAAGAGAAATTAGTTAGGCAGCTAGTGAGGATAAGAGAGTCCTCAGCAGAATTTCCCTTTAGAAAAAGCAGTCCCAAATCATTTCATTTTTAACTAAGAGCCTCCTGAAAAATTGAGCTGCAAACATAGATAAGGAATCTGGAAATGGGAGAAATACTGGGAGCTGTGCCAACAGAAAAGGGCTACCTGGAAGCCAGGTATGTTCAACCTGGAGGCTCCTTCTTCCTTTTTCTTTGTCGCCATGTGTACAGTAAAGAGGTAGGCAACGTGACTCCGGCCAAGTAGAGAACCTATATGCATAATACAAGATTAGGATGGGGTGGCCAGCTTCTTCTCGCACTATGCAAATGGCACATCTGGTCCCACCAATCTTTTGTGCCCTATGTAAATCAAACACCGCCTCCTCAAGCTCATCTATAAAACCTTCTGTTTTTCACTGCAGAAGGAGCAACACATTTTCTCTGGGGATCCCTCTCTGCACAGAGAGTTCTTTCTTTCTTTTGCCTACTAAACTTACATGGCCATGGGACAACGAAACTCAGGTATTAGCCCCAGACAAACACCACCACTTCATTGAGGGGAATAAAAAGAAGTAGCAAAGGGAATTGAGAATGAGAAGCCAATAAAGTAGGTAAAAAAGGCAATAGTGAGTCGGGGATGGGGGTGGCTCACGCCTGTAATCCTAGCACTTTGGGAGGCTGAGGTGGGCAGATCACGAGGTCAGACGTGAAACGCTGTCTCTACTAAAAATACAAAAATTAGCCAGGGGTGGTTCTGAGCACCTGGAATCCCAGCTCCTCGGGAGGCCCAGGCAGGAGGATCTCTTGAACCCCGGAGGCAGAGGTTACGGCTAGCTGAGAGCAAATTATTGCACTCCAACCTGAGTAATGGAGTGAGACTCCATCTGAAAAAACAAGATAGAGTGACATTCTGAAAGCCAAGCAAAGAAAATGTTTCCAGGATGAAGGAGTGATCTACTGGGTCAAATACATGGTGACAGATCAAATAAGATGAGGACTAATCATTAATCATGGATATGAGCAACATTGAGTCCCTGCAGACCTTTACAGGAGAAGTTTTGGTGGAGTGCTGAGAGCAAAAGCCTGGTTGAAGTGATTTGTAAAAGATGTGAACTGATAAGAATTAAATACAATCATTATTTTCCTGGAATTTTGATATACAGGGCTCTTTTAGGATGCAAGAAATAACAAAATGTGTGAATTGTCATGAGCATGACTCTAATTGAAAGAAAAAATTGGTAATGTAGCCAAAGGAAATAATTGCTGAGTAATGCTCTTGCAGCGTCTGTTAGAGGGTTAGACTTTGGATAGGAATGGAAATAATTTCCCTACATTGTCAAGAGAGTAAAGTATTTGGGCACAAACGTCAGCAGGTTGGTGAGTGGCCTCGTGAAAATTTAATGGTTGTAATTTAGATCCTACCTTTTTTTAGTTTCTTATTATGTCATTAAGATTGTGTTTATTTATAAATTTCTCCAGGCCAAAAACTGTATTATGTATTTTTTTGATAGTTACCTAGCCAAGCAACAAATAATTGTCTATTAAACTCTGAATAAATAACATGACAAAGGGGTACTGTACCATCATCAGGAAATAACTGTCTTTACAGAACGTGAGGCTAGAAGTGTTCCTGTAAAATCTTAAGAATGATATTCACTAAATAAATTTTTAATAAAGTAGAATTTACCAGTATTAAAGAATTACTTGTTAAAGTAATTGATAAAACTAAATTGTTAAAGGATTGATAAAACTAAAGTTACCCTTCTTTTTCAAGTTCCACTCTTTCTGGTTTAAATGTTTTTAAAAATTTTATGGTAAAATATGTTTTACATGAAAAAATGAATTGAACATATATGTGCAGTAAAGTAAGTCACATCATGTAATTAAAGAAATAAAATATTACTTACACTTGAAGAAAAAGAACATCACCCATACCCCATACCTCTTCTGTGATAGCATCATTCATTTGAGGTGACTGCTATACTGACTTTGATGACAATAGGCCCTTTGAGGTAACTGCTATCCTGATTTTGATGATAATCACTTTCTTTTTTTTCCCCCTCTATTGTTTGATCTATTTACCGTTCAACAACTGAGTTTAATTTTTCTGTCTTTGGAGTTTATACAAAAGGAGTCCTAGTCTACACATCCCTTTGTGTCTTTATTTTGTTCAGTGTGTGTGGGTATGTGCATGTGCGTGTGTGTGTGTGTGTCTGTGTCTGTGTCTGTGTGTGTGTGTATGTATTAAAAAGTTTAATGTCTGGAGAATCTGGGTGAAGGCTAATTAGGAAGGTACTAATATTGCAACATTTCTGAAAGTCTAGAATCAGTAATTAAAAATAAAAATAAAATAAGATAGTTTTCAATTAAAATAAAATACAAAATATTTTAAAATGTGTACTTTCTAACCTAACTGTGCAGTACCACCATTGTCATACAATGAGTGTATACAATATGGTCTGAGTTATCACAAATTTTTCCATTTATCTATATATCTATCTGTACAAATTCTGCATTCTTAATCACTATAGTGTCAAAATAAGACTTGATAACAGGAAGAGAAAATTACCTAACTTGATTCTTCATTAGAGTTTGTGTCTGTTTATAATTTTTTGCACCTTTACATGAATTCTAGAATCTATTTGTCAAGGCCTACCAACAGGAAAATCATGAGGATTTTTATTGGGATTGAATTAAATCTAGAGATCAGATTGAAGAGTTGAAATCTTTATAATATCAAGGGTTCACTCCATGAACATTGTCTGTCATCCCATTTATTTATTTATTTTTTAAATTTCTCAGTAGTGCTATAGTTTTTTCTTAGAGATATTTTGCTTGTTTGTTAGATTTGTTCCTTAGTACTTCCAACTTGTGATGCAATTGTAAATGGCATTTCAATAGTGTATCAATATAATATAATATACGTTAGAATATACATTCAAATATAATATACATTCTGAAAAATAAATATAAGTTTAAAGCTTGATGTGTTTGCTCAAACTAAGTACACCCAGGAGACCAGCACATCTGTTTTTCTGTCAGTCACTACCCAACAAAGGTAACCTGTATTTTAACAGCATATTTTTCTTTTGCCTGTTTCTGAGCTTTCTATAAATCAATTATACCAAATGAGCTGTTTGAGTCTTCTTTCAGTTCTTTCATTATGCTTTTCAAATTCATCATATTGTTATGTGCAGTAGTTGTTAATTGCTTATTCTAATCGCATAATATTTCATTTTATAAATTTACTTACTTAAAACAATTTATTTATTTAACTGCATTTTGATAATTTCCAATCTTTGGTTATTGGGAATAGTGCTACTAAGAATAATATATATTTTTTTCAAATATATGTATGTACTTCTGTTTAGTACATATATCTGAAATTTGAGGGAAGTGGTAAATGTGTACATTCAGTTTAATTAGCTAAATCCAACCATTTTCCAAAATAGTTGTGGAGATTTACACTCGCATCAATTGTATATGAGAATACAGTTTCTTCCACATTCTTGCTTATACACTTGGTATTTTCTATTTTTTTCATTTCAGCTATTCCTTCAGGTGGCTAGTCTCAGCTCCTTGTGGTTTGGGTTTCTGTTTCCCTGATGACTAATGAACATCTTTTCATATGTTTTCTGGCCATTTTGATAGTTTCCTTAATGAATTGTCTATTCAAGTCTTTTGACCCATTTTCTGTTCAGTGGTCTCTCCTTCTCTCCTTTTCTGATTGATTCATAGTTATTTTAAAATACATTCTGTATGAAAACCCTTTGTCAATTATCAATTTCTGTGTTACAAATATATTCTCTCATTTTGGAGTTGTTGCTCCCTATTTTAATAGCGTCATTTGATGAACAGCAATTATTTTAATACAGTCCTACCAACTCTGAGGTGATATATTTTAGTGAATGTTTACAGTTGTTTCTTGGGTGCTTAACAATAGTTTGAATTCTTCAGTTGTTCATGGCAGTATTCTACATGTGTTCATCAAGTGAGATTTGTTTATCATATCATTTATATCTGCCCTGTTCTTTCTGATATCATTGTCTTAATGATCTAGCAATTATTGCAAGAGATAAGCAATAACCTCCCACTATAATTATGGACATGCCTATTTCACTTTTATCTGTGTTTAATCTGGCTTTAAGGTATCTTAAATCTATATCATTTAAGCCATAAATCACTTAAACTGTTAACATTTTTTTTCTGGCAAATTGAATCTTGTATCATTGCAAAGTGACTCTCTTTAACACAAAAAGTATTACTAATACAAAATCAATCTAGTCTATTTCTGTTATTTTTTAATTTATTTACATATTTCTCCCTTTTATTTTAAACCTTTATGTGTTCTTATACTCAAAATATATACCTTGAAAACAATACATAATTTGCTTATTTTTATAATCTGGCCTGATTATCTTTGACTTTTAACAGAAACATTTAGTTTGTTTACCAAGACAGGATTACTATTATATTTGAATTTCAAAATAGCACCTTATTTTGTCCTTTAAACACAATATGTGGGGCATCCTTGAGTCATAGGATTAGAATTCACTTCAGGGATGCAGTACAAAGTTGTCCAGGCTGTGCACTGCATGCAGGTACCACATCTAAATGGGCCACCAAGCACTTTACAGATGCCTTCCAATGCTTGTACTTGTCACATTAATTTTTGGGTAGATGCTAGGAATGTCTTGTGGGGGGAAGACCTTTTTTAAATTTGGAACTCAGATACCATATGGGTAAGAATTTGCATTTGTTTCTGCTCTGCACCTGGGGTCATTCTAGCCCCAAATAGCTTCAGGCTAAATTCACAGCTTAAGGTCCCTTCTCCACCTTAGTATCTAGAAGCTGGATTGCAAAGCACTGTGATAGCCCATGACATTTTTTCAGGAATTGTTCTTTTCCTTTCAATAGCAATTACCGCACTCTTCCTAACTAAGGTGATCTTCTTCAGCTCCCTGGGGGTTGGGAAAGGGCTGGCTTACATCTGTTTATGCTGATCAACGCTGTACAGCCTGGGAGGTTCCATACTGATGTGAGAAATTTCCCTATTTGACTTCCTACTGGGGGCAGTAGGAAGGCTACTGAACCTTGACATCTAATACCCTTTCCCTGCCCCCGGGTGGTTGCCAAAGTTAGAGACCAAGTTTGCTAATGTATGCAATTGCCATGACAAAAGTGGATCCTGTGTCCTGGGAGTTTGCATAGCTGTCTTGGCTCCTGCTTCTCCATTAATTTTGGCGATGCCACTCCTTATTATCTTATCATTGCTGTTCTGTTTTCAAGGACAACTAAAATAGTTATGTTCCTTCATTAGTTGCTTTCAGTGAGTGATTTAGTCTCAACAACATAGCCTATTAATACCAGAAATGGAAGTCCACATTTAAATCTTTAATCTTTCTACTACAACATTTTACATATGACATAGAATAGAAGTACTGTTTCATTATTTTTCATATGGGAAGCCAATTGCTTAGTGCTGTCTATTGATTAATTCCTCCTTCTCCCAGGAACTGGCCAGGTCATCTTTGTCAAATATCATGATTCCATATATAAGCTGGTTTGTTTCTTCACTCTACTTGCTCCGTTGCTGAAACATATGTGATATGGTTTGGCTCTATGTCCTCACCCAAATCTCACCTTGAATTGTAGTAATCCACACATGTCATGGGAGGAATCTGGTGGGAGGTAATCGAATCATGGGGGGGGGGGGGGGGGGGTTTCCCCCTGGTGTTGTTCTCATGATAGTGCCTAAGTCTCATGAGATCTGATGGTTTTGTAAAAGGGCAGTTCTCCTACACACACCCTCTTGCCTGCTGCCATGTAAAACATGACTTTGCTCCTCATTTGCCTTCCACCATGATTGTGAGGCCTCCCCAGCCATGTGGAACTGTGGGTCCATTAAACATCTTTCTTTTATAAATTACTCAGTCTTGGGTATGTCTTTATTAGCAGTGTGAAAACAGACTAATACAATATGTCAGCACATTGCAGTGTTGTCAAGATATTAAGGAGTGACTGTGCCAAAATTCACAGGGAAGTTAAACCAAGATAATTATCAACAAAGCACTGGAATGCTGGAATGCAGTGCTGATGGCATTTACCTACATTGGCAAACTTGGCCTCTAGCTTTGGCAACCACAAGGGGGCGGGGGAAGGGTGTTAATTCAGTAAGAAGTTAAAACCCAAAGCCTGCGGAAGCTAAAAAGTCAAATAGAACTTTCCCTCATCAATATAGAACTGCAAAAGGCTGTATACTCTGAGATAGGCTAAAGCGGATGTAAACCAACCACTTCCCCAAACCTGACTGCCTTAAATAATGTAGCTTTATAATAAATTTATATGTCTTTCAAGGCAAACACATTCCTTTTCATATTGTGTTATTTTTTTTACTCTTGATTCTTTTTTTAATGCCATTGAGTCAGATTGCCAAATTTTATGAAGAAACATTGAGATTTTGATTGAAAATATCTTGAATATATCTGAGGGAGCTTGAAATCTTTACAATATTACGTTTTCCTCACTCTCCTTTTAGTTAGCTTTTTTCAATGAAGTTTTATAATTTACTATTAAAGGACTTCTGCATCTTTTGATAGAATAATTTTAGGTTAAGGTAAATAGGATAACTTTTTCATAATTCTCATTCTTTGTTTCTACTGGCTAGAAATGCAAATGAGTTTTGCATATTAATCTTAAATCTTTCAAACCTGCTAAGCTCAGTTACTCCTAATAAATTTTTTCATCTATGTTTTTTAGACATAATGTGTGTGAAAGATAGTTCTGTGGTTTTTTCCAATTTGTATACCTTACAGTTTTCCTACTTGTCTTACTTGTACTATACTAAAAATTTTAAACAAATATGGTGTGATGGACTTCCTTTCTATACCTGATTTTAAAGAGAATAATTTGCATTTTACCACTAAATTTCTTTGCTATTACTCTTGATGTGTTTTGCTAATTCTGTATGTCTATCGCTACCCTTGATTATTTTAGGGTATCAGTTAATGGAAGAGTAATTTTAGGACATCCCTTTCTGGCATAGTAATTATATGTTTGATTGTCATGGTAAAAGGTCTAACACAGTAATACTGATATACAGTAAGAGGAACTTTTGGAAACAGATATGTAATTACAGGCTCATTTATATGTTGCTGAATATAATCAGTGTACAATCAGACTTTATTTTCTATTTTAGAGGGTTTTATATTCTTAATATATAAATATTTTATACATGTCAATTTTAATTATCAAGCAGTATACTGTCTCTGGCTCAAGCAATTGTCTAATTATATGAAATTTCATTTTTCCGTTTTTTTTACTCTCCATTCTATAGTTATGTATAAAGGATACAGTTCTTTGTGTTGAGAACATTCAGAATTCTCTTCTAGCTGTTTGAAATGATACAATAAATTATTGTTAACTAGAGTCATTCCACAGTGCTATAGAACACTAGAATTTATTTCTCCTGTCTTGCTGTAATTTTGTACCTGTAAACCATCCTTTCTCTATCCCCCTGCCCCCTCAACACCCCCACACCTCTTTTTCCAGCCTCTAATAATCACAATTCTACTTTCCAATTCTATGAACAAATCTTTTTTCTAAGCTACCATGTATGAGGGAGAACATTCAGTATTTGTCTTTCTCTGACTTATTTTATTTTACATAATGTTCTTCAAGTTTATCCATGTTGCCATGAATGACAGAATTTCATTCACTGATGGCTGAATAGTATTCCATTGTGTATCTATACCACATTTTCTTTATCCGTTTATCTGTTGATAGACATTTAGGTTGGTTTTATATCTTGGCTGTTGTGAATCTCTCTGTGATAAACATGGGGTGCAGATAACTCTAACTCTTCAACGTACTGATTTTAAGCAATAGGTTTTAAACATATAATTTTAAATATTTTATAGTATTTTAGAAATTTTGTCCTGGGCTATCTTAAATCTTAATGTTTATTAACTCTTTAATTGTTTTGTTGCCTCAACTCCAACAGAATTTTCATTTCAGGAAGTCTTGTGTTTTAGTCAAATCTAATTAATATTTGGAATTCTAAAAAAGCTACAACTAATATGCCAGTTATAACAATATGTTATTTTTACTTTTTAGCTAAGGGGAAAAAGTTGATCACAGAACTGTGGGAAGAAACGTCTTCTGTACGTTGAAAGCAAATAAATGAAATTGAATATGATTCTTTCAGCCATAAAATTAGCCATGCAGCTTCTGAATACTTCAGCCATAGAGTAAAACAGTTAAGTTTTTGAAAGGAAGTCAAAATATTATACCACTTATATCAGCCTGAAAACAAAATCTGATAAAAGATCATATTCTTAGGTTGTCTGAATCCTCATCCAAAAGAAGCCATAAAAGTCCCAAGCCTCTACTAGGGATTCTATAGAAAATGGCTAAACATTTATAGATATTTAAGACTTTTGCATGAAATTAAACTTGCTACTGCTCTTTCAGACAACATTTCATAGAAAATTGTGCTCCATAGTTAAAATTATAAATTAAAATTTCTAAACTTAAATTGAAACATTTAAACTTAATCATCAAATCAAGTCCTTGATTAAGCTGTCTTTGCAATAAGAGGGAATTTTCATTCCCCACATATGTGCACCTATCTAGACTTGCTTCCTTGCCCTTTTTTCACCTTGTTCCTATTCAGTCAGAATATAAACTAACACTGCTTTGAGATTTTTCTGTTTATTTATTTTTTCTGATTTTCATACAATACTCAGCTGGTTGCGGAGGAGAGTGAAGATAATGTATGAAAGATCTCATCGCTAGGCTATCATTCAAATGATGCTTTTGAAAATCCTGAAAGTTTACATTTCTGAGCTCATTCCCTTATTACTTGATCAATATATCTTTCTTTTTTATGATTCGTGACAGGAACAGCATCTGTAGGAATGTTGCTGTTTACAGAAACTTACATATACTTCATTAAATAAATTATACATTACATATACAACAGAATATTTTGTTTTCATGTAAATATTTCCGCATAGATGTTTGCGTGGGAATAAAACAAGAAGAAAATAAATCATAAACTTGGCTCATTGACTAATTTATTTTATTGCTACCTTATTTTATTTTATATGCAAACCCAAGTTTGTTCTCTTGACTAAGTTAAAGAAACTGGACAAGCAGTTTCCTTCTGTTGAAATTTGGTTTTGCTTATGTGATACCACCCAGATTCCCTTCACCTCTTCTTTCCCACCGTTGCTCTACTCACTTAAAGTGAGCTAAAGGGGTTTAATGGGTTATGAGAGGAATAACTCTATTTTTTTAAATTTTGTATAAAATAGCAGTGTAGTATTGCTTATGATCAACAGTCTAAGGCTCCTTTGTAACCTCTAAATCTAAGAAAAACCACAAATTACCATTGGAATTGAAGAGCAGTTGGCCTTGAGTTCTGGTTTCAATGGTCCCTCCCCCTAAATTAAAATATCCTGCATCTGTGTAAATAAACATCTCTAGGTATATGGTAAGGCAATATTTAGCACAAATATGTTTCATACAAAATTAGCAGCAAAGAAAAACTTTAAACTTGTAATTACATGAAAAAATTAAGCCGTTAGTGTAATTAAGATGTTCCTTCTTTTTCCCTTAAACAGGTAGAGCGGGAGCAATCACTCTTTTGCATGAGTACTCTCATTGATGGAATTTCCAAAGCATTATTATTATTTTCTCTTTCTTCCGTGACAATTTATAATGATACTTTTATTCTGGCAAGAAACTAAGTTCTAGCACTAAATGTTTATTGGTTAAATTAATGTTTTTAAATGCTAAATTTAGAGTAGCGTTTCTGCCCATGAGACGTAGGAAGTCAACAGATAAGCTTCTTAAAAGATAGTAGCTAAAAGTCTTATAATCTATTCTGTTTATAGAAGTCAAGGAAGTGAATTCAGATGAGATAAAAACTGAGTTATTTAGCTCTAGAGAGTCTGTCTCTAGTTGTCACCCTCATTTCTCCAGTCTTGATCATTGTTTCTCTCTTTCAGTTTCTGAAGTCAAAATTGCCTTTTAAAAGCAACACAAAACTCTAGCGTGATGGTTCTATTAGTGAGGCAGTAACTCATAAAAGTGTGTTTTCAAGGAACATGCTCATGGGGGTATTCTACTCTGCCATCTTTCTTCTGAATTCTTGGAGATAGTTACATCTTAATATCCTTAATGTTTTGAAAGTAATGAACAGGTAATTTAACCGGATTTGGACATTTTTCCCTGGAGAATTCAGGAACCCATTGCCTACAGGTTTTTACTGCTATTCATGGAAGAAATGTCAGTACATGTTATCAATCTCTATTGCTAGAAGACTTTCAAGTTGTAGTGCTGGTGAAATGTATGAAAAAGCTTCCAAGATGATAGGGAAGGCAATGAGACTCTAGTGCTCTCAGCTGAATATACAGATTACTGACTCTTGTTGGATCACCAATACGGTCAAAGCCTTCGATGGCTTCTTTATTGTTGTTCTATAAGTAATTATTTCATTTTTTAATTTTTTTATTTGTTTTATAAATTATTTCTTTTTCAAGTGTCAAAAATTTTTTATATTTGGTATATAATATACTTTTTAAAACATTTATTTTAGATTCAGAGGTACATGTGCAGGTTTGTTATATAGGTAAATTGCATGTTGCAGGGCTTTGGCATACAGATTATTTTGTCATCCAGGTAATAGCATAGTACAGGATATGGAATTTTTCAGTCCTCACCCTCCTCCCACCCTCCATTCTCAAGTAGGCGCTGGTGGCCATTGTTTCTTTCTTTGTGCCTATATGTATTAAAAGTTTAATTCTCATGTATAAGTGATAACATTCAGTAGTTGGTTTTCTGTTCCTGTGTTAGTTCGCTTAGGATAATCACCTCCAGCTCTACCATGTTCCTGCAAAGGACATTATCTTGTTATTTTTTATGGTTGCATAATATTCAATGATGTATATGCACCACAGTTATTTTTTTTAATGCAATCTACCATTGATGGGCATTTAAGTTGATTCCATGTGTTTGCTATTGTGAATAGTACTGTAATAAGCATATGTGTGCATATACCTTTATGGTAGAATGATATACATTCCTTTGGATACATGCCCAATAATGGGATTCCTAGGTAGCATGGTAATTCTGTTTTAGTTCTTTGAGAAATTACCAAGCTTTTTTCCACAGTGGCTGAATTAATTTCCATTCCCATCAGGAGTGTATAAGCATTCCATTTCTCCACAACCTCACCAGCCTCTGTTATTTTTTGACTTTTTAGTAATAGTCATTCTGACTGGTGTGAGATGGTTTCTTATTATGGTTTCAATTTGCTTTTCTCTAATGATAGTAATGTTGAGAATTTTTTCATATACTTGTCGGCCACTTGTGTCTTCTTTGGAAAAATGTCTGTTTACGTCCTTTGTCTACTCTTCAGTGGGGTTTTGTTTATTTGCTTATAAATTTGTTTAAGTTCCTTACAGATTCTGGATTTTAGATCTTTGTTGCTATCAGTAGAATCACAACCGATTGCAGCCACGTAAGGCTAAGGAGGTCATCTGCCCCAAACTCCTTATTTACAGGTGAAGAAATAATTGAGTCTCTAGATGTAAAAGTGGGAGAGGGAATCACAGTTGGTGGCAAAACCAGAACTAAGACTCAATTCTCTTGATGCATAGACCATTTTTTTCTTACACATCTGTTAAATCTGTTTGGCCAAAACACCCTACTGTTTTTCACATTGCCCTATGCGTATTTCAAGACTCTTCAAAACCTTGCTCCATCACTCTATTTTCTATTAGTCTCATAAAATGAAAATCTTGTGACCATCAACTAAGCTTCTTCCTTCTCTTTACCAGTGTACCTACTGAACTTCTTTTTACTTTGTGCTAGGGTGGCCAAACATCCCAATTTTCTAAGGACTGTTTGGGTTTTAGCATTGAAAGTCCTGCACTCTGGGGACCTCCTCTGTTCTAAGCAAATTGGCCTAGTTGGTTACCCTGCCATGCCCACTACTTGACTAGGTATTGCCTTGATCCTCTTCTCTAGAATTTTCTTCCCCCTCATCTTTTCTTCCTCAAATTTTCTTCCTTAAATTTTTATGACGATGAAAGAAAATTCACATTTGGTGAATTTTCCTTCCCTTTGAAGAGTCTTCAACTCTTATTCTCTAAACTTCTATGGGTCTGTTATTATACCTCACACATTTAAGCTTCTATTTAAAGGCCGTCTGACTTGTTTGAGAATTACTTGAGACATTATCTTTCTTGCACAAAGTAGATGATAATCTACTATCAAATAGAATCATGGAGATAAAAATCAGCTTGTTTCTATAAGGTCAATATTGTGAGCTAGGCATTGCACTCATTTAATAAATAACATACACTGTGAGAGACGTATTATTACACCTATTTCTTTTTTTTTTTTATTGCATTTTAGGTTTGGGGGTACATGTGAAGAACATGGAAGATTGTTGCATACGTACACACATGGCAGTGTGATTTGCTGCCTTCCTCCCCATCACCTATATCTGGCATTTCTCCCCATGCTATCCCTCCCCAACTCCCCACCCCCCCACTATCCCTCCCCTTTTTCCCCCTGACAGACCCCAGTGTGTGATACTCCCCTCCCTGTGTCCATGTGTTCGCATTGTTCAACACCCGCCTATGAGTGAGAACATGCGGTGTTTGATTTTCTGTTCTTGTGTCAGTTTGCTGAGAATGATGGTTTCCAGGTTCATCCATGTCCCTACAAAGGACATGAACTCATCGTTTTTGATGGCTGCATAATATTCCATGTACACCTATTTCATATAAATAAATTAAGCTCAGAGAGCATAGCAATTTCATCATAAGGATTCAAATCTAGCCCTTTCTGAATCCTTCCAACACATCACACTTACTGGATAGGAAATATGTTGATGTTTTGGAAATTCCCACATGTCTAACCTAGTGCTAAGCCCAAACTGCATGCTCAAAAAATACCTGCTGTTTTGTTCTAAATTGCTCTTCCAATTAGATCTATAAACCCATGCTAATGATGGCAGGGAAGAGAAATTATTTCCATTAAGAATAATAAATCATAAAACGTTTTATCCAATGTAAGCATAATTGTATTTTATAGCCAAATGTTGTAATATTGATGAGTTTGTTCCCTTTGTCTTCTTATTCTTCTGGCCTTAAAAATAGTCACGAATGTCCTATATCCATATATAGACACATTCACACACACACACACACACACACACACACACACACACACGAGGAGAGAGAGAGAGAGAGAGAGAGAGAGAGAGTCTTGCTACCATCACTATAATTTTTGTCATGATCTAACTAGTTTTTGCTTTCTTTTCTGGCTATCTTACTTTTCCTTATCTAATTTGTTAGATTTCCACTGCTGAATACAGTAGCCACTAGTCAAGTGTGGCTTTTGAGCACTTAGAATGTGACTGATTCACAGTGAGACATCCTGCAAATATGAGATACACAGCCAACTTTGAAGATGTAATGTGAAAAAATGAGAATGTAAAATAGCTGATGAGTGATTTTTATGTTGATTATATTTTTAAATGATAATGTTTTTATATATTGAGTTAAATAACACACTCAAAATGTGACTGATTCACAGTGAGATATCCTGTAAGTATGAGATACACAGCTGACTTTGAAGATGTGATACAAAAAGTAAGAATGAAAAATAGCTGATGAGTAATTTTTATATTGATTACATGTTTAAGTGATAATATTTTTATATATTGGGTTAAGCAACACATTATTAAAGTTAATATTTCTTATTTCTTTTTACTTTTGAAAAATATTTGGCTCTAAGAACATTTAAAGTTACACATATGGCCTACATTATATATTTATTGGACAGCACTGCTATTACTACTAAATACTTTCTAGAGATACTTTTTATTCATTTTCCTTTGAGAAGATATATTTTAATATAATCTTATGGAATTTTTTCAAATAAAGTTATCTTTAAATATTATATATTATGTATTTGGTGATTAAATTAATAAATGTCAACATATCTCCCTACATGTGATCAGCAAATGAGATTTTTCTTCCTGATAAAATAATTCATGATAAAAGGAAAGTTTTGTAGGCCATGTGAACATTATGTGATGGTGAAATTCTGGCATAGTGTTTGTGACACGAATCATGATTTTTAAAGAACAACAGATGAGCCTCTTCTTAATTTGGATTTCTATATATTTACCATGGAACTAAACTTTAGCCAAATTGATAGCATAGAAAAATGAAACAGTGAAAAAAAGCAATTACTAGGAAGATGCAAAAAGGTTTTTGAAAAAATATTGCATAGTTCAACTATTTTTTAAAACCTATTTAAATCTGGAATCTGGAATATTCAGATCTAGCAAAGTTGTAAGATAAGGCCTGTAAAATACACCCTCACCAAAGGATGGCTATAAGATGCTTTGTGAAAGCTCTTATAGGAAACAAAACACTCCATCCTCTTGCAGCTAATGTGAGGATTTAGAAATTATGAGCAAATGTGTTAATTATTTCTAAATGACATCACTTTCCACCATTGCATTTTCAACAGGCTGATACAAATATCACAGTAAAGGAAAAAAGATAGGCTTATTGTGTGTGTGTGTGTGTGTGTGTGTGTGTGTGTATGTGTGTGTTTAAGGGGGATAGAAAAATGTCCTAATCCCTATTGTGATTAAATTACCCAAGGACTTGTGTCTATTTACAGTAGGGACTTATTCCATATATTTTGAAACACAGTATGTTACCTTAAGCCCAATAAATTTGTCTAGGCAAAAGTTTCTGATTATGTGTGAAAGTGTTCACAATGATAACTTCAATTAGATATCTCCCCTTGTTTATTAAAAGATGTGCTTGGAATTAACATTTTAAGGATATTGCTTTTAAAAATGAAGTATCTGGAGCAAAAGGAATAATTTTTAATGCAGGAACTTCACATTTCTAGAGCCCTGTCATTTGCAGTGTGGTGCAAGGACCAGAAACATCAACATCACTTTGTAGCTTGTTAGGATCTCAGGCCGTTCCTCATCCTGAGTGAATCAGATTCTCTATTTTAACAAGACTCCTAGGAACCAGTACACACAACAAAATTGCTGAAGCACTGTTCTGTGGATTCTATGATGTTGAAAAGTATTTGTTCTTTTGCATGGACAGACCTAATTTTTGTACCTAGGTGAGTTCAGGGGCTCTGAGAAGCAAAAAGCAAGATAAGATTAGATATACAAGAGCTTTATGGTAGAAAGAAGCATATGAATGTAGGGTAAGCTTTCCAATTTCAATACAGGTCTGACATCTGTGGAAGGAGACAGGAAAGGAAGAATTGGGCAAGAGGGGTCTCTGCTGCAGTTCAGTTTCAAGAAAGTTTTGACCAAAGCCACTGGAAAGTTCTCACACCAGAGTCACCTGGAGAGGCCTACTATTGTAGTAATGAGTATCTTAGTCCCCTCTGTGAACAGTCATTGACTGAAAGCAGCCCACAGCCACATCACCTCCGTGCAAACATAGGGTTGGATCAAGAGAGTTGTCAATCAGTAAGGCTCCTTGTAGCAAGAGCTCTGAGTCATGCACTGTCAGAGTCACCACATAAGGCAAAGCACAATTCAGTAAACCTGGTGGTGGAAGAAAAAAGAGAAGAGACTTTTAAGTATTAAAACTGAATACAGGACCAGGCATAGTGGCTCACACCTGTAACCCCAGCACTTTGGGAAGCTGTAGCAGGAGAGCTGCTTAAGCCCAGGAGTTTGAGAGCAACTTGGGCAATATAGTGAGACCCTGTCTCTACAAAAAATTAAAAAAACAATTAGTGGGGCATGGTGGCTTCTACCTGTAGTTCCAGCTATTCAGGAGGCTGAGGTGGGAGGATCAGTTGAGCCCAGGGGTTTAAAGTTGCAGTGAGCCAAGGTTGTGCCACTGCATTCCAGCCTGGGCAACAGAGTGAGACATTTTTACATTAGAGTTTACTACTGGTGTGCATTCTATGGATTTTGACAAATACATAATGACATTTGTATACTATTGTAGATACATTGTTATGTACAATCTAGATCTCAGCAGCCTTATCAGTAGAGTAGCATTTGGTAACCTGTTTCTTAAAAAAAAAAGGGAGAAGAAAAAAGAAAACTGAATAGAGTAGTAGGGGAATGGATAAATAAACTATGATACATCCAGACAATGGGGGTATTATTCAGTGCCAAAAAGAAATGAGCTATCAAGCTATGAAAAATCGTGAAAGAACCCTAAATGCATATTTACTAAGTGAAAGAAGCCAATCTGAAAAGGCCACATCCTGAATGTTTCTATACGTTACATTCTGGAAAAGACAAAGTATGGCGTCAGTAAGATCAGTAGTTGCCAGAGGTTAGTGTGGAGGGAGGAATGGATGGGCAGGGCACAGAGAATGTTTAGGACTGTGAAACTATTTTATGTGATGTGACAATTGTGACAATTATGTCTAGATTGTAGATAATACATTTACAATAGAAAATGAATGTCATTATGCATTTGCCAAAATCCACAGAATGTACAACACCAAGAGTGAATCCTAATGTAAACTGTGTCAATGTAGGTTCATCGATTGGAACACAGGTACCACTCTGGTGTGTGATATTGATAGTGGGGGAGGCTGTACTGTGTAGTAGCAGGGGATATAGAGAAGTCTCTACTTTCTGCTCAATTATGCTTTGAACCTAAAATTGTCATAAAAATAAAATCTATGTGTAGAAAATGAATAGAGAGAGTGATCTTTCAGATTATTTTATTTTAGCTTTGTTTTTGATGGGCTGAAGCCACCTAGCCAGAGAAACAAAAATTGTAGAATCTCCTTTGGTTATTGAATGCATGCTCCATGACAGCTTGGGTTTTCCTGCTCCAGAGACCCCAGCAGGTGCTACTATCTGTTTTAGTAGCAGAGGTGGCTTAGAGTTCAGTACAGCAGTATAGACAGCTTCCTTCTTTAGAAAGTTTCTCCATTTTTATTATACTATTTGTTATTTAGGAGACTCCAAAAAACATTGATGTTTCCTGATTTAAAAAGAAAAAAACCTGAGCGTTACACGTGTAGACTTGAGTCACTGGCGCGGCCCCGCCCGGAACCCCGCCCCCCCCCCCCGCCCCCCGGCCGGGGGGCGGGGGGGCCCCCGCGGGGGAGCCCCCCCCCCGGGGAAAAAGGGGGGGCGGGGGGGGCGGCGGAGGGGGGGGCGGGCGGGGGGGGGGCGGGGGCCGGGGGGGGGGGGGGTGGTGGGAAAAAAAAAAAAAAAAAAAAAAAAAAAAAGAAACAATGACTATTAGGGTCATTAAATAATCTTAGAAACTTCAAAATGTTCCTTGTCAACAGAGACCCAGAGTAAGTATTAAGAGAAAACACAGGTGCACGATCCCCCTCAGCAGCCTTATCAGTAGGGCGGCATTTGGCACCATCTTTAGGGCTGTGGTCACATCACTCAGGCTCTTTGATCTCAGAACCTTCATCTTTGAAGAGCAAAGAAGCACTCATATTTACTTTTCACTACCTTGACACCTAAAATTACTCTCAGTACACTCATAAAATCATTAATGATGATAGCTTCCTGGGGATCAAACACTCCAAGAGCATTTAGAAAATAAAAGTAATATGAATGATAATGTCATATTTATCCCTTTCAAGAGCTGGCTGTTGCAGCAATTGAGGTTTATGATGAGAATTAGCAACAGATTTTTAATTCAAGTGCCACGAGGGGGCACTTGTTATCTCCACAGTTTATTAGGCAGTTAGCGTCTCTTGCAGAATAATAAGCTGAGACACTTATTAAGTACTTACAGTGTGACATCTATACTGCTTGGTCCTTTGTATGAGCCATTTTATCTAATTCTCACAATAGATTGATGATGAGGTAATATTATCTCCATTTAGAGAAACCCTTGGACATGGGTTTAAGAAATTAGCCTAAGGTCAACATTTAGTAAACAGTGGAAGAAATATGAGCCAGAGAGAGGTACTGAGTGGTTCTTCTGTGTTGGGTGTGCACCAGAATCATGAAGAAAGTTTATTAAATTACGGATCTGTAGGCCAGCATTGAGGTTTTTATTATGGTCTGACCATCTGACCATTTGATATATTTAGAAGATTCTGGAAGGAATCTGATATAACTAAGAACATCAGAACAACTGATGTAAGTCTGTAATACCAGGAGGTCAGTTTCTCCACCACTGTCATTCTGCAGGTGTTTGACTGTTCCTGGGTCTGATTTAGGTTTTTGAAAGCTTTAGTGAATGATGTGGACGTCTCTCTTTTTGGCAATGTATTCAATAGTTACCTGGTTTATATGCTTCTATCTCTTGACAGAACTCAGTATTCACACACTGAGTATTGTTTACTAGCCTCCTTGTGTGGAGAGATTAATTATTTATTTCTGCAGCCTTGGCTTCAGTGATCCTCCTGATAGAACTCATGCCAGAGAATGAGTGTGAATCTTCCGGCTCAAATTAGAGGCTTGGGCTGCCCTGTAAAAATGATACTCTACTTTAGCCCTCCAAATCTACAGAAAGGCTTTTCAACAACTTGTATACACCTAATTCCAGCCCCTACTTCCTCTTCCAGTCTGGAGAAAGGGTAAAATTCTTAAACCACCTGGTAGGGTAGGGGTAGATTAGACAAAGGGAGTGTAACACAGAATGAGGGAATATAGTTGGTCACTTCTGGCCTCTCTCCAGCTTCCTTTTCCCTCTGTTCTTTGAGATGTAGAAGCACTGTGGGTTTAGATTAACGGGTTCTTGGCATTGTTTCCTGTTTCAAAGAAAAAGAAGGGTTGTCAGTGGTATCTGATATCAAATAATTTAACCAGAAGGGTGGCTAAACTAAAGCAAAGTGAGTTTAGGCTCATTTTTCAATAGGCTTAAATGAAGAAAAGGAAAGCTTTAGATATCATTCATTTTGATCCAAGGCATGTTGACCAAACACCTATTAAGTACGTTTAAATGTTCCTGTTATAATGTGCGCTGCAAATACATGGGTATTGAATGACTTTATTAGTGAAGGCATTGTGTTGTATACAAATATGAATGAAAGTGGGTATTTGCCTTTAAGAGTTTAATCAGGGTTGTTTTTTTTTATTATTGGGGGGTACAGGCAGGCGCGTGCAAAACTTTTGGGCTACCAGCTCCAGCTTAAGGCAGAACATGATATAATGGAGGCAGAGGGGACTATAAAGTTACAATAGGCAGAAAAATTTATTTTGATCAAAAGGTTTGATAATAAAGAAACTGGCTTTTGAGGTCCAAAATGAATTTCATAAAAGCTTCAGATAAAATATTCTCCTGGAATAGTTTGAAGGTTATTCTGACACAGGAAATAAGAATTCTTCAGTGAGATGGAGAAGCAGGATAGGAAAGGAGGCTCTCAGAGAAACCTTCCACAGTCTATTACGGAAGATTCAAGGCTGCACTTTCTGGCATGTGTCAGGAATAAAAAAATAATAATAATAACTCAAACAAGATGGCAGAAGATATGTTAAGTTTTTGATGCCATGGATTAATTAGATGTACTAGTTCCCTAGGGCTGCTGTAACAAAATACTGTAAACTGGGTGGCTTAAAGCAAAATAATAACAAAATAAAATTAAATAAACAAATAAAAAATATTTCCTTACAGTTCCAAAGGCTAGAAGTTAAACTGTGGTAGCTCCAGGGAGAATCTGTACCCCAATCTCTGTCTTAGATTTTGGTGGTTGACATCAATCCCTGGTGTTCCTTGGCTTCATAAACGTATCCCTCCAATCTCTGTTGCCGTCTTCATGTGGCATTCTTCCCAGTGTGTCTCTTCATTTTCGTATTCTTATGAGGATAGCAGCGATTGATTTAGGGCCTAGTATTACCTAATCTTAACTAATTGCGCCGGCAAAGACCCTATTTCCAAGTAAGATCACATTTGAGGTTCCATGTGGATGTGAATTTTGGGAGACAATGCAATTCAACTGTGTTAGCCTGTTTGCATTGCCATAAAGGAATACCCGAGATTGGGTAATTTTTAAAGAAAAGAGGTTTATTTTGGCTCAGGGTTCTGCAGTCTGTACGGGAAGCCCAATGCAGGCATCTGTTTCTGGTGAGGCTTCAGGAAGCTTTCAATCATGGTGGAAGGCAAAGGGGGACCTGGTATAGCACATGGCAAGAAGGAGAGAGTTGGGGTGGCTGCCACACTCTTTTACACAACTACATTGCCTATAACCTCAGAGCGAGAACTCACACATTACCATGAGGTGGGCACCAGGCATTCATGAGGGATCCTCCCTCATGACCCAAACACCTCGCACCAGGCCACACCTCCAGCATTAAGGATTACATTTCAACATGAGATTTGAGGGGCACAAATGTTTAAACCATATCATCAACCCAGTTCATGGGGTCAAGGTTTTGAGACTGTAATTTAAAGACTATAACATTACTAACAATTTAGGCTAATTTCCAGAATTCTGTAAAACCTGGATAGAGGGAAACAGAGACAATATCAATATCTTAGAATAGAAACCTGATTGAAATCAAAGAGATAAAAGCCTTTATCAAGTGCCCGGGGAATCAGGAAGTCTCCTAGCAAAAATGAGCCCACTACAGAAAGATGAAGAAATCTGTTTCATAAGACTTGATATAGAGGAAAAAATGGTTTGCACATAGGTAATGCCCTTGTCATTAAATCCAAATGCCTGTCTTTTATACCTTCATAAATGTTGCTGATATAGACCTATCTCCAAATCCTAATGAGTCTGAGGCTTATTGATATTTCTACCATAATTTTCTTTATTGTGAGAAAAGGATTGAGCAGTCCTCTGTTTCCTGGTTATTTTTGGCAGCACCGAATATAGAACCATAGTCATGCATTCCTCAGTGATGGTGATATACATATATTCTGAGAAATCCATTGTACAGTGATTTCATGATTTTGCAAACATCATAGGGTGATACTTACACAAATCTAGATGGTACAGCCTGCTACACACCTAGGTTATATGGTGTAGCCTATTGCTTCTAAGCTCCAAAACTAAGTATGTATCTAAGCATAGAAAATGTACAGTAAAAATATGGTATTATAATTTCATAATATTACTGTCACATATGCAGTCCATCATTGACCAAGATGTCATTATTCAGTGCATGACTACAGTATAAAAATGGGACTGGCTATCAATCCAAGTATTGAAAAGTGGGGAGAATTTTATAAATAGAGATGAAGGACTTCCGCACTGAAAGATCAGCATATTTCCAGAGTTAAAAACTGAATGTTGTGTTCAGCCTTACAAATTTTCCAACATAGCAAATTGCACTCACGTGGTAAGATCTAAGACAGGATTCTGAGGAATTATGTCGGAGGCAGAGAATAGATGACTTGGATTGAAAGGCTAAGAAAGAAATGTGATCTATTTTTTATGAATAATGAATGGTATTCTAGATCTTGAGGTGGGGAGATGATATGACCAAGTCACGTGATAGACGCATCTATGAAAGAAAAGGATGATGGCAAAGTGATGTATCAGGAAGGATTTGAATAACCTGTGTGAGATATAACATGTACCTGCAGCAGGACCATGAGAATAAGACATTCTAAAGAAACTTCATAATTAGAAATCATAGGCCTTGATAATAAGTCATTGAGAGTAAAGGAAATTTTAAAATTATTTGGACTTCCAGTTGAATAGAAAGAATGACAAAATAAATGATAACATCGTTATCCAAGACAAAGAAACCTAGGTGGAGAAACATACTTTTGTTGATTTTCATTATTTGTCGTAAGAGAGATCATGCATTTAATTATGGATATATTGAGTTTCTGGTGCCAGTAGAACATCCATATAGAGAGGTTAGAGTAGAAGTTAAAATATAAAAACTGGACTTTCATAGAAACACCAGAGTTCAAATGTTATTTTGGAGAGAACCACGGGAATATTTTAGCCATATCAGTAGAAATGTTTCTTAGGAAGAGGGTGTGAGGGAAATGAGGGAGATCCAGGAACTGAAACTTTAGTAAAAACCCGCGTTGAAGAGTAAGTTGGAGGAGTCAATTAATTGGATGAAATGGTAACAGGCAGTGAGACAGAGGATGTGAACACAAAAGTATCATGTCATAGAAAATGTAGTAAAATTCCCAGCAGTTTCAAAGACCAGTGTGGTCAAAGAACACGAGGAGAGATGAGCTTTGCCACTTACTGTCTGTTGGCAAATGAGAAAATCATTTTATATCTTTCATAGTTTTTTTTTATTTATAAAATAAAATACTAACGCAACTTCTGAGAATTAAATACAGTATTTTATTTGAGTGTATAACATGAAATGCATTAAATCTTACTATTTACAGAAAGTTGTGGGTTGATTAACAGTGAGACTGGCACATTGGAAGTCTCCGTGTTTGCATAGAGAACATTTCTCTAAAGTGGCCCAAACACCAAGTTTCAGCAGGCTAAGGAGCAAGGATAACATGGGAAAAAGTAGAAAGAGTGAGTGACAGCCACACTCCCTCCCTCCTTCCCTCCCTCCCTCTCTCTCTCCTTCTTTCCTTCCTTCCTTCCTTTCTTTCTTTTCTTTCATTCTTTCTCTTTCTTTCTTCTATTTTTAATATTGATTTTCAGCTTTATTGAGTAGTGATAAAAGAATGCCTCGCATAGCATGACAACATAAAACAAATTGATATTTTGAGATTTGTTTCATGGCCTGGTATGTAGCCCTTTTTTGTTGTTGTTATAAACAAGTTTGGAAAGACAGTACTTTGGGGTATAGTGCTCTTTGTCCATTACATCAAGCTTTTTGTTTGTTTGTTTTAATTATGCTTTAAGTTCTGGAATACATGTGCAGAATGTGCAGATTTGTTACATAGGTATACACGTGCTATGGTGGTTTGCTGCACCTATCAAACTGTCATCTACATTGGGTATTTCTCGTAATGCTAACCCTCCTCTATCCCCCGACCCCCGACAGGCCCTGGTGTGTGATGTTCCCCTCCCTGTGTCCATGTGTTCTCATTGTTCAACTCCCATTTATGAGTGAGAACATGTGGGGTTTGGTTTTCTGCTCCTGTGTTAGTTTGCTGAGGATGGTGGTTTCCAGCTTCATCCATGTCCCTGCAAAGGACATGAACTCATCCTTTTTATGGCTGCATAGTATTCCATGGTGTGTATGTGCCACGTTTTCTTGATCCAGTCTGTCACTGATGGCCATTTGGGTTCGTTCCAAGTCTTTGCTACTGTGAATAATGCTGCAATAAACATATGCGTGCATGTGACTTTATAGTAGAATATTTTATAATCCTTTGGGTATATACCCAGTAATGAGATTGCTGGATCAAATGGCATTTCTGGATCTAGATCCTTGAGGAATCATCACACTGTCTTTCATAATGGTTGAACTAATTTATACACCACGCTTCTTAGATGTTTAGCAACAAAGGAAGGGAAGGGCATATGAGAAGGAAGCAAGACTGAAGGAAGGATTTTTTAAAACTCTAATAGATGTGAGGCATTAGTTAGATTAGAACATGTGTATACACTTAGCAGAAGAAGTTTGTAAGAGATTAATTATAAAGCACAAAACTTATGTAGAAACTAATCTGAGATAATAGAGTGTTACTTGTAGTTAATAAGAAACAAAAGGGATTAAGGCCAAGCTAAAAGTTGGTTTTAAAAAAAACATTAAGGGTATATGTATATTTAAAATAAGAAACATAAAAGGTAAGAACTAGAAAAGACTCATTGGTTTAAGAATCTCTGAGATGGGGAGGAGACACATAAATATATTTCACAATAGATGGATTTTATGTTGTCAGTAAATTGAAACGAGATAACCAAGGTAGGGAAAGATGAAATAAATGAAGACTTCTGGTCATATGATAGCATGTTGGAAATACTTGTCAGTGGATCACAGTTGGGAACAGCCACATGAGACTCAGGAGGGCCAGAAGGCTTAGAGAAAAGAAGAAGTTGAATGATTAGACGTTTCAATTATTGTTAAGAACACATTCAGTAGGAGTAAAAAAAATGGGAGAAGTTAAAAGAGAAAATAATGCGATCAGGCATATAAACCATATATATCGCTGTTCAACTCTTTATTTTTTTGTATTTTTATGTTTTACACAAATGGGAACTGGCCTTTTGCTTTTAAATTTGCATTTAAAAAATCGCTGGGCATTTGGGTTGGTTCCAAGTCTTTGGTATCATGAACAGTGCCACAATGGGGGAGTTGAACAATGAGAACACATGGACACAGGGAGGGAGACATCACATACCCGGGCCTTTTGGGGGTGGGGTGGGGAACTAGGGGAAGGATAGCATTAGGAGAAATACCCAATGTAGATGATGGGTTGATGGGTGCAGCAAACCACCATGGCACGTGTATACCTATGTAACAAACCTGCACATTCACATTCTGCACATGTACTCCAGAATTGGAAGTATAATAATAAAAAGAAATTGCACAGGACCGGCTACTGTTCATACCAGGAAGATAGGCACCTGGCCCTAGAAAGCCCAGAAATAGCCCAAGTGCATAGAGAACTGACAAAGTGGGGTAATGTTAAGTAACTAGAACAGTAAGGTTAACTTTTTCTGGGAGTTGGATAGAAGGAATAGAGACAATCAGCCAGTTTGTATTAAGACAAAGATGGAACAGACATACTAAGAGCAATTGAGGCAGCATAAAGAGAGGGAGAGTTGGTTTTGTAGTTCTGATCCACATGTATCTTTAAAATAAACTCTATATTTAAAGTAGTATGATTATGTTGCCAACTTTTCCTTACAGGGTTAAACATAAATACATAAAGAATAGGGACCCCAGGAGTTTGATGAGTCCCATGAATGAAGGCTACTTAAGTTGCATTTTGTCTGCAACTTAATTCTGCATGTGTGTTTGCCTCTTATGAGAACTTGGACCATTTTTCATCACCTCTGCAGCAATCTGCTGCAGCTTTTAGGCGACATGTGAAACTTAATACACCTGATCTGAGCTTTGAACCCACAGCAACAGTGCAGTATGGCAGTGCCTCCTGTTTGGAGAGAAATTAGCAAAGTTTGGGTACTTACCTGCATAAGTACTCATTAGATTTTTTTCACATTAGAAACAAACTGTATTTGGAAAAGAGCACTGTTGAAAAAGCAATTATTCTTTTTTAACACTACACGGATTTGGATTGTTATTAGCTAGAATATGATGTTGGTGTACAGTGTGAACTGCATTGACTCCCCCTAGCAAAGCTAATATAGGGACCCGGGACATTTAATTTTTGCTTGCAAAGCGATACATCTGTAGTACTCCAAAGAGAGGCAAAGAAATTTAGAGGCTCTCAGATTTCTTTCTTTGTGCATTTTTCCTTCCTGTTGAATGTTGGGAGGGGTTGACCAGCCTCCAGGGATTAAGACATTCAAAGTTGTCAGTAATTTCCATAATAGGATTCAGTGATCAGATTCAAAAGCAAAGAACAACTAATAGGAAAGGATAAGAAGGATGAATGGCTGCTGTAGAGTAGGCTCTGTAAGTTGAGAAATAGAGCATTCTTGAAGAGAGCGTTTCATTAGCCCTCAAGACATATACAAATATTAGATATTATGTGAAAGTGAGGAATTCTTGATGTCTTCTTGTCTTATGGAAGAATTTTTTTTCTAATAATGGGTTACAAGATTGAAAGAAGAACAAAGACATTTTGAATGGGAGAAAGTGTGAAATAAAAAAAAAATCAGCATTCATCTGTTGGAACAAAGTGTTGGAGCTCTCAGAATAGGCAGAAAGAAAGAACCTAGACCAGATTCATTGCAGAGCTTGGCTTTTAACGAATCAGTGATGTATAGAGCCATATTTACAATATTTTTCTGAAAAAAAGTATTAGCTTATTTCCTTCATGGCAGAAATACTAAATAAGCGGTCTAGATCAAAAATCTCTCTCTCTCAATCTAGCTCACAATTCTTGCTTGTTCATACACTTACGTGCATTTTTATGTTTTAGGTAGTAATGTATGAATGTGTCTAATGTACAAGATAAAATAGGCTATGGCGTCAGACAGACCCAGTTTCAACTCTCCATTTGTTGCTTACTAAGCTTTGTGATCTCTCTGAACTCATTTAAATTTTTGAGCCTCATGTTCGTCATCTGTAAAAAGAGGGTTATAAAGCATACCTGGAGAGGATTAAAATAATATGAATAAACACATACACATATATTCATGCAAACAGGCATGTATGTATATACATATACATGCACAAATGTTTATGTGTATGCACAGGTGTGTGCATATAATAGTTTTTATAAAAATTCCTGTTTACCTATCTCTCTGATCATAAGTGGTAATAACTTCCTAATAGCACACTTAGTGGTAATAGCACACTTCCAGCTTTTAGTTATCTGATTTCAGTAAATGGTAACTAAAAGCTGGCTGGGTTTTCTCTACATCAGAGAAAGCAGTTGCCTTTCTTTACTTAGACAAGCATTGACTATAATTCAAAGTGATTGGGAGCTGTAAGCCTTGATCTATCCATATCTTTTCTGTTTCCTACTATTATTGCCACTATCTTAAGCAAAATAGAGGGTAATTTTGTACCAGTGCTTGGAAATTTATTAAAATTGTATTTTTGAAGTTTGGGAAATAATTAGGTCAAAATCTGTATAATATAGCATAAAATACTTGTCTGCATTGAAATGTGGTTGTTATTTTTTTTTAAAGCAATGTGAAAAGGACTTCCTATTCAGTAAATGTTGCTGGGATAGCTGGCTAGCCATATGCAGAAGAATGAAACTGGCCCATATCCCTTATCATATACAAAAATTAACTCAAAATGAATGAAAGATTTAAATGTAAGGTCTCAAGCTACAAGAACCCTAGAAAAAAAACTTAGAAAACACTATTCTGGACATCTGTCTTGGAAAAAATTTATGACTAAGTCATCAAAAGCAATGACAATAAAACCAAAAATTGACAAGTGGGACCTAATTAAACTAAAGATCTTCTGCACAGCAAAAGAAACTAGCAACAGAATAAACAGACAACCTACAGAATGGGAGAAAATATTCACAAACTATGCATCCAATAAAGATGTAATATCCTGAATTTGTGAGAAACATAATTCAATGAGCAAAAAGCAAATAACTCCATTAAAAAGTGGGCAAAAGACATGAACAGACACTTCTCAAAAGAAGATATACAAGGGCCAAAAAACATGAAAAATGCTCAACATTATTAATGATCAGAAAAATGCAAATCAAAACCACAATGAGATGTTATCTTATACCAGTCAGAATGGCTATTAATAAAAAGTCAAAAAACAGCAGATGTTGGCAAGGTGTGGAGAAAAAGGAATGCTTATACACAGTTGGTGGGAATGTAAATTAGTTCAGCCACTGTGGAAAGCATTTTGGAGAATTCTCAAAGAACTTAAAACAGAACTACCATTTGACCCAGCAACCCCATTATTGGGCATATAGCCAAAAGAAAAAAAATTGTTCTACCAAGAAGACACATGAATTTGAATGTTTGTCACAGCACTATTCACAATAGCAAAAATGTGGAATTAACCTAGGCTCCCATCAATAGTTAATTGGATAAAAAAAAAAGTGTTACATATACATCATGCAAAACTACAAGCCGTACAAAAGAACAAAATCATTTCCTTTGTAGCAACATGGATGCAGCTGGAGGCCATTATCTTAAGCAAATTAATGCAGGAATGGAAAACCAAATACTGTATGTTCTCACTTATAAGTGGGAGCTAAACACAGGATACTTATGGACATAAAGATGGTAACAGTAGACACTGAGGACTACTCAAAAGAGGGAAAGAAGGGAGCAAGGCTTGAAAAACTGCTTATTGAATACTATGCTCAGTACCTGGGTGAGGGATCATTTGTGCCCTAAACTGCAGCATCACATAACATATTCATGTAACCTGCATATGTACCCCCTGAATCTAAAAGTTGAAATTATTTTTTAAAAAGCGTTTTTTTTTTTAACTTCAAATTCTTTAACAGTTTTATGAAAATTTCTGTTTACCTGTCTCTCTGATCACAAGTGGTAATAGCACACTTCCTAATTTTTGCAGTTTCACAAATGGCGTTTTACTTTAACTTGATTTGTATTTCCCTAATTACCAATGAAACTGAACATCTTTTCCCAGTCTTTGAATATTTGAATTTATTTTTTGAAAAGCTTTTTCAAATACATTGCTCAATTTTTCTCCTGAGTTATTTGCCATTTTTCTCATTGACTTGTTTTTGATACTGAATACTACTCTGTTACTGCTTGTGTACTATGGTTTAACTTTGCTTATGGCATCTGTGGTTATACAACTATTTTAACTTTGAAATAGCCACATTTATTATTTTCTTATTTTATACTTTAAGCTTTATTTTATGCTTTTAGCTGGAGATTGTGTTTTGGTATGGTTTTATGTAGTTCAGTTGTTCTCAAAATTTGGCACGGATAACAATTGTATGAAGAACTTGTTACAATTACCGAATCTCTGGGCACTTTTTCTTGCAGATTCAGGAATACCAAGGTGCACAACAGCATAGAAAGTCACACAAGGTGATCTGCAAACGCACTTTTGGAATTACTGCAGTGCACCACATTGCACCATATTGGAATCACCATTGGTCAGAAGACCAGAGATTGCCCTTTATTGAATTCTTGCCTTTTTAAAAAATTATTATCCTTGTCTGAACAAGTTATGAATATGGGAAAATGCTTAGAGATAAATGTAAAGATTAACTTGGAGGGAATGATGTTTATTTTTCCGTCTTTCCCAATGTTCCTGAAACAAGGAGATATTTGAAGTCTCTCCAGCCCAATATCCCCAGTAGAAATAAGTCAATATTGTAACAGGAATTGTGAGCAACCAGAATTTAAAAAATCTTGCTAAGGTGTATTTTCAGTATTTTATTCATGTCTTTTGGTGATTTTTTTTTTAAAGAAACAATTCCTCCAATCAGCCATTGTGCAATGAAAAGTAAGTAGAGCATGGAGTATTTAAGACACAGGTTTTTAATAAAAACAATGTAAGGAACAAAAAAAAAAGTCAAAGAGCATTTTAAAAACCTGGAGCATCAGGAAAAATAGTTTTCTAAACTTTAAGGAATTTAGGGGGATTGGACGTAGGCATTTTCCTTGTTCTCAGCCAGATTTATTTCCCATTTGTATTTATGTGCAATATCAAATGTTTTAATGTTGTGGATTTGTCCTGAATGCCATTAATAAAGTGGCTTCCTGTCTTAGCTAAGGTAAGCTGTTCACCCAATTTAGGAAATAACTGATCCATGTTTTGAGACAAAGCTCTTTTGTTTAAAGAACCTTAAGATTAGAATGACAACCAAGGGACATTAGACCCAAATCCCAGAAAGTCCTGAGCATGGATTTCTCTGTTTAGCACATTGCTTCAGTTGAAAACACTAAAACAGAAGAGAAATGTTCAGGAGAAAAACTCCCATTTACCCAAAAGAAGTAACAGAACTGATATATTCTTTCCAAATATGCTTTGTTTATACCCCTTGGAGGAATAGATGGATTCTAGTTAGGTGTTTTGGTCAGTTTTATTAGGAAGTTGACTCAGGTCGCAAATCTTTAGGAAGCGTTGAAAGCTGAGTCATTTCAGACATGTAAATCCTGTTGCAACAAACAGCACACATTTGCTTACTTTGGACAGTTATAGAAAGAAAGACACTAAATGTGAATTGATTGTGAAAATGGAGGCAGAATGAAATGAATAAAAGAAAATAGCACAAGGTCAGAGAAGGATCTTCTTCTGCACTTTTAATATTATCATCCCAAAATATCTTTTTTTTTTTTTTTTTTTTTGAGATGGAGTCTCCCTCTGTCAACCAGTCTGGAGTGCAGTGGTGCAATCTTGACTCACTGCAACCTCCACCTCTCAGGTTCAAGTGATTCTCCTGCCTCAGCCTCCCAAGTAGCTGGGGCTACAGGTATGCACCACCACACCCTGCTAATTTTTTTTTTTTTTTTTTTTAGGGCAAAGTTTTGCCATGTTGGCCAGGCTGGTCACGAACTCCTGACCTCAAGTGATCTGCCCACCTCGGCCTCCCAAAGTGCTGGGATTATAGGTGTGAACCGCTGCTCCCGGCCCATCCCATGCAATCTTATACATTCCTACTTTTCCCCTTCCCCTCCCATTCCTATCCATTAGAAGGAATCGGGGAGGAGCTTTAGGATCCCACAAGAACTCAAAGAGTAAATTATACAATTTGCTTGTTGAAGAAAGTGTTCCTTGAACTCTGACATGAATGTGACCTTTATACTGAGAATGGTAAAAATATTCTACAAATGAATAATGTTTAAAGCGACATTATCTATTTTTGCTGTACTTCAAGTTGATATTGAAGATGAGGAATAGATAGGTTTTGCAAATTCAATGTGATTTGAATAAGTAAATGAAAAAAGAATTCCAAATGAACAATTCCATCATTACTTTTAACAGAGACTCTCGAAGGCCTCAAATATATATGAATAGGTTTTTCAAGAGACTTTATAAAACTTTTAATTTCTGCTCAACAACTCACTGGCAGACAGAAAATTTTTCAGGGATCTATTTTTCCATGAACGTAGAAAGCCAGAATGTCAAACAAAAACTAAAATTTAGGGGATCTGCCTTCAGTCTGGTCAGCTTAGCCCATAGCACTGTGAATGGTCACATGCCTCACCTTGCTCCTGGACTTTGACAGTAAATATTTGACTGGTGGAACCGGTGAGGACCTGAATAGTAAATATTTTATGAGAGGAAATAGGAACTCCCCCTTTTCTCTGTCCTTCCCTTACATTAAACATATTAATTTATATTAACTGGGAAACATATAATTCTCTATTTACCCCTGTCAATAATTAGTCATCATCTGAATCCCGATTCCTGCTTCTATCACGAATGGGATTTCTTTTTGGCAGACTAATAAATCTGAAAATCAGCTAACAAAGCATGCAACACTTGACTGAGAAAAATCAGGAAACTTAAATAATATACAGTGTACATGGATAATTTATTCTCTGATAATAGGGGTATCAACAAATTCACTTTTTTCTCTCCTCCATTTCATCAAATTCCATCTTTCTTTACGTGACTTAATAAGTGACATCCTAGGCTACGGACTCTCTGTTTACTCTGCTTTTAGAATATTTGGCGGAATCTTTCCTCTTTTTCCTCCGAGGGACCACAGCTGGTTTTCATTATGCATCAGATTATGATACACACCAAAACAAAAGTGGTCCAGATGAATACAAAGGGAGCTCTGCTAATACTGTGGTTAGTTCTTGGAAGTGTCAAGGTGAAGAGTCCATACTGTTCTACAGACCACTGTAAACTTAATCTATTTCATCATATACAGGAGTGAAATTCAGCAGTATTTTGTTAGAATCTTTGCTGCTCTTATTTACTGTGGGAGAGACGCCTTGGCTTTTCTTCTTCTTCCTTTGGTATAGCACTAATGCATTTTATATGTCCTTAATCTCAGTTCCAGTTCTGTCAATATTTGATCTTATCTTAAACCGAAGAACTCCAAAGGAGAGTCAAAGAAAGTAAATTCTCACCCCGGAAGGCAAATAACAATTATTTCATTAAACATTCAAATCACAAAGCACACCTTGTACCAGTTCTTGATATAAATAAGAGACTGCAGACTTTTCCAAATCCCTCCCCATGTGATGAACACATTAGCAGTCCCAAGATTTCTAATGTGGGGCTAGGTTTCCCAAACGTGTTTTTCTGCTCACAAATCCAGTGACAAGTAACAGTATGAATTCTAATCTCTGTTTGCATCTGTCTTTGGAATGCCTGAACCTGAAAATGAGAGGTGGATACTAGGGACCTAGGTATTGATCTGGGTAGTTCACTGGGATCATTAATGAAATATCACTGAGAGGAGCAGCCCAGCATCTTATACATGTGACAAGCATTTAGAATGGCCTTTTGAATTCTTTTGGATCACACTGTTAGCAGCCAAGAGCACAGAATCAAGTTCAGTTCACAATTATGGATGCTACCAGGACTGTCATAGTTGCTCAGCCTGTTCAAACAAGTATTGGTTTTCTCATAAGCCTCACTTTCATAAACTCTGGAGGTTGTGTTTCCATAATAAAAGTGAGCCCAACCTTAGCAAAAACATTGCATAAAGCCACACTTTGTGTTGCCTATACTGTAGCTAATTAAGCACTAGGTGGGAGACCAGGTGTAGCTGATGGGTATTTGCTGTTAAGCTGGGCTTTCCTATTCTCTATAGGGCTGGAAAACACACATGCACACACACACAACCATACACACAAGCATATAATATTAAAGATGGAAAGATTGAGGTAGTTGGATGTTTTTCACATTTCCCCTTCCTTTTGGGTCCTAGCAGGGTTGGTAAAGAGAAGTAAACATTCTCTGAGCATAATAACTTCAGATGATTGTTCATATGGACAGTGTGAACATTCAGTTTGTTTGCAGATTCCACACTCTGAAGGCAGATTCCACACATTGTCTTGACTCTTTTTCTTTTTCCTTCTTTCTGCTTTTACACCACTGATGACCCTGGTTCCATCCTGCTGGGAAGTAATTAGTACTGAAGGAATGACAACTCCAGAATATAAGTGGCAAGGCCATGAGGATGAGAAACAGAAAAGAAAAAAAGGAAGGGGCCATGGGGGACTAAATAAAGGCAACTGGAGGCAGGGGCAGCTTCTTCTGGATGCTGCTACTGATATAGCCATCTGGATACTGCAAAGGTCAAGTACTGAGATCCTGAATTTACATAGAAACCAAAAGAGTCAAATCTGGTGAAGAGGAGAAAGCCGTGCTGTCCAGTGGAACGCTCTTCAATGAGGCAACATCCTAGAATCTGCACTGTATAATGTGGCGACCACTCATCACAGGTGGCTAGTGAGCACATTGGATGTGGTTAGTGCAACTGAGGAACTGAAATTTTGGAGCGAAACTGAGTTTTTAAAAATAATTTCAATTAATTTGAATAGCCACGTGTGGCCAATGGCCACCATTCTGGACAGTGCAGGGATAGAGAAACTACTCACGATTTCTTCTCTCTCTTTGTGAATCCTTTAGCAGGCTGGTGCAAAGGACATGAACACCAGATAAAGTGTTGCTTATATGTTATTACAGATACTTTGTGTTTGGTAAACATAAAGAACATTTGGTACTTAGATTTCCCTTCAAGTCTGCAATAGGCCTGAAAATATTAATAAATGCATGTATCCAAACAAAACAGTAGCAGAGCTACCCCACAGTAGGCATGCTAAGAAGGCTTGGAAGCAAAGGCTTTGGAATCAGATGGGATTGAGTTGACATCCTAGTCTCAAGACATTCTGGTTCTATGATCGTATATGAGACATTGAAACTATCTCATCCTTTGTTTTCTTGGCTGCCAAAATAGAAATAAAATGTCCCATTCATTGGAATGTGATAATAATTAAAGTAAATGAGTTAATCAAATATTACAATATAGGGTTTGAGTGTCCCTACCCCTGCAATGGCTACTTCTGGTCTTAAATCATAGGCAGTTTATCCCAGGAGTATTATGGACTTAAAATGATAATAGTAAGACTAATAATTTAATAACAATAGTGAATTTAGCTAGCCCTTCTTTTAATGTATCCTGTATGCATTGGTTAATTAGCTTTGCTATAACACAAAAAAATCAATATACAATGACTTCAAGAAGGAAGATGTTTATTTCTCCTCCACATCACTGCCCTGAGTTGAGCAGTTCGGGTTGATGAAATGGCTTGGCTGTATGAGGGGTTTGTCCCTTGCTCCACTTTTTTCCATCTTTTATTCCCCTGCTATCCCTAGAGCAGTTGTTGGCAAACTGCAACCCAAAGCTGAAATTCAGCCTGCTGTCTGTTTTTGTATATAAAGTTGTATTGGAACACTGTCACACCTAGTTGTTCTTGTATTGTCTGTGACTCCTTTGATGCTACAACAGCAGAGTTGAGTAACTCAGTGACCTCATGTCCTCTGAAATATTTACTATTTGATGTTTTACAGAAAAAGTTTGCGACTCTCTGCCCTAAAGTGCTGTGATCATCTGCGTGTTCAAAGCTAAATTAAGGTCTCAATAAGACAGCCTTGAGAGGCAGAGGTTGCACATTTCACTTCTTTTTTCATTCTATTTGTTTCTGTATTCATTCATCCAATATTTGAAAACCAATTTGTGCTGACCACAGCTCTCGTTACTTGGAACACATTCCATTAGTAAAAATGTAGTCACATGGCAACCTCCAGCCACTGGAGGGTTTAGAAGTAGAATGAAGCCTCCAAGCAAAGCTATGTGACCAGCTTAAGCTCATTATAATTAGCTTTCCACTTTGCAACTGTAACTTGTTACCTGGCAATAGGATTATGTGATTAAGAAAAAAAAAATAGGGAATAGATACCCCTGGAAAAGAACCAGGATGAAAAGCAAGACATCAAAACATTTTCATACGATTAAGATTTCATAATTGAAGATTAGATTTCTCAACTAATAAATTTTTATGAAGTTTCTTCCATAAGCCAGACTTCGGGAATATAGTGATGAAAAGCCTTGTAATCTCCATGAATTTACTACTTCATAATCTAAGAAATTAGTGTGCAATATCCATGTCCTTTCTAAGATGTTTACTTGATATGGGGGGTGGACACTCTATTTCTCAACGCAGCAATCATTCTTCCATTGAACAAGAAATTAGTTTTGTGTAAAACAAACCTATATTAGCTTTCATCAGCTATATTTCTCCAAAGTCTGGTCTTCACATTTATTCTTTCAGGGGCAACAAACAAAATTCCATACTCAGGTGTTGGTTCACACGTGATCATCCAAGAAGAACTAACTAATGTTTTAGAAAAGGTATAAAGGATACATTACATTAGGGAGTTCTAGAATGAAAGGGAACCATTCCACTGAATATATAATCTTGCAGGTACATGGTAACTATTGTTGTAGTTACAATAGTTACAAAATACCTAAACAGCAACCTGATTGACAAGCATACCGACTGTTTTCATTTACAATTTCATTAAAAAATTATCTCATTTGATCCTCACAGAAATCATAGAATGTAGATATGACTTAAGAGATTAAGAAGCTAGGAAATAAATCCGGGGAATCCTAAACAGATCTAATTCTGATCCTGAGAAGCATCCAGGTTGTTTGAAAAATGAAGACCATTCAGGACATAGGCGTAGGCAAGGACTTCATGACCAAAACACCAAAAACATTGGCAACAAAAGCCAAAATAGACAAATGGGACCTAATCAAACTCCACAGCTTCTGCACAGCAAAAGAAACAGTTATTAGAGTGAATCAGCAACCAACAGAATGGGAAAAAATTTTTGCAGTCTACCCATCTGACAAAGAGCTGATATGCAGAATCTACAAAGAACTAAAACAGATTTACAAGAAAAAAACAAGCCCTTTCAAAAGTGGGCCAAGGATATGAACAGACATTTTACCAAAGAAGACATATATGAGGCCAACAAACATATGAAAAAATGCTTATCATCACTGGTCATTAGAGAAATGCAAATCAAAGCTACATTGAGATACCATCTCACACCAGTTAGAATGCTGATTATTAAAAAATCTGGAGACAACAGATGCTGGAGAGGATGTGGAGAAATAGGAACACTTTTACACTGTTGGTGGGAGTGTAAATTAGTTCAGCCATTGTGGAAGACAGTGTGGTGATTCCTCAAGGACCTAGAAATAGAAATTCCATTTGACCCAGCAATCCCATTACTGGGTATATATCCAAAGGATTATAAATCGTTCTACTATAAGGACACATGCACAGGAATGTTCATTGCAGCACTGTTCACAATAGCAAAGACCTGGAAACAACCCAAATGCTCATCGATGATAGACTGGACAGGGAAAATGTGGCACATATACCCCATGGAATATTATGCAGCCATCAAAAACGATGAGTTTGTGTCCTTTGTAGGGACATGGATGAACCTGGAAACCATCATTCTCAGCAAACTGACACAAGAACAGAAAATCAAACACCACATGTTCTCACTCATAGGTGGGTTTTGAACAATAAGAACACATGGACACAGGGAGGGGAGCATCACACACTGGGGTCTGTTGGGGGGGAACTAGGAGAGGGACAGTGGGGGGGTGGGGGAGTTGGGGGAGAGATAGCATGGGGAGAAATGCCAGATATAGGTGATGGGGAGGAAGGCAGCAAATCACACTACCGTGTGTACCTATGCAACAATCTTGCATGTTCTTCACATGTACCCCAAAACCTAAAATGCAATTAAAAAACAAAAAGAGAAATGAAGACCAACAAGAATGAAAGCCAAAGAGGAAAGTATGTGTGTAAACTGACGATAATAGAATGCTACTGTTTGGATAGAAGTTTACAAGAACAAAATAGGACAGAAGAGAAAGAGGAAATCCAGGACTATAAGTTCAGTATTGTGCTTGCTTAATATCCAGATTCTAGTACTAGTGAATCATAGCATAGGAAATGGGGCCTCAGAAACTGAGTATTTAATGAGCCACCTATGTGATTTTGATCAATAGTCAGAGTAGAGGGCTGCAGTCTGAAGATTGTTCCTGTATCCTTGGATGAAATAAAAAGAATCATGGCACAGAAGCTGGCAGTGGCAATAGAAAAGAGGTTAGAGGACATGTGTCCACTTATTTATCTACAAATATGTATTAAACATGTATAATATCCCAAGCTCTGTGCTGGGTGCTAGGGGACAATGATGAGTAAAGGAGGGACAGCTTTTCTCCTCATGAAGTTTGCACTCAAGATAAAAACTCCTAAAGAGGCAAAGAAACGTGCTATTTGATAGCACAACACGGTGACTATAGTCAATAATAATTGTACATTTTAAAATAGCTGGAGTGTAACTGGATTGTTTATAACTCAAAGGATAAATGCTTAAAGGAAGGAATGGATACTCCATTCTCCATGATGTGCTTATTTCACGTTTCATGCCTGTATCAAAACATCTTGTGTACCCTACAAATACATATACCTACTCTGTACCCACCAAAATTGAAAATAAAAACAAAAGCAAAGAGAACCCATGATGCCAGACTGAAATAAAAACAGTAAAGCAGAAGATATTTTTTAATTGCTCTAAGATTTCTAACATGGAATATTGGGAAAAGCGTGGCTTCACTTAAATGAAAGAATTGGGAAATAATAGTACTATGAAAAGAAATATGTTTCCCCCAGTTTGGGGTAAAAGAGGGTTTCAGCTGGTGTGAGGGCATGTTGAATCTAGGATACCTCTGAATAAATAGGAGTGGAAGAAAATTTAGCCTGGGGACAGGCCTGGGAAAGAAGGTATTTGTGTAATCTGATGTTTATTGGAAGCCATGACAATCCATCAGTGCATCCAGGAAGTGAGACTATGAACAAGACAGATCTGATGGTAACATTTTTAGCCTTATGAGTCACAGATAAGAAGCAAGACAAAGAGAGAAAATGATCATATTCAATGAATGCAGAAGGAACAATGAGAGCAGAGAGTCCAACTAGAAAACCACGCAGTTGGAAACCAAGGAAGAATTTTGAGGGTGATGTTAAGAGCACGAAGAGGTCAATGAGCATAAGGATTGAGGAAAGCCACGTGAGTAAATCAAATTTAACACTTTGGACAGCAGATTTAAGAAGATAATGAGAAATGAAGGAGAGATTTTAGAGTGCTTGACAGCAAGTAGGCAGACACAACTTAGGGGCAGCAGATATAGGTCACTAGGAAGAATAAAAGTTTAAAAAGTAGCTCAAAGACAACTTAGGTTCAAGTTAAAAGGAGGTTATATATATATATATATCACACACACATGGGGGAGGGGGAGAGAGAGAGAAGACCTGAGCATTACTGAGAATAGGAACAAAAAATCCCATGTATAGGAAGTAATTGAAAATTATAGAAAAAGAGTGGAAAATTTTATAAATGAGGAAGAAATGGCTCCAAGGGAGTTTTAATAACTAGAAATAACATACAACCTTTCAAGTCATTTTATTCTAGAAAAAGATTACTTGTATCCATTTAAACGCAACTGTTAACTGTGTTTGCTTTCATTTAATTGTTTTAGATTCTGAACATGGAAGAGGTCAGTTTTCCTATCATTTGACACTGAAATGATGTTTCCAGGATAAAATCTCCAATTCATGTTGAGAGTGCTTATCCATGTTTTCCCCAGGTGACCATCCAACCCCCTCAATATTTTTTTCCACCAGGTGGCAATGCCCCCTTACTATTGAAGAGCTGAAAGCTCAACATGATGAAAACAGTGAATAACCTGGATTTCTTAAAGAACTTCCTGACAACTGTCTTTGTTTAGAAAGTTGACATTTTCATCAGAGTTGCCTCCTGGAAAATCCATTACAGATTCCCAAACTGCTGATTATACACAACCTGAGAAGAAATCTAAGGGAAGGTAACTGGCTGCTTTATATCAAAAGAAGGTCACCTAATGTCTTAAGCCCAAAGTTAGTTTTATTTTTATAAAGAAGGAGAAAAGGTTTTTGATAATCTGAAATTTTGGCAGCATACGACAGAGAACAGAAAGTCTGATCTACTCTCAAGAAAGAAAGGATGGATGAAGTAATTGATTAAGAAAAAAACACAAAATGAGAGAGTGAGGGAAAATTTTAGGGATTGATTTATATATATATTTTTAAATTAGTAATGAATAAATATTTGATGAATGAAAGGAGAGAAGAGAGTCTCTGATAAAATGCAATATTTTGTGATCTGGGACTCCAGAAATTGTTGAAAGAAAAGGAAACATTTTGAGAAAAATCAAGCTTATAGACTGGAACAGGGGTTAGCAAACTATGATCCATGAGACTATTTTGGCTTAACACCTGTTCTTGCCAATAAAGTTTTACTGGAGCAACCACATTCATTTATTCACATATCAACTATGGCTGCTGCCATGTGCTGTAACTGCAGAACTGTGTGTTTTCTACAAAAACACCAGCCCCACAAATCCTAAAAGACTTACTAACTAGCCCTTACCATGAAAAGTGCGATGATTTCTGGAGTAGTGTTTAAGGGCATGAGTTTAGAACCAGGTAATTCTAAACCTCAGTCCGAGTTCTAATACTTAATAGCTGTTTGACCTTGACTAAATTGTAAGGGTTAATGTAGGTCCTGCTTTTAAAACATTTAACACCCCGCTGGTACATAGAAATCATATTACTCATCACTCTCTCTCTTGTATAAACTCAATGAGAAATTCAGGTAATTTCTTCAATTCCCATTGGTCCTCAAAAGACCAAAATTTTTATAATTTATAGGTAAATGGAGGAGAATAAATGTAACTCCTTTTAATTCTGGTAAACCTGCTTTCTCCAAATAACTCCCCTCTGTTTCCTTCTCTTTCAGTAGAGTCAAACTCTTGATGACGGTATTTAGCAGTTGGTAAAAGCCTAGTGTGCTGAGTTTGTACAGATCTGATACACTTCACAATCTGTGACCAAAGCCCTGGATCCTAAATCTTACAAAATGCAATAGAATCTTGAAAAATAGACGTGGGGCAAGTGTTCAAACCTTACTCTAAGTGCTTCTGACCCTGAATAGCTAAGGTTCAAATTTGGCTTACAGAACATGCAATGATGATTTTGATGGTTTTTCGTTCTAGTTTCTAACTAATTCAGTGTTTGGCTGCCAGTAAGGGTCTTTGGCAAACACCTATAGGAGAAGTGTCTAAAATGTAAAGTGAATCACTGGAAATGGGAACTCTGTCAAAATAAGGGAATTAAGTTCATTAAAGGTGTGGTAGCTTAATTTACTGTGCCAGTTCATACTGATCAGGGTTGGCACTGAACACTCAGCTAGTGCAAACCCACCCAAACTTGGCAGAATAAATGACCCCAACCAATCCAGCCTCTTGGCTTTCTCTCCAGGTTAAATGTACTTGAATTAGCAAAAATTGGGTTTGGACTATGGGCCTTTCTTGTCTTCTAGATGGGGGCTGTGTTGTATCAACTGCATGAAACAAACAGGAAAGACAACTTTGCTAATAGGGTAGAGTGGTTGACATCTGCAGGTGAGAAAAATGGCCTCAGAAATCCTAGAGTCTTTGGAAACTGCATCAACCAACCAAGAGAATTTATGTTCAAATTTCATCTACACACATTTCCAAGATGGCATTTAGGTAGATGGCCTCTTCATAGAAAACTAAGTAGGTCCCTGGAGAGCAAGATGTGAAAACCAAGTGAGACTTCTCCTGGGACCACTGTAACCACGTTGGTCATGACACAAAGTCAGGAGGTAGTGCGTGGGATGTGACAGGGACCCATCTGCTCACATACAAACCTTAAAACCGAGATGAGTGGCCAGGCACGGTGGCTCACACCTGTAATCCCAACACTTTGGGAAGCCAGGTGGATCACCTGAGGTCAGGAGTTCGAGACCAGCCTAACCAACATGGAGAGACCCCCAACTCTACTAAAAATACAAAATTAGTTGAGTGTGGTGGCACATGCTTGTAATCCCAGCTACTCAAAAGGCTGAGGCAGGAGAATCACCTGAACCCAGGAGGCGGAGGTTGTGGTGAGCCAAGATCACACCATCGTACTCCAGCCTGGGCAACAAGAGCGAAACTCTGTCTCAAAAATAAATAAATAAATAAATAAGAGGTTCATGGTTCATGTGGGCATTGGGTAAACATGTCAAAACACAATATGCTTGCCACTTCTTTGAAGAGCAGGGATTTGCCTTGCCATAGAAGTGGAGAACTGTATGTGTTTCAACTGACACTTTCACAGTTCAATATATGGAAATCTTATTTTGCATGTGATTTACACATCTGAATTTATTCAAAGGAGATTTATGTAGTAATTTGCTAAATACCCCGAATAGGAAATGAAAGTGACCATCCCTGCCTTTATAGAGCTGATGTTCTGGTAGAGGAGACAGGCTTCTGCACGAATAGCTGTAATACGATTTGAATAATAGCAAACAACAGGTAAGGGCAGGGTGCTAAACAGAGAAAGGAATTGAGGAGATCAAGTAATGCTTTATAAAATGTCAATGTTGGACCTGCACAGAGAGGGATTATGGAGACAGTAAAATGTGATGTTATTCCCTGGCCCTGTGCCCTTTATTACATTTTCCAAAAAGGGAACAGATTTACTTAAAAAGCAGCAATAACTATAAATGGATATTCTTCTCTCCTTTTCCTCAGCTCCACATTTTATTAGAACTCTTGGATTTCCCTAGGACCCCAGTGAAACAACCAGAAGTTTGGATAAAAATATTTAAGAAAAATAACGTATCTCGGTTTCATTATATGTGGATTACTTATTTGATGTTTCTTTCTGTCAGTGGGAAATGGACAGGTGAAAACATGACGTAAACCCCCAATATCAGTCATCTTTATAGTTACACTAGTATTCCAGCCATTCTTTTTATTAAAAGAAAAAAAAAGCTTGGGAAGAGACTACCACATGTAGTTAGAAAGCAGCATGGTCAGCTTCTTTTTTTTTTCTTTTAAATTTGTTTTTATGGTTTGCTTGTGTGCTTTTCACTATAAAACTCTTACTGCCAAATTAATTGAGAAACTTACAGTAATTGATGGCCATTCTGGGATGTCTCAACAACACAGCTGCCCTAAATCATATTTCCTAATGAGTATAAGCGAGAATGAATGAATTGTTAAAGGTTATTTGTCAGGGTGGCTTATTTCATAAATATTTATTGAGCACTGTATTCGTCTATTTTTCAGATAAAGGAATACTCGAGACTGGGTAATTTAGAAATAAAAACAGGCTTATTTGGCTCACAGTACTGCAGGTTGTACAAGAAGCATGGTGCTGGCATATACTCGGCTACTGGTGAGACCTCAGGAAGCTTACACTCATGGCAGAAAGTGAAGGGGGGAGCAGACGTAACACCTGGTGAGGAGAGAGGGAGCAAGAGAGAGGAGGTGCCAGGCTCCTTTAAACAACCACCTCTCAAATGAACTACTAGAGCAAGAACTCACTCATTACTATGGGGATGGCACCAAGTCATTCAGAAAAGATCCATCCCCATGACCCAAACACCTCCCACTAAGCTCACCTCCAACCTTGAAGGTCCCATTTCAACATGAGATTTGCATCCAAACTAAATCAAGAATCTATAGTGTGCCACATGCTAGGCAATGGGCATCACAGAAACAATTAGGAGCAAGACAGACAAAAACCCTTTCTCTCTTCATCTAATATAAGAAACAGATGTTTATTATCACAGGGATGATTTTAGAAAAGGGAAAGCCCAGAAGATTTCCAGCTAGGATGTTAAAGAGGAAGAAAATTACAACTTTTTTTAAATTTATTTTTTTAATTACATTTTAGGTTTTGGGGTACATGTGAAGAACATGCAAGATTGTTGCATAGGTACACACATGGCAGTGTGATTTGCTGCCTTCCTCCCCCATCACCTATATCTGGCATTTCTCCCCATGCTCTCTCTCCCCCAACTCCCCACCCCCCGCTGTCCCTCCACTATTTCCCCCGCAACAGACCCCAGTGTGTGATGCTCCCCTCCCTGTGTCCATGTGTTCTCATTGTTCAACACCTGCCCAAGAGTGAGAACATGCGGTGTTTGATTTTCTATTCTTGTGTCAGTTTGCTGAGAATGATGGTTTCCAGGTTTATCCATGTCCCTACAAAGGACATAAACTCATCATTTTTGATGGCTGCATAATATTCCATGATGTATACAATTATATGGAAAGTAAGAATGTGGCTGAGAATAGAAAAGGCAGGAAGGATACCTACTTTATAGAAAATTGACTTAACTTTTATTGTCAGGAAGAATCATTTGTGACCCTTTACTATAGCCCTTAGGGTTTGGTTTAACCGAAGGATTCACGCCAAAGTCCTGGCATTTTATATATATATATAAAAACTGTAACAAATAAAAAGTAAATGTGAGAAATGCCATGAGAAGGCTCAAAAAAAAAAAAGTTTTATCATAAAAAAGAGCAAGAAAAAATATAATGACTTTTCTTTAAAATACTGAAACAGAAAAGTTTAAGAATCTCTTCTTTAAGGGTTATTCTCGCTGCAGAGATTCTAACCTTGGCTAATGAGAATCTGCTTTTCCTAACCTCGGTTCACTTTTCTATCACTTATTTCACTCCCAGTATTCTGCATTGCATTCTCGTTTGCTCTGTACAGCAGAAAATGGTTACTATTTCTACTTTTTGTGGTGCTAGTGCATTTTCTCTGACAATATCCATAGAGAAATTGTAAGAAGGAAATGACCATCACTCAAATTATGAAAGCAATTTCTTAGTAGGTTTACTGGTACATACTTGTGGTTATATAAAAGAAAAAAATGTGCTTCTTTCTAACTTTTCATAGGGTAAGATACCAGGCATTGCAGATATAGGAATATAGTGAAAAAGTCTCACATAGGCTTCAATCCTTAGGAAGGTGATAGGTTTGCTATAAAATAGCATTTAGACAGCATTTTTAATAAACGTGCTATATTAATCAGGGTTCTTCAGAGAAACTGAACCAATGAGGGGAAGGGACAGAGAGAGAGAAAAGAGAGGGAAAGAGAGAGATTCTTACAAAGAATTTGTTCACATGATGGTAGAGGCAGAGAAATTCCATAATCTGCCATCTGCAAGTCAGAAACCCAGGAAAGCTGGTGTTGTAATTCAACTGAAGTCCAAAGGCAGGAGCTCATGGTACAAATTCTAGTCTGAGGGCAGGAGAAGGTGAGATGAGATCTTCTAGCTCAAAAGGTAAGGCAGAAAGGAAAAAGAAGTGTCTTTCTCCTTCCTCTCCCTTTCGTTCTATTCAGATCCCCAATAGATTGAATGATGCCCACTCACATTGAAGAAAGTAATCTTATTTTATTGGGTCCACTGATTCAGAAGCTGATCTCATCTGAAAGTATCCTCATAGACACACCTGGAGATGTTCAATCTGGGCACCTCTTGACCTAAGTCATTTTGACACAAAAAGTTAGCCATGGCACATACTAAAACTAGAGTCATACCAAGAGTATATTATTTAGTACTCTGTGGATGTCTTCCTTCAAAGTTTAGCTATTTAAGATTTATGTCATTATATAAACAATAGAGAATTACTCTGTGTTTTTTTTTTTTATTTCAGTGTTACCAGCAGGCCAACATTACAACAATTTGAAATACACTATCAACAAATAGCAATACATGGTTAATATCTCTTTATTAGTTATCAATTGGGAAAATCAAAGTATTTACAAAATGTATGCAGGAAACCACTAAAACCTTCAGTGAGAGGAACATCAGATACCCTTATCCAGTACAGGTTATAAAAACAATTACATTTATTGAATATGTGTCAGAAACGATTCCAGAAACTTTACATAGAGTAGCCCAGTCTTCGTGAACAGTCCATGAACAAATTGTGTTTATTATCCTCTTAGACTGAAGAAGACACTGAGACAAGAAGCAGTTAAATTACAGTATTGAGGCCCCAGATAGCTAGTGCTGGAGCCTGAATCCCTACCTGGGTGCCTTGATTTTTACGCATTTAGGTATAACAACATACTATAGGATTAATCAACACACAACAGTGATGACATGGCTTGGGGTACTTTTCCTCACCCTCCCGCCCCCCTTATCTTTAGTACAAGAGTAAAAATCTCTCAGTGCTAAACACCCACAAAGCTGAGAAAATTATGTGGGTACACATAGGCACAGCTAAATCACTAGTGATTTCACAACCCTAGGAAATCTCTCTTAATATATTAGGCTGCTGTGTGTTTAGTTTTTTCATATAAACCTACTAACAACATAGTTCATATTATATTGTAGTCTGCCTTTTCAATTATCAATATATCCTCAACATATTCTCATGCCCTTAAATGTTATTCTAAATCAAAGGTCAGCAATGTATAGTCCACAAGGCAAATATGGCCTGTAAACTTTTTTGTAAATAAAGTTTTGTTTTGTTTTGTTTTGAGAGAGGGGATCTCGCTCCATCACCTAGGCTGAAGTGCAGTGGCACAATCATAGCTCACTGCAGCCTCAAACTCCTGGGTTCAAGTCATCCTCCCACCTCAGCCTTCCAAGCAAACAGGACTGCAGTTTTGTGCCACCATGCACAGCTAAATTAAACAAAATTTTTTGTAGTGACAAGTGACAAATTTTTTTTTGTAGTGTGTTATTTAGGCTGGTCTCACGTTCCCGGGCTCAAGTAGTCCTCCCACCTTGGCCTCCCACAGTGCTGAAATTACAGGCATGAGCCACTGAGCCACCATAGATACAGTTTTATTGCAACATAGCTATGCCTATTTGTTAACATGTTATCTGTAGCTGATTTTGCTAGCTGGCCAAGTTCAGTAACTGTGACAGAGAGCAAAACATTTATTATCTTGCAGAGTTCTGATTTCTAATAACTATGTCTAACATGATTGTAACAGAATTCCACAATAGTATTTAAACAAACAGTGATATGACATTCTGTTTGATATTCTCCTGGAATAACAAAACTTCCCATTGCTTTGAGAAAAAAAAAACAAAAAAAACCTTCCCAATGTTTCTTAGGATCAAATAAAAATGTGTGAAAATAGTTACTGATCATGGGCTTCCTAGAGGACCACTGTGTAGGGTGATCATGTGATCTATCTCCAATCTATAAACCAGACAGGATAACAATACTATATTTGGACTGTCTGCAGTAAACTGAGATCTACAGTAACCCTCCTAATGTTCAACAATCCAGTCTTTATTTTCTAATTTTAACTAAGTCTCCAAATGCATTGTATTCTGGAAACTGATGTTCCAATCTTCTCCCTCTTCTCTACTTTTCTTCTCTTTCCCTTTCCATCTGAATCTTTCTTGAGAAAAAAGATACTCTCATTCTAGAAAACGGGACACCCCAAGTTGCTCCTGATCTGTCTTCACCTGCACTTCCTGTGTTACAAACAGAAAAATCATGCATAATTTCGCAACGGATTTCTTGTATCCCCATGCCTTCTCTCATAACTCCTGACAACACTCTCTGCACAATTTGTTCACTCTATAGTATATAAGTTTTATGTAGTGTTAGAGCCCTTAAAGTGAACATTTAGGGAAAAAGGGGGGAAAATCAAAGAAACAAGGAGTTTCTTTCCAAAGAATGCTTCATGGTGGCTCCAACTGGGCCCCTGCTCGGAAATGCTGAATCTTGTGTATGAACCCTTCAGTGGCAAAGGGAAACAGGCCACCCTTATTAGAAATTTGCTACAGCTAAAGATGTAACATCATAGCTAAATTCAGTCGGAGACAGGTCGAGCAACAGAAACCAGGAGCCAAGGCAGTCTAGTCGGCTCTGAAATTTGATTCAGGCACCAGATTATGAATAGATGTAACTAGTTCGCCAAACGAAAATGTAGATTTTGGCACCGACTAAATTTTTTTTTTTTTTTTTTTTTTTTTTGCGGGGGGGTGGGGGTATTCTATATGTGGAGTCCTGGTACACACTGAGGGATATGAAAAAGAGCTTTTTATATTATATAACTATTCAGGGTATGTTAAGGGGGAAAAAGCACAATTAACTCAATAAATGCCAAAAAAAGTTCAACCTCTTTTTTAGTACCTTATGCATCCAAACTTTCTTTCTTACCTTAATGTATAATGCAAGCTTTTTCATTATTCAAAATGACACAGCACCAACCAGCCATCAATAACCAAGTAGTTACCTACGTAAACTTATTAAATTGTGTACATCTGGTCCATTCCCTTTCTGCAGGAGCAGTGATATGACAAGAGCCGTAACTCCCATAGCAGGTAAGTAGCACTTTGTCAGTAAGGATGTGGAAATCAAAGTTTAATTGTCCTGAGGTTTCTCAGATTCCCTTTCCTTTCCTGGCAAGGGTGGCGATGTGTGCCACTGACACAATGCACTCTAATTTCCTTCTATTTCCTTAGCATAGGACCTCAAAGCACCATTATTCCAGATTTTGCAATGATAAACAAATATTAAAACAAATAAAAATAAATGAGCTTATATGGGATACCTTTCTACCTCAACATTGCAACGTTTCCCCCTCAATTTCCAGTCTTGCTCTGCTATGCTTTCATAAAAGTTTCCAAACTGTTCTTCTTTAAAACATACTTTTTTTCCACACCAAAATCTAACTACATTGAATAATGGCTCTCATGTTGTTCAATGTGCACAAAGCAGAATTCAATAAAAACACATTTGATTTTAAAGGGACTTATTGCAAGACACACCATAAATAACTTTTGATAACTCTCTTTTACTTATAACATGGTGTTTCTAGTTGGGTTGAGAGATAAAGTTGCTGTGTGTGTGTGTGTGTGTGTGTGTATGTGTGTGTGTGTGTGTGTCCTTCAAGTGGAGTTATTCTTATAAGTTCAACTGAAGAATATTGAGCAAAGAAGACTGTCAGCCTCTGAGTTTTTAAAGGCAGTTTAGTGAGATAGAGGAAATCCAGGTTTAAGGGTCAAATTCCAGCTCAACCATTCTCTGACTGCATGGCCTTCACATAGTTTCCTAATCTTTCTAAAACTCAGGTTTCTATCTCAACATTAAAATAATGATGCTAATTTAATGAAATTTGAAAACATGGTAGTTATTCTGAGAAAGTTTCTCATTCAAAGCACACTCAATGCATGCAAGTCACCGAGTGAAATATAATACATGGGAAAGAGTTTTTACTAAAAAAACTGACCATTCAAGAGCAAGCCCACTGTTTCAGGCATTTCTGAGTTTAGTAGAGACTATTCCTCCACAGAGTGGAGGAGTTTCTTAGGTGTCATGTGGGAACAGTACTAATCGAGAAAGCTGCTTTGTCATCTAATTCAGCTTCTTCTTTAGGATGGGACATTTATTCCTAATAATATTGAGAATTGACTAAAGCTTGCTTTAAAATAAAACTAAACTATATGAGTATGTCTACATGAATGGTACAATCTAGATATCTAATATATTGTGATAGTCAATTGTATTTCCAAATTCAGGCAATAAATCAGATTGTATCAGCATTTACTATGTCATTAGTCATTTGGGTAAGCAGCATGTATAGTATGTCTATGCTGAAAGTAAATTGTAGTATTATAGAGTTTTAGTGTTAGAAGTCTTCGTAGTTTCTAATCCTGCTCTATATTTTGGTAAGATACAAATCCTAACCACAGAGATAAACTACTGTGCCCAAAGTAACAAAGTCAGGAAATGGAGATAAACACTATTCTCAGATTTTTTTTCTAATTGCTCATTTAACTTATACCTAACATTGAAATCCCTGCACATTCCTTCCTATATTGTTAGAAACAAATGCTTGTTCCTCAGTGCTGAAAAGAAGAACTAGCACTCAGACAAATCATTTTCTCAGCAAAGCAATTTACTTCTATAGAAGGGTGCATCTCACGGATGAGCAATGGTGGGAACACACCTGAACAAGGGAGAAGGGGTTCTTATCTTTGATGCAGGTAGCCTCTACTGCTGTGTTGTTCCTCTATTGGCTAGGGTTGAACCGCACAGTCAAAGTTAATTCTGATTGGCTATTTTAAAGGGAGCAGGGGTATGAGCCAGAGTGGCTGGGTGAGCAGTTTTGTGGGAAGGATGGTTACGGAACAGGTAACTAAAGGTGACTCAGGTCAGAGTGGGTGATCAGGGTGACTCAGGTTAAAGCAGGTGACCAGGGGAACAGATGTAAACTACTGGTTAGAACTGGTGAGAAAGTTATTTACTGAAACTAGAGGCAAAAGGGCAAAGAGAACTGGGAAGTTAAACTTTAAAATGGAGAACAAAGAATAAGAGAGCTGAACATACTGACATACTGATTCTTTGAAGAGAAACTTGGAACATACTATATTTAACATATAAGATCAGACAGTCCAACAAAAACACTTTCTCCAAAAAATATTGGAATTCAGCAATATTCTGCAAATATCTATTCTGTCCTAAGGTCTGAAGTTAGTTAAGACCTTTGCAGAATCTCACAACCTTTTAAATTCTCTTTTTCCTTTGGCAACTTTAGGTTTTCTTGATTTAAAATGTGATTAGTTAAGATAAAAAATATTAGAAGATACTCTCAAGGACCAGTTACTAAGGACAAATGTGTAAATTAAGGCACAGGTAGCAGAGACTATAAGAAGAGAGGGCGTAAAACAAACAAGGAGTCTGAGGAGAATATCATCAGTTTTCTTCTTTGCATAAATTTGGTATGTTACTCTTGGAAGGATACACATTTGTTTGCTTAAATTATGGTAAAATATTATTTTAAAGAAAACAAATTTGAACAGTAACAACATTTTTATGGACTTTAAATTGGGAGGATGGTATTTGTCAGAATGAATGTCTGTTGGTTGATAGAAAAAGAATGCTAGCAAAATAGTACCAAATCATGTACAAAAACATGATTCTCCCAAGATTTTGTGGTGTTTCCAAATCAGAAACAAGCTGAAGTGAGGAAGGTGGGTAGTGGAAATCAGGAAAGCCAGGACCTAGCTGACCACTGAATGTGGGAGGAAAAACATTAGATTGTGGCTACCTCTTAGGTATAGTAGGTTTGGTGTGTGTGGGGTTGAGTGTGTGTGTGTGTGTGTGTGTGTGTGTGTGTGTGTGTGCGCGCGCGCATGCACGTGGTGGGAGTGCTATAAGGGATGCTCCTTTACAACAATCTGGATGTGAAAACTTTAAGATAAAATAAAAATTAAAGCTAATTTGGCTTAAGATCCCCTGGACATTCAATCCATACTTTGTTGTCCTTGAGAAGTAAAACCTTTGCTCCCACAGAAGCTAATGTCTTAAAAGGGTCAAAGAGTTCTTTATATTATCACTCAGAAGGAACCAGGGGCTTATATTTTACAAAGAGTGTGTTTAACTTTGACCAGTATTAGGTTAGTAAACACTGAAAATTGTAAATCTATTCCCTAATTTCAAGTGAAGTGTGGGAAGGGAGAATGTGGCATTTCAAATACAGTAGAACCTACTAAATATGATTGAAAATTTTAACATCTTAGGGAGACTATTTTTCTCTTCATTCTTCATGCCTTGAAAGAAGATTAACAGGGACTTGATTTCCCCTTAGCAAAAAAGATATATTGGGGTTGATCTTATTACACTAGCTATCTAAATAAGTGGCTTAAATCTTATATTCTCCCTAGGATATGGAGGTACTGAAATTATCATTCAAACTATTATACGTGCTATGATTGCAGAAATGCTGGTTGTCCTAATTAAAAAGTATATTTCTTTTTTTCAAATACTCTAGAGGGTTCTGACAGTGAGAGAGGACTCAGAATAAAGAATTTACTGTCTTCACATAAATCAGTTAATAATAAAAACTGATTCTTAACACCATGCCTGATCTAAGATGTCCACCATTGCCAATGAATTTTATGTGGTTTAAATATGTTTTTCTTTATTTGCAATATGTGTTTATGGATGGAGCAAAACATTTATGCAAATAGATTGCCTCATGTATAGAGCTGAATGTATTTTCTGGAATAAAGAGATGTTTTTCCAAAAATTATTGAGCTGGGTATGTTACCCATATATGCTTTTAAATACCGCAAGTCTCTAGACCACATGTGTACAGATAGAAAAACAAACAAGAAACCTCTAGAGGTATATTTTGATTACAGATGCCAGTTACTTGTGGTTGAATTTTGCTCTGATTCTGTTCAGGTATGTGATCTAGGAAGTAGTAAAAGATAGATGTTTAAAAAGTAAAATGCAATAAAGAAGAAAGTGTAAAGGAACAGCCAGACATATGCATATTTTCTATTAATGGAGACATTGTGATGAAAAGGGTCTAAGTATTTAGGGTATTTCATTAGAAGAAAAAATACACACATGTCTTTCTTGTCTTTCTTATTTGATTTCACTCGTGGCACCATTGAGATTTCAGCCCAAACATCATTGCCACCTAATAGGCACCAGGGTGTAGTTACCAGGAGCAGTATTTAAGAAGGAAATATTACAATGAGGTTTTATCTACTACAATGAGCATGTGCTGATTTTTTTTTAAAAAAACAAACAACATGGTAAAACCCCACCTCTACTAAAAACACAAAAATTAGCTGGGCATGGTGGTGAGCCCTGTAATCCCAGCTATTCAGGAGGCTGAGGCAGGAGAATTGCTTGAACCTGGGAGGTGGAGGTTGCAGTGAGCCAAGATGATGCCACTACACTCCAGCCTAAAATAAAAAAATATATATATATAAATAGATAGAAAGCTAATCCAGGAATTTTAAAAAAAAATGATATACTATGTTTTCTGCTTACCTGTTACTTTACCAGGTTTTTATAACAGATAAACACAAACCTAAAAGAAGTGAAATTATCCTTTACCTCCACTTTTTAAGCTAAGTTAAGTGAAAATACTGAGTATAAAATAATTTGTTAGAACAAGCACTATGACATATTTAACAAGGTGTAGTAATGTTACATAATATTGTAACATTGATACAGCTAAAGTACACATTCAATATGGCATGCATTGTTAGTAAGTGTGAATGAGTTTAATATTTGTACGTATATAAAACTTTTTTTTTTTTTTGAGACAGGATCTTGCTGTCATCTAGGCTGGAGTGCAGTGGCACAATCTCAGCTCACTACAGCCTTGAACTCCTAGACTTAAGCAATCCTTCTGCCTCAGCCTCTCAAGTAGCTGGGACTACAGGTGCATGCCACCATGCCTGGCTAATTTTTGTATATTTTTGTAGAGAAGGGGTTTTTGCCATATTACGCAGGCTTACTTAGAATTCCTGGACCCTCATCTTTGTGAATTTATCTACCTTTGGTCTTCGATGCTGGTGACCTTCAGGTAGGATTTTTGTGTGGACATCCTTTTTGTTGATGTTGATGCTCTTCTTTTCTGTTTGTTAATTTTCCTTCTAACAGCCAGGCCCCTCTGCTGCAGGTCTGCTAGAGTCTGCTGTGGGTACACTCCAAACTCTGTTTGCCTGGATATCACCAGCAGAGCCTGCAGAACAGCAAAGATGGTTGCCTGTTCCTTCTTCTGGAAGCTTTGTCCCAGAGGGGCACCTGCCAGATGACAGCCAGAGCTCTCCTGTAGGAGGTGTCTGTTGACTTCTGCTGAGAGATGTCTCCCAGTCAGGAGACATGGGGGTGAGGGACCCACTTGAGAAGGTAGTCTGTCCCTTAGCAGAGCTCAAGCACTGTGCTGGGAGATCTGCTTCTTTCTTCAGAGCTGGCAGACAGGAACGTTTAAGTCTGCTGAAACTGCACTCACAGCCACCCCTTCCCCTAGGTGCTCTGTCTCAGCGAGATGGGAGTTTTATTGGTAAGCTCCTGATTGGGGATACTGCTGCCTTTCTTTCAGAGATGCCCTGCCCAGAGAGGAGGAATCTAGAGAGGCATTCTGGTTACAGTGGCTTTGCGGCACTGTGATGGGCTCTGCCCAGTTCAAACTTCCCGTGGCTTTCTTTACACTGTGTGGGGAAAACCACCTATTCAAGCCTCAGTAATGGCGGATGCCCCTCTCCCCCGCCAAGCTCAAGCATCCCAGGTCAACTTCAGACTGCCGTGCTGGCAGCAAGAATTTCACGTCTGTGGATCTTAGTTTTCTGGGCTCCATGGGGATGGGATCTGCCGAGCTAGACCACTTAGCTGCCTGGCTTCAGCCCCCTTTCCGAGGGAGTGAATGGTTCTGTCTTGTTGGGATACCAGACATCAATGAGGTATGAGAGAAACTCCTGAAGCTGTCTCAGTGTCTGCCCAAACAGCCACCCAGTTTTGTGCTTGAAAACAAGGGCCCTGGTGGTGTAGGCACCCGAGGGAATCTCCTGGTCTGCAGGTTGTGAAGACCATGGAAAAAGTGTAGTATCTGGGCTGGAACACACTGTTCCTTATGGCACAATCCCTCATGGCATCCCTTGGCTAGGGGAGGGAGTTCCCTGACCTCTTGTGCTTTCAGGGTGAGGTGATGCCCCTCACCCTGAAAGATCAATTGCATTGATCTCACTGGGAGCTATGGACTGGAGGTGTTCCCATTTTGCTATCTTGCCAGCCACCTTGACCCTGTCTCTTAAAAAAGAAAAATATTTTAATAGATACAGATTTAAAATGGTTACAATGGTAAATTTTATGTCATGCAAATTTAGCACAATAAAAAGAACTTTTAACTTAGGGAAGTTACTTTGCTCATTGAAAACCATTAAGTTCACTTGTTACTGTTTGCATTTAGTTTGGGGTTTTCCCCCACCCTTGTAATTTTACTTCATTTTATTGGATATGTAAAGCATGAACATACAATGAAAAATCAAAATTGTATAGAAAGGTATACTCAGATAAACGTCATTTACTCCCCTCCCTTGCAACCCTACCCTCTCATCTCCTTCCTTAATTAGTAACCAGTTTCATTCATTTTTGTATTATCAGTCTTCTGTTTCTTTTTACAAAATTATACAGATATGTGTACATTTTCTTGTTTTCTGTTCTTTCCCTCACAAAAGGTAGCATACTGCATATGTTCTTTTTTATCTCTCACTTTGAAATAAATTCTAGAAACTTCTCCCTTTCAGTTCATAGAGATGTTTCTCGTTTTTTAAACCAGTTAATAGTACCCCATCATATGCATGTACCATAGTTTATTCAACCTACTATTATTTTTCTTATCTACTTTAATGCTTAAATTATCTCAGACTTGGCCAGTGAAAGCAGTCTTCTTTATTCTATGCTTTAGGTAGTTCACAATATTTTACAATGACAACATGGTAATGAGTAACTTTTGCATATGCTTTTTCACATTGTTAAATATGTGTCTTCAGGGTATATTCTTAGATGTGAAATCAATAGGTAAAAAAAAAAATACATGCATCAATAGTTTAGCTCAATATTGCCAAATTCTCCTCCATGGGATAATAGCATTTTATATTTCAACTAGAAATGTATGAAAGTGCCTGTTTCCCTATAAGCTTGCCAATTTTGTCAAGATTTTGGATTTTTTGTCAACCGGATAGGAAAAAATACACTAAGAGATTTACAAGCTTCAAATAAATAATAGATTATTTCCTCAATCTCTCTCTCTGTTAAGAGATTATGAAAGATCATGTCTCTAATTTCAAAATCTGTGTCATCTGCATCTGTGGGTCCACTTCTATAAATGCTTTTCAAACTGAATTATGGATAACATTTTCCTGCTTTTTTTTTTATTGCATTTTAGGTTTTGGGGTACATGTGAAGAACATGCAAGATTGTTGCATAGGTACACACATGGCAGTGTGATTTGCTGCCTTCCTCCCCATCACCTGTATCTGACATTTCTCCCCATGCTATCTCTCCCCCAACTCCCCCACCCCCCCACTGTCCCTCCCCTGTTTCCGCCCGACAGACCCCAGTGTGTGATGCTCCCCTCCCTGTGTCCATGTGTTCTCATTGTTCAACACCCGCCTATGAGTAAGAATATGTGGTGTTTGATTTTCTGTTATTGTGTCAGTTTGCTGAGAATGATGGCTTCCAGGTTCATCCATGCCCCTACAAAGGACACGAACTCATCATTTTTATGGCTGCATAATATTCCATGGGGTATATATGCCACATTTTCCCTGTCCAGTCTATCATCAATGGGCATTTGGGTTGGTTCCAGGTCTTAGCTATTGTAAACAGTGCTGCAATGAACATTCCTGTGCATGTGTCCTTACAGTAGAACGATTTATAATCCTTTGGATATATACCCAGTAATGGGATTGCTGGGTCAAATGGAATTTCTATTTCTAGGTCCTTGAGGAATCACCACACTGTCTTCCACAATGGTTGAACTAATTTACACTCCCACCAACAGTGTAAAAGTGTTCCTATTTCTCCACATCCTCTCCAGCATCTGTTGTCTCCAGATTTTTTAATGATCACCATTCTAACTGGCATGAGATGGTATCTCAATGTAGTTTTGATTTGCATTTCTCTAATGACCAGTGATGATGAGCATTTTTTTCATATGTTTGTTGGCCTCATGTATGTCTTCTTTTGTAAAATGTCTGTTCATATCCTTGGCCCACTTTTGAATGGGCTTGTTTGTTTTTTCTTGTAAATCTGTTTTAGTTATTTGCAGATTCTGGATATCAGCCCTTTGTCAGATGGGTAGATTGCAAAATTTTTTCCCATTCTGTTGGTTGCCGATTCACTCTAATGACTGTTTCTTTTGCTGTACAGAAGCTGTGGAGTTTGATTAGATCCCATTTGTCTATTTTGGCTTTTGTTGCCATTGCTTTTGGTGTTTTGGTCATGAAGTACTTGCCTACGCCTATGTCCTGAATGGTTTTGCCTAGGTTTTCTTCTAGAGTTTTTATGGTGTTAGGTCTTATGTTTGTCTTTAATCCATCTGGAGTTAATTTTAGTGTAAGCTGTCAGGAAGAGGTCCAGTTTCTGCTTTCTGCACATGGCTAGCCAGTTTTCCCAACACCATTTATTAAACAGGGGGCTCCTTTCCCCATTGCTTGTTTTCGTCAGGTTTGTCAAAGATCAGATGGTTGTAGATGTGTGGTGGTGCCTCTGAGGCCTCTGTTCTGTTCCTGCTTCTTCATATGTCTTACACTTTTAAAATTTTATGATATATGTCATGGACAGAAGAGAAGAGACTGAATCAAATTACATTTTTTCCTCAAAATGGCACATCTTTTTGTCAAACAGCTGAAGTGCAGGGATTATGTCTTCTATCTCACTAGGAGTTAAACTGGGTAGGGGATCAGTAGCAGCTTTGGTTAGTTCCAGCTCAGACTGGTTCTCTTGTGAGTGAGGTCAGGCCCATTCCTCCATCATGGCTCTGCAAATGTTTCACCAAGCTACTAAAGACTATTAGATTTCTTTCTCCTTTCCAGCTTCTCCAGGAGTTAATCTCTTTGATCTCCTTAGGGTATTATCTAGGTGGCATTTAGGGCTCTGATTTAATTAATTTGAGTTAGCTTTTAGTTTCAAGTATTTTGGAGGTGATATGTGACCTCTCCCATCCATAACACAGGCACAGTGAGACTAAGAGATAGCTGTAGCCACCACTAACTCAGAAAAAGTAGGAAAGAATTGTTGAATCTGGAGGGGCTAGCTTTACATTTGGGGCTAGCTTTATGGAACCAGTTCCTCTGGCTACTGTAACAAGTTACCGTAAACTTTGTGGCTTAAAACAACACAGATTTATTATCTTGGACTTTGGTAGATGAGAAACCTAATGGAGATTTCAGTGGACTAATATCAAGATGTCAGCAGGGTGCACTTGTTTCTTGAGGCTCTGAGGGAAAATCCATTTCCTTGCTTTTTCCAACTTGTAGAGCTACATTCCTTAGCCCATGGCCCCTATCTTATGCCTCAGAGCCAACAATCTCAATGTGAGTCCTTCTCACACCGCCATCTCTATAGTGTGTCTAATTCCCTCTTCGACCTTTAAGGACCTGTGTTATGACATTGAATTAACTAGAATAATGTCTGCATTTTCAGGTCAGCTGATGAGTTGCCTTAATTCCATCAGCAACCTAAATTCCCCTTTGCCATGGGACCTAATATATTCAAAAGTTTCATGGATTTGAACCTGTATATCTTTGAGGGGCCACTATTCTACCTACCCTGGTACTTTCCAGATTCTGTCTTGTCATTCCAGCCCAGGTTAAACCTTCAACTAGTTTATTCTCATTGTGGAAAAATCTCTTTGACTGTGGAAGACCACTGCCCCACACATGCCACAGGTCGAGTCCCCTGGGAAGCAGGCACTGAGATGGAGCCCAGCGCACTCATCATACGAGCAGTATATACTGCACCATATTTGTTGTCTTTTATCCTTTACCCCCTCCCACTCTTCGCCCCAAGTCCCGAAAGTCTATTGTATAATTCTTACGCCTTTGTGTCATCACTGCTTAGCTCTCACATATCAGTGAGAACATATGATGTTTGGTTTTCCATCCCTGAGTTACTTCACTTAGAATGATAGTCTCTAATCTCACCCAGGCCATTGCAAATGCTGTTAATTCATTCCTTTTTATGGCTGAATAGTATTCCATCATATATATATATATGTGATACATACATACATATATGATATATATGTGTATGTATGTATCACAGTTTCTTTATCCATTCATTGACTGATGGGCATTTAGGTTGGTTCCACAATTTTGCAATTCTGAATCGTGCTGCTATAAACATGCATGTGCAAGTGTCTTTTTCAAATAATGACTTCTCCTCTGGGTAGAGCTTCCAGTCGGTGCTGATATTCACCATTTTGTCATTTAATTTCTTGAGTGCTTTAATCACTATTTTACCATTCTTATCTGATTACCTAAAGAGAGTGGGTGCAAACAGTATGGAAAGTTTGGGGTCAAGGGAGAGGGCATTAGAGATGACAAGAAAGTGACATTTCTCTGAGTATACCTTTTTGTATATACATATCCAATGAATCAACAAATAAAATCAACCGTATTTTTTTGGAAGGATCCCAAATGGAATACAAAGAGTAACAAATGAAACTAACTGTATTACTAATAAATGACATAACCACAGTGAATGAGGTAAGAAGAAGAGAACTAGCTTCAGTAACTTGGGAAAGATTCTTTGACCAAATACCTGTAATGTAAGGATAAAGACAAAAGAAGTTTGTGCAAATATTCTATTCTACTTAGTAACAAGTTAGTAACACTAAACCTATTTTATATGTATTCTAGGATTGAGAAAAATAGGTAAATTTGTTGTGGAACATAGGAGCCAGGTTTCACACTGTTGGAGAAATAAGTTATGAGTAAGGAAAGTAGGGAAGGCAAGAATAAGCCTTGTGGTGCTGGACTGAAATCATAGGTGTATAAATTTATTTTAAAAATCTAGACAGATAGACAAATATGCACATACATACACATATTCTTAGCTCCACCAACTAGGAGGGCCTCGAAACAATCGTATCTCAGGAGCAAGGAGTATGTCAAGAGACCCCAAAACTTGGTTTTTAAATATCTGAAGTCCAAGTCTTGGGTTTTAAATATCTAAAGTCCAAGTCTTGGTTTTAAAATACCATTTCCAAGTAAAATGGACCAAGACTCCTTGGAGCAGGGAGTCGGACAGGAAAGTACAAGATGAACCTGGAATGTCTTCCTGGGTTGAAAAATACAGAAGTTTTCAAAGAATTTTAGGAGCATGTCTGATGACACAGGAGCCAACTGGAGGGAGCTCCCAATGGTCAAATCTGGGGCATTATGAACAACAAAATAAATAGTGATGGAGTATAACCCATGCAATAAATGTTGATAAGTTCAAACTAATATAAATAGTTGAAAATATAAATAAGCAAAGGAAAAAGAAAAGCTCTTAATTACCATTGAACTCCAATTAATGGACATAGAAGGAATGTTGGAAATATAAAATCAGCATTTTGTACGCACACACATACTAATTGTTACAAGCAAGAATCATTAATGGATGCTAAAAATAATAGGCAAAATTATAATGAGAAACAGGATGCTTGCATAGTCCCAAATTATTTTTCCACAATATACTTATTAGTTGCAAAAGGAAGTACAGTAATCATAGTAGAGAAATCTGATAAATAACCTTAACCAATTTTGTGTGTGTGTGTGTGTGTCTGTACAGAGATATATAAAACAATGTTTATGTAGATGTTTATGTAATAATATGTAGCAAGTTATATATAGATATATATGTATGTATATATGTGCATATACAAAGTTTTATACATATATAATTTTATATTTTATTGTCATATATAATTTCATAATTATGTATATAGTATTGTTTCATATGTATAAAACTTTGTATATGTGTACCTACATATACATATAAATGTGTGTATGTCTATGTAATAAATGTGAATCATATAGGCTTATGAGGGTTATCTCAAAGCTAATTTTATTTGCCTTTTTATATTGTACCTATGGATGCTGATTGGTTTCAAAGAAGAACATTGCAAACGGTTGGCTTTTTGGCAAGCAGAAGTTGAGTATGGGGGCATTTATGAATTTTAGCCTTTAGCTCTTACTAAAGCCCATTGTGTGATTTGTTTGAAAAACATTCCATAAGATCACAGTTTTTTGTTCTTCAGACTTTTTTTTTCCTTTTTCTACTCTGCATTGAATCTGCTTATTTTTTGATGAACTAACCCCTTTCTGTTTCATCTGAAAAAAATTACAGGAACAACAAAAACCTTCACCTCTGTTTTCCATCTGTTACGAAGAAAGGGGCGTAATGTACCCTGCAATCCCATACAATTCCATGGTTGGTTGGAAGCATTTTTCCACATGCCTCTGAAGTTCACAGGGGCATTATTTTGATCCAGAAATTATCTCACTAACTTGGAAACCAGTGGTTTTCACACTGAGTAAGACTTCAGCACAGAGAATCCACATGTTGATTTTGATATTCATTAATCATCTAGCTAATTTGTTTTAACATAGTAGTGCTGACAGCAAACGAATGTTATTTCAGCAATGGTGACTGCATAATCTAGACTACTATGGCATTAATGTTTACGAAGCTGGCAGGTCCGTGTTCATATATGGTCAATGTCGTCTTTCACTCTAATTGCAAATATATCTATATTTAATTCACATCTGCTATAATCACTGGGTGGGTTAGATAGGGCCAGTGGGATAAATAGATTACAATGTTTTTTTTCTTATTTTGTTATTAGGCCAACAGATATATTGAAATCCTGGGGTTTACAAATTTGTTTGATAAGTATATGGATTTTATTTTAATGTTCTTAATTTAAAAATGAAAGTAAATTTTTCCGTGTAATATATCATGTAATTATGGCATGAATTTTAGGTGTGTTTCATTGTATGGTGGTGAAGTTCACTCAAATGAGGAAAAGCTTTGACTATATAAAGATGAAGATAATAAACGCATTTATGGATTACTTTGTTAGATTTCTAGAAACCTGTAATACTCTGCACATAGATTATAGATAGCGATATTTTAACTTTTCAAAATATCTTTCTCTTTCCTATTTTATATTACACACACTTCATCTTTGAGATTTGTCTTCTTTATGTTATCAAAATAATGCTTAAACAGATTAAATAATTTATCTAAAGGCTTTTAACTTATTAGCGGTTAAATGGGACTCTAATTAATGTCCACTAATTCCCAGATTCAGGAACCATTCATTAACCAACGTGATGTCAGTTTTAGGCACACTATAGCTTATTCGTTTTGATAAAATTCAAAGCTAAACCTGGTATTCGTAACACAGAGATAAAAGCTCCTTTTCTTCTTTCTGCAAATAAGTAACATGCATATTCGCTTGTCAGTGGCTTCTTAAAAAAATACTCCCAGGAAAGGAGACAGTTCATTTTTCCTGAACTGTAATTTCCTAAGGTTGTTATCAGGAAGTGTTTAAAATTTTAAAAATTCAGTTTATTCACTGAGAGAAATATAGTCAATTCCTTTTATTGATTGAGAGACATAAAATGCAAGAGCAAAAAAATAAGCTGTTTGAAAGGATTCCTGTTAACTGCACCAAACTACAACTTTTACCCAGTAAGATAATAGAGGAAATAAATGATTCTTTCCCTGAAATGTTTACATTGTTATCTTCAGTCTCTTAAACAGTAGCAGAGCTGTGGTTCTCTTGATTTGCTCACTCATTCTGTTATTAGAGAAATTCTTAACTTCTTCCATGGGGAACTATTTTCTGTCTTCACTCTTTTCCTAGGACCCGTTCCCAGTTTATCAGGACACTGTCAGAATGTGGAAAGTGTGTGTATACTTCTTTCTTCCCATATGTGGTGTGGTTGCTCAATTATCTCCTATACCTAATGAGCTCACAGATTTTACGCAGGACAAAAGGCGATGAGACATTTCCAGTCAATTTGCTTCTGCAATGCTGGCCATACAAATGTTGAAATGAAGCACGTGCTTATAAAATTAAAGATATGTGCAATATAGAGAGAGGAAAATGTTTTCACAGTTGACAAAATATATGCTTTGCTTATTCTGTAGATTTAAATGCATTGAGAAAACAGCGAGTTTTGAAAAAAATAATATTAACTCTCTTAGATATGAGTTGTAACTCTAGATGGTAAGTATCAATATAGAGGTTGATATGCCTTATAAATTAATTTTTAAGGAGACTTCCTTAAATTAAGCCATTTAATTGAGGAAATATTGCCACAATTGAGCTATGTCTTTTAAGGTCAGGGGAAAGCAATACTACTGTGTCTAAAGAAATACTAATGGAGTTCAGCTATAGAGTTGCTTAAGATACATTATTTCAGAACCCAAAACAAACATTAGTCCCCAGTATCTAGGTTTATACCAAGCTTGTCCGACTCATAGCCCATGGGCTGCATGTAACCTAGGGCAGCTTTGAATGTGGCCCAACACAAATCGATAAACTTTCTTAAAACATTACAAGATTTGGGGGGTTTTGTTTTTGTTTTTGTTTTTCAGCTCATCAGCTATTGTTAGTGTTAGCATATTTTATGTGTGGCCCAAACAATTCTTCTTCTAACATGGCCCAGGGAAGCCAAAAGACTGGATACCCCTGGCTTTTACAAATATCTCCTTATTTCAATTTGGTGTTTAAACCAAAATTCAGCTCCTTATAGCTTACTTATTTTGTATTATTAGTCTTCACTAACCATTTAATGATAGAAATGTAAGATATTTTTAATGGGCTCAAAGTTAAGAGTTTTCTTATAGATAAATTAAAAAATAAAAATAAAAACAAAATTCATAATATTATTAGAGTTTATGTCAGTTTAAGATACTACCGTTTTCTAACAGAATGAAACTGCTCCTGTGTTACAAAGTTATAAGGGCTATTTGGGTATGATACATTTTTGTTGTTGTTGTTTAGCAATACTTAAATTTTACTTTTCCTGTTATATGAGATAGAGTATGCACCAGATAATTTGATAATAATTATTAAATAGAGAAAATAATTATTTTAAATTATATTTTAGAGGCTGCAATTAACATCTTATCTGGGAATTTGAGTATTATTATTATTTAATTTACTATGTAAACATGTAATTCAGTACATTTATATAATTTGTTTAAGTAAACTACTCAAGAAAATACATAGAATATATGCTTTTGTCTGAAACCAGACAAGAATATCCTCAGGGCAATTTTCAATGTACTTACTTCCTTTCTGTCATCTAGAGCCCTAAAAGGAAGGTATCCTAGAGCACTCTTCCTACAAAATTAATCATAAATCAAGGACAAAGGACAGGTCTCTATTTTAGTATGTGAAGAAAAGCTTATTTGAAAATCATTCTGTGGTGACATTATTTGGCTTGAGGGGCAAGACAGAAACCAAAATGACAAGGGGTTTTTGAAAACAAATTTTTTTAAAAATATATTTTATTGCATTTTACGTTTTGGGGTACATGTGAAGAACATGCAAGATTGTTGCATAGGTACACACATGGCAGTGTGTTTTGTTGCCTTCCTCCTCGTCACCTATATCTGACATTTCTCCCCCATGTTATCCCTCCCCAACTCCCCACCCCCCCACTGTCCCTCTCCTAGTTCCCCCCAACAGACCCCAGTGTGTGATGCTCCCCCTCCCTGTGTCCATGTATTCTCATTGTTCCACACCCACCTATGAGTGAGAACATGTGGTGTTTGATTTTCTGTTCTTGTGTCAGTTTGCTGAGAATGATGGTTTCCAGGTTCATCCATGTCCCTACAAAGGACACGAACTCATCGTTTTTGATGGCTGCATACCATTCCATGCTGCATATGTGCCACATTTTCCCTGTCCAGTCTATCATCGATGGGCATTTGGGTTGGTTCCAAGTCTTTGCTATTGTAAACAGTGCTGCAATGAACATTCCTGTGCATGTGTCCTTATAATAGAACAATTTATAATCCTTTGGATATATACCCAGTAATGGGATTGCTGGGTCAAATGGAATTTCTATTTCTAGGTCCTTGAGGAATTGCCACACTTCATTCATAATGGTTGAACTAATTTACACTCCCACCAACAGTGTAAAAGTGTTCCTATTTCTCCACATCGTCTCCAGCATCTGTTGCCTCCAGATTTTTAAATGATCACCATTCTAACTGGTGTGAGATGGTATCTCAATGTAGTTTTGATTTGTATTTTTCTAATGACCAGTGATGATGAACATTTTTTTTTCATGCCCACACTTCAGCCAGCAGGAAGAGAAAGAAGGAGATGAGCATTTTTTTCATGTGTTTGTTGGCCTCATGTATGTCTTCTTTTGTAAAGTGTCTGTTCATATCATTTGCCCACTTTTGAATGGGCTTGTTTGTTTTTTTCTTGTAAATCTGTTTTAGTTCTTTGTAGATTCTGGATATTAGCCCTTTGACAGATGGGTAAATTTTTTCCCATTGTATTTGTTGCTGATTCACTCTAATGATTGTTTCTTTTGCTATGCAGAAGCTCTGGAGTTTAATTAGGTCCCATTTGTCTATTTTGGCTTTTGTTGCCAGTGCTTTTGGTGTTTTAGTCATGAAGTCCTTGCCTATGCCTATGTCCTGGATGGTTTTGCCTAGGTTTTCTTCTAGGGTTTTTATGGTGTTAGGTTTTATGTTTAAATCTTTAATCCATGTGGAGTTAATTTTAGTGTAAGGTGTCAGGTAGGGGTCCAGTGTCTGCTTTCTGCACATGGCTAGCCAGTTTTCCCAACACCATTTATTAACAGAGAATCCTTTCCCCATTGCTTGTTTTTATGAGATTTGTCAAAGACCAGATGTTTGTAGATGTATGGCATTGCCTCCGAGGCCTCTGTTCTGTTCCATTGGTCTATATTTCTGTTTTCTTTTATTTTGTTATTTATCTGTTTAGAAAAATTGAATTATTTGTATATACTTAAAATAGTATTTTTGGCCAGGCACAGTGGCTCACCCCAGTAATCCCAGCACTTTGGGAGGCTGAGGTGGGTGGATCATATGAGGTCAGGAGTTCGAGACCAGCCTGGCCAACGTGGTGAAGCCCTGTCTCTCCTAAAAATACAAAAATTACCTGGGCATGGTGGTAGGTGCCTGTAATCCCAGCTACTCAAGAGGCTGAGGCAGGAGAATTGCTTGAACCCAGGAGGTGGAGGTTGCAGTTAGCCACGATCACGCCTCTATAATTCAACCTGGGTCACTAGAGTGGTACTCCGTCTCAAAAGTAAGAATAATAAAATTTTTAAGCAATTTACTTTGATCATTTTGTGACTCTTAATTTTATTAAACATAATAATATCAGAACTAACCTTTATTATTATTATTATTTAAGACAGGGTCTTACTCTGTTGTCCAGACTGGAGTGCAGTATGGCAATCATAGCTCAGTGTAACCTTAAACTCCTGGGCTTCTCTTCTTCCCATCTTAGCCTCCTGAGTATCTAGAACTACAAGCATGCAGCATTACACCTGGCTAATACTCTTATTTTTATTTTTTTGTAGAGTTGGGGTCTTGCTATGTTGCCCAGGCTGGTCTCAATCACTTGGCCTTAAGCAATTCTCTCATGTTGACCTCCCAAAGTGCTGGAATTACAAGCATAAGCCATACCACCTGGCCTAGTATTATTATGAATCAAAGTACATATGTTGATGTGATGATCGCTTTTCAAAATTATTGATAATCTTTAACACGACAATGCTGAATTTTCACTCTTGATGAATCACAATGAACTTCCTGTTTGTTCTTTAAGTCCTACAATCACATGTGGAAAAAAGTTGATCACTAATACAAAAAACTGAAAATTGTTTAGTTTTTCTTAAAAACCGTCAATCAGTTTCATATTTTCAAGTTACTGTAAGAGAAAGCCAAAACAAATCAACAACAACAACAAAAATAACTCGAATGACCTATCGTGGTTTCAAATAATACCTGACAAGGACTTTTCTGGAAAATCGTAGCCTCTGTGTCCCTAAATTCATAAATCAGTCCTCAAAATTTCTACATAATTTTGGTCTCATTTATCAGGAAGAGAGCTAGAAAAGAATACTTTTATCCAAGGTTCTGAATACCTAGCAATATTATGACTTGCCTTTCTAATTGTTTTTTCTAAGGTAATTGGTTATGTAGACATAAGGGATTTCTTTGATAACCTAAATTTATTTTGTTTGCATTTCCAAAAAAAGTAAGGCCAATATCCTATCATATTTTAAGTAATTTAATTTTATTTATAGCAATATAATTTAATAGTACATATAATTTCTAAATAAACTTATGTCAAATGTTATGCCATTTTTTACTGCGGTGAATAGTAAAACAGTGTAGACTTCTACTCCTCCTAGATCTACGTAAAATGAAAATAAATAATTAATTAAATAAAACTGTGTAAACTATTTAACTTCAAATTCACCTTCCCCATATTATTCATTCTATAGTAGAAGCATATTCATATTTAAAAAATGATTTCATTTATTTCTTTATACCACACTTTCTATTTAAATGACGCAGCATAAAAGACATCCTAGTATGTAAATGTAAATGTAAATTTATATATTTCTAATGACCTCAATATATATCTTTAAACTTTAGCAATAAATAGGAGGCCCAAAGGAAATTTCCAGATTTTGGCAGAGAAATTTTGTAGATTATTTAGATTTGGCCATTTGACAGAGCAAGAATCACTTTAGTACACACCCATATAAACCAGCCAGTGAGTGCAATTCAATCAGATACATAATTTACTTTGAAAAAGAATAGTTTCTTTTTCTGTAAATTTAAACCTTGGCTGATAATCTCTAGTTTGAGATACACATGAGTCAGAGGCCCTGTATGTCCTTCTTAGAGATTATTTTGCTCATTTTCATTCTGTTTTTTTTTCCAGGACTTATGTAATACACAAAATAAGTGGATAAAACTGACCAGAAATGATACTCAAAGTCAACATTTGAAAGCACCTAATAATCTCGAATACATTTATAATCAAATTAATCAAGTTAAATGTTTAAACAATTCTCATCCAAGAGTGATAACTCCAATCACAGAAATAAAGGAGAAATAAGAGAGATTTCTTGTAATTTATTTCTAGCTGGGTTGAGAGAGAGAGAGAGAGAAACTGACTTGGAGAAATCTCCCATGAGAAATGAGAACACAGTCTCCTGATATTTCTAACCTGATTTCCAGGCCAGAGAAATTCTGATGGATATTCAAACTCTGAATGGCTATGCAAATCAAACTTATGAACCTATGGAGAGCCATCCTTCATTAAGCTTGACTTCAGCGGGGGAATAAACAGTAAGAACAGATGGGCTACTAAGGCAAAAGGTCTCCATGCAAATCATATCAAGAAATACCAAAACCAAGCACAGGATAGCCATCGTAGATTCATGATTGTTTCAGTCTGCCAAAATAAAAGGCTTCTCGATGGTTTATCACAGATGACAGCTGATTTTTAAAGAAGTAGCTGGATTTTTTTTCTATATCTCTGCACACAAAGTGAACATAGTTCGTAGGTAGAAAACAAAGCATACTGTCTCGTAGCAATGATACAAACTTAAGGGGTCCATTTAGAGAATTCTTATTATGAATGTGATTAATTGTGTGGGACCAGGGTGGAATTAAGGAAATTAAAATTCAAACTGACTTAGGAGAAAGGTCAAAATGAGAACCAGAGAAAAGAGACCTGAAGAATACATGTGTAGAATTCTGGGTGATAAAAGTGAGGCCTGTCATCAAGCATAGGCTACCAGCTGTGTTGTGGAGTTTACAAATCACGAAGTGAACTCAGCAGAAGCTTCACTCTATGAATAGTTTATGGGAGGCATAATAAGAACAGGCAAGTCTCCTTGCATTTCCACCAAGTGTTTTTCATGGCAAGCATTGTAAGACATGCCAGTTCCTCAACAGAAAATTATATCATAAAACTAGAAATAAAATGCAAACTAAAATCACCAAAAAGAAATTTTCCTTGTAGTGTAAGTGAATTAAAACCTACAGTCTTTCGTTTTTCAAAGTTGAATTGATTGGATCCCAAAGAACCTGAAATATTCATTTACTGATTGTAAAATTAGTTCAACACACACTCTACTTTGTGTTTGTATTCTTTTCTTCTGCATTTCACAAATCAGTCATTTGACAGAAGATCCCTTGTTCTACACACCAAGAACAGAAAAATAATTTTGCACAATTTCCCCTATAGCAATCAAAATGAAACAGAAAAATAATAAATCAAGAAACAGTATTGGTGGCTCCTTTTTTTTTCATCTGTTATTTATTCTTTTTCTTCCTCACATTCTCCCTTTTTCCCAATCTATTTATTCTCTTCCCTTTCTCTTTTCTCTCTTATCCTGTTTCTTTGTTACTCTCTTCTCTCCTTTCCCCTATTCCCTCTCTGTTTCTATTTCTTTCCATTTTTCCTCCTTTTTAAAAGAGAAGTTATATCTTTAATGACCAAAAAAATCAAATTGCAGAGCTGAACACTGGAGTCCTGTCTCTCTCTTTAGGTTCTTTGCCAGGAAGTAAATTATTTATTTATTACAACAGGGACAAAAAAAAAATAAGGGAAGTGCCTTTTTTTTTCAAACCTTGTTGATATGATTACTTGATCTTTAAGATAGGCTAAGGAATAAAAAGGAAGGATTCTTTCTACGGGTTTCCTTCTCAAGTGTCTGACACCAAGTGTGGCTAATTGTTCACGGCATTATGAAATTCTAAACCCATTCCATGAACCTTTAGTTAGAAGCAGACTTTGGCCGAAAATGACTCAAGCAAACTTTCCTTCTTCCCTCCTCCCTGTTTCCTCCCTGGCTTTTGGTTGTTTTCCCTTCATCTGCTGTATGACATCCAAGATTTCACATGGAAACACCCCATGGCTTGTTTTTCATTGCAGGTTAAAATCAAATTTAATTTTGTTATTTTTCCCCTAAGATAGCGCCCATCCTATTAACATAATTAGGCTTTTCTTTTGAATCGTTACCTGAGGTAAAAATCTAATTGGCACATTGGCCCCTGAAAAAGGAGGCCAAAGGCGAGGAGCTGTGCCCGCCAAGCTGATGCATGGCAAGCCATCAGGGCAGGGGCTCAATTTCATACCATGATTTAAGATACCATGTGCTCAGCTCGGCTCTGATGATTAAGCATCCGAGGTTGTTAAGAATTAGAAAATAGAACTGTGTTTCCTCAATACAGAGGAACTAACCAAACCAACATTAAATATCACATTTATGTGTGTAACAGCCATATATCAAATGACAAAGTGTAAGAAAGATTCCTGCTAGGGAGATGTTGAGTGCCAGGTTCAGCTGACTTCGAAGTTTTGTGCTGCCTTTTGTTAATTATTGGAAGCTCTGGTATTGCCAACAGGAGCTACAAAACCATCCACTTAATAGTATAAACGAAATTATGTTTCACAAACTGGGTTTCCAATGTGGTAATATGATGCATAAAATAATGGTTAAGTAGAAGACATAGGGGGTGATGTAAATAGCACCTTCCCATGCTTTCTTAGTAAAAAAAGGAGCACTGTATACTCAATGGTATATTATGCCTCAAACCAATTAGTGATTAAAAAGGTTGTTTTTTAGCCAGACTGGAGTAAATGTTTAGCCTACAAAAAAAAATAATTTATGTAAAAACATTAAGCAACGCTAGTGAGGATTAAAAGAGCAAATAGAGACTAAATTACATAGAAAATATTTATTTTTACTTTTCCACTCTTTATAAAACTCCATATCAGACAGTGTCAGAGATAATCCTGGGATGGCTGGGCACAGTGGTTCACACCTGTAATCCCAGCACTTTGGGAGGCCAAGGTGGGCGGATCACTAGAGGCAAGGAATTTGAGACTAGCCTGGCCAACATGGCGAAACCACATTTCCACTAAAAATACAAAAATTAGCCAGGCATGGTGGTGCAGACCTGTAATCCCAGCTACTCTGGAGGGTGAGGCACGAGAATCACTTGAACCCAGGAGGCAGAGGTTGTAGGGAGCCGAAATCACACCACTGCACTCCAGCCTGGGCAACAAAACAGATATAATCCTGGCACATCTGTCTTTGCAGTGGCAAATTCTAGATATTAAGGCATGAATTCTCAATGTTTCCATAAGAGAAAATTAATGTATATGCTGTTAATAGTAGGAATGTCTGGGACTTAGAAACGGAATTGATTTCAAGGACCATGAAATCAGGGTTATTTCTATTCTTGGCCTTTATAGTATGTAATGAAATTGTGTTTGATCGTTTTTCTCTGTACTAAAACACCTGATGTCACTTGAACATTAAAGAACTTCTTCATTGAGTAAGAATAAAAAAGAAGGCCAGGCATGGTGACTCACACCTGTAATCCCAGCACTTTGGGAGGCTGAGGTGGGTGGATGGGTCACCGGAGGTAGGGAGTTTGAAACCAGCCTGACCAACATGGAGGGACCCATCTGTACTAAAAATACAAAATTAGCCAGGTGTGATGGCACATGCCTGTAATCTCAGCTACTGGGGAGGCTGAGGCAGGAGACTCACTTGAACCCAGGAGGCAGAGGTTGTGATGAGCCAAGATCATGCCATTGCACTCCAGCCTGGGCAACAAGAGGGAAACTTTGTTTCAAAATACAAACAAAAAAAGAATGAAAAAGAATCTGATTTTTAGTCTGTTGGCTCTATAAATATATAAAGAGAAATAGAATCATCTTTCCAGAAGCAGCTTCCTGTGGTCACAGACTCACTACCCCAGTGAAGAGGTTCTTAAACCAGTACAGTTGAGAAGGCATATTGTCTTTCAGTGATGCATGTATCTCAGTATTAGAAATGTCCCCCTTTGGTCCATTCTAATTTTTTCTTGTTGCAAACTAAGTTCCTCGCGTGTGTGTGTGTGTGCGCGTGCGTGTGCACACATGTGCACATATGTGTGTGGATGTGTCCTGGCAGCCCATTTGTTTTAGTCGTCTTCTTTTGGTAGCATAAACATGTCTTTGAAATGCACAGATTTATATTTTGGCTCCATTGCTTGCTAATTGTGTCACAGTGGGGAATTGCCTTAACTCCTCTGAGCCTTATTTAGTCTTCACATCAATAAAAGCAGGATAATTTGATGAGTACCATAAGAATCCACATCAACCACCAGCTGAGTCCTTGGCATATATTGGCCATAATAACAAAAGCAGTACTAATAACAAAACTGTCAATGCCTGTAATAATCATTTTTATGCCATCGGAAGTTCTGTGTTGGGAATCTAGAGTAAGCTGTTTTTATCACAGTAATAATTATTCTTAGAATAAATGACAAACTGTCTAGTTTCTAAGTGTACTAAAACTGATGTCTTAAGCATAGAGCTTCGTGAGTTCCATTTGGTTGGCTTCAAATGTGATTGGAATCCCTTTCTTCTGTTTATGCAATACTCCCAGAACTCCCAGAAGAGTGTTGAACAGGAAGTAAGAGAAAATTTGCCATGTAAAATTTGCCAAACAGACTTAGGTCATATCACTGATATTTGGTGACAACAACCATGAGCTAGGACTGTGAATGTCCTTAGTTTTCACTATGCACTAGACTTTAAGTATTTTGGGTTTCTTGGAAATGTATATTCAGAGAAACCTCCCCCCACAGGGCAAGAACTGGGGTCAGGCATTTCTGGCTTCTGCTGTGAACAATTTCTGCCTCAGCAGCATAAACATGTTTTTCGTTAAACAAGCTCTCTCATTTAATATCATGTTGACACGTTGCCATTGCATACATTTTACAAAACAACTTTATCTCAAATGCCCACCCACTGATGAATGGCTAAGCATAATAGGTATTATGATAAAATACTATTTGTTAATTTAAAAAGGAATGAAGTACCTTTTTACTGCATTCATTAACTTCATACATGCAACCACATAGATGAGCCTTAAAATCATCATGCAAAGTAAAGAAGCTAGACTCAAAAGAGTATTTAGCACATATAGAAAATGTGAATCTATAGAGAGAGTAAGTTAGAGATTACCTGGGAAGGGTAGAGGAAAGGAGGAGTGCCTGCAAATAGACCCCAGGGATGTCATGGAGATGATGGGCATGTTCTATAGTTGGATTGTAGTGATACTTGCAGAATTTTATAGATTTACTAAAATCATTGAATTGTACACTTAAAATTGTTAAACTTTATGGTGTATAAAATATGCCTCAATAAAGCTGTTCAATAACAATGAAAATCTCAGATTTGTTCCCTTTTTTAGATTTAACACCAATGAGAGAAAACACTACCTTTTTTAGCATCCTTGTCCTAAGTATTTTTGTAGTAGCAAACCCAGGATAACTTGTAAAAGGCAAATCATAAGGAAAGCATCAGTCATTAGAGGCATATGTGTGATATCCGATTTGTTGAATTGTTGCTTATGGAGTATCCTCACACAACCATGCAACTCTCAGCTGGATAGTATTGGAGCAAATGATGAGTGAAGAATGCAGGTTCACAAAGCTTCAAGCATCCATTTTGGGACTTCTGTGTAAGTTATCTTCATTCCTGCTTATGTTTAACTAACTGTCTAAAATGTTGACCCAACACAAAGCTATAAGGGAGAATCATGGAGGATTATTTATTTATTTGTGTTTGCCGTGCCCTCCCTGCACCATCAGATGTTTTACAGATTAAGAAGAAGGGAGGGGAAAGTTCTGCACGAGGGAAAACAAAACTGAGGCTAAGTTTTCTTTCTGTCATTACTTTCCTCCTTTTCCCTTCCCTCTCCTTTTTTTTTCCCCCAGCCCCTTATTGCAACTTTGACAAATGACAATGCAAGAAGAGAATTTATGTTGGGTCTTGGAGATTAGCACATTATCACAAGCAAAACAGAGCCCTCAGCCTCCGCCACTGGGGAGCAATTGAAAGAGTCTTTGAATGTGATGCATGGGTCAAGACCCATTTCTGACAAAGTGGGGGATGCTGTTATGCCAGGACAAGTCTGTATGAAAACCCTTGGAGAGCCAGGTGAAGACACTGAGCATTGGATGAGGAGCATTTAGCCAGAAAGCTCATTCTGGAAAGGAAAGAGGAACCGGGTAGCTCCCTGAAGACCTCTGTGTTGAATGATTTAAGGCTACCTGTAGGAAATGCCTTCTGCTTTATTGCTTTTTAGTCTCCCTTCTTTTCAGGGGGAAAAAAGGAAGCACAACACAGACCTTTCCTTCCTTTGACTCGAATTAGTATTCCCCAGAATGTTTAAGTAGAAACTCCATCCCACTACCTTTCCTATAAGGCTCTTCTATAGTAAGAAGACATTCTGCAGGTGAGGTCCCAGATTTGAGTACTCTGGGACATCAAGGATTTCAATTTTTGAAAAATGTTCAATTATATGCACTTAAAAAAACCTTGCATGCTCAGTTTACAACTTTGGGCTCCAGTATCTGAGAAAATTAGTCACAAAACAATTCAGGAACAAAACAAATACTGTTTGGGGGACTGAAATACACTCGGAGTCTGTACAATATTAACCCATTCCTTAATGTATCAGAACACTGGACAAAATAATTATAAGAATGTATTCAAAAGTTGACTTGTTTCTGAAAGTAATTTGTAGCCAAATATGATTATTCTTTGGTTACTTGATGTTCACAACGCATCATAAATAAAAAATGCGTCTGGAAAAACACTGAATGGCAGATGATGAGAGAGCATTCATAACATGACTTTTTAGAGACTGTTTATTGGTGTCTGAGAGATCCACTTTAATAGATTAAGGATTCTCAGCCTAAGAACCACTGACATTTTGGGTCCAGTCATTCTTTGCCATTAGAAATGTCCTGTGTATGAAAAACATTGAGCAGCATCCTTGGCTTCTACCCACTAAGTAACAGCAGCCTCCACCAAGCTAGGGAAACCAGAAGTGGCTTCAGACATTGTCAAGTGAATAATATGCTAATTGCTTGCATTTATTCTTATTTCCAAAAATAGAAAATAAAAGCATGAGCGCTGAAGAAGTCAGAAGCAAACTGCCTCTGGTTTGCTTTCCAGGACCACTACTTCCCAACTGTTTAACATTGAGTAAAGTACTTAACCAAACCACTTTAGTTTCTTTTAATATAAAATGTGGAAAATGATAGAATCTAGCCTATGGGACTGTGAGAATTAAAAGAGGTCATCCATATAAATCACTTAGAAAAGAGCTTATCTTTTGGTAATTGTAGCAAACATGTATTACATGCTTAGTAATACATACCTTGCCCCGTGCTAAGAGTCAGGGATACACTATTGGCCAGGATGAAATCAACTTTATATGGTTTCATGTTTTTTTATGGAAAGAGCACACTGCTGGCAGGAGTATTAATGATTGAGGTGGGTGAGGTTGGAGACAGAGAGCCCTATTAGAAGATGATTTTGGGAGGCCAAGGTGGGTGGATCACTTGAGGTCAGGAGTTTGAGGACAGCCTGGCCAACATGGTAAAACCCTGTCTCCACTAAAAATACAAACATTAGTCAGGTGTGGTGGCACATGTCTGCAATCCCAGCTACTTAGGATGCTGAGGCAGGAGAATGGCTTGAACCTGGGAGTCGGAAGATGCAGTAAGCCAAGATTGCACCACTGAGCTCCAGCCTGGGTGAGAGAATGAGACTTTGTCTCAAAAAAAATTATGATTTTAATACTATATATGAGAAATAATGAAGACTGATCTAAAGCAATAGAAGTGAAATGGAGAAGAAAAAGTATGACAGCTACTTCCATTTGATATGGGAGATAATTTAGAATGAAAAAATCTAGAAACAATGGTCAGATTTCTATTTTCTTGCTCTGACAGCCTAGAAGATGCTGCAATTTATTTAACAAACACTAGAGCAGCCCTCATTGTGTGGCAGGAACTATGGCAAGCAATTTACAAATATTAACTCAGTTTATCATACTAACAGTTCCTATGAAATAGGTTATTGCCATTATATCCCTGAAGCACATAAAAAAAACTGAAGCCTGTGGAAATAATATCACTTGTCCAACATTCATAGTACTAGCAAATGGCAAATCCTGGATTCAAATCCAGTCAGTGAGACTCCAAACGTTATGACCCCACTACTAATATTCCCCCGGGCACATAAGAAAAGAGCAGCTTCATGGGAAATAGAATACATTTTTTTGGACATTTATTTACCTTTAGTTTTCTGTGGAACATTATTTTTCTCAACAAATTCAAAATGTTACTACATTTTAAGAAAATATGAGGCAAGATTTCATACAAAATTTAGAGTTTGATTTTTAAAAAATGCGGAAGACATTCTAGAAAGCATTCACGTGGAATAAAATCAAGAAATGTAATAGACCACAAGAAAATGCTTTTAATTTCATCTTAATAGTTACAACCCAGAATCACAATAGTAATTCTATGATTTGTTTGTTTCTAAAGAAAGTCTAACTCTGTCTAATAGACTGGGCAGGAGACCAAAGTATGTCAATGTATTTTTTAATTTTGTAGATTCCTTTTGGTGTCCTTGCTAGGCAGAAACTGCTATAGTTGTTAATTTCCACCAATTTCCACCATTTTCTTACCACCATCTGGCACACACACTCTCTAACACACACACAGTCCTTCTCTTACATATATTAATGTCTGCATTTATGTCTATGTCTACAGCATGTACATCTGTATCTATGTCTAAACCCATCAACTGTCAGACTCCAGGACTTTCTACTTGCAGAATCACTTTCTTTGTAATCAGAACATCTCTATCCTATATTAAATTTCTTCAGTGTTCTTCTTTCCTTGGATTTAACTAATCTGATGAAAGAATTCATGCAAGGACATCAGTAGAACTCTTCTGTTACCATTTGATATGATACTTGAACACAAAAGTATAGTACAAAAGAAGTAGAAATTCAGAGAACTTTGGCAGAACAGTGGGGGCTATATTTTGTATAGAAGTACCTTAATGCCTACATTCACTGTAAAGATAACTCTTCACAGAGATATTTTATCCAGAACCATGATTCACTAATATTCCGAGATTGATCATTTAATTTCCAAAACATAGAAAAGGTAATAGTATCCTAGATAGCAGTTTCAAAACTTTACTTTGGTTATAGGTGTCAATTGGTAAAAGTATTGGTGGAGTCTGTGAATACATAGGTTGGGTAAAGGCTTAATGATTTGATAAAAGTGTAGGTCATTTTTATAAGGACGTGAGTGGTTGATTAAAGCAGGACAATTACTGGCAGCTGTTTGAGAACACAAAACACTACTTGATATGCTTTAGCTCTGTGTCTTCACCCAAATCTCACCTCAAATTGTAGTCTCCATAATCCGCACCTGTCAAGGGTGGGACCAGGTGGAGCTAATTAAATCATTGGGTAGTTTCCCCAATGCTGCTCTCCTGAGAGTGAGTAAGTCTCACGAGATCTGCTGGTTTTAAAAGCGTCCGGCATTTCCTCTGCTTGTATTCACTGCGTCCAGGCACCCTGTGAAGAAGGTAGCTGATTCTGTTTTGCCTTCTGCCATGATTGTGAGTTTCCTGTCTCCTCAGCTCTACAGAACCGTGAGTCAACTAACTCTTAACTTTAAAAATTATCCAGTCTCGGGTATTTCTTCATAGCAGTGTGAGAACGGACTAATACGCTACTATAGAAAAGGGAACATAGACCCTTTTTCGAACATGGTATTACGAATTTGCTAATAATATTGTCTTTGTAATGTACTAATCTATTTATCTGGCCTGATATTTTAAACTCTTTGTCTTTGCTTTTGTCTTTCTCTAATGTGCGGTTCTGAAGAGGCACAATGCACATGTTTGTATTAATATTAATATGTGTGTGTAGTGGTACATACACGGGTAGATAATTGACCGTCTATGTTATTTTTGCTTTAAGTAATGTAGTCAAGTTTATTTGAAAATGTTCTCCATATTGGAGGATTTTAAAAAACAATAATAATTTACACCTGTGCTTTGCGAAGGTTGAGCTCATTCAAGAGATAATTGACTCGTCATCTAACATCTCATAAGCTCTGAATAAAAAGTAAATCAGTGTTTTAGGAAAGTGTATTTGTGATTTTGGACTTTTGTGTTAAGAGGGAATATAATGTGGTTTGTCATCAATCTCTCCGTGTGGCATAAAAGGGCTGACTTGTTGAAATTTAGTAAGTTTTTATTTACAGAGAAAACAAGACCCTGTTCTGCCCAGAGTCCTATCAGTCCACACATTTAAAGGAATCACATCTTAAAAGAGGCCACTTAAATCACAACCTTTATGGATAATCTAATCCATAAGGAGACCAAAATTACTTTGCTCCTGTGAATAAGAACAAAACCTAAAGAATTTAATTATTTGTGAATTATTCATGAAGATTTTGATCCTGGCTCAAGGCTGAGTTGGGAAAGAGAGACAATCACAGATTGTTGCCAATCAGTGTTTTGTGGAGGAAAATATGGAATATTTCAGCCTTAGGATAACACCCCATATTTCCAGGTTGTTTTTTTTTTTAAAAAAGAGGTGTTGCTAGAGACAAGTGAACCTGGGATAGAAATAGAAATGAAAGCAGACCCTCTGAGAGAGAAATGGGATATGGACTGTTGCTGGGAAGAAATTATTGCAATGATGTGTGTTGTTTAGTTATAATGCTCAGATTATAAGTTACATTTTGTGAGAAACATATGGCCACATGCTAACTATCCACATGCCAAAGTTAATAAAATTGAATCACATTGATATACCTTGTACTACTGACCTTACTTAGTGGTTGGAAAGTCCATAAATGTAGAACTGTAACACACACATACACACACACACATACACACACACACAAAACACACACCAATCACCAATGTATCTGGTGAATACAAGTAATTGGCATGTATTTACTCTTTGATATGAGCGGGTTTTGCTAAAGTTATAGAAATCAGAGTTCATACCCTAAGATGTGTTAACTATGCTCTTACCATAACTTTAGCAGATAAGGGAGAGGCAGGGAATTGAGAGGTCCTACTTTACATCAGATATTTGTGGAAGCCCTCGCTAAGAAGGCAAGTATTTCTTCTGAGAAGTGATTAATGTGAAAGGGTCACCCAAGTGTGGATTTCAGAGACGAGGGCTTCAGAGGAAAGAGAAGGTATGAAATCCCCCAAGTCTGGAATGTGTTGAGTGTATTAGAGGAACAATATAAAGCCAATATATGATTATTTAAAAAAGGAGAGAATAGAACAAGATGATTTAAAAAGGAGATAAAAGGATAAGATGATTTTAAAAGGAGAGAATAGAAGAAGATGGTTTTAGAAGAAGAGAATAGAATAAGATGAAGAGAAAAAAGGAGTCAAGGAACTAGATCCCAGAGGTCTTTTTGGAACAAGGTGAAGAGTTTGAGTTTTTAAGCCAAGGACAAAAGAAAGACATTGGAGAATTTTAAGTAGGCGGATGAACTGTTGAGGCCCAAAATGGAAAAAGCCAGGAAAATTTTCAGGCTATTGTAGTCATTTAGTGAAATAAAATGATAGTTAAGATATGAGAGTGTCTCATTTTATTTCATTTATTGAAATAAAATGATGGTTGTGATCAAGATGAAACCGTGAAGATGGAGGGAAATTGCTGGATTTGGTATATATTTTAGACGTATAGCTAATAGGATTGGAAGTGAAGAGTGAGAGGCAGAGAGAAATTAAGAACTAGTAAACTGTATAAATTTGATTCCACCTTGGTCAATAGAATATCCCTGACTCTTAACATGGGGCTTAGTATATATTTAGTAAGCATATAATAAATGCTTGCTAAATTACCAAATGTTAAGGTCTTTTTCTTTTTTTATTATACTAACTTCTGGGTTACATGTGCAGAATGTGCAGGCTTGTTACGTAAGTATGCACGTGCCATGGTGGTTTGCTGCATCCATCACCCCGTCATCTACATTAGGTATTTCTCCTAATGGTATCCCTCCACTACCCCCCCCACTCCTGCTATCCCTCCCCTATCCCCCTGACACACCAACAGGCCCTGGTGTATGATGTTCTCCTCCCTGTGTCCATGTGTTCTCATTGTTCAACACCCACTTATGAATGAGAACACGTGGTGTTTGGTTTTCCGTTCTTGTGTCAGTTTGCTGAGAATGACGGTTTCCAGCTTTATTCATGTCTTTACAAAGGATATGAACTCATCCTTTTTCATGGCTTCATAGTATTCCATGGTGTATAAGTGCCACATTTTCTTTATCCAGTCTATCATTGTGGGCATTTGGGTTGCTTCCAAGTCTTTACCATCATGAACAATGCCACAGTAAACATACATGTGCATGTCTTTATAATAGAATGATTTATAATTCTTTGGGTATATATCCAGTAATGGGATTGCTGAGTCAAATGGTATTTCTATTTCTAGATCCTTGAGGAATCGCCACACTGTCTTCCACAATGGTTGAACTAATTTACACTCCCACCAACAGTGTAAAAGCGTTCCTATTTCTCCACATCCTCTCCAGCATTTGTTGTCTCTTGATTTTTTAATGATTGCTATTTTAACTGGTATGAGATGGTAACTCAATATGGTTTTGATTTGCATTTCTCCAATGACCAGTGATGATGAGCTGTTTTTCGTATGTTTGTTGGCTGCATAAATGTCTTCTTTTGAGAAATGTCTGTTCGTATCCTTCATCCACTTTTTGATGGAGTTACTTGTTTTTTTCTTGTAAATTCGTTTAAGTTCTTTGTGGATTCTGGATATTAGCCCTTTGTCAGATAGGTAGACTGTGAAGACTTTTTTCCCATTATGCTGGTTGCTGGTTCACTATAATGATAGTTTCTTTTGCTGTGCAGAAGCTCTTAATTTAATTAGGTCCCATTTGTCTATTTTGGCTTTTGTTGCCATTGCTTTTGGTGTTTTAGTCATGAAGTCTTTGCCCATGCCTATGTCCTGAATGGTATTGCCTAGGTTTTCTTCTTGGGTTTTTATGGTGTTAGGTCTTATGTTTAAATCTTTAATCCATCTGGAGTTCATTTTTGTATAAGGTGTAAGGAAGAGATCCAGTTTCAGATTCCTGCATATGGCTAGCCAGTTTTCCCAACACCGTTTATTAATTAGGGAATCCTTTTCCCATTTGTTTTTTTTTTTTTTTTTCAGGTTTGTCGAAGATCAGATGACTGTAGATGTGTGACATTATTTCTGAGGCCTCTGTTCTGTTCCATTGATCTATATCTCTGTTTTGGTACCAGTACTAGGCTGTTTTGATTACTGTAGCCTTGCATTACAGTTTGAAGTAAGGTAGTTTGATGCCTCCAGCTTTTTTCTTTTTTTTTTTGCTTAGGATTGTCTGGGCTATGCAGGCTCTTTTTTGGTTCTGTATGAAGTTTAAGGTGTTTTTTTTCCAATTCTGTGAAGAAAGTCAATGGTAGCTTGATGGAGACAGCATTGAATCTATAAATTACTTTGGGCAGTGTGGCCATTTTCATGATACTGATTCTTCCTAACCATGAGCGTGGAATGTTTCTCCATCTGTTTGTGTCCTCTCTTATTTCCTTGAGCAGTGGTTTGTTGATCTCCTTGAAGAGGTCCTTCACATCCCTTGTTAGTTGTATTCCTGGGTATTTTATTCTCTTTGTAGCAATTGTGAATGGGAGTTCACTCATGATTTGGCTGTTTGTTATTGGTGTATAGAAATTCTTGTGATTTTTGCACATTGGTTTTTATATCCTGAGACTTTGCTGAAGTTGCTTATACATAGTTGATATATGCTGTCCTGTAACTGAAAATTGGTAGGTATCCATTGAATGATGGTATATTTATGTTATGTGTTTATAATGCTTATGTCTATTGGGATTTTTCATAAAGCCTGAATTCCAACACTAAGCAGTTATCTAGGTTAAAATGATTTTTAGAAATGCGATACATAATTATGATAATATCTGACTAAATAATAGAACTTACTAGTCTCTACCTTCTAGGATTGTTATAAGCAATAGATGAAAGGTAGTGTATTTATAATGATATCTGAGGTATATTAAAGAAATATAAGTTTAACTATAACAGTAACTCCATTAGTGATCCTTGAATATTTAATGATCACAAACAATGTTCTAGACAATACTCCATGCACTTTATGAGCATTAAGATAATCAGTGCTCATAAGAGCCCTCTGAAATATCCATTATTTCTTTCCATTTATAGAAAGAAGACTGAGGCTCTGAGAGTTTTAATAACTTGCCAAAGGCCAAATGCTAATCAGTAATAGTCTCTCTGTTATATTTTATCTGGAAGAAAGAAGTAACTCCCTGAGGGAATGAGACAGTGGGCAAATAAGTTTGGATGAGTAACATGTTAGAAAAATTTCAAAAATGGGAGCGAGGGGAGTCTGACCATGGAAGCACCACAGGCTATAAGCATATGGGGAGATCATCCCATGCTATGAGCATACAGGGAGAGCACAGCATCCCATGCTATGAACATACAAGGTGAGCATCCCATGCCATGAGCATACGGGGTAAGCATCCCATGCCATGAGCATATGAGGTGAGCATCCTATGCTATGAGCATATGAAGTGAGCATCCCATGCCATGAGCATACGGGGTGAGCATCCCATGCCGTGAGCATACGGGGTGAGCATCCCATGCCGTGAGCATACGGGGTGAGGATCCCATGCCGTGAGCATACGGGGTGAGCATCCATGCCGTGAGCATAGAGGAGAGCATCTCACGCCATGAGCATAGAGGGAAGGCATCCCACGCCATGAGCATACAAGGTGAGCATCCCACGCCATGAGCATACGAGGTGAGCATCCCATGCCATGAGCATACGGGGTGAGCATCCACGCCGTGAGCATAGAGGGAGAGCATCCCATGCCATGAGCATACGAGGTGAGCATCCCATGCCATGAGCATACGGGGAGAGCATCCCATGCCGTGAGCATACGGGGAGAGCATCCCATGCTATGAGCATACAGGGAGAGCATCCCTGCTATGATCACAGAGGGTGAGTATCCCATGCTATGAGCATATGGGGTGAGGGGGTGAGCATCCCTGCCATGAGCATGCAGGGTGAGCATCCCATGCCATGAGCATACAGGGTGAGCATCCCTGCTATGATCACAGAGGGTGAGTATCCCATGCTATGAGCATATGGGGTGAGGGGTGAGCGTCCCTGCCATGAGCATACAGGGTGAGCATCCCATGCCATGAGCATACGGGGAGAGCATCCCATGCTATGAGCATACGGGGAGAGCATCCCATGATATGAGCATACGGGGAGAGCATCCCATGCTATGAGCATGGGATTTTCCATTTCGTGAAATAGATAAAAATATTTTTTAAATGCTAGTATAAAAATAAGATACAAAAAAACTGTAGAGATACTGAAGATTAAATTCTAACTATGTTAAATGTTTGTGTCTACCAATTTAAAAATTGGGCAACATTTACTTTATGAAGAAAATGGGACTCACTTTATTTTTTTTAGACAGATCATTGTTAGGGTGATTTTTTTCCTAAGAAGACACCAAAACTACCAATGAAATATATTCATACATTTTTCTCTCTGTGAACGAACGTGAAGGCTAATTAAACTTTTGACAAAAGACTGTTTTTCTCAAAACCTATACTTTTTCTGCCTTTCAAAGAGTGTATCTTTTTCGAAAAGATACGAAAGTTTGTGTTAATTTATTCTTTTCACTGAAAGTTATTTTATATATATTTATGTATATATAAGAAAATAAGATTTTCATATATATGTATATATAAACATTAAGATGATGAAGATGATGAGGTCATTTATTGTTGTTAAACTTTAATAGTGCCTAAATAAGGGGCTTGGTACTTTTCTTATTGGGCTGTTGTTTTTTCCGTTCCTGCTGGGTCAGTAGCAGCCACTAAATGACATGATGCTAAATCAGACCTTTTTTCCCCCCCCCCCAATTTGAAAGAAAGAAAGCAAACCTCACCTCAGCACCAAATGAGGCAGTTCATGCTGGTTTTGGAAAAGGAATTAGCTCCAGAGAGAAAAATAACAAACTCAGTCCTGAGGTCTTTCCTATATATTGAAAAGGCCAGTTTGGAAAGGAAATGCAGAAAAACAAACAGAAGGTGCACGGGTTTCTTTATCATACCTGGAGAAGGATATGTTCAAATCCACACAGCCACGTCCTGGCGCCAGGCCTTTGCTTTTCTTTCTTTTTCTTTTTTTTTTTTTTTTTGAATGGCACCCACTGCTCTATAAAATGATCTATTGGGACTTCAAAGCGTGGCACTTGCATGTGGCACAGGATGTACGCAATTAATTATGTGATGCTTAAATGACAGGGTGTAGGAAAAATAAGAGAGAAGAAGAAAAAGGTATTTTTTTTTTTTTAAATTCCAAAGTAAACTGAAAGACCTGGTTGTCTGCCTGCCAAGAACCAGTAGCAGATAAGGCCTCCAGTTGCTGTGGAAACTCGGGCCTCCAGGAGCCAGAATCCAATTTCAGAAACCACAAAATCAACATAAACGTGTGCAAAAATAAAAAGGTTTGTTTGGCAAGTAATAAGGAGAAGGCTACCAATGTATAAAACACATGAACCAAGGTGACCTCAGCCAACTGAAGCCATAATGACGATGATGTCCACAGCAGATTTGGCACCTCTGAAATGAGCGGTAACAAGACACAGTCCACGCCGCTTTCTGTTATCAGGTAATTGCTACCTTTTCGAAATATTAACCGTCCACCACTTCTTCCCCTGCCTCACCTCGGAAAACATAACACCACCCTTCTTGAAAGCAGTGTTAGAGAACTTGGTTTTAACCTGAGAGGACAGAAAACAGACAGCGAGACTTTTCACTTGTTCCTTGATCATGAATTACACTCTATATCATCCAGGAAAAAGAAAAATAAAGAAAAATAGATTATATATATAAACTTCTTTATCCCTTCTGCAATCTGCAAGAAACAATTGCTTTTTAAAGTTAAAAGCAGAGTTCACATATAAACTATTAATAATTATAACCTTAAGATTATTCTCAGTTCTTCATTTAATTTGCATAATTTTAGAATAAAGAAGTATCATCTAAAATAAATGTCCTTTGATGAGTGGACAACTTTTAATTTATTCTTATATTCTCAGAAATTATATTTCCTTTAAAGAATAAATGTGCTCCTATACTTAGTTCATCAATAGGTTTATTAATCATTTGGATAAGACCAACCTGTATTTCATCTAGCACTAAACATAGAGGGTTTTCAATATAAATTTCAGGAAATTTACAAGTTTGGGATCATAGAGAAAACGGACTAGTGTCTTGTTTCTGAGAAAGTGACCTAAAACTCTTTTCCAGGAAGTAAAATTTAAAAATAAATTAGAATTCCAAACAGATAAATACGTAAAGAAAGAAACCAAAACCAGCACATAGAAATTTCAAATATAAATAGATTGCCAATGTTTCTCACCAGAATTAGAGTCTGTTCAATCAGTAATTCCAAAAGGGAGCAGGGCATAATAAAGCATGTCCACCCCTTAACCCCCCATCATGGACTAAGCCAGTTCCTCAGGTTAGCCTTGGAATGCCCTTGCCAAGAGAAGGGGTCCATTCAGAGGGTCGGGGGGCTTAGACTTCTATTTTTGGATTACATTCTCTTGGGGTACAAAGCTGGCTAAAAGTTGGATACATAAAGACAGGTAGAAAGATTTTACAACATTTTTGTAAAATCACAGATTTTACAACACAAAATTGTGGTGGTAAATTGATACCTCAATAAAATAAATAATTTTTCTGGAAAAAAATACATTACAAAAATTCAATCTAGCAGTAGAAAAACTAAACCCACGATCATACAAGATTATTAAAATGTTACATCCAAAAAAAAAAAGAAATTTCAAATATATATCAATTCACTATAGAAATATCCCTGTCCTTAATTCTCTATCATTCCTGTTTTTGCTTCTCAAATGGAGAATGAAATTTAAAATATATAATTCCATTTCCTGGAAATAGCCTACATTGTACATCATTTGCTTAGAAAATGCCTCATTTGTGTGGCAGAGACTGGCTAAATGCATATCACATCACTTCTGTCATGTCTTGGGCTAACAGCTAAGCTCTGTCTCTTTGTAACTGAATTCTGATCAATACAGTAGAGGCAGAAGAGATGAACACCACTTTCAACACTGCTGAATCTCTCTGGGCTCCTTCATACTCTATCTAGTTGCCCATTTGCCAGTTAAATGCCAAAACTCTAATGAAACCTTCAAGTTTCTAAAAGAAAACAGTATGCCAGGATGGAGAGCATCTGGATCCATGAGTTACCGCCCACAGAAGTGCTGTCTAGGAGTGCCACTTAATCAAGAATATCTATGCTAGATTTTGATGGGATGACAAATAATCTTTCAATATGTTGAATTAACAGGATTTGCAGTATTTGCACACTCTATTCCCTATCTGATAAAACATCCCACAAAGAACAACCTAAACACTACCGTCATCTGTGAAATGATCTGCCCACCTCACCACCCAAAGTGCTGGGATTACAGGCATGAGCCACTGTGCCCAGCCCAATTGTGGCTTTGAAAATCCTCATCCTTACACACAGATGTAGACTGATGACTACATTGTCTAGATTCCAAACAGTATTCAACAAGTGTCTTTCATTGAGCTGCATTCGTCTTTGGCATCTCCTGGGAAGTTAAAACATGTCCTATACGCTCTGCCTGTTGCATCCAGCTTTATTATAGCCCGATCACACATGATTGTTACATAGTTGCTACTTGAGTAAATATACCAGGACTATGCTTCCTTGTCAAGATTTCCCAGGCATAGCACAAAACAATGTTAAATCAGGTTTAGCCTAAGCTACCACCTGTGCATCGTTCAACTGTAACAAGTGAAGGTCTAACCCTAACATTTGTACCCTTACCCTAACATTTGTACCCTTACCCTAACATTTGTACCAATCACCGGGTTTTGGCCCATCAGATGTAGCCAACTATTTGAACCCTGTTCAAATGAGGCAAATGCCAATGTCTGTACCTCACTTCTGTTTTATACACATAACGTTCTTTTTTCAATCTATAGATCTTCTACTGCAAGGCTGTGCTGGAGTCTCCTAGCCTACTCTGGCTCAGGAGGCTGCCTGATTCTCCATCATTGCCCCATTAAACTCCTTTAAATTTAATTCAGCTGAAGTTTTTCCTGAAGCTGGGAGTTTGAGACCACCCTGGCCAACCGCGTCTTTACTAAAAATACAAAAATTAGCCAGAGGTGGTGACGCTTGCCAATAATCCCAGCTACCTGGGAAGCTGAGGCAGGAGAACCACTTGAACCAGGGAGATGGAGGTTGCAGTGACCTGAGATCATGCCACTGCACTCCAGCCTGGGCAGCAGAGCAAGACTCCATCTCAAAAAAAGAAAAAGCCATAACTGGCTTTCTCAGAAAAAGTATTTTCTTGTTCCTCCTACAAAGAGCCCCTTTAACAGTTCTGTATAAAGAGTGAAGGACAACCTAGTCATATAAGGAAAACCCCAAAGTCCATAGTCTATATTTTGAGAAATAATAGACAGTTCAGCCACAGTGATGAGAATACACACACACAGCACACACACACACACACACACACACACACACACATACATTTTTCTGGAAACTGTAAATGGCAGAGAGAAAATTCAGCCTTAAGCCATTGTGCTGTCCTTGGGCATACAAATATCTGTACTTACGAGCGAGATTTGATCAATATAAAATTCTATCAGGAGTAGAGAAAAAATATGTGACCCGAAGCTTGAGAACTGATGATTTGGAGAGGAAGAGACAATTGATAGCCCCTATTTTTGTTTTCACAACCACTTAGGGCATTATAACAAAAGGAAACCTGATATTGAAGTGTTCATTTGACTCTATACATATGTTATACCACATAATTTTCTCACTGGAACTTGGAACTTTATTTGTTTTTGTTATTAATTCACTTAAAATAAATATCTTCTTTTTGAACATATTAATGGTACATTTACATAAAGAAATTTGATGAAGACCATAAAAACATGTTTAGAGGAATATTTAATAGCTAAAAGTTTTGAAGTAAGCAAAAAAAATTATCAGAATATATAATATAACTTAAATCCTATAATAGAATATTTGATAAAGAAGTTAAATGTATATACAAAAAGCTAAAAAGCTATTTCTACTCAGTAGGATTCTAGGTGATTTTTATTTCATTTTTTTCTTTATGATTTTCTATCATTTCAAATTTTACATGCTAAAATTTGTCATTTAATTGTTTTAATAGATTAATATGTGTTAAGATAATTCAGGCAATCAAATCTGCATTCAAGATAAATTTAAGGCAACCTACAGTATTAGGATATGTGTAAATAACATGAAAAAAGATGAAAAGTTAATGAAATGAAATTCTCAATAACAGTCTTACCATTTGCTGCACGCTCATTTGAATATTGTACCTATGTTAACTTACTTATTTCTCATGCCATCTGATGAAGTAGCCATATCACTCCCCTTTTATAAACAAGGAAACTGAGGCACAGAAGGGTTGACTAATTTGCTTAAGAGCTCTTAGCTAGTTACTGGAGAAGCTGGATTTTGATCCTAGGCAGTCTGGCTCCAAAGGCTGCATTTTTAGGCACTACACATAGGGATGGTTGCAAGAAATAAAAATCGAATTTGCCCTTGGTTTACTCTCTCAAGGAAAACAAGGAATGATTGGTTATATAGATTTATCTGTCTGTTATAAAAATACAAATCCATCTGGATAAACAGATGCTTCTCTGTGCCTAAACTTGAAGAGGAACTGATGGTTGAAGTAACTAGTGCAAGAATGAGCAAGATTTTCCACCGTGTTATTACAGAATATCTAGAAAAGAAATCCAGTCTGGAAAACAAAAGGGAGCAATGAATCATTCCTAGAACTCATGAAGCGTGGCTTTTCAGAGAAATCTTCAACTTCTCATGGGTAAAGGTGGATAGAGACTTGTTTCCTTACTAAGAATAGGGGGACGTTGCTGGCTATAGCCCTAGCCATTTTCCCATTCTTCTCTTAATGATCAAAAACTACTGCCGAGGTCAGAGTGGAGCAGAGGAACAGAGTTAAACAAAATCTCTTTGGCGAGATCATTTCTTCCAAAGGGACTTGATTAATCTAATAATGTTGCACATTAAATCAATTTGCACTAAGAAAATGAAAGCCACACATGGTGATATATAGCCTATGGGAGCTCCCCAAATGAACCCCAAGCCCCAGCCAATGTTTTAGTCTCTTGCTACTTCTTTTATTTTACACAGAAAATTAAATTTTAGCGTTGAGTTCTATTTTCGTTTAGAATGTCTATTAAAAGTCTGGCTGTAATATTTATGAATTCCAAAACAAGGCCACTAGGACACGTGTCTACTAAAAGCAAGTCTCAGTTACAGATCTGCTAAGCAGTTCCTCAGACGTTAACAACAATAATTTTAAAATCATGATGTAAAACTAACAGATGTTTAAATTGGAAGAGCAAAAGCAACAAAGGAGAATACATTTTTTAAAGTATTACAATACAATTTCTTTAAGTGCTTTAGAATACTTTTTCTTCCTGTGACTTTGATCTTGGAGTTAGAGGGTAAAGAATTGGGTTCAACGATATGTTCATCATCAGATTTTATTATAAAACCTTCAGGAAGATATTTAAAGAAAAAGCTCAAATATTAAGAGTATGTTAAAGTCTAAACTGTGAGCAGGTAAAGAATCTTTTATCACCACAAAATGAGTCTTCTGGCCAAAGATTATCTGCTGGATTCCAAGTTTTTGTTTGTTTGCTTTTAGTATGTATAAGAATTTTCTTATAAATCAACTTGGGATGGAGTGGGTAGAAAGAGATGGAATGATTTACTCTTGAATTGTTAATGGTCAATGCCAAGCAGGGATAAATAATGATAAAAGACATAAAAGATAAACCATCTCATAAATAATAAAGTCGGCTAATGGAGAAGCAGGATTTAATTTGAAAAAAGACTTAGTTTTTCATACTATTTTCCATAACACGTTACTCTCCGCCATTTACCCATTAGTTAAAGTTAAAACTGAAGAACATTGTCGACCCTTAAAGATTCAAATATGTTGACAAAGACGAATGAATCAGAACCTTCTGTTAAAATTCACCACAGATACTCAGGTCCAGCTTTGTGAGATGATCTTTGTCTTTTTCCCTGGATAAATTTTGTGAAAGCATAACATCTTGCTGAGCACTAACTTTCAAACTGCAACATCTGTGTCATTAAATGTTTATATTGTTCCCCAAACCCAAAGCAATGGAAAGGATAAATAACAGAGTGGGAGAGAGAGAAGCCGAAGAAATGGAAAAAAACAGAGTCTTTCTTCACACTTTCTGAAGTCTTAAAATATCACCCCATCTAACATTCTCACAGTAGCAAACCTTTCCTCTTCCCTTCTTGCCTCCCTTTATGCTGACCATCTGGAAAGGGGGGCTTCGTTTATTCACCCAGGACTGGACTCTGTCAAAAGTTTCTGTTCTTTTACTTATTTCCGGGCATAAGAAGCAGCTTATGCAAAGGCTGGTCTTGGGATTGTAGAAGTCTTGTTGATTTCTGCCAGCAAACTGACTTCTTCCTAAAACTTTTTAAAATCTCTTTCTTATATAAAGAAAGAAAGATGCTCATTTAAACTACAGACATAGGGAGAAAAATGAGGTGAGACGGTGGTGATATAGAACAAGCTGATGAAAAAAATACATCGTTTTCTGTTTGTTCAGTTCTTAATGGGTTTTGCTCCTCAATTGAGTTAATTTAGTAGCATTTTCTGTGTCACTGGACTGGCTTAATCAGAGGGGATTTAGGTGCAATAGCACAGTGTGCTTCACAGTGTGTATGTGTGTGTGTCCATAAGTGCGTGTGGTACAATGGTGATTTTTATACTGTAGAAAACGGCTGAGCTAAAAATCTTTCTGCAAAAAAAAAGAGGGCATGGTTTTCTTCTAGTTAACTTTCAAAGGACCTGCTCTGTCATCTGGACCCAGAGTTAAGGTGTCCCACCAAGACTTTGCAGGGCAGACCTGCCTGGGTCCATTTCTCACTCCGCCTCCAGAATGGCACAACGCCAAATATTCTCTCGGTAATCACATGCACTATGTAGCTTTCAGTTTTCTCTATCATTTACCTCCACAGACCTTTTCAAGTGTTGTTTTTCTGGCTTTGCTCACTTTTCTGCCATGCTCCAGAATGTCTTTGCATGATATTTGTGCTATAAAAGAATGCCAGATTAGAAAATCAAAATCTTGGAACCAAAGTTATAGATCCGGGCACCACAGAGAGCCAGCATATAAGGGTGTTTTTTCTAATGTTTTGTTGCCACCAAGGCATATTATTTCTTAAAACAGAAGTACAATTCTTGAAGATTATAATGTGATTCAGCCTTTTGTTATTATCTTTTCCTGTGATAAAGATGTAAAATATACATTTTTAGACCCAACAACCTCGATTTTCACATATTTTTAAAATTTTTATGGATACCTAATAGTTGCACATATTTATAGAGTACATGTGATATTTCGATACCAGAAATTGTAATTATCAAATGCAGGTATTTGGGGTACCTATTGCTTTAAACATTTATCACTTCTTTTATTGGGAAGATACTCATTCTTCACTTCTAGCTTTTTTTTTTTTTTTTTTGAGACAGAGTCTAGCTCTGTCTTCCAGGCTGCAGTGCAGTGGCAGGATCTTGGCTCACTGTAACCTCCACCTCCCAGGTTCAGGAGATTCTCCTCTCTCAGCATCCTGAGTAGCTGAGACTACAGGCACATGCCACCATACCCAGCTAAATTTTGTATTTTTAGTAGAGATGTGGTTTCACCATGTTGATCAGGCTGGTCTCAAACTCCTGACCTCAGGTGATCCTCCTATCTCAGCCTCCCAAAGTACTGGGATTACAGGTGTGAGCCACTGCACCTGGTCAATATAAACTACTTGATTTTGAACTTGACTTTCATATTTAATAGGTTCATGGTGAGTGTTCAATAACAGGATAATTGAATTAAGGAACATAGTCTGAGTATATATGGTAGGCCTCACCACAGTGCCTTTTGGAAAGGATCAACTTTTGGAAGGTTAAGTTTCGTCTTTAAAAAAATTTTTATTATAATGGATAACTCATGTAATATACCACAGTCAAATGAGAGAAATTGGACTACCCATCACCTCAAGTATTTACCATTTCTTTGTGTTTGGAGCATCCCAATTCTGTTGTTTTTGTTATTTAAAAACATAGAATAAATTATTATTAACTATAGACACCCTCTTGTGTGACTGAACTGATTTTTTGAGTTTGGTATATGAAAGCTTTAAACCAAGACAATGCCTATGAGTTGATAAAAGGGATAGAGGACAGAGATTATCTTGGGAAAGAAGAGTATGGTGGTCACCAGTCAAGAGTTTCAGAACCTTGGATGATGAGATGGGGTTTCAGGAATGGGTCTTGGGCCAAAGGTGGAAGACAGTAAAAGCCAGAAACCAGGCAAAAAGTCCAGTTAAACACGTGGGTTACTCATTATGGAGAAAAGGTGGAAAGTTGAAGCATGATGCTTTCTTAGGTTTCTAAGGCTTAATGTTCTCACAGACGTATCAGATAGCATTCCTCCAGCTGCATCCAACAATGCTCTCTTTTATTGATTCTAGTTCTGGATAAAACTGAGTTACCTTTGGCAGATCCAGAATTGCTGCAATAGAAAGGAGGGGAAAGGAGAGGACCAGAAAAGATTCAAAGTACAAGATGTGCTCTTAGGTGTAGGTCTTAAGTGGCTCTGAATCCCATTCCTGAAATCATGGAAATTACTGAGTCCCCCTCCTTTTATTAAAAATATATGGTAATGGCTTCAAACAACTCCAAACTATATACACATTTTATAATGATAATTTATTTCAAAATCTTAAATACTGACTGAATATTCAAATAGGTAACTAAGGCCTGTCTTTGGCATTTTATGTGTTATCTTTGGTGATGCTAAGTGTTTGATTTCAATTTGGTCAGTTTCAATAAACTTTTCAGTCAATTTGGGGACGCTTATGATTCAGTCATACCTTAAAATAGTAAACCATGTAGGTAGGTATAAAACATTTAGCCATCGAATTTACTTAACCTTATTATCATTGTTATTTCATGTGGTTAGTGTTCAATAACACTTAGAATATTTTAGAAAATGAATTGACTACATAATTATTTAACATATTATTGTATATGAGTCCAGAAGATCTCATCATGAAGTGTATAATATGTCTGTGATTACTATACTTTGTGAGAAAGATATCTATTATTATTCTATGTCTAGAAACCTTAGGTCTCTAGATTACATGACAAAGATATGGAATATATTTTTGTAAAATTCTAATGAAATGGTGTGAATTTCCTAAACTAAGAGGAACACATAATCTCAGTGTTAGTTTCCAACAGATTTCCATTTATTAGCCTATTTGGTATGTTATTTATAAATATGATCTCTATATGACTCAGTTTTTAATCACTACAACTATCAATGACAATTTTTGAAAGGTTTGAGAAATTCCATGATTCCAGAAAGACAGAAACGAGAGAAAAATAACTACCTCTAATATCAATCCAAAGTTTATATGTGAAAAGTAACAACTAACTCTTCATCCTGAATAAAGCAGAGATTACTGTAAGTAACAAACAGAAGACCTTGAGTAATTGAAGAAAATTATGTTATTTTAGAGGACATGACAAAAATCTTACCCAGGGCCATATTTTACGATCCCTATTTTTTCAGAGAATAATGTATAAAGGTCCATGACCCATTTGAGGTAAGTTAACTGAATGGTTACTAGCCTAGGGGAACATCAACTAGAAGCCCTGTGAGGTCTTTTATGACCCTGTGAGTCTGTGAAATGTTGTAGTTAATTCTCTGCTATCACCTGAAACACATAACTAAATGTATTTGCTGGCTAGATTCCCTCTTTCTGTCAATGGTACCACCATTCTTCTGACCACCCAGGCTCAAAATTTTGGAGTTACTTTTCATTCTCATGGCTTCCTACAGCTTAACCCAGTCATTTGCTAACTCTGTTCAATCCTTTGATATCTCTTTCCTATCCAAGCCTATCTTCCTTGTCCTTTGCAAGATCCTAATTCAAACACATTATCTTTTTATGCCTGTTCAGTGGCAGGATCCTTGTAAATGGACTCTTTTTCCATCCACGTAGCCCTGAATTCCACCAGTAGATCAACCTTAAGCATAATTTTGATCATTGTTATTTGTCTTCAGTGTCTCTGCTTTGCGTTTATCTGTGTGGCACAAGCTGGTGGTGAGTTCAGCCACAAAAGGGTAATGTGATTAAATACATTTTGAAATTATGGCCTGCCCTAACCTCTTTAAGAAATTCACAATGCTCATTAGCATAACAATGCCTTGAAGAAATCTCCCAATAGAAAACAAAAGTTCATTTTACTTAACACAATCATTTCTCAAATTAGTTGAACATGAAAACCTGTGGTTTTTTGTTAATTACATAAACATTATTAACATTTCTCAGATTGAATATTTTAAAGGACATACATACTTTGGAAAACATTCATGAGTATCATAGCATTTCAACTCCTTAGCCTGACACCTTTCTTCATAATGATGTCTCTGTTGTCCAATCTTATATTCCACTACTTTTATATTCCACTACTCCTCAGTGCACGTGATCATCACCAGGAAGACCTGTCCATTCTTCAGTCTGTTCTCTCTGACCACTGTTATTGTCCCTCCATTAACCTTTTTTTTTTTTTGCAATGGACTCTCACTCTGTCGCCCAGGCTGGAATGCAGGGGTGTACTCGGCTCACTGCAACCTCTGCCTCCCAGGTTCAAGTGATTCTCCTGCCTCAGCCTACTGAATAGCTGGGATTACAGGGGCCCACCACCACGTCTGGCTAATTTTTTGTGTTTTTAGTAGAGACGGGTTTTCACCATGTTGGTCAGGTTGGTTTGAAACTCCCGATCTCAGGTGATCCACTCGCCTCAGCTTCTGAAGTGCTGGGATTACAGGTGTGAGCCACCTTGCCCTGTCCAGTAACTTTTATTCATTAATTTTAAGAAAACATCATATTTTGTCCTTCTAGAACCAATTCAAGGCCAACTCTTTTTAAAAAATTTCAGTAGTTTTGGGGGTACAGGTGGTTTTTGATTACACGGGTAAGTTATTTACTGGTGACTTCTGAGAATTTAGTGCACCTGTCACCTAAGTAATGTACACTGTACCCAATATGTAGTCTTTTATTCCTCACTCCCCTCCCAACCTTCTCCCCATCCCCTGGAATCCCTGAAGTTGAATACATCATTCTTACACCTTTGTGTCCTTACAGCTTAGCTCCTACTTATAAGTGAGAACATACAATATTTAGTTTTCCATTCCTGAGTTACTTCACTTAGATTAATGGCCACCAGCTTTATCTAAGTTGCTGCAAAAGACATTTCATTCTTTTTTATGGCTGAGTAGTATTCCATGGTGTATATATACCACATTTTCTTTATCCACTGGGTTGATGGGCACATAGGTTGGTTCCATATCTTTGCAATTGCAAACTGTGCTGCTACGAATTTGCATGTACATGGGTCTTTTTCATATAATGCCTCCTTTTCCTTTGGTTAGATACTCAGTAGTGTGATTTCTGTATCAAACGGTAGTTTTAATTTTGGTTCTTTAAGGAATCTCCATATTGTTTTTCTTAGCGGTCTTACTAATTTGCATTCCTATCAATTGCCAACTCTTTCTTGAAGACTTTGTAAAGCTCCAGCTTCAAAAAGTAGATCATCTAAAAGAAAAAAAAAAAGGTAGATCAGTCTCCCATGACATGTGGGCCACAGCAGTTATAACACTCATAGAGTAATTCCAAATTCATTTAACTCAGTGTAGCAATAGTCTATTAAGTATCTTCTGGTTACAAGGCACTGGTGATAAGGAAATAAATTCTAGCGTGTTTCACACTAAACTGTTCATGGGGTATTTGTAGAATTGCAGCTATTGCTGTAATAGTGATATACAAAGTACTAGAGAAACCCAGTTTATTCTGTTTGGGATTTAGGGATGGTGGCTCATCTAAAACTACAGAAAGGGGGTCTCTGAGCCAGCCCTGAATTTAATTAAAATATTAGATAATTGTTACTATTAGACAATTATGGTTATATGATATCCCCATGCTGAACTCGCAAGGTATATTCCCTCACTGGGCTTTCTGAGGCAGCTTTCTCAGTCACCATCATTATTAACTACGATTCCTCATCAATTTGAGAACTATTATTAAATAACTCTTCAATTACTCATTCTTCAGGCTATATAAACCCAGTTCATTTTAGCTTTTCTCAGACGTCTGATTTCCTAAGCCTTTAATCATCATTTTGTTTCTTTGAACTCCCTCCAAAGTTTCCATTCCCTTCTTTACTTAATTCTGGATACTATGCTGGATAAACAGCATAGGAATCTCATGGACAACCATACCAAGTGGTAAGGTTTGATTTAGTTCAGCACCTAACTCACAAATACTTATTCAGAATATTCCCAGCCCTGTAGTGTAAAACTTGGCTGAGGATCAAAAGTGTTTTAATGGCCTGTTCATACAGCATTACATGAGGGTGATGATTTTTTAAAAATTCTTCTGGGCATACTATTAAACTATAGAAACCCCCAAATAAGTACATCTACCACAGCACCAGATATTTTAAAGCTATTTATGATTTCCACTATTTTATTGTTTAAATAAATATGATATAGTAAAAATAGTTAAGATGTATATGTATGTGTGTAGGTATACACTATGCTAAACACATATTTAATATCTAGTTATATAAAAATAAAGGCATGTAATAATTATTTTTCCACAGGGTTTAAGTTGTGTTATTGTTGTTAAGCAACAATGGCATATTTCTTACTAATCAATAGAGAGGAAAAGTAAAGTTCACCCTTAATTATAGATGAGCATCCCTGAATTAAACAGACTTTAATATCATAAATCTGTAGTAGCACAATTGGCAAAAAGAAAATAAATTTCACTGATGAAAGAAAAAGAATTAGCCCAAGAGCAGATTTCTTAAAAACAACCATAGAGATCAGAAATCAGCAGAATCTTCAAAAGAAAGTAATTGGGAAAGTAACCGTCGGACTGGAATACTCTACTAAGTTAATCCATCATTAAGAAACAAGGATAAAATAATAATATTTGCAGATAAGAAAACAAATTTTCCACTAATAGACTAAATGAAAAATATACTTCAAGGAGAAGAAAAATATTTCCAGGAGGAAATTCAAGATGTAAAAACAAATGTTTCTTTTTTTTAAAAAAAGGTGAACATGTATTAAATCTAAACAAACAGTATTTGGTTTGAAGCAATAATACTAATGCTACCATTTATAAAAATAAGTAATTTTTAAAGGATGGTAGTAAAACACAGGAAATTGATAGCATGTAAATTGGAGGATATTAAGTCCTTATGAGATTGTTATATTGTTGTATGAAAAAAGGTAAACTTCTTTCAAGATCAATCAAAAGTAATAATTATAAATGGAAATGATGCATAAATATAGATACAATGGAAATGTTTCAAAGGATGCAGTGAATGTCTCTTTTTCAATAAATTTGAGAATTAGATAAAATAGATAATTTTGTAAATACTAGTACTTAAGGGGACTCTCTGGGAAAGCCTTAGAAATAGACTTTAAAATTTGCACATATTAAAATACAATCACAAAGAAAATACAGAGAACACAGTGTTTTTTAAGTTTTCTCAAAATTTCAGATATAAGATTATACCAAACTTACTCAAATCTTCCAAAGAATAGACAGCCTAAATCTCAACTCACTCTATAAATCCAGTATACTGTCAATGTTAAAGCCATATAAGAAAAGTAAAAGAAGGAGAAAAGAAATGAAAAAGTTCATTTATTCATGAACTGGGTTGCAGAAATTCAAAGAAAATACTAGCCATCTGGATCTGATGTTGCATAACAGAGATTAGGCTACCATCAAACTAGATTTAATCCAGGAATACAAGGGTTGTTTAACATCTTGAAATCTGTAAATTCACCTACCTGTACAATATGGATTAAAAGTAACTGAGACACACAGAGATTAAGGCAGCTTCCCCGAGACTCGGATCCACTGAGTGCCCAAAGTGAGTTTACATGGGAAAGATTAAATAGTAACTGTCTCCCATGAGAAATATGAAAATTACATGAAATAAATTATGTAAGGGACACGGGCTGATATCTGCAAAATGATCTATTTATTAGAATAAAAAACAGTATTCTTTAAACTATTCTATTTTCCCCTGTCTTTCTCCTGTCTTCATCCTTCACCAAACCTCTTCGGTTTGTAGAATCGCGGGCTTGGAAAAAAGAGAGAGTCATTGTAGGATTGGCCTAAAAGGAGTGATCTACCTATCTATTAGATTTTAGACAATGTGGAGGTTCTTTAACTCTGTTTGTTGGGGTTTGAGAGGGGCAGGACAAAAAGGGAAACAGAAATTTGGAAGCAATAGTCAAGTGACAAAGTACATCAAACATGCTTAATTCTGATACACAGAGTGATCTAACAGAGGGGTCTTTCAAATAACTTGAGCTGAATATTATATTTGAATGGTTCCAGATCACCGTAATGGAATCAGAATATGTTTTGCACCTTGATTTTAAATGTGTTACCTTTTTACTGCCTTGTAAGTAAATCATAGAATCACTTTTTAGTGTCACTTTACATTTATGAGTATTTTTTAAAAACCCCTCTGCTAATGCCTGGAATCCCTCCATTCAGAGTTAGAGTCATGATCAGATTTAGCCAGTTGATACCAAGGCAACTGCCTGTGTGTTTTCTTTAACCGTATCACGGGATGCCAGCACACAGCTTAAGAAACAGTCAGGAAAATGAGGCCTGTTTTTTGAGGGGCTGATTAAGCAAGACAAAGTCAATTAACATCTGATTCCTCACAGGTTTCTCCAAGCAAATTGTTCCAATTACCCAAAACCCGTGAGCAAATTGTGAGGTCATTTTAAAGGGGCAGTCATGACTCTCTTGACATGGTCCTGCCACTGGGCTGTCAGATTTTCGGAGTATAGACTGATTAAAGAGCAAATTTAAACATGCAAATTTTGGTGCAAGAATGTTCCTTTATATAGTAACAATGTCTTTATGAAAGTAGAACTCTATTTTATTTCAAGTGCATTTCAAATGCAAGTGTGTATCTTACATTTTTAAGTGTATTGCTTTTATTTAAATATAAAAATAAATGCACCATCTTTGCGAAGTGTGTTTAGTATACATGTTGTCACAGCCAGAACATTTTACAACACTGTGGAATAAAAGATAGACTCCACTGTTACTGTTTACAGTCTGTAATAGGCAACATAAAAACAAAGCCCACATTAGTTATGTAGACGGCATACTTTTATGAGCCTATTAAACTTTGTTTTCCTAGGCCATTTAGTCATTTCAAAATAAAGCCTAAACAAACTAACCATATATTTACTCAGTTTGTCACCAAGAGTTAAGATTTGATCTCACTGATGGTCATTGATGCAGAGCTGCAGAAATTTCTTTATCATGTTTATTGAAGAAATTACCAAGAATCAAAATGGAATGGGCCAGCAGATAGGATGTGACGAGATTCTTTCTTAAAGTGAATGTGTTTTCTTTCTTTCTTTTTTTAAATTATGCTTTAAGTTCTGGGGTACATGTGCAGAACATGCTGGTTTGTTACATAGGTATACATGCACCATGGTGGTTTGCTGCATCCATCACCCCATCATCTACATTAGGTATTTCTCCTAATGCTACCCCCTCCCCCTAACCCCTCACCCACTGCTATCCCTCCCCTAGTCCCCCATCCCCCGACAGGCCCGGGTGTGTGATGATCCCCTCCCTGTGTCCATGTGTTCTCATCGTTCAATACCCACTTATGAGTGAGAACATGTGTTTGATTTTCTGTTCTTGTGTCAGTTTGCTGAGACTGATGGTTTCCAGCTTTATCCATGTCCCTGCAAACACATGAATTCATCCTTTTTATGACTGCATGGTATTCCATGGTTTATGTGGTGCCACATTTTCTTTAATCAGTCTGTCATTGATGGGCATTTGGGTTGGTTCCAAGTCTTTGTTAGATTGTGAACAGTGCCGCAATAAACATACGTGGGCCCGTGTCTTTATTATAGAATGATTTATAATCCTTTGGGTATATACCCAGTAATGGGATTGCTGGGTCAAGTGGTGTTTCTATTTTTAGGTCCTTGAGGGATCGCCACACTGTCTTCCACAATGGATGAACTAATTTACACTCCCACCAGCAGTGTAAAAGTGTTCCTATTTTTCTACATCCTCTCCAGCATCTGTTGTCTCCTGATTTTTTAATGATTGCCATTCTAAGTGGTGTGAGATGGTATCTCAATGTGATTTTGATTTGCATTTTGCTAACTTCCAGTGATGATGAGCTTTTTTTCATATGTTTGTTGGCTGCTTAAATGTCTTCTTTTGAGAAGTGAATGTATTTTCAGTGCCACCATGTGAACGTTCAGAAAGAATCAGTAATGTTGTTGGACTTAGGATAAATTACATCTCCACCAGGAAAGGGGAAGGAGTTATAACTTTGTCTCTTTGATTTTAAATTTTTGCACATGCAATATAACTCAAATGATGCTTGATGTTCATGACTTTTAAAAGGATACAAAACAGGTAATGTTTAGCCGGAATGGTGAATGACTGAAAGGGAACATTATATGGAGAATATATTCGAAGTAATAGGATTGTTTAAAGTTGAGAAAACAAGTCAGTTAGCCTCAAATATTTGAAAGAATGATGTGTGATGGGATCAGTCATATTCCACGGGTCTCTCGGGATATGTTGGGGTCCTCTCTCATATTAATGTATGAAAATGTCTTACCTCATTAGTGACTTTCCAATTTATGACTTTAATTTATATGCTATGCTTTTCTTCCAAGTATGACATTTTTAAAGAAATTAAATGTAATATTATTATATGTTGAGTAAAAATAATTTGTATATATTGTGTGTCTTCTCTGTGCAAGACATTATACTGGATGATGGGGATCTATTTACCTTATTTCATGCTTACAAGAATTCTGTGCAGTAAAGATTGTTATTTGTATTATGAGCATTAGAGAAACATGGTTGAGAGTGTTTACATAACTTTTCCAAAGACACACTACTATTAGAGCCAATATTGAAACTAGTTTTCTGTTGACAGACCATTGTTTTCCATTTTTCTTATACTATACAGTAACAGTCAATGCTTATAGTATTTTTTCCAAAAGTTATTTGTTTAGTAAATATTTATTAAGCATCTATGATATACCACATACTGTTCTCAATGTGGGCAATATAAAAATACAATCAGATTGAGGGCAAACCATCTACTAGTAAGTGTATTAAAGAAAGACCTTGAAAGTGATACATTGAATGGAAAAAACAGAGGATGGTGAAAGAGGCCTGGAGGTTTGGGTGGGAGAACTTACAGTTTCAAATAGTGTGATCTAGGTGGGCTTCCTGGAAAAGATGACATGGATGTAGACACGAAGGAAATTGGTTAACTACGTGGCTATCTAGATGTACAGTATCCCAGTCAGAGGGAGAACGATACGTGGACACTAAAGGTGAGAGTCGGCCAAACATTTAAAGGAAACAGACACAAGGCCAATAGGGTCAAATAAAGCAACACAAAACTTTTGATTTTTACAATGGAAATTTATGTGATTGAACTATGACCCCTATGAAAATTCACGTTATACAAGGTACTGTTTTACCCATTGAAGAATGGGCATTTCTTGGAAATTTATTTAATATTCACACATTCAACAAATGTTAATTGAGCATATACTATGAGCTACCATTCTGAGTTATGGGATACATTAGTGAAAACAAATGCCAAAGATTTATGTTCTCATGTACATAACTAATAACCATGAACAAGCAAGGTGTATTTCAATAATTTAAAATAGATTTATGGTAAAAACTTAGTATCATACATCATATGAATAAGTAAAAAATCTCTATATATATGTCTAAGATAATTAATACTTGGAAAAACCCACTTGACATATATAATAATAAAATAGGTTCATATATTACAAATATATATACACATCTATCATACATATGAGGCATACACACATTATTATTTTTTCCTTAAGATAATTCCCTGAAATCTATTTGTCTTGGGTCAAAGGGCATGCATACTCTTCTGAGCTCTAAAAACAAATTTTCCAATTTTCCTGCAGAACGTTTATGCCACGTTCATTAGGTTTGGAGACTGGAGATTAGAGGGAAAAATGTTATTTTATAGGAAAAACTTGCCTTCACTATTTAATTCATAAAACATGTAAGCTGGATGTTGGGATGGGAGTAAAATGCAGTTTAATCAATTGATACAATCAGCTTTAAGCTATTCTTCTAAAAGGTGATTTATAATCTTAAGCTATATTGAGCAATGTCATAATAATTATTCAACTAATAAAAATAAACAGTTACCTGGAACAGTTTCGGTTTCAAATTGCCTGCATGCTTATGGCAGTTTTTCTCCTTAGAATCTTTTTCTTTTGTTCTGATGTTTAAATAATGATTAGATGCACAACTAGGAAGGAAACTGGAAGACTGTTACTTCAAGAGAAGCCTAACGAGGGTATCACAGTTTCCATCAAACTTGAGATTTGACTTAGACACACAATCATCCTGTTTAAAATGCACAGTGGGGCCGGGTGCAGTGGCTCATGCCCGTAATCCCAGCACTTTGGGAGGCCAAGTGGGCAGATCACAAGGTCAAGAGAGTAAGACCATCCTGGCCAACATGGTGAAACCCCGTCTCTACTAAAAATACAAAAATTAGCTGGGCATGGTGGCACGCGCCTGTAGTCCCAGCTACTCAGGAGGCTGAAGCAGGAGAATTTCTTGGACCCTAGAGGTGGAGGTTGCAGTGAGCTGAGATCGTGTCATTGCACTCCAGCCTGGTGACAGAGCGAGACTCTATCTCAAAAAAAAAAAAAAAAAAAAAAAAGGCACAGTGACAGGGGAATAGACTGAATGACCATATTGATCCCAGGTAGCCAAAAAGTTTATAAAATTCAATGACTTGTTCGCTTGTACTGAAGAGGGCTATCAACAAATGTTTCACTCTAGCTAACAGCCACAGGATGCTAATTTAATGTTCACTCTAGCTAATAGCCACAGGACGCTAATTCAATGTGTGATTGACCAAGAGCAAAGCAACAGAGTTACCTGTCTGTGATTTTCATCATTGCTGGGCTGAGTCTTCCATCACTGGTTTTGGCCTGAGGACCACATTCCGCTTCAATATTTCTAAACCACATTGGCACTTCCTATCGGTTCCACCTTAATACTCCAGCTATCACCTCAATAGTTCATATAAAGTTAATTAAGGCTATCCAAAATGGAGCCTCTCCAGGACTGTATCTCTTAAGCCTCCATCAAAACTGCCTTGTCATAAAGTAGACAGAAGAAACTAGCATGTTAATAAGAAGAAAAAAAATCTGTCCAACTTCTAATAGTCTTATGATTCACCCTCCAATGGCTCAGAGGCCTTTCTGGACAACAGTGATTGCCATCTGGTTTCTTTGGGGATGATAAATTCTGCAGTAAACATGACTTTGGTCCTCTGTCCCTGTAAACCCAAGACACAAATATTGTGAGTCAGATGTTCCTAGCCAACAACACAACGGCTCCTGGGCTCAGGTGCTCATTTGACACAGCCCATGCCACCCAACTTCAATTTTGCCTGGGCTACATTTCTTTTGGAGGCACTACAGATTTTTTTTAGCACACACACGCACACACACACATGATTTTTTTTTCAAGGAGGCAGAGGCATCCAGCCAAATAAACTACGTTAAGCAGTGGGTTCCATTTTAGGTGTTGACAGTGTATAATAAATCCAGGCCTACCTAACATTTACAGGAACGTTATAAAATGAGTGAAATGGCATGAGCTGGTTGCCAGGCCAACCAGACAAACACAATAAACAGGCAGCAGTGACAGGAGTAAGTTACACCATCTCTCCGGTCTGAAATATATCACTTTACATTAGTCTTTGACCACTTTGAAAGCTCTTTGTTTTATATTTTTCAAAATGCTCTTTTACAGCATAGATTACCATTAAATCTTTTCAGATGAGGAAGTTTCTTTTTTCCCCCAAACTTACATACCTCTTAGAAAGTGAACATTTATTTTTATTTTAACCCTAATTAAAAAATAAATTCAAGTCTTAGGAACAGTGTTGAGGCTCAAATCCTGAAGGTCCCTTCTGGCAGATTAAAAAGAAAAGAAATCCCCAGACTAGAAAGAAAATAAACAATAACAGTAGTTAGTACACTTAGTTGGTTTAAAATGTTCTGTTAAAATAGCAACATTTTGCGGTGCTATTTAACTCTTTAAAAGTGAGTCTGAATTCTTAAGTACCTTTTCCCCTAATGGAGAATACATTTTAATACAAGCATAGAGTTATAGAACATCATAGCAAAAAGCATGTTAGAAATCATTCGGCACAACTTCCCTGTTGACACAGAATAAAACAGAGATGGTTTAGAATTGAATTTATTAAAGATAATGACATATTATTTGTGTTATTTATCTATAAAAGGATTTATTTTTATTCCTTTAGTCAATATTCTTATAAATAAAAGATGCTCTATTGCACTCTGTACCTTGAGCAACGAAGTAAAGTAGAATAATTTAGAATTTTCCATATAAAATGAAATAAAACTGTAATTGCAAAAAATATATAGATACCTTTAATACACAGTTTAATCAAACTTGTTTGACTCATGCAAAACATTGCCAGATTATTAACTATTCTCTCAAAGGGTGTACTGTGAATAGGGTAACTGATGATTAGTTTGCCCAAAACTTTCAAGTTTTAGCTGTGAAAGTCCCATGTTTCCAAAAACCCTCAGCGCTGGGCAAACAGAGATTATGACTTAACTACTTGTGAAGGTAATTTATGTTTTTCTTATTGTTTTATAACATATTTCATAAAAATGTGTAAATTATTCTGAGGAAAAGTTTGCCCTTAAGTGAGATAAGTTCTTAGATAATGGTTCACTTGTTTGTAATCAGTAGCCTCTACATATGTGAAATCTATTTTATCCAGCCAGTGTGGTGTTTTTAGTATAAGAGACTTAGGATATAGTTAACTCATGCATCATGTTCAAGTTTTTAAATGGTAGTTACATCACTGAAGATATTTCACTACTGATAGAAAAGCTAGCCCAGTTTCCCATTGACTGGTTGGTTGTTTCTCTGCTTGTACTACCAGGACTTTGCTTTAAGGAAACAGAAAAAATAAAGAATGAGCAGGACAACAAGGTTAGAGGAAGCCTCCAGCCAGAACGTGGTTATAATATAACATACATTCCCAATTCTTCTTAGAAATGATAGCAGGCATCTCCAAAATTGATTGCTATTTAACTGTAGGTGGCACAGAATTTATTATATTGAGTTAAGAAAAGGCATTATTCTTGCTTTCTATGAGCAGAATTGTATGTCAACTCTACAGATACTTTAATCACTTTTCTAAATCTGTATTTTTGACATCTTCTATATCTACATGTAGCTTGAGATCCTGATAAATTACAGTTGGAAACAATTAAGATTTTCTGATGAAAGTATTTCTGATAAAGAATAAATACATACAATTATTTTATCAGCCACAGTTCTTTACTCTGTGTTACTGCCACACCCTTTGCCATGGAACTTTGCAATTTCTTTCTTTAAATAGGTGACATCTATAGAGCCTATTTGCTCACTCTGAATCTGTGACATATTTCAGTCAATAGATTGCTATAGAAGTGATGGTTCACTAGTTCCGAGCCCAGCCTACAGGAGTCATGAGCATTTCTACTTTCTCTACCTTTGCCATAAAAACATACCTGGCTCTCCTGCTAGAGATTGCGCAAACAGGCCCAGTAGCTATCTTAGCCCTGGCTGACAGCCATTTAATGGACAGATATATAAGTGGACCCATCTGAAACTAGAAATCCAGCCAGGTGAGTCCAGCCCATATCAACAACCAGCTCCAAGACTCACAATTTTGAAAATTCTTGCTGTCTTTTACCACATGGATTTTATATGATTTGCTACGTGGTATTCTTGGGACAATAGATAACTGGTATAATATTGAAAGTAAAGTGCCTTCATAGCCCACTGCTCTAAAAATAAACAGACTCTGTAAAGAGTTGTAAAGAGGTTTTGGTGTCAATACCTTCTAAAAATCTTAGGGTTTGATTGCAACCTTACTGAAGTCCATACTCCAAGCCACCTAATGCTCACATGCTTCTCCCTAGCTGCTTCGTGACCCTCCCTCAGGTTCTTGTACCTCATAATGTACACAAGTATTATGTCCACAAAATAAAGACAGGACGTACTTCCTTAGTGATCATATTGCATTAGTGCATGTCAGCAGTTAATCTCTTGATTTAAAGAATGCACGGAGCCTATTTCGGGGGCCCCATGGTATATTTATTTTTTCAGTTCTAAAATTTCACAAATGACTACCACAGCTAGAGCTAATTAATCAACTGGTTAGTTAATGTGTTATTACTAGAGTTGCATCCATGCCCAGCATAGTAGCTAGCTGGCAGGTTTAATCATGCATGCTGGAGAAATACTGCAAAAGGTATCCTGTGCATATTTTAGTAAATTTAATTTCTATCATATTACTGCTAACTGGCAACTGTCTCTGTTGACGCTATTCCATATACAGCATTCAGTGAATAGAGTTAAAACTTAAAACTTAATTTTCCTGATCTTTGATTATTGTCAGAAGTCTAGCACACAATAAATGGTTATTAAAGCAATAAAATAATTAAGGAAAAATGGAAAGAAATTATTCAATGCCCTATAAGAACAGATAACTTGCTTTCTTTTAATAACTAGGCATGACAATAAATGTAGTAATAAAAGATAGAAAATCATGTTAGAAATAGTGTTGGAAGGTAAGTACAAAATAAAACATCTTTGTTTCAGTAAGACCCAAGAGAATTTTGACAATTTACAAATAGACATTCTCCTTGGATCACAAAAGGCAAGACTATCGATCTTTCCATAACTTCATTGACATCAATCTTACCGTATCTTATGGCCATTTCCATGGCATAGCTTCAAACTAAAAACAAACAAACAAAAAACTAGATAAAACAGGTAGATACGCTATTGAACAACCATGGTTACTGCCAATCTTGACATCTAACCACAGAAAATAATCACCATAAGGGAATTAAAAATGATAAGAAAGACAATATTGAATGTTATAGACTATCCTGAAATATTGGAAACCTTATTTCCTTATTGCCAACTTTAACAGTACTTCAATGAAACAGTAAAGAAATAATGGTATACTAGTCTAAAATGTCTCAGCTATAGACATTTCTAAATGATCAGTCTTTGAGTAGCTGTCCACAGCTGAATAAAATTGCCTTAGTGCATGAATCACCCTTAGGTTTTATTCAAGTTCATTTCTATGTGTTATTTCCCTCAGCTACCCTTCCCAGTCCTTGCTCACCATGCTATTTGGAACTCTCTAAAGGAAGGGTGGGGTGAATCCCATGACTCTCTTGCCATTTTTAGCTGCCTGCAACCTTTCCTGGCTGCCACAATTTATAGACTTGAGCTCAGTGTCCTTGCCAAATAAGAAGCGTCTGGCTCATGAACCCTGAGGTGGACCCTTATTAAATGGAAATGTGTCCACTCCACCATATGAAAGCAGAGAAGGGGCTTGAAATGTCAATGTGTGAAAAGTCAAGGTTAATGGAGTGCAAGGTTTTTACAAGAGAACTACCACCCTGCAATGACTAATTAAACCGAGTGAGGTCCAGATGGCAAGCATCTTTAAAGATGCCAATTATAGATTCAAATGTTTTTGTGTGACACTGTTTTCCTAGAAAGATTAAGTAGTAATGATGTCTTGCTTTCAGTGTGAGACATCATTTTATTCCAACAGTGATCTGGCCAATGCCTGGCCTTGGCTGCACGTATGCACACAATTGATGATACCTGCATAATATGTCATGGGCATAGAGCAGACACCTTTAAAATTGATTTGTAGCCAACCTAGAAAAAGTGAGTGGATCTCTGGTGAAAAATCATATTTTTTGTTTTTGTATTACGAAACTCTGGCATGATTACCTGGGCTTGTTTTTCAACAATCGAATGAAAACATACTTACTGGATGTCCACTGAAGTCTTGTAAGTTTTACCATCTTAGCCACCTCCTAGAGGAAAAGTCATGAAATGGTTCAAGGACACAAAAGAAGGAAATAAAACTTCCAAAAACATGCAACCAAGCTGAATAAGGGTGAAAGATTTAAACCTGTTAGGGAAAGGGGGAAGTTTGAATGAGGTGAACCCAAATTCTTCCACGTTGGGATTGAGAAAAGTCAATCAACTGAGTCTCATATTAAGATAAATTTTTGTTTCTGTGTGAGATGGAGTCTTGCTCTGTTGGCCAGGCTTGAGTGCAGTGGCATGATCTCTGCTTACTGCAACCTCCACCTCCTGGGTTCACGTGATTCTCTTGCCTCAATCTCCCAAGTAGCTAGGATTATAGGCACTCACCGCCAGATCAGGATAACTTTTTTTTTTTTTTATTTTCAATAGAGACAGTGCTTCACCGTATTGGTCGGGATGGTCTTCATCTCTTGATCTCATGATCCACCTGCCACAGTCTCCCAAAGTGCTGGGATTACAGCTGTGAGCCGCTGCACCTGGCCTAGATAATACTTTTTAGCCTAATATTTGGCTCTATAGTCCTGTACAGGATGATTCTGAATATGATTTTAAAGTATTCTGTGTTCAAAACACCGTAACAAAGTGCATGAAACTGCATGTAAAGTGTTTCTTTATCACAGATGTCTCAGGTTCTCTACCTCACTATGGTGAACTCTGAATTTTGAGGGAAGAATGAAATATTGTACACTTAACCTCACAAACACACACACACACACACACAGAGTGTGCAAGCGCTTTCAGACTTTGTTTTTAGATTTAACATTTTTTAACAAATGTAGATTGAGTTCAATACTAAATAAGGTTTATGAGAAGAGGAAATATGACAAAATCTCTTTTAGGAGCACTAATCTGGCAAAGGAATCAGCATATCTTAGACAAAATTGATAGAACAATGAAACTAATGTTTTCTTCTCACTATAATCCTTATGTAGATGTTAAAAAAAAAGTGGGGAAGGAATGAAAAGGGAGACAGAGTTATTTAAGAGCAAAAAATCAATGGGTTTGTAGGACTTTCTGTAAGTCAGGAACAAAAAACAAGTCAAAGATAACTCTGAAGTCTCTGGAGAAAAAGTATTTCTAAACATTGGGATAGGTGAAATGGAGAGAAATCCGGTTTTGCATTTGTGGAGTTTTTTTTTTTTTCATTTGTACTTAGGTTCTGGGGTACATGTGCAGATCATGCAGGATTGTTGCATAGGTACACACATGGCAATGTGGTTTGCTGCCTCCATCCCCCACCGTCACCTACATCTGGCATTTCTCCCCATGTTATCCCTCCCTGACCTCCCCACCCCTCCACTGTCCCTCCCTTGGCTCCCCCCAAAAGACCCTAGTGTGTGATGTTCCCCTCCCTGTGTCCATGTGTTCTCATTGTTCAACACTCGCCTATGAGTGAGAACATTTGGTGTTTGACTTTCTGTTCTTGTGGTAGTTTCCTGAGAATCATGGTTTCCAGATTCATCCATGTCCCTACAAAGGACACAAAATCATCATTTTTTATGGCTGCATAGTATTCTATGGTGTATATGTGCCACATTTTCCTTATCCAGTCTATTCTCGATGGGCATTTGGGTTGATTCCAGGTCTTTGCTATTGTAAACAGTGCTGCTATGAACACACATGTTCATGTGTCTTCATAATAGAATGATTTATAATCTTTGGGTATATACCCAGTAATGGGATTGCTGGGTCAAATGGAATTTCTATTTCTAGGTCCTTGAGGAAGTAGTATGAAAATCTTTGAAGCTTTGAGTGTGGAAAAAATAACCTGGAGATATGTTGGTAAAATAGTGATTGAGTCTAGCAAAAATCATGCATAACTGTCGAAGAAACAAGATTTGGTTTATATATTAGAGTTCTCTACAGGGACAGAACTAATAAGATAGATGTTAAGGAGTATTGACTCAACTCAGACGATTGCAAGGTGAGATCCCACAATAGGTCATCTGTGAGCTGAGGAGCGAGGAAGCCAGCCCGAGTCCCAAAACCTCAAAAGTAGGGAAGCTGTGACAGTACAGCCTTCAGTCTGTGGTTGAAGGTCCAAGAGTCTCAAAGTTTAAAAACTTGGAGTCCAGTGTTCAAGGGCAGGAAGCATCCAGCATGGGAGAAAGATGGAGGCCGGAAGACTTAGTCTAGTCCTTCCACGTTCCTTGGCCTGCTTGTATCCTAGGGGCATTAGCAGCTGATTAAATGGTGTCCACCCAGATTGAGGGTGAGTCCGCTTTTCTCAGTCCACTGACTCAAATGTTAATCTTTTTTGACAACACCCTCAAAAACACACCCAGGAACAATACTTTGCATCCTTCTGTCCAATCAAATTGACTCTCAGTATTAACCATTACAGTTTAAAAGGAAGAAATGGAAGGCTTTTTATTTCAATAATAGACTTTTGGTCTATTTTGGTGCTAGACTGTATGGAAAGCAGGTAACAGAGATGACAGCTGAGAACAACTTAAATTCCAGAAGCACCTAAATGAATGACATCTACAGGTCAAGGCATGTGTAAGTACGAGTGTGCATGTGTGAAGCAGGGTTGCCGAAGACCAAAAGGAAACTTGAAAATGAGTTGACTTTTATGGACTATTAGTACTTTTATTACTATTAACATAGTAATGATTTTCGTTAAGATTACAGAGTACTTGTTAAAGCCCAGAAGATATTTTCCATACACAATTTTGACTAATTAACAAAAGAACCTTACGTAGGTATGACTTTCCCTTTATTAAATGATTTTATTTAGGTATAATATATATTTCTAAACATTTAGCCATTTTAAATGTACAACTTAATGATTTTAGCAGATTTACTGTACTATGTACAACTATCACCACAATATAGTTTTAGAACATTTTCTTCACCCTGGTAAGATCACGTATGCCCTTCATAGTCAGGGTACATTCTCACTTCCTGCTCCAAGCAACCAGTAATCTACTTTCTTTCTCTACACATTTTCAGCAGTTACCATGTTATCCCCCATTTTGCATCTGAGTAAATTTGACTTCATTGTTCACCTTGTTCTAAATTAAATTTCCCTTATTAGCAAGTCGTATAAGAAACAGAATGTCTTTGAAAATCATCGGAAAATAACAACAACAATAACATGAAGTATATGATTCCAGAAACCTAATGTGTACAGTATGGGAGATATTTCTCATAAGTTAGTTTTTTCCATGTTCAAAAGAAATAAACCAAGAGCTAAAAGATTGATGTGCCAGCATAAGAAGATAGATCCTATATGACATTTAGGGGGAATAAAAAGACTTGGTACCAGTAAGAAAATAAGTGAGGTTTCACTGTTGGCTGAGCCTTCAGACACCACCAGCCTGGCTAGGTGAGTTTGTGGAAAACTGTATTTGGCGGTCTCTGGGTGAAACCCTGATAGGCAATTCGGTTTCAGAGACAGTCAGTGTGGTCAGCTAGGAATTTGGATTTGTCCCACAGTTTGAAAGGGGGGGTGGGTGCAGAAATTGACCACATGGAAATTGGCGTTCAGAGAAATTGCATCTGGAAGGAAAACTTTCCAGGCTGCTGAAGGCTTAAAATGTCAAATTGTTTGAAAAACAAACACTGTGACATAAGAGGTATATGCAATGAAATCTTCAACATGTTCCCAGCAGAACAGTATATGGTAGTTGACTCAATGAACCTATCCTCCAACTTCCAAATACTGGCCTAATAACCAAAATAAGAAGTAGAAATGTTAACTGTGAGATTTAAGAATAGGATTTGAAAAACCAACCTCACAGACTATATTTGCGCTTAGCTCTTATTCATATGATAAGGATCGGATGTCCTCCTCCGTTGGGCTCAATCTTTTTGCAAATGACTAAGTCTCCTGCACCTGGTAAACGTGCATTCCTAAACTTTGAAAGAAATAGTCTACATATTCTATATATATTGAAGATTAAGCCTCATGGATGATGAAAAAATAGGGTTCGGACGGAGGTAATCTGTTCAAAATTATTGTGACAAGGGAATATTCCCCAATGAGCTGATAATCCAGTCTATAAAATAGCAATTGGACATTAAAGGTACAAATCAAGCTGGCAAGAAGAATGAGATAGTAAATCTTCAGGGAATTTTAAAAACAGTCTGATTGTATAAAGTATAAAAGTGAACTCTTATTCGCTCAGAAGATATTTGTGGTTCACTGGTAGGCCACTTGGAGCTTCTATTGTGGTTTCTTTATTCTCTCTCATCCTTAAAAAATGTGATGAGTGTAATAAGCTTTACATCCATTTTCAAGGCTCAGTGCAAAAGAAGTCTACCCAGTTCTTACCTGGTAAATGTCCCTTCTGCTTCTGAAAATTTCTTTTATTCCTTAACCCATTGCCTTAGTGTACTAGTCCATTCTCACACTGCTAAATACAAAGAAATATCTGAGACTGGGTAATTTAGAAAGAAAAAATGATTAATTGGCTCATGGTTCTACAGGCTGCACAGGAAGCATAGTGGTTTCTGCTTCTGGGGAATCCTCAGGAAACTTACAATCATGGCAGAAAGTGAAGGGAGAGCAGGTATCTTACATGGATGAGGAAGGAGGGCGGGGGGAAAATGCCTCACGCTTTTAAACAGCCAGATTGCATGAGAATTTACTCACCGTCATAAGAACAGCACTGAGGGGATGTTGCTAAACCATTCATGAAGGGTTCACCCCCCATGATCCAATCACCTTCGACCAGGCCCCACTTCTAACATTGAGGATTACAACTGAACATGAGATTTGGGTGGGGACACAGATCTAAACCATATCACCACGTGTTACATTATCTTCTGCAATCACCTATGTTGTCATTCTGGTACCAAACCCATCAGGCATCAAATTGTTTTTCATTTACTTTCTTTCAAACTGTTTTTCATTTTCATTCACTTTTGTTTTATGTTTAATAAGTGATTGCTCAAAATGAAGGCATGAGAAAGACGAGCGTTGACACTTACAAAATGTCATTTGTGTTAGGCATCTTAATTTTCTGTTTTTCTCATTGTTTTAAAGAAGGCAAAGAGATCTAGACATAGAGAGAAACTTAATTGGCTCTATTGTATGCTCTGCATCTGTTTTTTCCCATGCTTTAAACAATAACATCTGCCAGCACATAATAAGACTATCGAGAAAGGGCATTTTGGAAATACATAAAAAACAAACCATGTTCATCAGTTAGTGCTTCCTTTTCCTAAGGCAATTGTTTCATTTTTGGTTTAGATCTGTGTCCCCACCCAAATCTCATGTTAAATAGTAATCCTCAGCTGTAGAGGTGGAGCCTGGTGGAAGGTGATTGGCTCATGGGGGTGGACCCTTCATGAATAGCGTAGCACCAACCCCTCAGTGCTGTTCTTATGATGACAAGTGAGTGAGTTCTCACAAGATCTGGTTGTTTAAAAGTTAACCACATGAGTAAACTCTTATTTTTGAAGGAGTGGGGAAGAAAGCCCAGATAGACAAGAGTAAAATGTACCCATAATTTCACTACCTAGGATAATGCAAAAATACTCCTAACATTTTGGTTTATATCCTTTGAGAAACATGTGTATGCACATAAACACACACACACATGAACACAAATAGGTATTCCATTAGTTTTGCTGAATAACACACCATCCTAAAATTTTATGACTTAAAATAATAGGAACTATCTATTTAGCTTGCTTTTCCATAGGTCAGAAATTTAGGCTGGACTCCCCCTGAGAGATTTTTCTATTGCTATGAAGTTAGGTGACTCCATTTCTTGGGGCCGTTTAGAGGTGGCTGGTCCATAAGTGTCTCATTATCCATTAGGCTTGTCCAGCTTCATTCTCTTGGCGGCAGTAGCAGGGTTCCCCAGGAGAAGCAAGAAGGCAAGTTTCAATGTGTAAGCCCTTTTCAAGTCTCTGATTGTATTCCTGATGCCAGTAGTCTATTGGCAAATCCATTCACATGGGCACTGGATTTGAGGAGAGGAGAAATAGATTCCAATATTTGATAGAAGTATGCACATTGGAAAAATTCGTAGCCAAAACTTGTAGTCATTCATAATTCTACCACCAGGAGATGTGGTACTATAAACATTTTGGTTATGCTTTCTTCAAAAATACTCAAACTTATGCTCAATTACAATGTGATGTAAGTGTATTCCCATATCAATGCATGTTGCTCCACCTCACTGTTTTAAATAGCTGCAGTGTTGCTCTATTTAACTGTACTATAATTTATTTGTCATATCTCCTGCAATTCACCTTTAGAACATTTCCAACTTTTCACTATTAATCAGGCTGCCATAAACATCTTTGCATATTCATCTTTCCATGATTATTTTTATATGTAGCCCCTCAGACAGGTTATTATCCTCAACTTTCCAAACCTCTCAAAACTGGAGCTTCTGTTCATAAAGTGACATGGAGAAAAGACAGTGGAAAGGCTAGAAAGAAAGACCAGACTAAAACATTGATTGTTTATGACGATTTGTCACCAATACTAAGAAAAATTAAATGTGAAAAGTAAAATTAAATATTAAAAGAACCACAAAAATTATTGTGAGAACATCATTTGCTTACAAAACTGATTTGTAAATGCATTCTCAACTTATTCACTTCCACTGTACTTAATATCCTACTGCAAATGTGCAATACAGGATCATTTTTTAACTACTTCTGATAGCACAATTCCAAGTAGCTAGGACATTTCCTTCAACATCTCAGTCTCCTCTTCCTATTGATAGAACACAGCTGTTGGATTTTCCACATATCCTGAATCAGATGCCTCCAATTCTTCCCTGGTCCATAAGCAGGCTCTTCTGCCTTCACTGCCTTTGCAATTTGACTCAGGAGCACAGACGAGATGATCAACCAGGTTGGTTTCATTGGCAGTGATAATCTGGATGTCATGGCCCAGCTTTCCCACCAGCTTTTGGGCCTTCTCCAATTCACTAAATACTTCCTCATAATTTTCTTCCATTTCAAAAACAAGGGGGAAAACTATAGCACTTGATCTGCACCTGTGTGTTGTGGGTACCTGATAAGCAAAACAGAGGAAGAAATTAAATAAACACTTTATTATAGTCAAGTTGAACTGGGTCCAGGAAGATGTCTGAAAGCTTTTGTCGGCTGAAAACTAAGCTCTCAGGATGATAATGGTGACTAGATGTCAAAGATATAATAAGAAGTAGAGTTCTTTAAAAACAAACTGCAAACACCATAAAATCATATTGTTTCCAACTTCCCTGTTCAGTGGCTTCGTTATGCATATACATTACAGCAGCCAGTCATGCTCACAAAAGACAAGAGTATTCCAAGCTTGCCGTGTGTTTATATATGACTTTCAGAATTAAGATTATATTAATGAATTTTTACTCACTCAGCCTAATCAATTAGGTAAATCTGGGAAAGCAGGAAAGTGAAAACTTTGAAAAATATATTTCATTTCACTAATTTATCTTCATTGTCTAATAGTGGCATTTGCAGAAATAAACGATTCTTTCATCTTGCAGTTTTTACTTTTATGGCTATGTTTAAGGCTCCCGATTCCTAGTTTATCTATATTTGCATTATTTTTAATAGAGACATGTGGCAAGACAGTGCTATCATGGAGAATTGAATTTGCTCTTTTATAAATGATTTCTATATGGAAAAATTAAAACTAGAATGAAAGACCTAAAATCCATTTCTGAGCTAGGGCTATAAAATTACAGAAATTATCATCATTTGTTCTGATACAGTGAACAAGTTAGTGGATATAAATCATAAAACACTTACACAATATAGTTATTATTTCTTATTGAAAATGACTGTAAAGACCAGAAAACAACCTCACTCTGCATTTTCATTTACCAGCTTCTCAAAATCTTATGTGGAATCAAATGAAAAGTATCAAAGTCTCTAGCTGGATCCTTAGCATCTACGGTATCTCATTTTCTCCACGGAAACAAGGAATGGTTCCATTCATGGAGTAATACCAGTTTCATTTTAAGCATGACTACTGATGTCCATGGCAAGTCTGCTGACTGAAAAGAAAGTGTTTATTGATTCAACCTTTCCATAACCCTTTACTAAAGTAAACATGTCTGAGACAACTATGCAAAACATCAAATTTCACTCAACTACCATGTGGTCCTCTTTATTTAAAAAACTTGGCATGGGCCACTATTCCAGCCAGGGTCCCAGGAGTGCAGAGGACCTGCCTTTTAAATGGTTCAATAATCACCACCAGCACCAATTTTTACTCCCATCACGTGGACACCCATCTCTAGTGCGTCCCCCATATTCCCAATATCTTAGGCTAATTACTGGTGGCTAAAATGTTAGTGTTGTCCTCATTATAATACAAGTTAATATGGGGCATTTTCATCTCATTTTAAGTTGATATAAACGTATTTTCCTAGAAGATGAGAGACCAAGTTTGTACAGTTTCAACACTTTTGAAAAATCTTACCTTGTTGATAATTGTGCAGTCTTATATCTATTATCACTTCCAGATTTGATCCAAAACAAGAATCTTAGGGTGGCAATGCCAAAATCCCCAACTGCACATTATCTTCTTCTTTACTGAAACTTGCATTTTACCCAACATATAAAATAGGCTCACATTCTGTGATATAACTTTCATAGTTACCCTTCATCACCAGAGGCAGAAAATGGTTAAAGACATGTGTATATGAGAGATAACATTATGCATATATTTGTATTTATACTTATTTATTCATTCAACAAATATTTATTGGCCATCTATGTATGAAGCACCATACTAGGTGCTAAAATCAATGATACAGAAAACACATTTTCTTTGGGAACTTTTTCAAAGGTTATGAGAAAGTATGGATAACACAGCCAGGCTAGTGAAATATAAGACATCTTTTAGTCAGTTTTATTGTTTTGCCTAGTACCCCATTCAGGAAGTTTTCTCCCAAAGGCCCAACTCATTAGAAAGTAAATCATGGTATCTTGCCCCCTCACCAACCCCTCATTGTCAAGTTGAGTAATAAATATTGACCATTCAACCCACATGGTCCAAGTTAAATATCAAACTTCCAAAAATGATGATAAAAATATGTATTCTGAAATATGTCTGCCTTGGTTAGAATTCAGGTTCTTCCTCTTGTTATGTGCATTATGTGACTTAATTATTGAATAATTAAGTTATTCGATTTCTCTGTGCCTCAATGTTGTCATCTGTAACGTGATACTAGAGCTGGTGGTTTATTGTTAGGAATAAGGAGAGAATACATTTTAAGTTTAGAAAAATGGAGTGGGATATACTAAAAATTTACTGCTAACACAGTTGAGTTCTGTTGGCACAAGAACTGGAAAGATATAAAGGAGCTAAAGTGATATTCTTTCTCCTCCACCTATGAGAATAGAGAATAGTGATGGAGAAGGGTAATGAGAAAAAGGGAGACACACACACACACACACACACACACACACACACACACAGAGAGAGAGTTAGAGATGAAGAGAAGGTTTTCTTTCAATATATCAATTAGGGCCAAGAAGGAAACAGATGCCATACTCAAATACAGCTCATTTAAGGAGGGCTTAATTTGCAGGTTAAGAGGAAGGAGTAGTTGCTGTAATGAGAAATGCAAGATTCTAATAATTCATCATATGAAACTGCATATGGATCAGGAAAATAGGTCTGTGGTTAAGGGAAGCAATCAACTGACAGGAATCCATAGAAGGGTGCCAAATACTCCCGTCTTATTCTCCTCTTCATCACTAATCTGTCAAGCCTCTCCATTGGCTGAATCCAACCAGAACACAGAGGGCACAAAAGCCATGTGATGGCATTCATATAGATCATGCTCCAGGGGCAGACCTCTGAGAGAAGAAGAGGAGAGGGTAGGCCTGAAGGACCAAAGGAAGATACCCTGCACAGAGCCCCAGCTGGGCATGGGAAAGGAGCATCTACTATGTGGAAGGCTTCTCCCAGTTCTGGTACTTCCTGTCTTTGGGTTATATAAAATGCCCTTGCATGTTTCCACATATTCTTTTTAGCCTGAGATATGATGAGCACTTTCTTTTATTTGTAACAAAACTAACTTTGATTTAAGCAGAAAAGTTCTGGCCACTACAAACTATAAGTAGAAAGTGTCTGGCTGTAAAGTCTGAGGAGGAGGAGCATCCACGTTGTCTTATTCAGCCATGGTTCTTTCTGATGAAGCAATGCCAGGAGCACCAATACAGATATTTAAAAAATTTTTAATTAAACACGATGATTAGGCTTTGGACTCTGTTTAGTTATATAATGTATTTGGAGAGAAATCGTGCATGCATTTTGGATCATATATTTATTATTTTGGAATAAAGAAACAGCCTATGCCATTTGTTCCGCTTTAATCCCCGAATCTCACTGTTGTGGTAAAGACTACCCCCACTTTTGAAATCTAGGATTAAAATTTACTGTTGCTAATTTCTTATAGTTAGGGGAATACCAAGCCATTAGGAAATGGAGACAGTTTATCAAAAGGTAAGACACAGTAAGAGTTCAACTTTAAAACTGGTAGAGGCAGTATTAGAAGTGATTGTTACGGCTCAATAAGGCTGTGAAAATAAATGATGAGCGGCAACATTGGGATCCGTAATTAAGGGAACTGGAGTAAAAGAATCACTCCTAGTGATGATGAAAATATGGATAGGAGCAAGTTTCAATTTATTGATGAAACAGTTTCTAGTAGAGCAGGCATTTAAGCTGAGAATAAAAGGGAATCAGATGTGGAATTAAGATGGCGAAATATACCTGTTTAGGTAGGTTTATGCTAAGCTTCAACATTGTATACTTTTTTAAAACTTTTATTTTCTGTTTGTGGGTACATGTGCATATTTGTTATATAGGTAAACTGGATGTTTGGTATACAGATTACACAGGTGATAAGCATAGTACTCTATAGATAGTTTTTGATCCTCTCTCTTCTCCCCCTCCACCCTTGAGTAGGCCCTGGTGGCTGTTGTTCCCCTCTTTGTGTCCATGTGCTTTTGTTGTTTAACTCACACTTATAAATGAGAACATGTGGTATTTGGTTTTCTGTTCCTGTGTTAGTTTGCTTTGGATTATGGACTCAAGCTCCATTCATGTTGCTGCAAAGAACATGATCTCATTATTTTTTGTGGCTGCATAGTATTCCATGGTGTATATGTGTCACATTTTCTTTATTCAGTCTACTGTTGATGAGCATTTAAGTTGATTCTGTGTCTTTCCTCTTGTGAATAATGCTGTGATGAACACACGCAGGCATGTCTATTTATGGTAGAATGATTTATATTCCTCTGGGTATGTACCCAATAATGGATTGCTGGGTTGAATGGTAATTCTGTTTTGAGTTCTTTGAGGAATTGCTGCACTGCTTTCCACGATGGCTGAACTAATTTACATTTCTACCAGCAGCGTTGGGCCACAGTGCAATAAAAATAGAAATCAATACTAAGAAAATCACTCAAACCTGTATAATGACATGGAGGCTAAACAACCTGTTCCTGAATGACTACTGGGTAAATAAATTAGGACATAAACCAAGAAATTTGAAATTAATGAAAACAAAGATACAATATATCGGAATCTCTGGGATACAGTCAAAGCAGTGTTAAGAAGGAAGTTTACTGCACTAAACGTCATAATCAAAAAGTTAGAAAGATCTCAAAATTAACAATATAACATCACAACTAGGGGGACTAGAAAAACAAGAGAAAACCAACCCCAAAACTAGCAGAAGACAAGAAATAACCAAAATCCAAGCTAAACTAAATTGAGACATGAAAAAACACACACACAAAAATCAATGAATCCAGGAGCTGGTTTTTTGAAAAAAATTAATAAGATAGATTGGTAGCTAGACTAATAAAGCAAACAAAGATAAAATATCCAAATAAACTTAATCAGAAATCACAAAGTAGATGTTACCACTGACCCGACAAGAAAAAACAAAAAACAAAAAAACCCTCAGAGACTGTTATAAACACCTCTCTGCACACAGTTTAAAAACCCAGAAGAAAAAGATAAATTACTGGACACATAGAACCTCGCAAGACTGAGCCAGCAAGAAACTGAATCCCTAAAAAGACCAATAAGAAGATTCAAAATTTTTTATTACAAAAATCCTGCCAAGCAAAAAAAGCCCAGGACCAGATGGATTCACAGCTGAATTCTACCACATGTATAAAGAGCTGGTACCATTCCTACTGAAACTATTCCAAAAAATTGAGAAGGGATTCCTCCTTAAGTAATTCTGTGAGGCTAGCATCACCCTGACACTAAAACCTGGAAAAGATACAAGAACCGCAACAAAAGAGAATTTTAAATTTCAGGCCAATATTCTTGAAGAACATAGATGCAAAAATTCCCAACAAAATACTAGCAAACTTTGTCCGGCAGCACATAAAAAAGCTAATCCAACATGATCATGTAGGCTTTATCCCTGGGATGCAAGGTTGGTTCAACATACATAGATTAATAAATGTGATTCATCATATAAACAGAGCTAAAAGCAAAAGTCACACGATTGTCTTAATAGATGTAGAAAATGCTTTTGTATATGTTTAAATTCAATTTTCTTTGCAAATCTTGCTGTCAGCCTGTAATTGGCATAGTAGTGAAGAAGTTTAAAGGATCCTCCCAATAGGTTTTAATATACAGGACACTTCTATAGATGTCCAAAAAAATATGTGCTAGAAATAGTTTAAGTCAGTTTTGTGAATCTATTTCAAGGTTCTAAATCAGGCTCTCATTTAGTGGAGAATTGCTAAGGGCTTTCTGCATGAAATGATAAAAATTAAACAGCTTTGCGGCTCTGCATATCTGTGCATTTATATTAGTGTTTAACTCTCTAAGGAAAAAAATCTTAGTTCCTTCACATCCAGATTCTTGGGGGCTTTTCATCATGCCTACCAAATATTAATAATAATTAACAACTGCTGATGCAAGGCTTTCAAAGCAAAAAAAAAAAAAAAAAAAAATCATCATGGCCTAGAGTCCCAAATTTTCTATTTTATTTTAGTCACAAAATAAAGGTAGTTAGTGTTGTCTACTTAGATCATCAGTTCTCAGATGAGGGCCATTTTGCCTTGCAAAGGGCATTTGGCTATGTCCTGAGACATCTCTGGTTGTCACAACCTGGAGCGGAAGGTGAAGGCATGGAGTGTAGGTGGGGTGAGGGTAGGCTATTATCATCTAGTGATGAGAGATCAAGAATGCTGCTAAACATCTCACAGCTCAAAGACAGCCCCCCAACAACATGCAGTAACCCAGCCCAAATAACCAATAGTGTTGAGACTGAGAAACCCTGCTTTAAATGCACACTTAAGACATGTCCCTGCTTAAACATTTCAATATATGCAATAACACTACTGGCTTGAGACAGACATGTGTGTGTTCTATCATTTGCTAAGCTTCAGTCGTTTTCTTTTTTGTGGTTGAAAATGCTTTAAGTATTTAAAAAAATTTATGATATCAGGAGTGTTATTTTTTCTCATATTGATATTTCTTCTGGGATGAAGCAGTCAGGTGATGCTGAGAAAAAAACAGTGTCCATATAAAACAATGTTTTCAGAAGGGAAGAGAAATACAGCCTGGCACTGAATGAATGTTGTAGAAACATGTAGAGGAGAATATGTCTTTTATTTCTAAACACAGATATCCTCAAATAAATACAGAATCTTATAGATGCATGGGTTGAAGCAGGTTATAGTCTGAGCATCTTAAGTGGTGCACAATGAAGACTGAGATAAATCATTTTTGTCTTGTTATAGATTAAAATAGTCCAGAGCATAATCATTAAGCTTTTGTAGTACAAGGATCACGATCCTAAGTTTAGGAGTACTCATTGCCCTCAATACCAACAACTAAGCCATGACAACTGTGTCTTAAATGCTCAACTTCCATTTAATTATCTCTAGAAGAACTGGAGGAAGCAAGATCACTGGTGTCTAGGAAGTTCATGTCGTTAAAGACACTGTCATGACCTCCAGCTAGGACTCTTCTCTACACATTTGCTACTACCTAAATACTGCTTTTTGGGGTCTCACTTTTGAATTCTGAAGTTATCTGAGCTCATCTCTGACCCTTCTCTGGATTCTCTCTATTCAGTTTATGAGCCCAGAAGAAGCAAGAGCACAACAAACCCGATAAAGTCAAGGTCTAACTAGTCCTAAGCATCTTAGAAAGCTGAGTTTATGTATGGCTTCTCACTGCTCTGCTGCTGATAAGCTAGCTTTCCTGTTTCATAGAGGTACACAGAGAGTTATTAATATATTAATATATTCACAGACAACACACAGACACCCATGCACACACACATACACACACCTGTTTTTCTCATATTGAAGCTTTCTTGGGTGAACACCATACTGAGTAATTATGCTCCATGCCCCATCCTCCGCAACAAAAATTTCCAAAGAAAACAGTTGAAATCTCACCATGGCCAGTGGATGAAGCTGTCTTGAGAATCATGGAACAAGCAGATCTCTCTGTGGGGGGGGGAAAGAAAGTGATTATGTCGTATGCAAGGCTTTTAAATTGAGAGATAATTAACTCAGCTTATAATAAATCACTGTTCACGCCTTCTCTAAAGTCTTCAAGCTCTTTAAAGCCAGAGGAAAATTTTAACTGGCCTAGAAGAAAACTCCACAAATATTGGCCATTATTTGCATTTGCAGCCTTCATGTGGGAGGTTCTGAAAAATTTTCCTGTATGGCATGAGCAAACCCCACAGAGAATAGCTATCTCGTTAAGATAAACAAAGGCTGATTAATAGCTTATTATCCTATTTTACAATTGGGACTTTGGAAAAATGTGTAATGGCAAGAGGCCCTGTCTTCACCTTTCTTGTTTTTAGCTTATAATGTTGGTCTTTCTTGAAAAATTCAAACCAAGGAAAAAGATTCAGGGGGAGCAAACCTTCCTTCCATGGTTTGAGGAAGAAGATATTTTTTTCTTTGGATTTTTCTAGTAAGAATCAATGATCTACGAACGTTGATGAAATTGTATAGCCACTGCAGGATGTTACTTGCTGCCCTATTCATTGTCTCAATTGCTCCCAAAAAGTTTCTGAAGAAATGAAGATGATTTCTGTATTATCTACTTTTAGATAAAGAAACTTTTAGTCTGAGAGGTGAAAGTGATTCAAGGACATCTGGGTGAGAGAAAGCTGGGCCAGTTCTTCATCTGAGCTGTAGTCAAGAGACCATTTTCTCTTGAGTAAAAAATACTTCGTAAAGACGATGTTTCTTAGTTGGTAGAGTAAAATTTTGTATTTTATTTCCAATAAGTAATGATATTTATTAGAAACTTTTTCATAACTCTCAAAGTGCTACTACTACTCCATTAGAGTAATTTCTGTCTCTCTTCCATCATTATCCACATTTCCACTACCTGTACAAAGTAATTCCATAGAAATTGGATTCAAAAGGATTAGTCTCCATATTTCTGAAAGAGTTTCAGCCCAACTCTGGGTGAGTCTCTAATACATTTCAGTGAAATATAATTGTATGTGCTAGATAGCTTTTGCTTCCCCCACTACTCCCAGATGCACTTTCTCTCTTTGCCCCCCAACCCCTATTCTATGCCGTGAAAGGCAGGAGGCAGGAGACCCATCAGCCTTTCAGAGCACAGAATAGGGAACTGGGGACAACAGTGGTCCCCTTGACCTCTGACTTCCAGTGGGTTCAACCAATGGGAGACCTTGAGAAGAGATTTGAAGTAGGGAAGAAAGCAGGGTTTAAATATTTATCCCACTAGCTCCCTCCTTGCTGGTGACTCAGATAACCACTGATGTGATCTGAAGTATCTCTTTATAGAATGTCTTTCTCTTGGTTACAGAAATGACTTCTATCTATTGTATCACCTAGCTCCTTGAAACTACAATTTCTCTTCATGTTTTCTCTAAACTCTGCCCATATGTATATAGTCAGTTTTATTATAAATTGTTTCAGATTACCCAGATTGGATGAGATTCATTAAGAGTCCTGGCATAAAAGGACAGGAACACTTAGACTGGGCTGCCATCTTTTTGATAGATTCCAAAACTGTGAGCCCAGGACTCTACACATATCTGCTATGTTGAAAAGATCAGCCTACTGAGAAGGGCTTTAGTAGTACAAAGCACAACTGCTGCGTTAATTTTATTGCCCAAATGATAAAAAAGCAAGTCAGTAAAATGATCCTATTCGATAACATTTGGTGGTCGGGGGGGGGGGGGGTGTAGTAGGAAGGAATTGATTCAGATTCAGGCATACATTTATATGAATGAGATTAAAATGATGATTTCAAATTAGTAAAATTTGTTTCAATGAATAGGGTACTTCAGAGAGTGACAGGAAATAATCAGAATAATTAAAGGTTAGCCTGTAGTAATTGAGTCAATTTGCTATTTTCACTTAATGTGATATTAACTTGAACTAATTATCATGCTGGGACTTTAATATTTTTATTGAAAGGCCATTTTGGATAAAACAAACTACATGATTATATATATACATATATATGCATATAAATGTGTGTATATATATGTACATATGTGTATATATGTATATATTATACACAAATATATATGACATAGAAATTGCACTGTTAACTTATGGTTTCTACTGTACAGCTCACAAATGCAAAGTATATCATTCAAATTCTGATTTTATGCTTCCAGCAAACAAGTGAGCAAATGAAACTGTTTTTTAAAAACAGTCTTATGTTAAATAATATATATTTCACAAAGATTTTTCCATATATAAATAATATATATTTCCAGTTAAATGTAAGACTTATGTTGCTTATTGAGTTCTAATTATTACTTTCTCTCACAACACACTGTGGCATTTTGGTGAACTAGTCTGGCATCAGTGAATTCCTAAGTATAGTCAATAGACTCCTATTAATATAGTAGGGTATTTTTAGCTCAGGCTTTAGTTTTTTAAAAACCACAGTGCTTACAGTGTCCCTTTACTGAAAAAAAAATTACTATATTCAAGTATAACCCCATACGTATATGTCTGTCCAAATGCTTTGGTCTAAGAAATGAGTACATGACTGATAAATACATATATATTTAATTTTGTAACTTTCCCCACAATAAATTAGTTTTATAAAACAGAAAATTTTTTATCTATTATAATTATTTTCTTACCTCATCTGAAGGGTCTGAGAAGCATTGGCAACAGGACAAATGTGACATAAGTATTTAAAGAAAAGGTGAATTGCCCTAGGCTGTAAAACACACTCCATACATTATGTTTTGAACAATCATACAACAGAATATGACGTGGTTATGAAGCCACAATAGTGGGCTCCCAAATATGATTTGCTTGGTGGATATTATCCTGTGGCACTTTCCCAGTATGTGTGTGTGTATGTGTGCGTATGCAAGTGTGTATATGTGTGTCTGTGCTTGTGTGTGCATGCCTGTGTGTGTGTTTCTGTTGCTTGCCCCATCTCTCTGCAAAGCATTCTACTTAGACAGGCATGGTAATGAGTAGGAAAAGTTCTACAAATAAACTCAATACTGTTAATCAACTCTTTGCACTTCCTTCTAAAACCACTCATGAAATTAACCATTTTTCCTCTTCTTCAGATTAGGGAATGGGAACACATGGAATCAACACATTCATCGTTATAGGATGATAGTTTGAGACAAGTGAAATTTAAAACAACAATTCTTGCTGATGGTTATTCAATTTTGACAGGCACATATAACATAAGTAATTCAAGCACCATTAGTCACCAACTGTTGCTAATTCAATTTTCCTACTTTAGCTTTTTATAATAACAGTTGAGTCCTGGGTATTTTACAAAACTGGAGGCTAATTCTCAGGTCATCTCAATGATCCTAAGCAAATCCAATAAATAGCGAGTAAAGATGACTCTTTGCACAATGAATTTCATGTCCTTCACTCAAATTAGAGCCTCCAAGTCTCCCTTTTTCAAATGTTATATATTTCCAACTAGAGAAAACACACACAAAATGGAAGACTAAACAAAATTTTAACAGATCTGTTCACCACCTAATTTCTCTTCTTAGGAGCTTTAATTAGTTGCTTCACTCGTATGTTTCTGGGAGGATATTAGTAAGTTACTGTTTCAGAACACATTTAAATCATTTTTTTCCTCCAGGAGTCTCTTGCCTCTTTAATGAACACAGCTTTAGGCAATTAAAAGAAGTTGATTAACCAATCTCAAGAAGTTTGAAGAAAGTAAGATAGATTAATGGAGAAGATCATTAGAGTTAGGAGTAATTATTCCACCGGTTAATAATTGAGCTGATATCCTGATAACCCCATAATAAGAGAACTAAAATAAACAGCAGTAATTCATAATGTGTGATGGTTTGGGGACGTTTTGGGTAGTAATTCTATGAAGTTGAGTTATGAATTCCTCGCTGGGTTCACAGTGACAGAACAGAATTTCTGTTCATGAAGAATGACCATTGCATACCCCAAAAAATGTAAGTAGCAAAGCTGAGATGGGATGATCACTTGAGCCCTGAAATTAAAGACCATCTTTAGAGAGATGTCAAGACCCCGCCTCTATAAAAAATAAAGCAAAATATTAACTGGACATGGCAGTATGTGCCTGTGGTCCCAGCTACTCTGTAGGCTGAGATGAAAAGATTGCTTGAGCCCAGGAGTTAAAGCTGCAATGATCAATGTTCACACCATTGCACTCCAGCCTGGGGAACAAAGTGAGACCTTGTCAGGAAAAAAAAAAGGAAATAATAACATATTTAAAACTGAAAGTTGTAGAGTGAGACTTTAAAAATTACCTAGTATGGTTTCTTCATTTACAAAGCAGACATGAAGACTCCCCCACCCAGATGGAGTCTTGCTCTGTCGCCAGGCTGGAGTGCAGTGGTGCAATCTCGGCTCACTGCAACCTCCACCTCCTGGGTTAAAGCGATTCTCCTGCTTTAGCATCCCGAGCAACTGGGACTACAAGGTGCACGCCACCACGTTTAGCTAATTTTTGGTATTTTTAGTAGCGATGGGGTTTCACCACGTTGGCCGGGATGGTCTGGATCTCTTAACCTCATGATCTACCTGCCTCGGCCTCCCAAAGTGCAAGGATTATAGGCGTCAGCCACTGCTCCCAGCAGAAAACTGAAATTCGGAGAGACTACTAAGTGATTAACATGCATTCAATCAATTTTTTTAAAAAGAGAAACCAATTTATCTCCTAAAGCTAATGTCAAGCCATATCCAATATATTAAATGTTAGCAAGTGACACTGCTAAATGATAAGCAAGTTTGGTCACTCTTTTAAATGAAATACAGGTTGAAATCGAGAACCAATTATTTACTATAAATCAAAACTTCGCTATTGAATGTTATTGTCAATCTTTCAACAATATAGGAAGTTGTAGAGGATATGCTGATGGGCTGCTTAGATCTTGTTTCAGTGATTAACTTGTTGCCTCAGAAGCTAGAATACTGCTGGCCTCGGCTCAGACCCTCAGCAATACCCTGTGTAGCCACATTAGCCTAAAGCAAAAGGAAAAATGTCTGTCCCTGTATACACTTGCCAAAATAGTGTCTCCTATTGTAAACTAAGTGAAAAAGATAGAATGAACCCACATCTTAAGACTGTAAATAGAGTCTCGCATTGCTCAATTTATTTGCACACCACTGTCAACTGTCATAAACTTTCCCAGTGGGGACTCAATACCTGGTGACTTGGAAATGACTATTGCCATTACAGATCCATCAAACAAATACACGTCTGTCTTTATTTAAAATTCGGATATTTTTTCATCTTGGAATTTTTTTGCATTTTTATTTTTAAAATTTTTCTTGGGCCAGGTGTGGTGGCCCATGCCTGTAACCCTAGCATTTTGGGAGGCCACTTGAGAATCACTTGAGGTAAGGAGTTCGAGACCAGAGCAGTCAACATGGCTACACCCTGTCTCTACTAAAAATACAAAAATTAGTTGGGCATGGCACATGTCTGTAATCCCAGCTACTTGGGAGGCTAAGACAGGAGAATCGCTTGAGCCCAGGAGGTGTAAGTTGCAGTGAGCCAAGATCATGCACCACTGCACTCCAGCCTGGGTGACAGAGTAAGACTCTGTCTAAATACACACACACACACACACACACACACACACACACACACACAGTCTTAAATATGTATAAATGCATATATATGTGTATATATATTTTTTTTCCTTAAAATATGTTACCTTGATTACTGAGGTATGTGGTGCCCCCTTAAATTTTGCACCAAGGAAACTGCCTTATTTGCCTCCTCTTAGTCCTGGCCCTAACACTGTCCCTTTAGGGACTGCCTCAGCCATGTCCCTTTAGGGATTGCCTCAAGACCTAGCTGCCTTACTAGGTCAGGTTTCTTCCAAGCAATCCACATCTAATAATTGATCATATAAGAGAAGCTTGGCTATCGGGCCCAGCTATATACAACTCTGAAGGGTCATTCTCACTCCAGACCTCCCTGTGGGGTGTGCCAGAGTTAATTTGGGGGTTGACTGGCAGCTGGACTTTTTTCTCAGCCTATACCTGCTTCTGTTCCCTGTTTTCTGTAGGTGATGATCTTGAGGGTGCTTCTTGAAAACCAGGCTGCACACTTAACCTCATCTTTAGGACACTTCCCAGGGTACCTTGCCTGTGACAAATATGCAGTTAAATTAGTTAATATTTAGTGAGCATATACCATGTTCACTGCATGTTGATATTTTTATTTTACTCTCACATAAACCAGTAAGATAGGCACTATTTGTATTAAAATCATTTATACACAAGACAGCATGCTTTAAATAAATAAAATAATAATAAACCCACATAAAACCAGCATGCTATGTTATAACACAAGGTAAGTAAATTTTATTTCTTTCTTCACTGGCTTAAATATTACAAAGATACTTAACCCCAAGATGAAGGCACATATATGTAGTCCAGAACACATCTCAAGACAGAAAAGGATTTTGCATTTTTTAGTGTTTCAATTCAAAGTATCCTGAAATCTAAATAAAATCCACCAAAAGAGACAACCTTCAGCTATTTAGAAATATCATTATTTTCCTTTCATTCCATTGTGATCCTGTGGATAAGCGAGGTTTTAATTCATTTTATAAATGTGAATGATAGTGGTTAAAAATTTAAATGTCTTGTACTCTCAACATTTTTATTTATTCTGAAATAGAATCCCATTAAAGATGATAATAACCCATAGGTACCAGCTATTACTACTGTATATAAAAATGTTAATACGTATGTTTGTCAAGCATGGTAAAAATATTTTCACCTAATTAGCAGACTTACTTTGTGGGATCCAGTGTGGGGTCCCACAAATTCATGTGCGCCGTTGAGAAATCTAAATCACCGATTAGAAATTGCTTTAGTGAAAAAAAGTTCTATATTTTAAATGTTTCTCAGTCCGGATCATTTGTTAAATCATATTCCTGAACTCACTGTGGCACATCTTTTAAGTCTGAAGTTATGGACCCAGGTTTCTGAGCATATTGTATTTTGTATTTAGGTCTCTTAGTGTTCTGGTTCATATGAAATGGTGCTATTTATTTATTATAAGATCTTACATTTGTTTTATCCATCACAAGCTAATGTTAGTATGAATTAGGCCCTAGAGATGTAATATCATCTTTAAAAAGCTGCCCCAAAGACAGAAAGCTGAGAATCAAAGCATAAAAAGAACCAAGATACATCGTCTGAGAGTCCAAGTTCATATTTCTGGCATGTAACTATGTGAACACATTAGATCCACAATCCACTTTTTTCTTTTTTTGGTCAAAAAACAGCTATTAGACTGCAAGGAGATTGTGCAATGTATAGGAATGACTGGATGGAGATGTCTGCCCAGTGACTTTGGGCCAAAGGTAGGGGTAAAAAATGATGAATAGTTCTGAGAAACTACTATTCTCTCTTTGCTTGCTCTTGACTTCACATTTCTCAATATTTTTCAAAACAATGGCGTTGAAAGACCATGTCATTTGGTTGCTTTTTAACATGTTAATGTCCCCTAAATATACTACTCTTTAGCAAAAATTATCTGAGGTTGTGAGATTTCTGAAGAAATCAAGAAATTATGTGAAACAGACTCTGAAAGAGCTGAAGGTAGCTAGTAATTAAATCCAATCTATTCAAGTATTAGAAAATCCCAAGTACAACTAAATTTTGTGAACTAAGGTAGTTAGCAATTTGCAACCACCTGGTTTTCCTAGGGGCCCAGCACAGTGTCAAACCAATTTAAACTAGCATTTATTGAGCATTTTTATGTGTCTGGCATGGTACTAAGCATAACAGATTTAAAGGTCATTCATTGGCCCTGCCCCTGAGCACTCAATATTAATTGAAAAGTTTTCTACAAAATGTAGGCATTAAATTATTACTATGGCAAACAAGTTTATAATGTGATAGGTCAAATGCTTATTTATTAAAGTGTTAGGGCGATACACATCTATATGAGTCACATTTCAGGTTATGGCCATTTAGTTATATTGTTAGAGGCCACACTGGAAAGTGCTCAATAGAAATATATTTTGTGGACATATTTGAGAAAAGCAGCTCATATTTTCTCTTAAACCTGCAAGATACTTCATCCAGGCCTTAGGACAAAACCATGTGAGCAAATAATTCTAATTGTTCCAAAGCAATATTCAGTAGTAGAGTACCAAATATTGCAAGAGTTTATCAATGCCTGCAAGGCAATTCTGGATATTTGTAGGTAGTTCAGTGATTTTATAAAGAGGAAGAGATCTTGTTTTGGAAGCCAACCATCATCGCCACATTTTTATGACAATATCATAAAAATGCTTTATTTCACACCTTGATCCAAAAATGTGCATCTACTTTGTTTCTAGATGATTTTAAACATTACTCATGTCTTAAAATAATTTGTTCCAGGGACTTTTCAGGAGTTTAACAAGGGGCTAACTTGAACATCAGAGGCTGTCTCTATGAAGCTAATGGTTCTATGACATAGTCGCCACTGAGTTCCCAGGTTGTCCACAACAAAATAGAGTTTATGATGTGTGTGCCCCTGCCGAAACATGCTTTTTATGCCAGGGGGTATTGAAATGATGTCCTGCTGGCACAGGTTTTGTTTACCACATTGCCTTCATGAGTTGGGGCACATTCTACTTGGGTTGTGCAAGCCAAGATCATCATTGCATAAAGCAGGAACCCACAAGTTGCTATTTCTTAGGTGATCTGATAGTGTCTGTTCACAGCAAAGCCTGAATGAGAATTACCTCTGGCTTCTTTGGGACGTGGCAAAGCAAACTTACTCAGAGTTCCTTGGCTGAATCCAAAAAAGAAGTCATCTCCTAAGATGAGTCACTGTTGAGCAAAAAGCTTGTCTGCTACTCTCTTTAAAGGTTATGTGCTCTTCTAAAATTACATATTTGGATTGATATATTAATGTGGCTATATTGTGGTTGCCTAGAGACAACTTGGAACCCAGTGAGTTGGATGATGATGTTCTTTGTCACTGATTATATCATCTCAGACTTCATGCTCCATTCATACCTTAGAGCAACAGAAATACAGTTGCCCTTTTCACCGATGAAAGAAGAGACATTTCTATATTTTGCCTTCCTCATTTCTGTTAGGAGATATTTAAACGAGAGGGCATTTTATTCATTTGATAAATATCCAGTCACCGAGTTTAATATATTTGTAAATATTTTGGGTTGAGTATTATCTCTTCGAAGAGACTAAAGAGACAGAAATGACAGGACACAAAGAAAATGTCAAGAAAAACTTTCCAAATTATTTTTTTTCTTATTTATTAACTCAGAGCAAAATGTATAAACGCCTATCACCATGGTTGTTAATTATGTACCCCCAACTTTATAACTGTGATCATCTGAGATAGACATCCTAAGTCTTTTGACAAGATCAATTAAAAAAACGTGATAGGGGCCGGGCGAGGTGGCTCATGCCTGTAATCCAGCACTTTGGGAGGCTGAGGTGGTTGGATCGTGAGGTCAGGAGTTTGAGATCAGCTTGACCAACATGGTGAAACCTTGTCTCTACTAAAAACACAAAATTAACTGGGCATGATGGCATGTGCCTGTAATCCCAGCTACTCAGGAGGCTGAGACAGGAGAATTGCTTGAGGTGGAGGTTGCAGTGAACCAAGATTGCAACAATGCACTCCAGCCTGGCCACAGGGCAAGACTCCATCTCAAAAACAAGCAAACAAACAAACACAATATGTCATCATGGCATATGCAGTTGCCAAAGAGCCAAGATACCAAGAAATTTTATCTTTCACAAATGCAGATGCATAAAAAGAACATTATTTATCTAGGACAGGGCAATGTTTTCACATAAATGCACAATGCTTACACACATAGTCAGTGTTCTCATACTCCACTTTTATGGAGTCAAATTTGCCAAAAAAAAAATGAATAAATGATTTAGAACTCTTGAGTCTCTACAAAATATATCCCTCCAGTATTGGAAATGGTACGAAGATGAAATACATAGCATAAAACTTATACAAAATAATGCTGACAATTTAAAATAGTGGGGATAAAAGAAAAACAACAAAAACTAAAAATAGCCAAAAATAGAATCTGACGTATGCAAAAGCATATCACAGGGATAGATTTTGAGGAAGTTCATGAAAGTAGTCCCTAAGAGCTGGCCATCCTTTATAATCATTAACTATGATTACAAGTGTTGCATTGCAATGAATAGCTGCTTTTAATCTTTTAGGATATGGCTTTCCTGGGAGAATATATTCACATTCATTTTCTTTTTATTTTTTTAAATTTTTTTATTGCATTTTAGGTTTTGGGGTACATGTGAAGGACATGCAAGATTGTTGCATAGGTACACACATGGCAGTGTGATTTGCTACCCTTCTCCCCATCACCTGTATCTGGTATTTCTCTCCATGCTATCTCTCCCCAGCTCCCCACCTCCTGCTGTCCCTCCCCTATTTCCCCCCAACAGACCCCAGTGTATGATGCTCCCCTCCCTGTGTCCATGCGTTCTCATTGTTCAACACCCGCCTATGAGTGAGAACATGTGGTGTTTGATTTTCTGTTCTTGTGTCAGTTTGCTGAGAATGATGGTTTCCAGGTTCATCCATGTCCCTACAAAGGACATGAACTCATCGTTTTTTATGGCTGCATAATATTCCATGGTGTATATGTGCCACATTTTCCCTGTCCAGTCTGTCATCGGTGGGCATTTGGGTTGGTTCCAAGTCTTTGCTATTGTAAACTCTGCTGCAATGAACATTCGTATGCATGTGTCCTTATAGTAGAACGATTTATAATCCTTTGGATATACACCCAGTAATGAGATTGCTGGATCAGATGGAATTTCTATTTCTAGGTCCTTGAGGAATCACCACACTGTCTTCCACAATGGTTGAACTAATTTACACTCCCACCAACAGTGTAAAAGTGTTCCTATTTCTCCACATCCTCTCCAGCATCTGTTGTCTCCAGATTTTTTAATGATCGCCATTCTAACTGGCATGAGATGGTATCTCAATGTAGTTTTGATTTGCATTTCTCTAATGACCACTGATGATGAGCATTTTTTCATATGTTTCTTGGCTTCATGTATATCTTCTTTTGTAAAGTGTCTGTTCACATCCTTGGCCCACTTTTGAAAGGGCTCGTTTGCTTTTTTTCTTGTAAATCTGTTTTAGTTCTTTGTAGATTCTGGATATCAGCCTTTTGTCAGTTGGGTAGATTGCAAAAATTTTTTCCCATTCTGTTGGTTGCCGATTCACTCTAATGACTGTTTCTTTTGCTGTACAGAAGCTGTGGAGTTTGATTAGGTCCCATTTGTCTATTTTGGCTTTTGTTGCCAATGCTTTTGGTGTTTTGGTCATGAAGTCCTTGCCTACACCTATGTCCTGAATTGTTTTGCCTAGATTTTCTTCTAGGTTTTTTATGGTGTTAGGTCTTATGTTTGTCTTTAATCCATCTGGAGTTAATTTTAGTGTAAGGTGTCAGGAAGAGGTCCAGTTTCTGCTTTCTGCCCATGGCTAGCCCGTTTTGCCAACACCATTTATTATACAGGGACTCCTTTCCCCATTGCTTGTTTTTGTCAGGTTTGTCAAAGATTGGATGGTTGTAGATGTGTTGTGTTGCCTCTGAGGCCTCTGTTCTGTTCCATTGGTCTAATCTCTGTTTTGGTACCAGTACCATGCTGTTTTGATTACTGTAGCCTTGTAGTATAGTTTGAAGTCCGGTAGTATGATGCCTCCAGCTTTGTTCTTTTTGCTTAGAATTGACTTGGCTATGCAGGCTCTCTTTTGGTTCCATATGAAGTTTAAGGTGGTTTTTTCCAGTTCTGTGAAGAAGGTCATTGGTAGCTTGATGGGGATACGTTGAATCTGTAAATTACTTTGGGCAGTGTGGCCATTTTCACAATATTGATTCTTCCTAACCATGAACATGGGATGTTTCTCCATCTGTTTGTGACCTCTCTTATTTTGTTGAGCAGTGGTTTGTAGTTCTCCTTGAAAAGGTCCTTTACGTTCCTTGTTAGTTGTATTCCCAGGTATTTGATTCTCTTTGTAGCAATTGTGAATGGCAGTTTGCTCTTGATTTGGCTCTCTTTAAGTCTGTTATTGGTGTATAGGAATGCTTGTGATTTTTGCACATTGATTTTGTATCCTGAGACTTTGCTGAAGTCTCTTATCAGTTTCAGGAGATTTTGGGCTGAGACGATGGGGTCTTCTAGATATACAATCATATCGTCTGCAAATAGAGACAGTTTGACTTCCTCCTTTCCTATTTGAATACCCTTTATTTCTTTTTATTGCCTGATTGCTCTGGCTAGAACTTCCAATACTATATTGAATAGGAGTGGTGAGAAAGGGCATTCTTGTCTAGTGCCATATTTCAAAGGGAATGCTTCCAGTTTTTGCTCATTCAGTATGATATTGGCTGTTGGTTTGTCATAAATAGCTTTTATTATTTTGAGATATGTTCTATCATTACCTAGTTTATTGAGAGTTTTTAGCATAAAGGGCTGTTGAATTTTGTCAAAGGCCTTCTCTGCATCAATTGAGATAATCATGTGGTTTTTGTCTTTGGTTCTGTTTATGTGGTGAATTATGTTTATAGACTTGTTTATGTTGAACCAGCCTTGCATCCCCCGGGATGAAGCCCACTTGATCATGGTGGATAAGCTTTTTGATGTGTTGTTGCAATTGGTTTGCCAGTATTTTATTGAAGATTTTTGCATCTGTGTTCATCATGGATATTGGCCTGAAGTTTTCTTTTCTTGCTGAGTCTCTGCCGGGTTTTGGTATCAGGATGATGTTGGTCTCATAAAATGATTTGGGAAGGATTCCCTCTTTTTGGGTTGTTTGGAATAGTTTCAGAAGGAATGGAACCAGCTCCTCTTTGTATGTCTAGTAGAATTTGACTGTGATCCCATCTGGACCTGGGCTTTTTTTGGGTGTTAGGCTCTTAATTGCTGCCTCAATTTCAGACCTTGTTATTGGTCTATTCAGGGTTTCGACTTCTTCCTGGTTTAGGGTTGGGAGGATGCAAGTGTCCAGGAATTTATCCATTTCTTCCAGGTTTACTAGTTTATGTGCATAGAGTTGTTTGTAATAATCTCTGATGGTTTGAATTTCTGTGGAATCTGTGGTGATATCTCCTTTATTGTTTTTTATTGCATCTATTTGATTATTCTCTCTTTTCTCTTTTATTAATCTGGCTAGTGGTCTATTTTGTTGATCTTTTTGAAAAACCAGCTCCTGGATTTATTGATTTTTTGAAGAGTTTTTCATGTCTCTATCTCCTTCAATTCTGCTCTGATCTTAGTTATTTCTTGTGTTCTGCTAGGTTTTGAGTTTTTTTGATCTTGCTCCTCTTGCTCTTTCAATTTTGACAACAGGGTGTCAATTTTAGATCTCTCCTTGCTTGTCCTGTGGGCATTTATTGCTATATATTTTCCTCTAGAGACTGCTTTAAATGTGTCCCAGAGATTCTGGTATGTTGTGTCTTCATTCTCATTGGTTTCAAAGAACATCTTTATTTCTGCCTTCATTTCATTGTTTATCCAGTCAACATTCAAGAGCCAGTTGTTCAGTTTCCATGAAGCTGTGCAGTTCTGAGTTAGTTTCTGAATTCTGAGTTCTAACTTGATTGCACTGTGGTCTGAGAGACTGTTTGTTATGATTTCCGTTCTTCTGCAATTGCTGAGGAGTGATTTACTTCCAATTATGTGGTCAATTTTAGAGTAGGTGTGATGTGGTGCTGAGAAAAATGTATATTCTGTGGATTTGTGGTAGAGAGTTCTGTAAATGTCTATTAGTTTTGCTTGGTCCTGGTCTGAGTTCAAGTCCTGGATATCCTTGTTAATTTTCTGTCTCATTGATCTGTCTAATATTGAAAATGGGGTGTTAAAGTCTCCCACTATTATTGTGTGGGAGTCTAAGTCTCTTTGTAAGTCATGAAGAACTTGCCTTATGTATCTGGGTGCTCCTGTATTGGGTACGTATATATTTAGGATCATTAGCTCTTCTTGTTGCATTGATCCTTTTACTATTATGTAATGTCCTTCTTTGTCTCTTTTGATCTTTGTTGGTTTAATGTCTATTTTATTAGAGATGAGAATTGCAACTCCTGCTTTTTTTTGCTCTCCATTTCCTTGGTAAATCTTCCTCCATCCCTTTATTTTGAATCTTTGTGTATCCTTGCATGTGAGATGGGTTTCCTGGATACAGCACACCAATGGGTTTTGGCTTTTTATCCAATTTGCCAGTCTGTGTCTTTTGATTGGGGCATTTAGCCCATTTACATTTAGGGTTAATATTGTTATGTGTGAATTTGATCCTGCCATTTTGATGCTAGGTGGCTGTTTTGCCCGTTAGTTGATGCAGTTTCTTCATTGTGTTGCTGCTCTCTACCATTTGGTATGTTTTTGGAGTGGCTAGTACTGGTTGTTCCTTTCTATGTTTAGTGCCTGTTTCAGGAGCTCTTGTAAAGCAGGCCTGGTGGTGATGAAATCTCTGAATACTTGCTTGTTCATAAAGGATTTTATTTTTCCTTCACTTATGAAGCTTAGTTTGGCTGGATATGAAATTCTGGGTTGAAAGTTCTTTTCTTTAAGGATGTTGAATATTGGCCCCCCTCTCTTCTGGCTTGTAGGGTTTCTGCTGAGAGATCTGCTGTGAGTCTGATGGGCTTCCCTTTGTGGGTAACACGATCTTTCTCTCTGGCTGCCCTTAGCATTTTTTCCTTCATTTCAACCCTGGTGAATCTGATGATTATGTGCCTTGGGATTGCTCTTCTTGAGGAATATCTTTGTGGTGTTCTCTGTATTTCCTGGACTTTAATATTGGCCTGCCTTGCTAGGTTAGGGAAGTTTCCCTGGATAATATCCTTAAGAGTATTTTCCAGCTTAGATTCATTCTCTCTGTCACATTCAGGTACACCTATCAAACGTAGATTAGGTCTTTTCACATAGTCCCATATTTCCTGGAGACTTTGTTCATTCCTTTTTACCCTTTTTTCTCTAATCTTGCCTTCTCATTTTATTTCATTGAGTTGATCTTCGACCTCTGATATCCTTTCTTCTGCTTGGTCAATTCGGCTGTTGAAACTTGTATATGCTTCACGAAGTTCTCATGTTGTGTTTTTCAGCTCCATCAATGCACTTATATTCCTCTCTAAGTTGTTCATTCTCATTAGCATTTCGTCAAATCTTTTTTCAAGGTTCTTAGTTTCTTTGCATTGGGTTAGAACATATTCTTTTAGCTCACAGAAGTTTCTTATTACCCACCTTCTGAAGCCTGATTCTGTCAATTCATCACACTCGTTCTCCATCCAGCCTTGTTCCCTTGCTGGTGAGGAGTTGTGATCCCCTGTAGGAGGAGAGGTGTTCTGGTTTTGGGCGTTTTCATCCTTTTTGAGCTGGTTTCTTCCCATCTTTGTTGATTTATCCACCTGTCATCTTTGTAGTTGTCGACTTACAGATTAGGTCTCTGAGTGGACATCCAGTTTGTTGATGATGAAGTTATTTCTTTCTGTTTCTTAGTTTTCCTTCTAACAGTCTGGCTCCTCTGCTGTAGGACTGCTGAGGTCCACTCCAGGCCCTGCTTGCCTGGGGATCACCTGCAGTGGCTGCAGAACAGTAAGGGCTGCTGCCAGTTTCTTCTTCTGCTCTCTTTGTCCCAGAAGGATACCTGCAAAATGTCAGTCTGAGCTCTCCTTTATGAGGTGACTCTTTGGATATATGTGGGTCAGGGAGCTGCTTGAGGAGACAGTCTGTCCTTTATAGGAGCCCAAGTGCTGAGTTGTGAGCTCCGTTGTTCATTCAGAGCTGCTGGGCATGTACGTTGAAGTCTACTGCAGCAGAACTCATAAACCCTCTTTTTTTATTTTTATTTTTCCCAGGTGCTCTGTCCCAGGGAGTTAGGGCTTTATTTATGAGTTTCTGTTGTGCTGCTGCCTTTTTTCAGGGCTGCCCTGCCCAGCAAGGAGGCAGCCTAGTCACTGTCTGCCTACAGAGGCTTTGCTGAGCTGCTGCGGGCTTCGCCCAGCTGTTGTGTGAACTTCCCTGCAGTCCTGTTTATACAGGTGTAGTTAGAACTGCCTCGGCAATGGCGGCCCACCTCTATAATAGTGGACTCTCTCTGTAATTGCAGGCTGCCTCAGCAATGGCAAACTCCCTCCATAGTGGTGGACTGCCTCGGTAATGGCGGACACCCCTCCCCCACAGAGCTGGACCATCCTGGGTTCAGCTGTGCTTGCTGTGAAACTCTCAATCCAGAGCATTTCCGATTGCTGTTTTTTATAGGGGTGGGACCAGCTGAGCCTGATCACCTGACTCCCTGCCTCAGAGTCTTTTTTTTTTTCAGTTGAAAGGTTGACTGTCTCCCAGGTGTTCGAGTTGCCTGTCGAAAAGGCACCAGGATCTGTGTGATTTCCCCTGCAGCAACCCACTGCACTGGCTGAAACACTGGCGCTGAGATTCGTGGTGCTTTTTTGCCCAGGAATCTCCTGGCCTGGCTCCCTGTTTCAGTCCCCTTTTTAATCAGATGAATGGGTGACTCTGCCTTCCTGGAGTTCCAATTGCCAGCTAAAATGGCACCTGGACCCGTGTATTTTGTACGGAGAACCGCCGCGCCGGGGCATGGGCAAAACAGCTGCACCAGCGAAAATAGCCATGCTGGCCAAACAGCCGCCCGGGCCATACCCGGCGTGCTGGCGACCCGTGGGGCTCCTCCACCTGGGAATCTCCTGGTCTGTGGGCAATAAAATTCCATCTAGAATTGTGGTGTCCACTCACCCTCTGCGCTTTCGCTGGGAGCTGCAATCCTGAGGTGCTCCTAATTGGCCATCTTGGATCGCTCCCTCAGGATCTATATCATTCACATTCATTTTCTACATGATGCTCTTCTTTATGAAATTCTTCTGTGATTCCATATATACCAATATGAGCATTCCCTATTAAATTCTCCTGTCTTCTGTGCCATGGTTCTATATAGTTTGGGGTATGCAGACATCTATTTCCCATGTACTCATACAGAGACTACAAATTTGGCAGAAACAGTACAGGTAATCAAACAGCAAAAATTCTGTTAACACCTTTCTATCCTACTGTGGACATAATTATTTTCTAACCAGTCAGTGACTTTGCTGACTTCTTCAGGCAAATGTGTCTTTAATTCATTAAAAGCTCCTGAATTTTTATCGGCGGAAAAGAATGTCAGTGTAGACAAATCACACATTTTTAAGCTGACAGTTTTGTCATTGCCATCATGACCAATTCACTCATCTGAATTTTCCACCAAATGCAAAAAAGAACAATAAGAAAGCAACAGCTCTGCCTACTAGAATGCAATGAATATGATGCAACTATCCTACATACAATCACAACCTCACTAATCCCTTTCTTATAATTTGGTTTTCAGGATTTTGATATTTGAGATTTTAACAATTTGAGATTGTGATTCTTCAGATTTTAGGTATTAGGGATTTTAGACTTTCGAGATTTTAATCTTTTGGAATCGCAACATTCAGAATTATAGCATTCGGGATGGTGTATTTTAGGGTTATGGTCTTCTATAGCTATTAGGATCAGAGAAACTCTTCCCTTTGCAGAAGAGTTTCTTTAATAATGATCCTCAAAAGATCCAAATGATTAAACATTTGGAGATAAGAAAGGCATTGACTGATTATTTGACTTACAAAAGGTAATATGTCATAAAGTGAATCAGAACAGGTATCTGAGAGTGACATAGAAATTTACATGACAAAGAATCTTAACTAATGTGGAGGCACTATAAATCTAAAGCCAATCATAAGCACAAGGAGAAACTCAAGGGAGTATGACTGAGATTTGATCATATAATGGAAGTAGACTGGAAATGAGTGGGAGAGGTATGACCAAGAGCAGATCTGACTTGTGAGCCTGGGTGTGTGGTAGAAGAGTGGCACTAAGAACAGAAAATGAGGCTGGGCGTAGTGGCTCACGCCTGGAATCTCAGCACTTTGGGAGGCCAAGGTGGGCAAATCATGAGGTAAAGAGATCGAGACCATCCTGGTCAATTTGGTGAAACCCTGTCCCTGCTAAAAATACAACAACAATAACAAAAACAAAAATGTAAAAAACATGTTGGGAAAGTAATGTTGCTAGGCAGATCCTGTGTTTTACTTTCTTGAGTTATGAATGATTAAATTTGTAATCTTAAAATTACACTTCGATGTGATTCTAAAATTTAGTAAACTGGTTTCACAAATGAAGGGAAAGGATGGTATTGAAAAAGCATGAATCAAACAGAATCGTCATATAGATAAATATATTTGAAAGGATGAAACAAGATGAATTCATGTGTACAAATTAATATTTTTTGAAGTAAACTATGGCATGCGTATGAAACTAAGCAGTAAATATTTACATTTTCTTTAAATGTTAAAATACTTATGGAATGGGATATGGGGTGGCAGTGTGCAGTTATGCTTTTTAAAATTTTTTGTTCTAATTAAAAATCTTCCCAGATAAAAATCAAACACAAAATCTGCAATATGGAGTGGCCATCACTCTGATATATTAAATAATAATTAATGATTTGAAATAAATTTAATATTTTTAGCTTTTTAAACATATCGGAATTTGCCATTCTTGGATTTTTGTACCTTATCTGACTGGAAAGGTATTACTAAAATATTAATAAGATAGGCAACCATTTTGGCTTCTTCATTTTAATAAAGTCTTTTTCATCCTTCTAATGGGTGAGCCATTGGAATACATATCTTTTCTATTTGAAGCATAGTCTTATTTCATTGTTTTATAAATTCCTTCTTGCAAAAATATAGTACTAACATTCTCTAATGTATTATCCACCCTTACCTTCAAGAGTTCTCTTCCATCACATTGCTAATAATGAAATAGCCTCCAATCTGTTCACTGCCCATTCTCACTGAAAATCAAACAGAAGTTCTCAAAGCACATAGACCTGAATCTGCATGCCACAAGTACCAAATGGCTTACCACTTTTCCTCTTACTTGTTTTTCTATTGACACAGATCCCCCTCTTCGTGTTTTTCAAACACACACAGCATGTTCCCACCTTTGGACCTTTGTACATATCTTCCTTCTAACTGAAACACACTTATGATTATCCTCATGACATATCCCTCTACTGCATTCAGCCCCTACTCAAATGCTACCTTATCAAAGAGGTATTTTTCAGAGCACTCTAAAGTCCCCTGTTGCCCATCATTCCCTGTCTTTTTATCTTACTTCATTTTTCTGCATTATACTGAGGTATCATTATATAATCATGTGTTAGTTGTATTCCCACCATAGAAATGTAAGCACCATGAAAACAAAAACTTTTTCTTATTCCTGCATTCAAATGTCTACAACAATTAATAGTATATAATAGATGCTCAGTAAATACTTGTTAAATAATACATTAATTAAATATATTAACACATAATAATTTGGCTGGCTTCCCAATAAGAATTTTTTTTTATTATACTTTAAGTTCTGGGGTACATGTGCAGAATGCGCAGGTTTGTTACATAGGTATACACGTGCCGTGGTGCTTTGCTGCATCCATCACCCCATCATCTACATTAGGTATTTCTCCTAATGCTCTCCCTCCCCAAGACCCCACCCCACAACAGGCCCCTCGCTGTGTCTATGTGATGTTCCCCTCCTTGTGTCCATGTGTTTTCATTGTTTAACACCCACTTACGAGTGAGAACATTAAACGGAATGCTTCCAGTTTTTGCCCATTCAGTATATTGGCTGTGGATTTGTCATAAAGAGCTCTTACTATCTTGGGATACGTTCCATTGATACCTAGTTTAGTGAGAGTTTTTATCATAAATGGCTGTTGAATTTTGTCAAAGGCCTTCTCTGCATCTATTGAGATAATCATGTGTTTTTTGTCTTTGGTTCTGTTTATGTGATTGATTACTTTTACAGATTTGTGTATGTTGAACCAGCCTTGCATCCCAGGGATGAAGTTGACTTGTTAGTGATGGATAAGATTTTTGATATGCTGTTGGATTCAATTTGCCACTATTTTATTGAGGACTTTTGCATCTATGTTCATCGTGGATATTGGCCTGAACTTTTCTTTTTTAGTTGTGTGTCTGCCAGGTTTTGGTTGATGGTGTTGGTTTCACAAACTGAGTTAGAGAAGATTCTCTCTTTGTATTGTTTGGAATAGTTTCAGAAGGAATGGTACCAGCTCCTCTTTGCACCTCTTATAGAATTTGGCTTTGAACGTGTCTGGTCCTGGACTTCTTTTGATTGGTAGGCTATTAATTGCTGCCTCAATTTCAGACCTTGTTATTGGTCTACTCAGGGATTCAACTTCTTCCTGGTTTAGTCTTGGGAGGGTGTAAGTGTCCAGGAATTTATCCATTTGTTCTATATTTACTGCTTTATTTGCACAGAGGTGTTTGTAGGAATCTCAGATGGTAGTTTATTTCTATGGGATCGGTGGTAATATCCCCTTTATCATTTTTTATTGCATCCATTTGATTCTTTTTTCTTCTTTATTAGTCTGGCTAGCAGTCTATTTTGTTGATCTTTTCAAAAAAACAGCTCCTGGATTTACGATTTTTTTTTGAAGGTTTTTTTTTTTGTCTCTATCTCCTTCAGTTCTGCTCTAATCTTAATTATTTCTTGTCTTCTGCTAGCTTTTGAATTGTTTGATCTTGCTCCTCTAGTTCTTTTACTCATGACGTTCAGGTGTCGATTTTAGATTTTTCCTTGTTTCTCTTGTAGGCATTTAGTTCTATAAATTTCCCTCTAGACATTGCTTAAAATGTGTCCAAGAGATTCTGGTATGTTGTGTCTTCGTTCTCATTGGTTCCAAAGAGCATCTTTATTTCTGCCTTTATTTCATTATTTATCCAGTAGTCATTCAGGAGAATGTTGTTCAGTTTCCATGTAGTTGTGTGGTTTTTAGTGAGTATCTTAATCCTGAGTTCTAATTTGATTGCACTGTGGTCTGAGAGATTGTTTGTTATGATTTCTGGTCTTTTGCATTTTTCAAGGAGTGTTTTACCTCCAATTATGTGGTCAATTTTAGAATAAGTGCAATGTGGTAGTGAGAAAAATTTATATTCTGTGTATTTGTAGTGGAGAGTTCTGTAAATGTCTATTACGTTTGCTTGGTCCAGGTCTGAGCTCAAGTCCTGGATATCCTTGTTAATTTTCTGTCTTGTTGATCTGTCTAATATTGACAGTGGGGTGTTAAAGTCTCCCACTGTTATTGTGTGGGAGTCTAAGTCTCTTTGTAAGTCATTAAGAACTTGCCTTAGTATCTGGGTGCTCCTGTATTGGGTGTGTATATATTTAGGAATGTTAGCTCTTCTTGTGGCATTGATCCCTTTACCATTAGGTAATGCCCTTCTTTGTCTCTTTTGATCTTTGTTGGTTTAAAATCTGTTTTATCCAAGACTAGGATTGCAACCCCTGCTATTTTTGCTCTTCAGTTGCTTGGTAAATCTTTCTCTTTTTTATTTTGAGCTTATGTGTGTATTTGCATGTGAGATGGGTCTCCTGAATACAGCACACCAATGGGTATTGACTCTTCATCCAATTTGCCAGTCTATGTCTTTGGATTTGGGGCATTTAGCCCATTTACATTTAAGGTTAATATTGTTATGTGTGAATTTGATCCTGTCATTTTGATGCTAGTTGGTTGTTTTGCCCATTAGTTGATGCAGTTTCTTCATAGCGTCGATGTTATTTACAATTTGGTATGTTTTTGCAGTGGCTGGTACTGGTTGTTCTTTCTATGTTTAGTGCTTCCTTCAGGAGCTCTTATAAGGCAGGCCTGGTGGTTATGAAATATCTCAGCATTTGCTTGTCTGTAAAGGATTTTATTTCTCCATCACTTATGAAGCTTAGTTTGGCTGGATATGAAATTCTGGGTTGAAAATTCTTTTCTTTAAGGATGTTGAATATTGGCCCCCGCTCTCTTCTGGCTTGCAAGGTTTCTGCAGAGGGATCCACCATGTCTGATGGGTTTCCCTTTGTGGGTAATCCGACCTTTCTCTCTGGTGGCCCTTAGCATTTTTTTCTTCATTTCAACCCTGGTGAATCTGAGGATTGTGGGTCTTGGGGTTGCTCTTCTTAAGGAATATCTTTGTGGTATTCTCTGTATTTCCTGAATTTGAATGTTGGCCTGCCTTGCTAGGTTGGGGAAGTTCTCCTGGATAATATCCTGAAGAGTGTTTTCCAGCTTAGTTTCATTCTCCCCATCACTTTCAGGTACACTGATTGAACATAGATTTTGTCTTTTCACATGATCCCATATTTCTTGGAGGCTTTGTTCATTTCATTTCAGTCTTTTTTCTTAATCCTGCTTTCTTGCTTTCCTTCATTGAGTTGATCTTCAATCTCTGATATCCTTTCTTCTGCTTGATCAATTCAGCTATGGAAACTTGTATGTGCTTCACAAAGTTCTTGTGCTGTGCTTTTCAGCTCTATCAAGTCATTTATGTTCTTCTCTGTGCTGGTTATTCTAGTTAGCATTTCATCTAACCATTTTTCAAGGTTCTTAGCTTCCTTGCATTAGGTTAGAACACACTCCTTTAGCTCAGAGAAGTTTGTTATTACCCACCTTCTGAAGCCTGCTTCTGTCAATTCGTCAAACTAATTCTCCAACTACTGTTGTTCCCTTGCTGGTAAGGAGTTGTAATCCCTTAGAGGAGAAGAGGCGTTCTGATTTCACCCTTCTTGCACTGGTTTCTTCCCATCTTCGTGGATTTGTCTACTTTTGGTCATTGAAGTTGGTGACTTTTGGATGGGTTCTCTGAGTGGACATCCTTTCTGTTCTTCATGGATTTCAGAAACCCTTATAAAAAAAAAACATTTGCAATTTTCTCTGTTGAATGTAGAATGAGTTTTAAATGCCTCAATATGAGAGCCAAAGTGCTTGCCACATGGCTTGAACCACTTCTTTCCAATTTATTCTTCCATTTCCACCTAAAAAATGTCTTCTAATTTAACCTGTTCATTATTTCTTAAACTTGTCATGTTACTCACTACCTAGTAGGGTGATCAACCCTCCTAGTTTGTCTGGTACTAAAAGGTTTCCTGGAACACAAGACTATCAGTACTAAAACTGGCACACCAAGATGTCATTCTACAACCTCACCTTACTCTTCCCTTTGGCTGGAAGGTCCTCTGTTTTCTTCTTGCCAAAGTCCCCTGTTTCCTATAAAATCCAACTTCAGTCTCACTTCTTCAGCAAAGTCTTTGAGTTTCTGCCACATTCCATGAGGCTGTCAGTACATTTAATAGCAATTATTGTTTATTATTTTAGAAAATACTATTATATTTTTAAATTCATCTATTATTCATATGTATAAATACATTCTCTCCAATGGAATGTATCCCTAGAAAGTAGGAACTATATCTCATATTTTAATATGTCTGGCCATCTAGCATTGTGCTTGAAATGTAAACGTTCAACACATTTGTTATTATTGATGGACATATTCTATCCTTTGAAAGCTGACTATCTTAAATGGATAGATAATTATATGGTAGGCTGCTTAAAGAAAGTGCGAGGCAGAGATTAAAATCTAAAATACATGGTTTTTGGCAAACTCAAAACAGGAAATCATTTTAGTTTAAAATACAAGGAACAAAACAAAGAACTGCATTGATATTACTCTTTTTGAACAGACAACCGATGTTCTTTTTATTATTTCACCCTGAATGCTATGGATTCATGAAATGTCCTTAGGATTGAGGTTTAAATTGGCATTTGCATCATGTCAGGATATGTGGAGAAAGGAGGAAAATACAATGAAACATCTTGATAACTTATAATACAGCATGTTCTACTATTTGGCATCATCCCAATGACTAACTGAAGTTTCTACTTTTCATCTAGCTATTTTGGTACTGTATAGACACAGTTCAATAACTGGAACAGTAGGAAAATTGCCACAGTAATGCTGAATTTTACTGGCATAGCAATGAGGGGAAACTCAAATATTGCTTGCCAGAAAAATAACTGGCTTTAGTTGGTGCTATTAGTCTCACGCTTTTTAGGAGCACTTAATTTAAAACAAAATTGTGGGCTTAACTCCCACTCTAATGTTTTGAGACGACTGTAACAAGCAAATATTCAAAGTGTTCTTTATCTAACCAAGTGGGTAAGCTTCTTGCTCAAGCTCCATCTATAACAAAAAGATTTTCATTTAGTGAGTGGTGATCCCTGATCTAGCACAAGCAAATACATCAAGATGGATTCAAGCTTATGGAACAGAAATTTCTGAGCAGTAAGGTTTAACCTGAACAAAATAATCACTAAGGAAAAACAACTTACAAATCACACCAGCCACCAAAATGGAAGCTTGGTTTCCTCACTGGCTTATAATGGTAGCCCTGAAACAATATGAGGGATTGCTAATAGAGGTATAGAGTTACTATCTTATGCCTGCACTTGTAACATTAATTCTGGCCTGTTTCTACAGAGCTGGGACCACATCAACATTTGAAGGATGTTGGGATAATCCCTTCTATACTAGAGTATCTTAAAAGAGTACTATATTTCAGTGTGTATAAGTCTTCAGTAATAAAAGTCTCACTATAGGCCTTAATCCTCATTTCATCTCCATCAGCAACATGGTTTACTTGCATAATAGTGGGAAAACAGAATACAAAATGCCTTCTAAAAGAAGTGAAGTGACACAATTTTTTTTTCAAGCTGTACCATGGTTTCCTTCAGGCCTGTGAAATCTGAGCTTTTGAGAGGAGTGGAACTAGACTATATAATATTCCTACTTCTACTGTTGTTCATTTTATTAGTAATGACAATTTCTATAACACTAACATTCCATACTTCATGCTGTATTCACTTATGATACCTGGTACCTCCTGAGATACCATTGTATCCTCATCTTCATAGGGCTGATGATAAAGGAAATTAACACACACACACACAAAATAATGTTCACTACCTTTATCCAGATACTGCATTAAGTACTCTGTAAGAATTATTTCTAACCCTTAAGACAATGTCTCCACATAGGAATTATTTTAACCATTTTACAAATAAAGTAAGTGAATTTTTGCATATCAATCGTGTATCAGTTAAAATAAGGGGCTCAAATGGGGCCTTTTATGGTGGTAGGTCATCTTGTGAACCTTGTAGCTCTTTTTTTTTTTTGTCATACACAGTAATTTTGCTCAAAATTTTGCTCAAAATACTGCATAGTTGAGCTTTATATAATTAAAAGAAAGCCATTGATGGAGATGATTGGAATGTCTCAGTGGGCACTGGTAAAATCTTACTTCATTTGCTACCCTCCAGACAGTGCGTGGGAAAGAGCTCTCTTTCCTTCATTTTACAAGGTCAACCTAAGAAATAACATTGTTAGAAGTGAAACAAAGTTCTATGTAATGAATGGTAGTGATAAATGTGTTTCTGATAGTTTCTGTAACATTTAGACTAAAACTAATTTGAGAAGCTAACACAAGATATATTCTAAATCAGAAAAACAAGCAAAGCGACTGTATCCACCAGAGAGATTAGAAAACTAGTATCAGAGTCTGAAGACAGATTCTCTCCTCTAAACCATAACTTTTGAAAAACTTCTTTCTCAATGAGTGATTTCTATCTTCAACTTTCTATCTTAATGAAGTAGTAAAGGCCTATTGATTACACACTGATCATCAAAATTCCAACTGTCACTGATGAAGGTTGTTAGAAAAATTTGAGGCTTTTAAAAATTTGAAAATTTGAGACTGAAAGTCGCAAGTGGCTGCATAACAGAGTCGTGGTTAATCACACAGATGTTCTTTCCACTCTGGCTCATTTTCTAGCTCTACCGAGTAAAAACTACAGGAATAACTTAGGGTAACATTCTTCACCATCTTTTGCCTGCATTTTCTTATCTGAAAAATGAGGAAAACAATAATAACTGTGAGATTATTTGCAAGAAACTAGGTTTGTTGCAAAGATGACCTGAGTTCATGTATGTAAAATGCTTAGAACAGAACTGGCACACATAGTTACCTAAAGAAGGTTCTGATGTAAAGGACTAACACACACTTGGTAACGTGTAAATTATTCATTCAAAAATGAAAGTATCAATGAAGAATATTTAATATTGTTTGCTTCTTAAAACCTTTAGTTCTAAGCCCATGAGGTAAATAAACCATAAGTCTACATAAGGGAGGAATGGAAAAAAAAAAAAGGAAGGGGTGAGGAGGTGGAACTCGAGTAGCTTAGAAAAGCTATATGCTGTAACAAATATCCTGAAGCAGGAACAGTGTTTGTGACAAAGAGCATCCTTTGCTTTTTTATTGAATTAAAGCATGCTGCATTCAGCCGGTCCAAGCTATACCACACCAGACCTCTACTTTCTAATGTTCCATCTATGTTTAAAAAAAATCAGCTGCAAAATGTATAGACAATTTACAAGTCTCAAAGAGCATATTTGTCCTGGGGCTTCCTAGCATAGATGTCCTAATGGAGGACCGTGTCGGTGGAACATCATTAATCAGGCAGCCATAGCCAAGGAGGTGGGTGGCTGCTGATAGTTTTGGCCCATTGAAAATGGCTTTGGATGACTGCCAGGTTGTGTGTAAAATTTTGAAATGTTTCAAACAATACAGTCTTTACAATGTTATAAAATACTAGGGTGGTTAGAGCAGGCTGCAGACTGGCTCTTGGCCAATAAAACCTCAGGATTCCAGTCAGCTGTAACCTGGAGTTTAATGTTGTCTGGGGTGTTCAAGGTCACCTCTCCCCCAAAGTCCTGTAGGTCAACTCAGTCTTTATAAAGCTGCCCCATGGAGCTACTGCTTTCTAGTCACCACTGTTCAAAAATCCTTTTAGTTAATTTGCTTTCTCCCTACGAAAACAAAACAAAAGAAAAAAACACCAAAAAAAAAAAAAGTCCTTTTGGGAGTTAACCTTAAAAGTCTTACTCAGAAAGACTTTTTTAAAACATTGAGCTTGCTTTTTTTTTTTTACTCCCTTTTTAAATGGAATATACTTGCTATTGACGTGGTGCTAAAGTTAAAATACAAGAAAAAAAAATCACCTTTATTCCATTACCCAAAAGCCACCATCTAAATTCATGATGCTTTTCACAGTAGCCCTTCTATGTGTATTTTATATACTAAAGATTATACTAAATATATAATTTATAATTACCTGCTCCCAAACTTTATACCAAAATTCTATTTTGTGTTAATATAAATTTTTAAGTATAATACGAATGGCAGAAGAATATTTTATTGTGGTTGTACCTTATATCCAACCATTCTCATATTATTGAATGCTTATGCTCTTTTCTTTCTCAGTGAGGATGCCATGTTAAATAACATTACTCTGATTTGTTAAACGAAGGTTTTCTGTATTTAATATTATTTCCTTAGGATAAATTCCCAGAAGTGACATTAAAGGGTCAAGAAAGATGGACATCTTTAGAGTCTTTACTAATGTTGCCAAATGGCTTTCCAAAAGGATTTTTTTTCTCTCCAGTTGACAGCCTGTCAGTACAGTATGAAAGAATCTGTTTCATTCCCTCATCAACAGCAATAGGTAAAAGCGAGCTTTCTTCTAAAGAGAATGACAGTTTTTTAACATTAAAAAGTTAAAAGTTGTTCCCAAATTGTACAAATCAGTAGAGGTGAGTGTTCAGCAGGGTTACATAGAAAGGGTCATGGATCTACTTGATGAGGATTTTTTTTTTTAGGGTGATTTTTTTTTTCGGTTTATTCTCCAAGCAAGAAATAATTCCTCCAAACAAAAGGGAACTTAATTCTGAGGCATTGCCATAGCACACCAAACAACAAACACAGAGATAAGATAGAATGCTCCAGATGGAGGGGTGGGGGGGGAAAAAACAGATCTACCACCTTATGCTCTTTCCCAGGTAATCAGTCAAAAAGCCAGCTAGCAAGAAAGTCTGTGTTGGGAAACCATTAATAAATGCAGAGTACTTAAAGAACAGACTTTGAGAATATGTACAAGAAAACTTTAAGAATATTTTGCACCAGGCACAGTGGCTCACACCTGTAATCCCAGCACTTCGGGAGGGAGGTCTTAGTGGGTGCATCACCTGAGGTCAGGAGTTTGAGACCAGCCTGGCCAACATGGAGAAAACCCGTCTCTACTAAAAATACAAAAATTAGCTGGGCTTTGTGGCACGTGCCTGTAGTCCCAGCTACTTGGGAGGCTGAGGCAGGAGAATCACTTGAACCCGGGAGGCAGAGGTTGCAGTGAGCTGAGATCATGCCACTGCACTCCAGCCTAGGTGACAGAGCAAGACTCTGTCTAAAAAAAAAAAAAAAGAAAGAAAGAAAATTTTGCAATTACAACAGAGGCCTTGAATCAAAAAGAGGATGGTCCAGGAGTAATAGTAAGGGGTAAGAGAAGGTTAGGAGATGAAGAAAGGGAACCCGGAAGAAGAATCTGGACTAGACCAGAAGAGAGATGATTATTTGTCCTCCCATGCAGATTAAATAGCATCTCCAGCTTCACAGAAAGAACTGATATGAGAATCCCAAAAAACAAAGTATATTGTTAATGTTTATCTAAATAACTGTATAGTAAAACTTACATTGTTGCCATTCTAGAACATTCTTTGGTCAAGCTTCAACTAAATACATCCTCTGTAAATATCTGCATATGCTTGGGTTAATGACAATGCACCTTATTACCACAGTTAAGACTTTGCTACTTAAAAAATGCAAAACCGATAAACACTTCCTCTTGAAAGGTTGACTCCGTTTTTGTCTAGGTGTACTATAAATTACATGATAACTTCCCTGGCCATTATGTTTCGTTTGGGAGGTTATGAGAGACTCTAGATAGTCGGAGAGAATTTCTTACTCTTCCTCTTTGCTTTTCTTCCTAAGGGTATATATAGTGTTTTGTAAGAACTTACCATATCAACTTCTGAGCTAAACTGCTTTTCAGAAGTGTTCATGGGAACCTCCATTCATTTTAATGTTTATATTTTATCCACTTTAATAAGTCTAGGGTTCTTGTCTGGATATTCACTTTGATGCTTTTCTTTATCATTCTGGCTGTGGATAGCATTTGTGTTTTGTTTTTTTCTCCTTCAGGTTCCCATCATTTGTGTGTTTTTTCCCCCTTGCTGATAAAAAATAAGTAAAACTCATGCTTTCCACCCATGAGTCCTTCATCTTAAGCAAAATGAAATCTACAAGGAAAATCATGACTATGTAAGATATTCTGGTTTCAGCGAAACTAGACATTTACCAGATGTTGGGCCCTTGAAGTCTTCCATCTGTAATATAGTATGTCTTGATCTCAGTTCTCACATCTGTTACTTAGCTGAGTACTTATTCCTTCTATTCTTCAGTCAGCTCATCTCTTAAACAGAGATAAATACAATACTTATCCCTAGGGTACTGGAGGAAGTTAACTGAGTTAACAAGGTAGAGTGCTTAGAACAATGCCTACACAGAGGAGAGAACATTAAATGTGAGATATTATATGAATTGTTTTAAAATAAATTCTATCACCATCTTACATTGATTGCAATGCACTTTCCCTGCTTTGAACCTCCTTCAATTGTTCTCCATTGCGCAAGCGTCTTCAGCTTGTGGATTTCCAAAAGGCTTTGTATGACTTCTCACCTAGCAGTGTTTTTCCCTTCCTTATTCTCCAGTAGATTGTTTCAGTTTAGACTATAGATACCATTATCTTTCAAACATAAAATCCCAACCCACTAAGTCTCTTGATATCTGTGAAGCTATGTGTAATTTCATGAGTTAAAATATCAAGTTTACTTTATGACTTAAATATACTCATATGAATAAGAGGTATCTAGTGTAAAATCACTATTGAAATCTTTATTTAATTCAGTATTACTTAATGAGTCTTTAAATTCTTGTTTTAGCTGAACTTAAAATTATATTTTAAAACATTTTTACTTACAACAAAATACTAGGCAGTATAGGCTAATGCAAATGTCTGTTCTCACGTGTTTTCCCTTATTTGCTAGTGTTTTTCTATATCATAGATTATATATATTGTTGCTGAAAGAGGTAAAAGTGCTTCCTTTAATTCAAATATGTAACCATCCTAACCTTTTAATGACTCTGCTTACATTTTAAATCTCTTTAAAAACATTTCTACCATAATTAAGCAAAATGCTAGATTAATGACTGATTGCAAAGCAGCTGTGTCAAAAATAAACAGAACTTTGAATTCAACAAGCTTTCCTTTCTCCAAACTTTGCTGTGTACATAAACACACCCCGTGTCCCCATATCCTCTTCATACTTCACACACGCAAAATTATTCCCAATTAAGTGTTTCTCTATGTGCCTTTTCTTCCTCATTAAAATCATCCCCAGAGCTTAGCCATCTTAATTCACTGCATAGTCTAAAAGTTTTGCACTTCCAATCTCCTACTCCTGAAGATTTTACATTTACAGCAGACTGACTCAGTACACTTTGGAAACTCTGGTGAACAGCTCAGCCCAAAGCTAGTCTTGATGCCTGGCCAACAGGCTTAAACAACAGACATAAAAGCTAAATCTGTACTTCCATTCAGTTATAGGTTGCCAAGTTAGTTTTCCTGATACTGTACCTACAGTATATCCATCTCCCAATGTCTCAGACTCACTTCATTAACTTTGTGACATCAGCCTCTGATGTTATGAACTCAATTTTGCTAATATAAATGATACAGTACTATATAGAAATTTAAGAGGTTGTAACATTAGAAGTCTCTTCAAGATTCCCATAACAGTTAAAGAACAAGGAACCAAAATTCCCAGAACCAATCCTTGCTGGGAAATAATTCCTTATATATAACCTTAAAGCTACTCTCCCTCCCCCAAGCCCTCTGCTTCTGATTCCCACTTATGTTGCAAATAGCTTTTAATGATAGAACAGGGAAATATATTGTGGTTTCACACTTTGGGGGATTTTATGGTCACTTATCCCTAACTAGGAGATAGAGACACATAGCAGAAAAGTTTGTTTTTTCTTTTTTAACTTAAACTGTTTTAGTATATTATGCTCTTTGTTATATGGATATATTTAAGACACGACACTACAAAGATCAACTAATAGAAGAATGCTTTCTTAATGACAAGCCTCAATATGCATATTACTTACCCTATATTGGATTTACAAGCTCAGTCACTAAATTGTTGTGGCCGACTAATACAGAAGTTCCAATTTACCACCATGAATTTACATTACATCACAAAGAGCATGGAAACAAAATGCTGTATTGTTCCCAAGAAGTAAGGAATATTTATCCAACATCAATTCAAACTCAGAAAATGCAGTTTACCTCAAAAAGCCAAATTTATGGAGATTTACTTACATGACTCAAATCTCACTCTTCATATCTTCTCCTTTTTCGAGCTTAACAGCTCGAAAAATGCCCTAATAGTGACATATGTTGGTTAACGCATACATGAGGGAAAAAATGCAAGCTGTGTTGTGAAGAAGTTAAGGCACCAGACTTTCTTTCTTTTTTTTTTTTTTTTCCCCACCCCTTCCAAGGCACCAGACTTTCTAAGTACAACTGCTGGCTTTACTATTATTTGATGCATGTTCTTGAAGAAGTTACTAGCAGCTCAGGGCCTTAAGTTTCCCCACTGTAAAATGAGAAAAATAATCCACACAGAGCTGTAATGGAACTTTAAATGATATAGTATATGTGAAGCAATTATAATACTTCCTGGTGCCTAGTAAATTAAAATATTACACAACCACACACACACACACACACACACACACCATACATATATATTCATATGCAGAATAATGATGTTTTGGTCAATGATGGACCATAGATACAATGATAATTTCATAAGATTATAAGAGAGCTAAAAAGTTTCCTGTCCCGTAGTGATATTGTAGCCATCATGACATCATACTCTTATTTTGTGTGTGAATTTGGTGTAACCTAAGTGTACTGTGTTTATAAAGTCTACAGTAGTATACTGTAATGTCCTACACCTTCATACTCACTCACCACTCACTCACCTCCTCAGAATGACTTTCAGTCTGGCAAGTTCTATTCATGGTAAGTAATTTTTTTAAATCTTTTATGCCATATGTTTACTGTATCTTTTCTATGTTTAGATATACATATATTTATTTGCCATTGTGTTACAGTTGCCTACAGTATTCAATCCAATAACGTGCTATACAGGTTTGTAGCCTAGGAGCAATAGACTGTACCACATTGCCTTGGTGAGCAGCATGCTGTGCCACCTAGGTTTGTATAAACACACTCTATGATGTTCATGCAATGATGAAATTACCTAATAATGCATTTCTTAGAATGTTTCTCATTAATCACATGACTCTCTCCTCTCTCATATATACTCACACGCAGACACACACCACACACACCCACCCACACACACACACACACACAATTAAGATGTCACATATTCATTGCAGCACTATCACAATAGCCAAGCTATGGAAACTGCCTGAATTATCATGGATCTTAAAAAATGTGGTATATACATTCAACGGAATTATTCAGCCTAAAACAACAACCAAAACAAAAACAAGAAAATCCTGCAAAGGCATGATATGGTTTGGCTGTGTTGCCACCGAAATCTCATCTTGAACTGTAGTTCCCATAATGTCCACGTGTTGTAGGAGGGACCTGGTGGCAGGTAATTGAACCATGGGAGCAGTTATCTCCATGCTGTTCTCATGATAGTGAGTTCTCACAAGATTTCATGGTTTTCTAAGGGGCTTTCCCCCTACTTCGCTCTGCACTTCTTCCTGCAGTCATGTGAAGGATGTGTTTGCTTCTGCTTCTGCCATGACTGTTAAGTTTCCTGAGGCCTCCCTAGTCATGCTAAACTGTGAGTCAATTAAACCTCTTTCCTTTATAAATTACCCAGTCTTGAGTATGTCTAAACAGCATGAGAACGGACTAATACAGGCAACAATATGAAGCTTGGTTGCATTATGCTAAGTCAAACAAGCTAGTCATGCAAAGAATACTGCAGGATTCCACTTACATCACTATCAAAAATAGTCAGATTCGTAGGAGTAAGAAGACAGCTGTGGTTGCCAGAGATTAGGGGCAGAGGGGAAATGGAGAAATGTTAATCAAGGGATATATCATTTCAGTCATGCAAAGTGAATAAATTCTAATGATCTGCTGTATCAAAATTACAACATTTCAGTTAGACAGGAGGAATAATGTTAAGAGGTCTATTGTACAACGTGGTGAACTATAATTAATAACAATGCATTGTATTTTGAAAATTGCTGAGAGTGGATTTTAGGTGTTCTCACCACAAAAAAATGGTAAGAATGTGAAGTAATGCATATGTTAAGTAGCTCAACTGAGCCATTCCACAATGTATACATAATTACAAACATCATGCAATTTTCGTCAATTTTTAAAATTTATTTTTAATTAATTTATTTATTTTGAGACGGGGTTACGCTCTTGTCGCCCAGGCTGTAGTGCAGTGGCACTATGTGGGCTCGCTACAACATCTGCCTCCCGGGTTCAAGTGACTCTTCTGCCTCAGCTTTCCAAGAAGCAGGGATTACAGGTGCCTGCCACCACAGCCAGCTAATTTTTGTATTTTTAGTAGAGATGGGTTTTCACCCCATTGACCAGGCTTGTCTCAAACTCCTGACCTCAGGTGATCCACCTGCCTCGGCCTCCCAAAGTGCTGGGATTATAGGCGTGAGCCACCATGCCAGGCCTGTCAATTGCTCTTTTTTAAAAGATCTGCTGTACAACATTGTGCTTATAGGTAACAATACCGTATTGTAGATTTAAAATCTGTAAAGACTGTAAGACCATGTTCAGTAGTCTTACCACAATAAAAGAAAAGAAAAGAAAGAAATTCCTTTTCAGTTGAATATTTACTGAATCATTTTTTTTCTTTTCTTTTCTTTTATTTTTTTACTTTAAAGACATAATTGTCCTTAAACATCTCTAATGTTAACATTGATCCAAATTTAAATTGATTTCTCCTGTGCTTACCTTCTAAATCAAATGCCTGTCTATCTTCTGGAATACGAGCATGAGGGATCCTTTGTTGCCACTGTGTCAGTATTGTGGGGAAAGTAAAGACACAGATAGCATTAATTATTAATCTTGGCCCAGGCCTTCATATGACCTATGTGGTCTTAGGAAAGTCATACATCCATCGTTTTTATAAATTCTTAAAAAAAAAAGTCTGCTGTTATTGTCTCACTAGAACTATTACATCCAAGTCTCAGTTCAAATGTCCCTTTTTCCGTAAAGACAAAGTGTTTCAAGTTTTCCATTACATTTGTAATGGAAACACTTAGAATGTTTCCAACATAGATCACTGTTTGCATACTTGTGCTATTTGCTTCCTTTAGAGAGTAAGACATTTCTATGGTTTGAATGTCCCTCTCCAAAAATCATGTTAAAATTTAATTGCCAATCTAACAGTATTAGGAGGCAGACCCTTTAAGAAATGATTAGGCCGTGAGATCTCTGCTATCATGAGTGGATTAATGCCATCATTTCAGAAGTAGGTTAGTTATTGCAGGAGTGAGCTCCTAATAAAAGAAAAAGTTCGTCGTCCCCCATTCCTTCTTTCCTCTCACTCCTGCTCCCTCTGTCTCATGCTGACTTGCACTTGCTGCCCTTCACCATGGGATGACCTTGGCCATATGCTGACACCATACTCTTGGTTTCCCAGCCTGTAGGAAAACAATCATGAGCAAAACACATTTCTGGTCTTTATAAATTACCCAGTCTGTGGTATTCTGTTATAGCAGCACAAAATGGACTCAGACAGCAACTTCCTTTGTGTCTCCCATCAGAGCCTGTCACATAGCCCTTGGGAAAAAATTCTGTAGACACTTGCTGAGCTGAATTAAACAATAAACATGAAAGTATAGCATACCGTGGCTATACTGAGTAGTGGTCAGAATTAAAATCTAGATTGTTGGGTTATTTTAGTGGAGCAAGCGTTTCTCTTTGAATAAGGATTCCAAATTCCCACATTTGGATACAAACATTTGGCTGTCATTATTGGTTCCTAGGTATTTTCTTATAGTTATTTTTAGTGTCAAAAGATTAAAAAGATGCTTAACCCAAAAAATGGCTAATTACAAATTTCAACTTTTAAATCTGTTATAGGGGAAAAGAATGCAAAATATCTTTTAAGTTAATTTATACATCTTACTACAACTATAATACAATCACTTTTTCTACCATTCCCAACAGCTTCAAGCCAAAAATGTAATAACCATGGGCTTTGGGCTTATTAGAACAAAGGCTTGAATTAGGCAGATAGATTGTTTCAAACAGCAGCATGACAGTAAAAAGATTAATGGGACACATCTTGGAAATGAATATATAATAACATACTATTTTCTCAGATTTCCCCTGGCCCCTCAAAAGCGATGTATAGTATATACCCCCCAAAGCCACTAAATGGGAGAATTAAAAGTAGGGGAAAAAATATTAGTCACAGGTAGTCTGCTTCTGGAAGGCCTCTAATTCTATTTCCTGTTTGACATATTATTTTATTACCATTTTCTCTAAATGTAATATAGTAACTTTCCATAATAAACGGGTCTCTAATTTGCCATTTCTTTGATTGGCATTTTCAGATTTTTCAAGGACGCTATTGGTCATTCCTTCACATATTGCAAAAATAAACGAAAAAACTGAACCACATGCCATTGTTGGGAAGAATTTTCTGAATTTGTCTTGAAGCCAAGAGAATTTATTTGACTGTCTGGGGAGTATCGAGGCAGATCTCTATTCTCAAACAGACACCAAAGTTGCTTGAACAAATGGTTCGTGTTAGCTGGGGAAAGACACTGAATGGAAACCATGTGCCTCTGAACCTTGTGGTTTCAAGCTGAACCACAAGCAGTGAGAAGAGCTGTCAGTCTCTAGTCTTGATTTCAGCCATGCTCATGGGGGAAGAGAAAAACTGTCAGTGCCACCTCTTATGTTGTCTTAATAAAGAGATCTGTGAGCTTGTGCAGTAGACAGTCGCTGGGTGAAGAGTAAGAGACAGAATCTCAGGCAGCTTCCAGTGGGATGTAATAAAGACACATGATTTTTCTCTATGGACGCCCACACATGGTAAAGATAGCAAATCAAGGCCTTGCTGAGGAACAGAAACGACCCAGGGAGGCTAAGCAACATAAAAATCTGGCATCCTCTTATAGCTATCATAAAGGTGAAGAAAAACATCCTAGAAGAATTAGTTTTGGGACCCAAGACGGTTAAGGTTACTGGAACAGAAAAACGAGAAAGACAGACTTGAAGTGCTACCATTTATCAAACTCCAATGGCAATAAGGGAAGGTTATAAAGGAATATTAAGTGCTATTTTATATCACAATGGCGAGAGAATCGTTTAACTACATGTAAGCATGGCTTCCTCAGTGGATACAGGCATGCCTTCATTCAGCCATTTAGATTATGGAATCAGTTTCTGAAAAAGGGAATAAGGTTTGATGTTGAGTTATCTAGCAACTGAAAGGAATAGTAAAAATATTTTTGTTTCCTCGTCTGTTAAAGAGCCTCTTTGTCTCAGACTGATTTACTTTAAGCAGTTAGCACGTCTGCTAGTTTGGAGAAAAGGATAAAGAATAACAAATAAGTTGTAACTGTTTATTACAGTTAATATTAAACTTTCAAGTATTCTACAAATGTACAATACTGGTATGCCATGTTGACATTGGGGGAGGCTTTGCCTGTGTAGGGGCAGGGAGCTTATGGGAGATCTCTGTACTTTCCTTTCTTTTGAGGTGAATCTAAAACTACTCTAAAAATACTCTTGAAAAAGGTGCTAGGCCAGGCGTGGTGGCTCATGCCTGCAATCCCAGCACTTTGGGAGACCGAGGTGGGTAGATCATCTGCAGTCAGGAGTTCAAGGCCAGCCTGGCTAACATGGTGAAACCCTGTCTATACTAAAAATACAATAATTAGCCAGGCATAGTGGTGGACACCTGTAATCCCAGCTACTTGGGAGGCTGAGGCAGGAGAATTGGTTGAATCTGGGAGGCGGATGTTGCAGCAGTGAGCCAAGATCGTTCCACTGCACTCCAGCCTGGGCGACAGAGCGAGACTCCATCTCAAAAAAAAAAAAAAAAAAAAAAAGGGAGGAAAAAAAGTGCTAAATGTGTTATTGTGATATACAGGAGACTAAAATCAAGTATAACTTGAAAAGTAGGCCAAGTGGCTCATATGAGAAATGAATAAATATGTACCTATAAAAACTTTAAAAAATAATTTAAAAATTTAGAAAATAAATATATAATTACATATATATGTATTTATGTATATACACACATACATAACTCTAAAGAGGAGTATGTACTCACATATACACACACACACACATTTTCACAAATTTAATATATTGATTTATACCTAGAATCAAGCAGCTTTGAGGGACTTGGAGGTTTTATAATATAGAAGAGATAAACTGCAACTACTTTTGATGATTTTGCTAATCTTTTTCTAAGAAACTCAATAGCCCAAGCTAACGTAGATCTCATTCTGTTTCAGTAGAAAGAACTGTGACATGCTCACAAATTATCCTGTCTGTTTTCCATTCACCTCTGTTTTTCATTCATCTGTTTTCTGTTCACGGCTGTACCATTTCTTTCTGTTTTCCCAAGAAATGAGCCCACTGAGATAAAGACTGACCTAACAAGAACACTTTAGGGTGAAAAATAGAAAAAAAAAATCAATTTCTGAAGTTCTTCTTAGACCTACTGTTTTGAGCATTGGTTTGCAAATTTGCCTGCAAATGGAGTCAATATAAATTGTTAAAACTAGATCTTAACAAACACAATTATAATGTTTTATGACACCCAGTTATCAGTACATATATTTCCTGGGTGAAAATATCTTAAAATTAGAGCATTATGTTATGTTATCATTTGAATAGAATTATTTTACACTGTCTAAATGACATTAATTCTATAGTTTTCAGGTAAATAATGAGAACTTACCTAGCCATCAACTGGATGTTGTGCCATCTGTGTACTTTAATGAATAAGATAACCCACATGGGTAGGTTACCTTTTATTTGGTACATTTTAAGAAATAAAGAAATTTCTGGTAATTTTAATTATCAAGCAAAATGAGGTACACCATCATTCCAAAACACATTCCAAAGAATCAATGTATTTGTTCAAATAAAGAAATTAACTAAAACAATACACATATCAGACTCCCAAAGGGTCAACAACAACCCATAAGCTCATAGACCCATCCACTCAGAACTAATTTTGAGCCCATGTGTCAGTCAGTATTTATTAACTACCTACTATGTGTCAAGCACATGTGGAATTTGTCAGTCTGTATTCTAATGCTGCAGAATGTTCTTGGAATGGCTAACCCATTTCAAGACCTATGTTGACTATAATGTCTGATCACTTTTAAATTCTCCAAATATCTACATCACAGTGGTAAGTGCTGTATAGGGCAAGACATTCCCAAACACCATCATGTATTATCCCTATTTAATTGACCAAATTGCATACATTCTGCACGTTTACATTTGATGTACATTACATGAGGTAATGCTGAATATGTCATTTGTGCTCATGATTAATGTAAATTGAACGTTACTGTTGTAGTGTCTAATTTTCTGAAAGGCTAAGGTGAAAATTTTCCTATTTTAATATTTCTGAAATTAAGATGTATCTTATTATGGAGTATAGACTTGGTATGGCTTATATTTACTCTTCCATCGTTCTCTCCCAACCTAAAAACTATCATTACATTACATTTATATCTTAGAGTGGAAGATTGTTTAGAAGAAAGAGATACAGGAGTTTTCCTAAGTAGTTCAATAACCCTATGTACATATCATTCTTCCAAAGTAGGGGAAGGAGAAGATAAATACAAAGGTCACCAATTTTCAGTTTAGCTGACAGACAAAACCTAAGTATTATTGTAGAATATCATAGTCCATATTATCGATTTCCAGCAGATGGCATCTCACACTTTTAAGTTAGTCATTGAGGAGCTTATGGGAAGGAGGTGTCCTCGCTTGGATAACACACGGAACTTAAAATTATGTTTGTGTTTCATGAAAGTACATTTGCCAGCACAGTCACCTAGAATGAGAATTTCTGTAACTAACCTCAGCATGTGGTCACTAAGATTGCCCACAAGCATTTAGTATTTTCAGCAGAACCAAAGCATAGTGCACATTTTAATGATGGTGCCTCCTCCTGTTTTAGAACAGTCTGCACGACATAATTGTAGGACAAGGTGGGAATTATGAGTCTTAAACAAGCATTGTAGGTGGAGATAACACGTGTATTAAAATAACCAAAACCATTGGCTCTGCTTTTCTGCAGATAACCCTCACACAGCTATGATTCACAGCACTGTACAGCTGTATCTTTCTGAAGAAAATCTTATGGTATTTAACTGTGCCTTCTGAGGAGATATTCAATTTTTTCACTTTTGTTAAAACTTCCATTACGATGATATTTGTTTTCTGTACTTTAATTTAAAAACACATATTGACACATGAATTTTTGTATTCTAGGCAAACTTGAGAACCAATGCTCAAAATGGTAGGGTTAAAAGGAACTTCAGAAATTGATTTCTTTCCAGTGCTCTTGATGGGATAGTGTCTATTTGAGTGAGCTGATTTCTTCGGGAAACAGAAATAAATGGTACAGAGGTAAATGGTAGGAGAGCTGAACAGAAAACAGAGGTGAATGGAAAACAGAAGTGAAGGTTAATTTGTGAGCATCTCACAGATATTTTTACTAAAGCAGAATGAGATCTATACTTCCTTGGGCTAATGAATTTCTTAGAAAAATAATGGGTAAAATGTTTGAAAGTAATTTCAGTTTATCTCATGTTGTCTAACAGTCACTTGAAGATGAAAGGAGTTTCATGTGGCGATAGCTAAGCATGGCTTTTTTTTTTTACACCATATTTTATTAGACTGTGGAATCCTCACCTCGTTCTTAGACAAATTGTTCAAGAGGACTCTTTCTCAGAAGTCTATTTGTTCTTAAATTTCAACTAATGATGTTAAAGTGCGTATCAACAAGAATAAATAAGCCCTCATTTCGTTCAATTATCAACGCTGAAATCGGCAACTGAGTTCAGTGAATTCAGTGATTTCAAGAAGAAAGGATGCATTTGAGCTATGCTATGTCTTCAGCTTAATAGGAATTCATAAAAGCTCTTAAAGTAAGAAATAACATCACATTTTAAGATAATACAATTCTAAGTTACATTTGTAAGTTTAAATGGCATCATAAAAAATGGAACATAACAGAATGCTAACTGAATGTCCCAAAGAATAGAAACAAAAGCAGTTGGCACTGGCAACTATTTTAGATAAGAAATTTTGATGCCGAAATGAAGAGAAAAATCAAGTAAATTATTCTTTTGGAAGAGATAACAAAATTTGTCAACTGAATAAATGTGGGAATTGAAATAAAACCTATAGATGAGTCCATATTGACAGAATGCTGGTAGCAAAAATCTACAATGAATCACCAATTTTAGATAATGGATAAAAATGCTGACTTGTTGAATGGTCTGAAAAGAAAAAGACATTTTTATTGAAATGTCTAGAGAGTTGTTGTAAATGTAGGTCTGAAGTTAAAGAGAAGTTGGAAACAAAGCTTTATCCAAGAGTCTTCCATGCAGAAATAAGAGCTTAAAATTCTGGAATGGGAAAATTTCTGATATGGGGAGTATAGAGAAAGAAATGGAGAATAATGGGAACCACAAGGTAATGAAACTTGGGTTAGATAATCATTTTATCTGCCTTTTGCTCTTCTATAATATACATGACTTCAACTTCTGTAAAGTGAGGCCAACTATACTATGGATTAATTTAACAATAAATTAAAAGAAAAATGTTCCACCATTGTATTCACATTGCATGAGTCTTAGCATCCCTCATACATTAATATTGCTCCTTAAAAACTGAAGGAGAAACTAATTATAATGTATTTATTTGTATTGACTATGAAATGTTGTGTTCCCCAAATGCTTGATTTTCTCTCTCCCCTTATCAATCAACGACCAAATTCTTCTAAAGATAAAATAAAGATTGTTTTATGTTTTACATTAAACAGAAACATGTAATTCTGTCTAATTAAATGGCTCCTATCTAATCATTCCTAGACAGTTTCGGCAAAAACGAAAATTTAAAATATTGAACAAATGAATAGTCTTCGTATGTAGTATTTTTCTTATTATACTTTAAGTTTGGGGGTACATGTACAGATCATGCAGGTTTGTTACATAGGTATACATGTGCCATGGTGGTGGTTTGCTGCTTCCATCACGCCATCATCTACATTAGGTATTTCTCCTAATGCTGTCCTTCCCCTATCCCCCCCACCCCCTTCTATTCCCCCAGCCCCTCAATTCCCAGGCCCTGGTGTGAGATGTTCCCCCTCCCGGTGTCCCTGTGTTCTCATTGTTCAACACCCACCTATCAGTGAGAACGTGCAGGGCTTGGCTTCCTGTTCTTGTGTCAGTTTGCTGAGAGTGATGGTTTCCAGCTTTATCCATGTCCCTGCAAAGGAGATGAACTCATCCTTTTTAATGGCTGCAGAGTATTCCATGGTGTATATGTGCCACATGTTCTTTATCCAGTTTATCACTGATGGGCATTTGGGTTGGTTCCAAGACTTTGCTATTGTGAACAGTGCCACAATAAACATACATGTGCATGCGTCTTTATAATAGAATGATTTATAATACTTTGGGTGTATACCCAGTAATGGGATCGCTAGGTCAAATGGTATTTCTAGTTCTAGATCCTTGAGGAATCGCCACACTGTCTTCCACAATGGTTGAACTAATTTACACTCCCGCTAATAGTGGAAAAGCCGTTTCTATTTCTCCACATCCTCTCCAGCATCTGTTGTCTCCTGATTTTTTAATGATCGCCATTCTAACTGGTATGAGTATTTTTCTGTTTCAGTTATAGCCAATGAAAATGTATAAGCTGGACTAACTAAAGAGATGATTCTCTGTCTTTTAAAGTAGTAATGTTTAGGATTACCTAGGGACATAAGTTGTAAGTAGTCCCTATCAATGAGGAGAAAAAAACTCAAGTCTTTTTGATTCCCAAAAGGAGCCCCAAAATGACTGGTCATAAGCAAAATGGCACTGTTTACTTTTCTGTTCACTACCCTCAACTCCCTCTTTCCACTCTATCCCTTTTCCTCCTCTACTCCACACCATCAAAAACCTGCTCCCATATCTCGTATTCACACTACAGCATACATGAAACACCTTTATGCAAAGTTTACCAGGGTGGGCAGAGAGGATGGGGGAGAGGCATAGTTGAATCTTAATCTTGGATAAAATCAAACTGAAAACTAAAAACACTGAACACCAGTGGAGAGGTTTCTAGCAACTACCCATACTAGGAATGTTTGGGCATGCAGAGAGGTTCAAGAAAATCTTGAAGAGTTTCATTGAGTTAGACTGGGCAAAACAGGAACGAAGGCATTGTTACAGCAGAGAGCAAAGAAAGGACATTTCACATGTAATCAAGGGATTTCAAATGTAATTTTGCAAATGATTTGGGGAAGAGATATGTCAGTCTGCGTTCACTACAGTATTTCTCCCATGGTTTATTTCATAATCCACTAAGATCAGATTGTTTTTAAAATATGTTTGGACTAGTCATCTTTCAAATGTTTACCCTTTGAAGGACTGTGATGCCATTCCTAATTTACCTTTATGATTACTCTGTCATCATTAATGTAAAATTGACTAACAGGGTGTTTTCAGGAATCTACTGGAAACCATGAGCAATGTAAATTGCCAAGGTGCCAGAAATGTAGGAGGGCTAATTCTATGACCTTACTGCTAGTACTTTATATCTGCTCTATTTGGACAGTCTTATGGAAGGAAATACACTTTACTTTTCCATAGAAGAAATTAAACACTTGTGCATTAATATGTCGCATACAGGAGTTCAATGCCTGCACTGTAGTTCTACCACGTTAATGTAGAACTATTAACGGGTGATTCCATTCTCTGAGCAAAGCAGACTGCAGACAGAGTTTTATTCCTCTCTAGTCAAACATCCCCTACCTGAGGCACCAGGATCTTGTTCAGCACTTGAGTCCAGAAACAGCAAATTCAATCTAGCTGTGGCAGGCCGAGGGTAAATTGGAATGCCAACTCCAGACCGGGATTCAAAACCACGAGCCTCTGGAAATAAAGCTCGGACTTGGAGAAATGACACCAACCTCAAGCCAAGAAATCGCACCCAGTTTGTTTAACAGCTTTCAATGCCCAGTGAACACAGATAACCACTAACATCAGTCCTGTTTTAGTTTACAGCATATCAGACTAAGAACTTAACATAGGGTGCCATAAGAAAGAAAACATGCTCTTCTCTGGATTCTCAGTCTTTGGGATATTTTGGCGGTCACCTGATTGCAAAATGTCACAGCAACGTTCTTTTCTGGTGTGCTAAGAGAGTTTTATCTCATTTGTCTACCTGTCAAGTGCTAGTCTCATGCATTAGCTGGAGCTACAGTAGGAAAATTAAATGGACTGCAGATGTTCTGTAAGTATCTCTAAGTCTATATATTTCTGTCTACTTACCTGTCTTTTGGTCTGCCTATTGTCGGTCTGTTTGTCTATCTGTTTATCTGTGTATCTATGTATCTCTTCAGACCCTCTCTACCCCATCATCCTGGCTCTTTGGAAATCCCTCCAAAGTATGAGAGACAGGCAGAACAGAAGTCAAACCACACCTCAGACCTGACAACCCTGGATTCCTTTCCTTATTTTTCTGTACCTCTCCCCATCCTGCTTTAGGCAAGCCACCCCAACCTCTCACTTTCTTCATTGTAAAATATGTAGTGTAGAAATTCAGAAAGATAATGAAATATAATGAAGTTCACTGGTGTCTTATAAAACATTTTTAAAATCTTATCAATACTTGAAATTCTGTTCCAAATCAGTGTTGATTGTGTCCAAAAAGATTTTAGCCACACTAGTCATGAAATGGTTTGTCTATGTGTGTGGGTGTCGTATAAATAGGCTTCATTTTTTTTTTTTTTCTAAAAAAGACGTAACTTGAGATTCCTGGATTGTTGGGAAGAAAACACTATTTGACTCAGGTGGAGTGCAGTTGAATGATAGCCATAGAGATGATATTGATGGTGATTATTATATCTATTTGTTAGCCGTTCAGTCTGTGCCAAGAACTATGTTGAGCTTTACAATATATTATTTTAATTAATTAAACATTCTAAAAGTTGATCTTATATACTTTTAAAATTTCCTCATTTACTGCCAACACTCAGCTTCTGAAGCCAGTAAGAGATGCCATATCAACTCATCACCTGTTTTTTCTCATACCTTATTGAATGATTTACCTTCATTCATTTGATGGACACAAGTTACAACCAGTGGCAGCACTCATTAATTTGCAGAGCCACTGGACCAATGGAAGAACTAACAAAATTAAAATGGCAAACATTTCACACTTAAGCAGGATAATGACTTACTTACTCATGTCTTCATTAGCTACTGTATGGAAATTTGCCAGGCCATGAGAGGTTTCATAATTAAGCTTTTATGTTGGCATTTAGTATTAGTGGTGGTTTTTTTGTCGAAGGGAATAATGTTGTCTGAAGATAAGAAGGTACCATTATTTAATACATCCTAGCTGACTCTTGTGGATTGTTGTCATGTTCAAAATCTACAGTTGTTGTTTATTTAAATTCTGTTCTTTAAAAAAATTTTATTTGTTTATTGACAGAAAAATATTTGTATTTGTTGTGTACAACATGATGTTTTGAAGTATGCAGACATTGTGAAAGGAGTAAACCTAGCTAGTTAGCATATACGTTACTTCACATAGTCACCATTTTTGTAGTGAGAACACTTTTAACATTCATTCTCTTAGCATTTTTCAAGAATACTATAGATTGTCACTAGCTATAGCTCCCACGCTGTATAATAGATCTCTTGAACTTATTTTTTCTGCCTAATTTTGTAATTTCCTATCTTTTCACAAACACGTTCTCAACCATCACTCTCAACCACCCCAGTCTCTGGTCACTTCCATTCTGCTTTCTCCTTCTATAACATTAACTATTTTAGATTCCACATGTGAGCGAGATCACAAGATATTTGCTGTTCTGTGCCAGGCTCACTTCACTTAACATAATGTTACAGGTTCACCCATGCTGTTTCAAATGACAGAATTTCCTTCATTTTTATGACTGAATAGTGCTCCACTGTGTTTACATACCACATTTTTTTAACCCATTCATCCGTTGATATACACACTTTGATTCCATATCTTGGCTATTGTGAAGAGTGCTGCAATAAACATGAGGGTTCAGATATCTCTTCTACATACTGACTTCATTTCTTTTGAGTATACACTTAGTAGTGAGATTCCTGAATCATGTGGTAGTTCTATTTTTAATTCTAATTATTTATATTTCTTGAGCAACTCTGTGCATGACACTGTACTAAGTAATTCAGGTATGTTATCTCTTTGGACAGCACAGAACCTCTGTGTTATAGGCATTGCTGTCATCCTCTCCATTTTGCAAATGCCAACAAGTTATTAGTAAGATATAGCTAGTGAGGAGCTGGGATGGGAACTCAGGCTGTATTTGCCTTCCTAAGGGCAGTGGTTCCACAGCTTATAAGAAATGAAGGAAGTTTGAAAATTCCTGGTGTTGAGGATGATACAGTAACATTTCTGGCCCCTCTTTCTTCAAAGAGGTTTGTCTCTTCTGGTACAGTTCTGTCATACTTTTCCAATTACTCAAACAATCTTCATAGAGGGAGGCCCAAGGCAGCCATTCTTCCAAAATGCATTTATACATTTATTTTAATAAGTTTGCCCACAGTGGTTAACCTTTATATGGTAGATATAGTTTTAACTTTCTTGAGTGTCCCAGTACATTAATTAGAAAGTGCAGCATGCTCCATAAGCACTATGTTGGATTGTTGTCTCTCTTTGGCATTAATTAAGCACATATATTCAACATACAGAAAGGGGATTTTATGTCTACGAATCAATGCAATTAAATCTACAAGTCATACATGACAGACACTGTCTTTGAACCATTCTTTCACGGGTTCCCAATGAAACATTAATGCATTCTGAAATTGCATACACTAGATATTTAAACTGTGAAAACTATTTGACAATATGCTTATTTTGTATGCAACAGTGATACTTTGCATTCATCATTAGGCTACCTGGTTGAAATTACGTTTTTATTTTGCATAGGAAACATGGTTGGCAGCATTTTAGTTAAACTTACCACTACTTCTAATGATTAATAACAGGTATAAGCAAGATGGTTTTCAGGGTAATGTCCATTTACTGTGTTAGTGGAATAGATTAAATTTAACTGCTTCATGGGGACACTGACCCAAAAACTTGCTTCAATTAGTGTAGACCTCTAGCTATCTAAACTAACTGGGCACCCAGGTATTAGTAACATATTGCTTTGGCTTTTGCTTGTTGGGATGTTATTTTTTAATGCATAAACATAGAGATATTTTTCTTTTTTAAAAAATTTTACTTTCAGTTCTGGGATGCATATGCAGACTGTGCAGCTTTGTTATGTAGGTATACATGTGCCATGGTGGTTTGCTGCACCTATCAATATTTTTAACAAGCCATCAACTTGCTCTTTTGTATGACTATCACATGCTTTAAAAATGGGACAGCTGGGCAGGCATGGTGGCTCACACCTGTAATCCCAGCCCTTTGAAAGGCCAAGATGAGTGGATCACTTGAGGAGTTCAAGACCAGCCTGGCCGACATGGTGAGACCCCATCTCTACTAAAAATACAAAAATTAGCCAGACGTGATGGTGGGCACCTGTAATCCCAGCTCCTCAGGAGGCTGAGTAAGAGGAATCACTTGAACCCTGGAGGCAGAGTTTGCAATGAACCAAGATTATGCCACTGCACTCCAGCCTGGATGACAAGAGAGACACTCCATCTGAAAAAAATAAAAAAGGGACAGTCAATAGCATCATCTAACTAAAATCTTTAGCGTAAAGCACTTTGGTAAAGGAGAATTATTATTCAAACATCTAAAGCAGAGCGTTTTATTTCAACCATCACAAGAATTAAAAACAAATATTGAAGAAGCGCCTACAAGAAACATCCAAGATAGTTTTTTAAGAACTTGCTTTCTCTATCTCTCTTTTTTTGTTTTGTTTTTGTTTGGTCTATGGAGCTGTGAAGTACGAGGGCAGAGATTTGCTAGAATCAATTTTCTGTGGCACTGGTCTCTTCCAAGTTTGACATGCCTTCAAAATGGGAAAATACCAAAATGGTTGTTTGGTTTCCCTGAAAAATAAAAAAAAAAATGATGTGTATTTTTACAACTGAATAAATGATCATTTCTATTTTTCATAAAAAAATAAATCCAATAAAATAGAGTAGGTATCTCATCCACCAAACCCATCAATGGTGCATCTATGTGAGTAAAACTCGAAATCACTATTGTTAGTGGGCTTTGGTCAGATGGGAAAGGGAGAAGGGAAATAAATGAAATTGGAGATTAGGAAGTAACAAAAGAAGAGAAATAAAAACCAGGCTTCTGTAACTTTTGATCACTGTTAAACACGGCAGGATTCAGAATTATAAAGGGAAGCAAAACTCATAGAAATGTGAGGGTGACACGTCTGTACTGTACACTGAGTAATTTCCCATGGAACAAAAAAGGGAAAGTTTATTTTACTATGAAATAATGTACTCACTTGGCTGACTTGCCAGCAAAGCAACAGAACAACTAGACAATCCATGTCTGCTCTAGGAATAAGATATTGGGGAAGTTTTCTAAGCAGAAGAAGGAGATCTGAATCTAAACCCCTTCAGAAAGTATCTTCAAATATTGTGAAGAGCAATCCACCTGGGGACCTCAGAGCCAACAATTACCTTTCCCTCGAAAGTGCTCAACCTCAGAACAACTTGTTAAATTCAAGCATGTTTGTGGACAGAACTTGCTTTACGAATAATTGTGGGAGACAAACATCAATTTCACCTGGTGTGTTCTGAACTTAAGAGTCCTTCCCAGCTGGGCATGGTGGCTCACGCCTGTAATCCCAGCACTCTGAGAGGCCGAGGTGAGCAGATCAAGAGGTCAAGAGATCAAGACCATCCTGGCCAACATGGTGAAACCTTGTCTCTACTGAAAATACAAAAATTAGCTGGGCATGGTAGTGTGTGCCTATAATCCCAGCTACTCAGGAGGCTGAGGCAGGAGAATCATTTGAACCCAGGAGGTGGAGGTTGTAGTGAGCTGAGATCGTACCACTGCATTCCAGCCTGTCAACAGAGCAAGACTCTGTTTCAGAAAAAAAAAAAAAGTCCTCCCCCAAAAAGATTTTTCCACCTTCAACATATATTCTCTAATCTGAGCTAGTTTAGGCTCTAAATTTCTATCCATTGATAATTTGTAGGTTTTTAAAAAATCCTTTGTTGTTTCTAGAAAGTTCGACTAAAAATGGCATCACTTAGGAGGAAACCCAGTTGCTAACAGAGCATTTCAGTGAGTTGCCAAGATGAAAGATGGCTGAGTATAGCCCCATGAGAAAATGTTATCCAAGTAGGTTTTGCCAAGACAAAGAGAAGGGTATGCCCAAAGCAGAAGCAGGGGAGTTCCAACGGGAGATGTGTACAACAATATCTCCACAATTAGTTGGTGGAGGAATTAGCAGATTTTTTAAAAGGAGGCAACTTTCTAATTAGTCTATATGACTCAAAGCATCACCTTCTAGCTCCCCCTCTCTGGATATCTCATAGACTGACCAGTGATTTCTTAATAATGTATTTATACTACTTTCTCTGTTGACAGTTAATCACAGGGTCATTGTAAACACATCATTGTGACTCCAATCTTCTTCCAGGTATGTTTCTGGTTCAGAATACAGGACAGCATACCTGGAAGCACCAGACTTGTAGAAATCTTTGGAGTTATTTTGAGGCCACAAATGATGTGAAGACTTTTCGAGCCTTGGGAAAAGGCATCACACTTGGAGAGACAGGTTGCTGAAATGGGATGTGTGCATTCAAGGTGATTCTCATAATTTGGAATGGGGCAATGTCTACACATGAACCAGGTTCTGTTGTTCACTTTTTTTTCTGAAGCCTCAGTTTCCAGCCTTTACAAGGCTTATGGTGAGGACCACCAGGACGAAACTAGAAACTGTGTGTAGCCCAGAACTACGTTTACAGAGTACCTTTACAGCTACCTCTTCATTGAGATTTCTTGGTTCTGCTAGGCTAAACCCCAGAGATCTGGGCCAGTGAAGTACAATTCTCTCCCTGTAATAGAAATAAAAATTACAGGCAGAGCTACTTAGTGGAAAAAGAGAAAGTTTATTAATTAAAAAAAGGAAGCAGACTCATTAATTTTGGCTGATTGTTTTAGTGACATTGTTTCTATGAATATGTTTTTACAGTGGTGCAAATTGCTTCTCTATGAACATCTATACCCAGAAAACAAAAGAAATAATGCATGTTGATTGCAGTTAGAGAAAGCATGAAACTTCATCAATGCAACGCTAAAGATACCATTTAGAGGTCAACCAAGTAACCTTGGCCTCATTAGCACTGTGCTCTAAACCAACTGAATTGACTGGCATATTTCAAAGAAATAGGAAATTGAATTAATAGGTGCATTCCATTCTTTAGTATCAATAAAAGTCTGTCAGCTGAAATAGGGTTTCTAGCATTGTCACCACCAACAGTGTGGTATTAGGCATATACCCCAGTATCTCTGGCTGTATTTCACTATCAGCAATATGCTGATATTAGTCTTTAACCTCTGCTGAGATGTAGGAAGGCAGAGAAGAGAAAAATTGGGGGGGATAAAAAAAGAAAATTCTGAAACATAAATCTTAAATCTTTACAAGAAAATTATTATGCAAATTCCATTGCTTTCACCATTGTTTTAACTGTTATCACCTATGATTTACCCAACTGGTAGACTTTCTGAAACCTTTCTACAAAACTGAACATTTGCCCAAATTCCTGAAACTCACAGGAATAAAAACAAATTGGTTAGCAAATTTCTTACTTAAAAATATTGAAAGGAAAATTGCACAAAAAGATGGTTTGTTTTCTTCTTCAGTTGTGTTGCAAAATAGTTCCCCCAATGAAACCTTGGAATTTCCTCCAGTCTGTTCCCCATTACCTCTGTGGGAAAATTATGAAAAATCAAACTGTTTTCAGCATAACCGTATACATCCCATTATTTGAGGAATGTCAAAAGCAAAACCCCAGTGACCGACAGTATCAATCTTTTCCCTCTATTTTCCAAGTTTAATTTCAGCAGTAGTTACAAATAGAAAGTAAAGTGCAGGTTGAATATCATTATACCCCAGGCAATTGCAGATTTTAATAAGAATTCATATAAAACAGGAGGACGTATTCTCTTTATAGCTGATTATATCTTTGACCTTGAAAGCCACATAAGCTTCCTATGACTGTGAGATATTTCACATGTCAATGAAGAATGGAGGATGGGCCAGGAAGAACCCAGTGCTTTCCTCTAGTTGACAATGAAAATTTAGATAATGCCAGGCCAAGGTTGAAATTTTTGAAAGAAAAAAATTAGATTCTAAGAGAAATGTAATGATTGGTAGCATTTGATGTAATCCTGTAAGAGAGTTAGGGCTCAGGGATTCATGCTGTCTTCTGTCTTAAACTTTTATGGCCACAAAGGAGCACTGGGGTACAATTTTCTTTTTTTTAAGACAAGCTTGTCAAGAAAAATCTAATTTTGCTAATTTTATAGAATGGTTTTTTGAAAATATTTATAAATATTTTATTAGATGGTTTTATATTTTTGTATGAAAATATAAATGCTGGGAACTTCATGGTATTTGGGAAGCAAAAGTCATAAAAGAAAAAAATGTCAATATAGTTTCACTCATACTATATCTATCTACGACATGACTCTTTTTTTCCCCTTGAAGTTAATATTTTCCTCTAATCATTTTATTTTCTCAACATCTCTCATCTCATTCTTCCAGTGAAACAAATGAGAAAACCTCTGGCCTTAGCTGTCTTTTCACAAAAAGAACCAAAGCCATTTGAGGTGATTACTCCTTTTCTTTCTTTCTTTTTTTTTTTTTTTAATGCAGTTTCGCTTGTTACCCAGGCTGGAATGCGATTGTGCGATCTCGGCTCACCACAACCTCTGCCTCCTGGGTTCAAGCCATTCTCCTGCCTCAGCCTCCCAAGTAGCTGGAATTACAGGCATGTGCCATCATACCTGGCTAATTTTTGTATTTTTAGTAGAGATGGGGTTTCTCCATGTTGGTCAGGCTGGTCTTGAACTCCCAACTTCAGGTGATCCACCCACCTTGGCCTCCCAAAGTGCTGGGATTACAAGTATTGAGCCACCGCGCCTGGCCCCTTATTTTTCAAACCAGTCTGGAATCTTGACATCTGTTCTTACTTTCTAGTCATGAGGGGAAGATGGCTACAACTTCTACAGTAGAGTAACAAAATTGGGCATTTTGATTTTAGAGCCAGAGGGTCTCCATGTAGTCATGGTGCTGCTTTCTATGATGTATATTCAAATTAATTACTTTGAGATTCTTATAGGATAATGTATATTTAATTTTCCTCAAAGTGTACATCATTCCACATCATTATAAGAAGCCCGTATTGCTCTGAGCTAGGTGTTTGTATTGTCTATATCTGCCTCACAGGTCATTCATAATCTCCTTATGTACTTAGACAAGCTATTAAACCTCTCTGATATGCTATTTCCCTTTCTATATAAGGGAGATCATCATCCTACTTCCCAAAAAGCATCACTGTGAGCACTAAAAGAGATCATTTGTTTGTAAAATTTAGTACTTTATCACATGGTAAGCATTCAATAAATGTTAGATGAAAATATACATTTAAAATATAAGTTTATAGTTATTTTCATTTTACATTTATTGAATGGTCTGGGAGGATCCTTTGACTTCCTTCTGCTGACACTCTAAATTACAATGTCTGGACAGGTAGGGCATTAATAGCAATCATACAAAATGGAATACAAAATTCACTATTGATGATCAACTGTTTTACATAATTTAATTTTGATAATCATCTCTGGAAGCAAGAGTCTCCACTAGAAGGCTAACGGAGAGCCTTGGATTCTACACAAAGCAAAACGAACTCATTTCATTTACTTTAGGGGAAAAAAAGAAACCCTCTCTGAGTTGACGGTATTTCCTTTTCATTAAAGATGATTCTTTCAGATAACATGCTTTTCCAGACCCAAACTATCAAAAGTACACTGGGGGAGGTCATCAGCAAGTGGACTTCAATAAATTTAAATTGAAAGAACAAAATGTTTTTGTACTGCCCTTTTAGCCCTTCTCTATCCCCAAGTCTGAAGAACAGTGACCTTTCCAGCTAGGGCAGGGACAGTGGTTTTGGTGGGTTGATGAGTGGAATCTGAGACCTGTCATAAACCTCCATCATCATGCAGCTGTGGGAGGGATCACCCCACTCCCATCCAGCACATGGGCTTTCTAAATAATCTTTCCACCAGCCCTAGACCTTAGCACAAAGGGAGCTTTTCTTCACCTAGTCTAAGGGAGTCACTGTTCTTAGGTTAAAGTGTTGGACCAGATTAACTAGCAGGGTCCCCAAGTGCCAAACTATGCAAAAGCATAATGAATGGGCAACAGGAAAAAGTTTGATTCTCCATTTCTATAAACACCATTTCTTTTTGGCATCCATTCTACACATTCTGCTAAGCAGGGACCTCTCTGCAGAGATATAACTATGGAGCATATCCACCAAATGCTCAGTGCATAGCTATGGAGGTGTGTTCATTGTACCCATACTTCCCTAGAACACCATGAATTTAAGCCTTTCACTTCTTTGCTGTCTTGGTGTTTCATTTCACTTTCCTGTGCAAGACTAGCCCTTCTTTCTTTTACTCTCTTTCCTTCTTTTTTCTTAGATCATGTAAGACTGTAAAAATAAAACAAAAGAGAAACACATTTGCCTCATTTTCAAGTAGGAAGGAGACTAGCCTCAAGACAGGGAGACTCCCCTTACAGCCAAGATGACTGACAAATTCTTGTGGCTTTCTCCAAAAGTCAAACCAAAATCCAACCAGCAGCCAGGCTTCGTTCTGGCAACCTTGCTTTGCCTGGAAATGAGTGCAATCATATCCTAATAGCTATTTGGATAATTGTTCATATGCGTGATCTGCCAAGTAATGTTGGAAACAAGTCCTTATTACAAATATAGCATGCAGTCTAATCTGGAATATATTAAAATGTGATTTCTGTGGATGCCTATTTCTAAACTGCAATAATAACAAAACCATTTATCACATTTGCTTTTAAGGAGAAGAACATTTAAAATACGGTGGTAATCTGTAAATGTTTGAATGTATAGTTACATGTTTATTACCTAAATTTTTGAAAATCTTAATATTTTACCAGAAGTCCTATCTTCTGAATGAGTCTTGGGCTAAAGAAGAATTTTATTTTTCTAACAGATGACCATAATATAAATGCTTGCATATAAAACTTACCAGTGATTCATTTTAACCGCTGCCCCATTTTGGAAATAAGTTGAATAACTACATGAACTCAAGATAATTATGGTTGTTGATGCCTGATAGACAATAAGAGGTAGCTAAGTCTACTTCTGAGAATTCTAGAACTGAAAGGCAGTCAGGAGCAAAATTCCCCAAGATTTCCTCACTTTGAGGTAAAACATGGCAAGCTTAACTGCCATAGTGGGAATCTGTAGTTGTTCCTATAAAGTTAGAGAGAGATTAGAAAGCATTTTGCTGTACTTTCATAAAGAGGCACTGGGCCACAGAGAAAGAACAGGGGTTTGGACATAAGACAGCCTGGGTTTGAATTCCAATGTGCCACTTACAAGAGGGGAAAATCATAGAGAACTCACATCCTTTTTCTGAGCTTCAATGTCCTCATCATTGAAATAGGAATAATAAAACTATTTCAAAGCATTGTTATGATGACTAAATAAAATAGGTATGATGAAATAGAATAGGCATTGGCAATGTGACCAGCACAAACTATGCATCTGACGAACTGAACGACAGTTGAGCTTTGCAGAGAGGCAGCATGATGTAGTGTTATGAGCATGGACAATGGTGCCATATTTGATTTCATGCATCCCAGTATGAAATCTTTCTAATGATGTAGTCTTAAATGAGGTGTCCAACTTCCCTGTGGCTCAGTTTTTTCATCTGTCAGATGGGGGATAATAATGTTACATACCTCAAAGGGTTGCTGGCAGGACTTAGTGAGTTAATAATATAAAGATTTTAAAACAAATTCTGACCCAATAAGGATTCAAGAAAATGATTGCTCCTGTTATTAGTCCATTTGCAATAGAAAAAGCCAGCTCCTGGAAGTATCCCCACTCCTTGTTCATCCTATTTTCTTCTTCCTTTTCACCTGTTTCTTCCTAGAAATAAAGGGTACATACATACCCATGTTCAGGCTTTAGCTTTCTGAGTATCTAACTTGCATGAGACAGGAAGAGGGAAAGTAGGAAGTGACTGTGGGTTGTGGTCAGGGAAAGATGATGTTTTCTTTCCTTAAAGATACTGAAACATGTTTCTATTTGTCAGTGTCAATTAGTTCCATAAACGGATTCATTCTACATTTTATAAACAGCTGTTGGATGGGGCTACATACAAGGAACTGTACTAGGTACAATGAAAAGGAAATGGTGATGATGTCCATAGTAAGACTCCTTCCCTTCTGACTTCCCACCCACAGGGAAGTAAAAAATAGATGTTAGGAAGAGGTGGTGGTGATTTTCCTCTGCTTACTGGCATAATCGGCAGGATCAGGTGCTTCTAATTACTGTCACTTTAGGAGAATAAATGGTTAATAATCTATATCTCAATACAGTCTCCCTCAGCATCCTCAGGGAATTATTTCTGGGACCTCCAGCAGATACCAAAATCCCTGCGTACTCAAGTTCTGCCGTTGGTTCTACCAAAAGTTGTATCTGTGGGTTTTGCAGCCAGTGAATACTTTATTTTTGCACCTGTGTTGGTTGCAGAGGCAGAACCCATCGATTAGGAGGGCTCACTGTATTTATTGGAAAAAAAATCCACAGATAAGTTGACCCGCTCAATTCCAACCGGTGTTGTTCAAGGGTTGGCTGTAAAATGATGAAGAAAAAATACAACTTTGATTAACAGAGCTGAAAACAAAATGGACTCCATAGTTCAATTCTAATGTAGCAGCTTTTAATTTCCTCTAGAGCCCTCAAGTGGCAGAAATGGCCTGATTCTTCCATATGAAATTCTCTCTCCTTCAAGCTCCTCTTAACAGGATAGAAAGTAAATGGCATTGGTCACCATAGAGGAGCCTTGTTACCTCTCTAGGGCTGTATAAAAGTTCTAGAGTTACACATAGTTCAGAAAACTATGGGAAAAGACCAACAGTCTGGGTCCATCATGGGAATCTTTGAGAAAAGAAAAAGTGAGCTGTTCTTGATCTTCAGGGACCTTAGGCTTCACAGGCAACTTTATTAGAAATCCCCCCCCCCCTTTTCAAGATGCTGCATAGCAGGCATGCAGTAGACGTGTCTCTGCACTTACATAACTGGCCATCCTGTTCCTTCCCATTTTGGGGTCTGCAACCTGGGCTATGTCACCTCCAGCACCAGCCTCGTGCCTGCTCTCTCAGTGATCAACCCAGATGGATCCAGCTCAGTTATCCTTGGCTCCAAAGAGAATTCTGGGCCTGAGGATGTGATCCCGGTGCCTGCTCACTTCTGTTATTGGAAATAAACAATTGTTAAAATCCCCCCAAATGAGTCAGGATATTCAAACAAGAATAGAAAGTTTTGGCATTCAGACCCATGGGGAAAAAGAAAAATACGGCATTTTATTATTTTAAATAGTCTACAACAAAAAAGAAACATAATTTAATATCTCATGAGTGAATCTGTCATACCTTGGGAGAAAAATCTACAGAAATGTATCCTGCAGCAGCAGCAGCATGTGTTCACAAAGGCATCCCGGGATCTGTATTTCTTTTCTAGTAACTAAGCTTGATTTTTGTACCATAAAATCGAGAGAAGGGAGCTGGTTTATGGTTTTATATAGAATCAAATGCTGAGTCTGCATCTGAACTAAAGCAACCTCTACTGAGCTTTCAGTGCTCAGCTTAACAATACCTAATATACTATGCAGCCATCAAAAACGATGAGTCCTTTGTAGGGACATGGTTGAACCTGGAAACCATCATTCTCAGCAAACTGACACAAGAACAGAAAATCAAACACCGCATGTTCTCACTCATAGGGGGGTGTTGAACAATGAGAACACATGGACACAGGGAGGAGAGCATCACACACTGGGGTCTGTCGGGGGGGATGGGGAGGGACAGTGGGGAGGTGGGGAGTTGGGGAGAGATAGCATAGGGAGAAATGCCAGATATAGGTGATGGGGAGGAAGGCAGCAAATCACACTGCCATGTGTGTACCTATGCAACAATCTTGTATGTTCTTCACATGTACCTCAAAGCCTAAAATGCAGTAAAAATAGATACCTAATATATACAGCTGTTCATTAACCCCACACGATGTTTCATATGCTCAGTAGCACATATCCATTTAGTTAATTATTTGGGTTAAGTCTTGTTTAAGTATGTGTCTCTCTGTCTTATGTAATTTTGAGAATAAAGAACCTTTCTTACTGTTTCGTGTTCTTGCTACAGGTAGCAGGATATCTGCAAACAACTGTTCCTTTCTCACAGATTCAGTAAGTTTCAGATGGATGAATAAATTAATGAACAAGGAAAAATATGTTAAATAACATGTATGCACAACCAAACACAGCGAGGGACAAACCCAGCATTTCCCCAAAATTTCAGAGGAACAATTCAATTCATTTCAATGAATGTATTTTGAACACTTCCTACATGCAAAACATTGGGCAAGGATTGTGAGAAATACACAGAGATGAATGAGATTTGCCCCTGTCCTTGGAAAACCTTCATGTGCCAGTGGAGGTACCTGTGAGTGTTGAAGTACCTCTTAGATCTGCTTCATGTTCTCTCAGCCTGCTGTTTCACTCTAGCCTTATGGAGCCAGTTATTTGCAGATGTCCTCATCCCTGCATCAACTAAGCTTCATTTTCTTCCCTAGGATTTCTCCTCTGTGCACTGAGAGACAGCTGAGCGATGTGTTCAGCCATGGTGACACAGGTAGAAACCAGACATGCAAGTGAACACCCCATATCACAACTCCACAAATGGGAGAAGGGAACCCACAGAGATATTCCTCTCTTCTGTCACTCAGGTTTTGATCCAATTCTGTGCAGCTGCTAGGAGGGCCTCCTAAAGAGATCAAGGTCCAGTTCTATCCAGTAGGAATCAGCTTTCTCTCTTTCCCCTTTACTCAACCCTGCCTCCCCTTTGGGTCTCTTAGGATCACATCTCAAAATGAACTATCCGTAGTCTCAGTCTCTGACACCATACAAGCAACAAATTAGGAAATGAGTATGCTGTAAAGATAAGCACAGAGCTGCGAATACAGTAATTTTTCGCTATTTGCTGACCCTTTTGAAAGGCTCCCTAAGAGGCTCTGAACATCTCTTGGTTCATACCTGCAATCCCAGTGGCCTCTACTAACCCTGAGCAGTAACTCTTATTTAGCTGGAAAATGTAAGTGATGGTACAGATAAAATTTATCTTTTATCAATAATTCTGGAGGTTTCTAAATTTGGAGATTTAGAATATTTGATGATATAATTAAGAACTAAATGTAATACCCCTCCTCTTGAGTGGATTAATTCACATCAGTCCTTTATTCAAAGTTTGCAAGTCCTCTCATTAGCAAGTCCTGAAAGAAAAAAAAAGAGAGGAGGGAAAGGAAAGAAATGGGAAAAGGAAATCGAAACAAAAAGAAAAGAAAAAAGACATTGCTATTGCTTCTTAGATTTTAATGTTATTGGAAGAAATCTGGGACTAGGGGAGACCTGTCCCAGAAACCTAAAGGAAGCTATGATGAATGAAGTGATCATTTAAAAATTGGTTGTTGATTCTTTAAATTCTAAATAATTCAAGAAACAATATATTACATATATCTGGAATATATATATATATATAAAATACATACACATATCTTTATCTAAAAACCTAGTCTATTTCCCACTTCCTTTTCCTTGTGTTGGCATAGTCAATCATGGTAACTCTAAGCAGGTGTTTAACAGGTTGTTCATATATTGGCGTGGTGGAGTAAGAAGCTGGAGTCTGCAGTTGGTAGTTCAGATTCTGGGAAGTGATAATTTGTGCAAATGATCCCAGTGCCACTTAATCAGCCTAATTAACATTTTCAGTATTCTGGAAACTCAGTCCTTGGCAATTCCACTTTGGATGTCAATTACTTTTACAAGTCAATCATTCTTTTTGGGGGGAGATGGAATAAACATAGAATAAATGTTTTTGTCCATATGATTTCTTTGTATTCAATTTCAAAACAAAATATGAACCCACACCCATTTTCAGAGCACTTTACCTGAAATCTTCTAGCGTTCGTAAGTATCTATCTCATAAAATGGTTCTTCCTGGGCATGGCTTATTTTGTCTTTCTACTTCATAGTAACGTTCATGTTCAGCACAATTTTGGATCTCTTCACACTCCGTACTCTACTCCATAATCTAACATGATGGCTTGCGCGTAGCATGCCCTTAACAAATGATGGCTAAAGGAATGAACAAAACAATCAATAAGTAACTGAGTAAATGACACCTTGAAATAATAAAATAGAGGATGAGGAATTATCTACAAAAGTCTGGGAATGCCAATGGGCTATGATCCCTTAGTAGCAGTACACGTGTTGACATCTGCGCTATGAATACCATAGGTTGTACACACATTTTCTTTAAGATGTGCTCTTTCCACATAAGCATGCTCTGTATTCTGCAGATGTGCAGTAGTAGCCATATTTCAACTCTCCACCTTCACACCTCCCCACCGGTGTTAACCTCTTTCCCCATGATTTATAGCTTTTTTATTGTTCTGCCTGGAGCCATGCCAGATCCTAGGATCAAACTTCCCAACCTTACCAAACTCATGGGTGAAGGGACGGAAATGAGACTGGGTAGAAAGGCCTGTGCTTCTAATGTGGGAAAGGAAATGGCTTAACTGTCTCCATGGAAACACATGCACTTTCCAATTGTTGCTGAATAAATGGAAGTTGTGTTCTTAATTCACAGACCTTAATTTCAGGCAAATCTAGCAGTTTTTCAGGTCCAACACATTGATAAATGTTTTTTAAAAATTATTGTTTGTTTTATCATCTTACCCTCTAAACATATAACTCAGTAACAATTTCTTCTGGTTTCTTGCACTGTATTCTTAAAAGTATAAAGTTATTTATTAAATCTGCTTTAAGATTTAATCTTTTTGAGAATTATTAGAAAATTCATCAAACACAACCATAAAGACAAGACCTTGAGTCTGCATTATTATTTCACCCAAAAAACACAGCCAGATACAAATGATTGTTACTTTGAACGACCATGCTTAGATCCTCAACAAAAATTTTGAAGGATGGTATATTTAAATCAAGTCAATATTTATTATCCCTTACTCAGTTTTTTAAAAAGCTGACAGTAGTGTCATTTAGAATGGCAGTGTACATTATAATCAGCTGTGGTTTACATAGAAATTCCAAACATCAGGGTGTCACTCAAGACACAGTGAATTGTTGCTTCCAAGAGTTATTAGAACCTCTAGACTGCATGTAGAATAGCATGGGATCATACGTAGCAGAGTAAGAACATGGGCTTTGAAGGGCGTTTGTCACTTCTCAGTCATGTAACCTTGAGCAAATTACATAACCCTTTTGTGCCTCATTTTTCTTATCTGTAAAATGATGATACTAATAATCAATACAGCTAAAACATTTAGAATGGTACCCAGCATAGGAAGTGCTTAGATCATGTCAGCTCTTTCTTCATCCCTACTGTGTGTATGTTCAATAAGCTTTACAGGTGATTCTGATCCACAGCCAGGGTTTAAAAATGGTTATCTAGAGCTCGTGTCCAGTTTGACGGTCACTGTGCCCTGGGGGCTCTTGAGCACTTCAAATACATCCAATGTTATGAATGAACTGAATTTTAAATTGTATGTAGTTTTAATTTCAAGTCTAATACTTGACTCAGTTATGAGAAAACAGCTTGAGTATGTGAATGTGTTTTTCAATGGTACATTTTATGGAATGAAAATACAGACCTAGTATTTTCAAGGAAATTTAACACCCGAATTGAGATGTGCCGTAAGTGTAAAGTGCACACCATATTTTGAAGACTTGGCACAAAAAAATGTAAAATATCTCACTAATTGTTATGTTAATTGCATGTTGAAATGATATTTGGGATAGAACAAAACATATTTTTGAAACTAATCGCACTCATGTTTTCCTATTCTTTAACATGGCTGCTAGAACATTTGAAGTCCCATGTGGCCTGCATTATTGTTAACAGCCAGTACTGACCTAGAGGATGCCAGGGGCTCATGAGTTAGTTAATTATTTCCAAAATCTAATTACCTATTTTTCCAAATCCAAAATGTAAACCCATCAGTAGAATCAAAATTATTAACCTCTGGGAAAAAGATTTAAAAACAGAGAAGCCCATAAAAAAATTGCACGTGTGTATGTGTATATATGTGTGTGTGTGTGTGTGTGTGTGTGTGTGTGTGTTTGTATCACTGTGGCACAGAAATTTTCACACAGAAGAGAATACAAGGCATTGTGCTGTCATGGGCAAGCCATATTAGTAAGCTACTTACAGACTGGCTTACAAATCTGGAAGAAGTTTCTTACAGCCAAATGAGCCACAGTTTTTAAACTCTCCTTCTGCAATGCACATAAAGACCACCATAAAGACCAACATTCTCTTGTCCATTAACAGAACTCTCTCCTTTGTGAGAAATTCAATGTAAACATTGATACACATACCATTCTTCATTCTCCTTTACTGTTCTTTGTCCTCAAATCTTGAAAATAGTATTTACCTCCTGGAATACCGATAATTAAATGACATAGTAACTATAAAACATGTTCAACAGTGCCTGGTGTAGAGTAGGCACTCAATACAAATTATTATTTATTTTATTATACATTAAGTTCTGGGGTCCATGTGCAGAATGTACAGGTTACATAGGTATACATGTGCCATGGTGGTTTGCTGCTTCTATTACTCCATCGTCTACATTAGGTATTCCTCAATGCTTTCCATCCTGTACCCCGCTCAATCCCTGCTATCCTTGCCCTAGCACCTCACCCCACAATAGGCCCCATTGTGTGATGTTCCCCTCCCTGTGACCATGTGTTCTCATTGTTCGACACCCACTTATGAGTGAGAACATGTGGTGTTTGGTTTTCTGTTCTTGTGTCAGTTTGTTAGGAATGATAGTTTCCAGCTTTATCCATCTCCCTGCAAAGGAGATGAACTCACCCTTTTTATGGCTGCATAGTATTCCATGGTGTATATGTGCCACATTTTCTTTATCCAGTCTATCATTGGTGGGCATTTGGGTGGGTTCCAAGCCTTTGCTATTGTGAACAGTGCCACAATAAACATACGTGTGCATATGTCTTTATAATAGAATGATTTATAATCCTTTGGATGTATACCCAGTAATGAGATTGCTGGGTCAAATGGTATTTCTAGTTCTAGATCCTTGAGGAATCACCACACTCTATTCCACAATGGTCAAACTAATTTACACTCCCACCAACAGTGTAAAAGCGTTCCTATTTCTCCACATCCTCTCCAGCATCTGTTGGCTCCTGATTTTTTAATGATCACCATTCTAACTGGCATGAGATGGTATCTCAATGTGGTTTTGATTTGTATTTCTCTAATGACCAGTGATGATGAGTTTTTTTTTCATATGTTTGTTGGCTGCATAAATGTCTTCTTTTGAGAAGTGTCTGTTCATACCCTTCACCCAGTTTTTAATGGGGTTGTTTTTGCTTGGAAATTTAAGTTCTTTGTGGATTCTGGATTTTAGCCCTTTTTCAGATTGGTAGATTGCAAAAATTTTTTCCCATTCTCTTGGTTGCCAGTTCACTCTAATGATAGTTTATTTTTGCTGTGCAGAAGCTATTTTTATAATTAGACAATTATTTGACATCAACGGTATCTTAACAATTACATCATCAAGAATGTGTGTGTGTGTGTGTGTGAGAGAGAGAGAGACAGAGAGTGTATGTGTGTGTTTTAAAGGCCAGGCAAATGTGTATCATACAATTAGTCTATAAACAGTGCTTTGAATACGCATAAATTATCCGAGGTCTTGCTATTATTGTCATAGCTCCCTCAGGATCCTTGGTTCAGAATTAGGGAACTATAGCTCTAAAATACCTGTTTCTTTGGTAGGGTCATTCTTCTTTTAGACACTTAAAGTATATATTCTGTGGCTGCCTTATGAGAGCTATGTTTTCAAACATAGATGCAACTTTCTCCAAGATCTTTAGAATGTTGGTAATTTAGAACAAGGTTAATGCTTTATTGTCTTTTGTCTAATAAAGTTTAGATATAATTAGGATGAAAATCCGCCCAAGAGTTTTTCCTCCCATCCTAATTAGCCAAACACTAGTGATTATAGGAATATAAAATAAAGACAATTAACATCAAGGTTGGTTTCCATTAAATTCATGAAATTCTAGGACATAATAACCACTTGACCAATACAAACCTGAGCTGATTAAGTCATGGATCCCCCACCCCGTCCCCTGCCGCCAATAATTCCCTGAAACACCTTCTCCTTGGGTGTTGACACCTTGAAACTGTTTTCTAAACTGATGCTCATAAAACAAGAGGTTTATAGAACCAACTGACTTGAGTCAAATACAAGGTCTGCCAGGCCCTGAACAACATCTTCGAACCTCCACCCCAAGGCTCAGACTTTTTACCTCGCAGTTGATCTACAGCCTCCTTCTGTTATTCACTGTTAGGTTGCTGCCAACCTCAACTGGCCAATCATGTTTGTTGGTACCAAGTGATGCCAAGTTGTTTTATTATACGGACAAATGCCCATTGACGTTAGGGTAAGACCTTGCAGAATCATTTTCCCTCATTACTTAACTAACATGTTTTCAGACCTGAGTTTTCTGAGATAAATGGTTAAAGTTGAAACCTGTTAAATGTTCATACTCAATCAGTGACCAGATTTGTACCCAGAGATAAATATATAAAATGATAAAGCACAATATATTTGTATACCTTAAGCAAGGGGTGGGCAAACTATGGCCTACAGGCCAGATTCAGCATGCCACCTGTTTTTATAAGGCTTGCAAGCTAAGAAGAACTTTTACATTTTATAAAGGGTCACATTTGAAAAGGTTATGGAAATACCAACATAATACTCTTGATTTTGCCTTTTTTACAGAAATAGTTTGCTGATCCCAACCTTAAACTCTGTGTGTGTGTGTGTGTGTGTGTGTGTGTGTGTGTGTGTGTATTTTAAGTCTTTTGTGTTGTTTTCTGGATTTCTTTGCTTTTTGCCCTAAGATTTTAAGATTGGAATTAGTGGTACTCCATGTGGTATTTCATGTAAAAAAAATTATCCTTCAAAACTTTTGAGCGAAGAAAAGATATAGTTAGTTTGAAAACCTTGATTTATACATTACCTGAAAAATCTATAGTATATAAGCCTCTGGTGTGGAAAAGAAACATCCCAGAAAAATAATATACTTTGCATGACCTCACTGCATAAGATAGTCAGACTGACTCTAGTGCCTGAAATACTGGTACCTACTCAAGTTCTCTTTTTAATTTCTCATCTCAGCATTCTTTACATGCAGAGCACATGCATGTCTGTTTTGCATTTCAGTATGTACATAGTTGATGAGTTTATTCTTTTAATATTTTTTGGCAGTGGAAACAATAGCTTTAAAATGGTTCCACAGAGGTGAATTGTACCTGGCTTCACAACATAGGTGTTTGAGTTTCTAATGCAACAATGAAGCAAGACCAAAGACCCAATAACAAACAGCTGAGTGGATCAATAACTCCTGTGTTTTCAGTCCATGCTAATTTAAAGTGGTGCATGGAAAAAGCTCTCTATTTATATCTGGAACTTAATGAAGTGAAATTATCACAGCCGACAGGCGCTGGTGTTGTAATTCAGAGACAGGGTTTGGCTTAGAGGGATTTGCAGGCTGTTTTTATTCCAATTTTTAATTTTTTTTTTTTTTTTAGTGAAACTTAATCTCCTAATCAGTTCCAATTTACATATTTGCTGATCCTTTTTTCCAGCACGTCTTTTAAAGGAGTGGTGTTGGAGGCATAGGGCAATTATTTGATTAAATAAGTTTTCATTGCCATGTGTCCAACTCTATGCTAAACAAGTGGATAAATGGCCACAATACAGATAAACTTATAAGCACTGAGCTGGGGACGACTTCTGTCACCATTCATAGCTGTCTCCATTCCCACATGCATCACAGACGTGTGTGTGCATATGGGTGCATGTGTGTTTTTAACTTGATCCATTCTGTAAAGTTTCGCTCACACTAGCTCCCCTTTCCAGTCTTAAGGAATTAATATCCTGCTAAATGAAGTGTTTCAAATTTGAAATTGATTTGGGGCTAAATGGAATACCAAATGCTTCTAATCATGGTAGAATTGCATTCCATCATTAAATATCCTCATTCTCTACACGAATAAACATGTCAGTGAAATTATCATCTTGTGTGAAATGTCAAACCCTTAAATGTACATGTTTTCCTCTGAATGTCATTTAAAATTGGGAATCTCAAAAAGATCAATAAACTTCCTTTCTGCGGTTAATTTTTACTCCTTAGTTAGACCTGGTGGTTATCACTGAGGAAAGACCACAAGTAGAGTGTGAGAGTATGAGGAGCATGAATGCAATAATTGAATATTATATGTGTCATTTTCACCATTTTCTGAAGTATCAACAATTATGTTGAAGAATCTTCATGAATCTCAAATAGATTCCTTATAGACGGTCAGAAACTAAGACTAGAATACTGTCTTTTTTTTTTTTTTTTTTTTTTTGAGACAGAGTCTCGCTCTGTTGCCAGGCACCAGGCTGGAGTGCAGTGGCACGATCTTGGCTCACTGCAACCTCCACTTCCCCGGGTTCAAGCAATTCTCCTGCCTCAGCCTCCCAAGTAGCTGGGACCACAAGCACACGGCACCACGCCCAGCTAATTTTTGTATGTTTTAGTAGAGACGGGGTTTCACCATGGTCTCCATCTCTTGACCTCGTGATCCGCCCGCCTCAGCCTCCCAAAGTGCTGGGATTACAGGCTTGAGCCACTGCGCACGGCCGAATACTTTCTTTTCTAATTAGACCACAGGTTTATATTATCAGTAATCTGAAGGGCTGCAGTTTACTTAACAAAAGGTAGTATTATTCAAATCTGAAAGTCATCCTAAATTTTCAGTGTTAGGCTTGTTCATTTGGTAAGCGTTTCCTGAGCATTTACTAAGTGCAGGCTGTAGAAGTGTACTAACTTCTCTGGGGAACCAAACAATGAAAAGTAATCAAATATGAACACTACCCTATTAAACATATCCAATAATATTCTAGTTAAAGATGACAGATTCAGAAACCTAAAGAAATCTGAAAATATCATATCATGTTTTATCAACAGTTGTCAGTGGAAGTTGCTGAAGATTTTTTTAACAATTGAATATGCTACTGAAAATATCCTTTATGTGATAATTCTTTATAGGATATGTTGCTATATTGGGTAGAGATATTGAAAGTGGCCAGAGAAGTTAGTAGAATAATAACATAGGCAAGAAAAAAAATCTGAGAATATGGTAATAGAAGCAGGGAGAATATGGAGGAAAAAAAAAGAATCAATACATCGTACATCAAAGCCTTTTTAAAAAATAGCAAGAGATAAGTAAAATAAAAGATGTCAGGGCTGAATTTGTAGAAACCAAATGATAAGAAATTCTAATGGAAGCAGCCTTCAACTCAACATGTTTTTATTTTTCACTCAGTGACTTTCAAATACTGTGTAAGAGTTAGGGGGCAGTTTTTTACTTTCCTTTAATCATCATTGGAAGTGGAAAAGAGCTCAATGGTGAAGAGTATATATTTTGGAATCAGATTAACCTAAGTTATAATCCCAATGTCATTATTCCTCAGTTGTGTGCCTTTGGCTAGCTCATTTTAACTTCCTCATCCTCAATTTTCTTATTTAAAAGAAAAATGAAAATAATACCTATTGGATGCATGGATAAATAAAAAAATACATCTAAAACTACTTAACACAATGGCAAGAATACAGTTGGTACTCAGGACAGTATTGTGATTGTCATTTTAGTTGCTAACGGGGAGGATAATCAGTGCACCATGATCTTTAAAGATCATACCTCATAACGATCTTCAGAAATTGTTTATGCTTTGACTTGAAAGAAAACTTCAAAGTAAAAAGAGTAATCTTCGAACCAGTTTTGGCTACAAATTTAAGAAACTAGTGAACATTTTATATAAATTACATATTATTTTCTACATTGTTTTCTCTAGATGCTAATTCAATTAAAACCAAAAGGTATTTCTTGATCATTTGCTGTATGCCCAGAAACATGGCAGTCACCATGGGAGATACGAAAATATTTTTATAAGCTCTCTTTGTGGTTAAGAAAATTTTAGTTTAGTCAGAAAGATAAAAATTATGCTCATGAAACCAGAAAGAGATGTTAAAATAAAATAAAAGCAAACAGTTGGAGTATTGCTTCAAACTTGTGTTACTATGAGAATTCAGAACAGGGAAGCACTGAAACAGCTTTAACCAAGCAGCAAAGCCCTTGGTTTGTGAAGCTGGAACTGATTTCTGAAGGAAGGATGGACTGATTCCTGATCCAAGAATGGATCTGGGCTTAATAGGGGGTGGTTGGTGGCGGGGGCAGTGGGCAGGAGAGAGAGAGAGAGATCCTTTTTCTTGCTGAGCAAAGAAGTTAAACAGTAGAAGATAGTATAAAGAAATCTTGATTATGAAAGAAGAGGTGTGTTAGAGCTAAGCAAAAACATAGGTCGAAAAAGCCAGGTGAAATTTACTGATCAGTGTTTTCAAAAGCAGTGCAGAAGTTTAGACTTGACTCATGAATTATCCATGTCAATATAGTCTCACTGCTATAAAGAATAGGTTTTAGAAAAGAAATTAAATGCCAGAAGCAAATTAGAAGGATACTGAGGCATTAAAGAAGGTAGAGGATGGTCTTACGGATTTGGTACCTGGGATGAGAGTGTGGATATGAGGAATTTCATTTCAGGCCTGCAAAGTTTTAAATGCCTGTTAAGCATGTAAGACTGAATTTGAGGAGAAATGGAAAAGATTGGGGTTGGATGTATAAAATTTGGAGTCATCAAAATACAGATAGCATTTAAAGCTCCAAGTCTAAATTAGGTCACCAAAGGACTGAGTATTGACACGGTAGAGAAGGGCTTCAAGGAATGGGCCTAGGGCCATTTCATCATTTAGAGTACCAGAAGAGAAGAATCCATCAAAGAATATGAGATAAGTTAAGAACAGTGGATTCCTTAATATGGTGACAATATTCTGTAATGATAATTTCATGACAATTGGTTTGTTCAAATCTCTAGAACTCTATTATAGAAAAATGTAACCTTAGTGCATGTAAATTGAAAAAAAAGGAGTAATTTAACCTATTTCCCCTTTGCCTCCAAAATACTGCACTGGCATTTTGTTTTTTGTTTTATTTTTTCTAAATGGGAAATGGGTTTAAGAGGTCATGGATCCCAGGATAAAATGCAGATTATTACAAAAAAGCATTAACTGCATTAAAAAGTGTATATCCTGGACACACAGAGAACAAAAAATCTCTCAGTATAACTTGACAAGTTTGATCATTTTCTCATTCCAAAACACTCTTTTCCCTGATGGCACCTACTTCTCTTTGCTTTCTTCCTGCCTCACACACCACACCAGGACCAGTCAGGAAGTTGGGGACAAGGGGGAGAGAGAGTATTAGGGCAAGTAGCTAATGCCTGTGGGCTTAAAACCTAGATGACAGTTCGATAGGCGCAGCAAACCACCATGGCACACATATACCTAGGTAACAAACCTACACATTCTGCACTTGTATCCATGAACTTAAAGTAGAATTTAAAACATAGATAAAAATTAAAATAAATAAATGAGTAAATAAAGAGTGTATGGAACAACTTCACTGAAGGATTTGAGGAAAAGGTGCTAGTCTAATAATCTGGAAATGAATGGAATTCATAAGAATAAAGCAAAAATAACTGTACATAAGTATTGTACTCTAGTTGATAAAGTTGTTTCCCACAGGAATACAAGTAAACAGTTCTGAAGCTATTAAACACATATACTGAAACTGAATAATTAAGAAATGAGTGGTGGATGGTGGGAACCAGGTTATTCACGGTTGCAGTGGGAGGTTACACACAAGCAAAGGGAGATGAATAGAATAACCCATGTAGCAATGGATTCAAGTTGAAAACTTTGGTATGAACTAATTTTTAGCTCAATATAGATACAGATGCATGGATATAAAAATATTTATAGATATATATGTGTACGTGGATTAGGATACACACATGTATTTCCTTGCTCTGTTAGCTGAGAGCATCTGGAAGCAATGGCATCAGTATCAACAACTACACACACCACACAGATCTTGGCTTCTAAATCTTTTCTCCAATCAGAGTAACTAGGGCTTGGAGAAATGACTGTTTCTAGGGCTGAGACAGGGGATATAGATGAGCCTAAAGCATTTTGTAGTATCACAAAGTAAGAAAGAGCTTTTAAGAAACAAAAATAGGACCCAGCTAAAGAGCTACCTGTGGCCAAACCTGGATTAAACTGGGCAATGAAATGAACAGCACAGTACAGGATTATAACCACCTGTGAAGATTAATTTTTTCTCATTACTATTACCCTAAACACTTTGTTAAGATTCCACTAACAGACCCTTGGTTCTGTTAATGTAGTGATGAGAGTAAGACCCAAAGTGAGCTACTTATGGAACACTGGCTACAGTGATTGAATTGGTCCCTTTGTCATGAGCGATTTGGAGGATGTGACCCCACAGCATCCCGTGGCCTCATTCCCTGCCACACAGACACTGATGTGGGGAGCAGGAGACCAGGCGCGTTTCCATTTCCAGTACTTGGTTTGCCCTGCATTTTACAGATCTTCCTTTGGACCTGAATCACTTCTTTAACACTCCACACAAATGCTCTATTTGCTTGAAATAGTTGAAAGTAAATGTTTGGCTTTTTTTTTTTTTAACTGAAATCATCCTGACAAATAAGCCCTTCTAGGTAAACCCAGGGGGCAATCATAATTTCTCATCTTAACAAATCTCTCAACAGAACTTGGCAAGTTTGATCATTTTCTCATCCCAAAGCACTCTTTTCCCTGATAGCACCTACTCCTCTTGGCTTTCTTCCTGCGTCACTGTCTCACTGCTCAGTCTTCCTCACATTCTCTCTCTTTAACTCGCCCACTTGCTTGCTCACTCTCAAAAATAAATTTTTATTTTGTAACAGCTTTAAGATTCACAGAAAAGTTGCCAAGATAGCATAGAGAACTCCCATAGACCCCATGTCAAGTTTCTGCAAATGTTACCATCTTACATTAGCATGGAACATGGATCGCAACTAATGAACCAATGTTGTTACACTATTATTAACTTAACTCCACATTTTATTCTGATTCTCTTAGGTTTTTTTCTTTCTTTTCTAGGATCCCACCAATAGCACCACATTACATTTAGCCCTCATAACTCCCTAGACTCCTCTTGGTTCTAACAATCTATCTTGGGCTTTCCTCATTTTTGATGACCCTGGCAGTTTGTTACCATCAGATATTGTGTGGAATGTCCTTCTGACTTTTTCCTCATGATAGGACTGGGGTTGTGGATTTGGGGGAGGGCAAAATCACAGGGGTAAAGTATCATTTTCACTGTGTTATATCAAGGGTACACATTGTGAACATGAATTAGCGCTGCTAGTTTTAATTGTAGAGTTTTTCAAGTTTTCTTACTATAAAGTTACTCTGCTTCCCCCTCTTTCCACACTGAACTCTTTGGAATGAAGTCGTCATGCTCAGCCCACATTTAAAAATTTGGGTGTGATGCTCTACTCTTTTGAGTGCAGAGTATCTACATGATTTATTTAGAATTCTCCTGAAAGGGAGAATGGTCTATTCTCCCCCACTTATTTATTTATTCAATCATGTATTTATATCAATATGGAATTTTGAATATTTCATACTTTGGGTTATAATCCAATATGATATTACTCATTTTGTTGCCCAGTTTGTTCCAGCTTTGGGCACGGGGAGCTCTTTGACTGGCCCGTGTCTCTATTTAACATTAATGTTTCCATTCTGTAAAAGCACTTCTTATTTTCTGATACGATGAGATGCTTTAGGCTCATTTTTTATATCCCTTGTCCCCACCACCTTAGAAGGTGCCATTTCTCCAAGGAGACTTCTCTGTTCTTCCTTTCATTGGAGAACAGATTTAGTTGGTGCTTGTGGTTGTTGATATTGGTGTCATTTCTTATACTTAAAATAATGCATTGTATATTTAAAAATAAGAGAGACCTTAAACATTCTAATGTTCTTATCATAAAGAAAGGTATGTAAGTATGTTAATCATTTCTGATTAAATATGTGTGTGTATATGCATACATATATATATATATATCTCAGAACATCACATTGTGTACTATAAATATACACAATTTTAATTTGCCAATTATATCTTAATAAAGCTGAAAAGGGAAGTGATATAAAGGAAATAAACACGTGCAAATATATTATACGCAGATGTGAATAAGGTGTCTAGAGACTGTAGGAATTTCATCTGGGGAAAGCAACACATGAGGAAGAATGGATAGTGAGAACAGGAGGTGAGAAAAGGTATTCCTATATTTTTCTCCTTCAAATGCAGATGAATCTGTATGGTTTCAAGCAATTTATTATATTGCTTTATCCTCTAGAGGCAATCATATTTAAGCTATTCTCTAATACACATCCTCCTCTAAAGTTTGACGCATCTCTAATTTCTGTAAACAAAGCATAGCATTTCCTGTCCCTGTACCTTGCCATTGTTTTTTCCATCTTTCCTGGAATTCCTACGCTGGTAGCTAGGGTTGCCAATAAAATACAAATGCTGTTTAATTTAAATTTCACATAAACAATGAATAACTTTAGCATATGTATATCCTAAATATTGCAGGGGATATACCTTGTATGAATAAAAGTGTTTGTTCTTTATCTAAAATTCAAATTTAACCGGTTACCTTGCATTTTACTTTGCTGAATCTGGAAACCCTACAAATAGCTTCCATCTTACTCTCTAACCTTCCTTTACATACTGTTATAGGTGTTTCCAAATTACTTAGATTTTAACTTCCCATTGGAAAAAAAAAAACTATGTATTATATTTCTCTTTGCTCTCCTGCAGAAGAGCTGGGAGGAAAGAAGTCCATGGGTGGTTATTATAGGATAATCAAGGCCTGAAATAGTCGGGTTTAAGATAATGACCGCAGCTCCATCCATGTTCCTGCAGAAGACATGATTGCATTACTTTTTTTTTTTTAATTTATGCATTACACTTTAATTTCTGGGGTACATGTGCAGATCGTGCAGGTTTGTTTTACATAGTTATACATAAGCCATGGTGGTGGTTTGCTGATCTCATTCTTTTTATGGCTGCATAGTATTTAATGGTGTATATTAAAACGTTTTCTATTTTTTTAATGAAGTTCTGGGGTACATGTGCAGAATGTGCAGGTTACATAGGCATACACGTGCCATGATGATTTGCTGCATGTATCACCCTGTGATCTACATTAGGTATTTCTCCTAATGCTATGCCTCCTCTACCACCCCCAACCCCTGCTATCCCTCCTCTAGCCACCCACCCCCTGACAGGCTCCAGCGTGTGATGTTTCCCTCCCTGTGTCCATGTGTTCTCCTTGTTCAGTTCCCACTTATGAGTGAGAACATGCAGTGTTTGGTTTTCTGTTCTTGTGTCAGTTTGCTGAGAATGATGGTTTCCAGCTTCAACCATCTCCTTGCAAAGGACATGAACTCATCCTTTCTTATGGCTTCATAGTACTCCATGGTGTATATGGGCCACATTTTCTTTACCCAATCTATCATTGATGGGTATTTGGGTTGGTTCTGAGTCTTTGCTATTGTGAACAGTGCCACAGTAAACATACATGTCCATGTGTCTTTATAATAGAATGATTTATAATCCTTTGGGTATATACTGAGTAATGGGATTGCCGAGTCAAATGGCATTTCTATTTCTAGATCCTTGAGGAATCACCACACTCTCTTCCGCAATGGTCGAGCTAATTTACACTCCCACCAACAGTGTAAAAGTGTTTCTATTTCTCCACATCCTCTCCAGCATCTGTCGTCTCCTGATTTTTTAATGTTCACCATTCTAACTGGCATGAGATGATATCTTCATGTGGTTTTGATTTGCATTTATCTAATGACCAGTAATGATGAACCTCTTTTCATATGTTTGTTGGCTGCATAAATGTCTTCTTTTGAGAAGTGTCTGTTCATATCCTTCGCCCACTTTCTGATGTGGTTGTTTTTTTTTCTTGTAAATTTTTTAAGTTCATTGTAGATTCTGGATATTAGCACTTTGTCAGATGAGTAGATTGCAAAAACTTTTCCCCATTCTGTTGGTTACCAGTTCATTCTAATGATAGTTTCTTTTACTATGCAGAAGCTCTTTAGTTTAATTAGATCCCATTTGTCTATTTTGGCTTTTATTGCCATTGCTTTTGGTGTTTTAGTCATGAAGTCCTTGCCTATGCCTATGTCCTGAATAGTATTGCCTAGGTTTCTTCTGGAGTTTTTATGGTGTTAGGTCTTATGTTTAAATCTTTAATCCATCTAAAGTTAATTTTTGTATAAGGTGTAAGGAAGGGGTCCAGTTTCAGCTTTCTGCATATGGCTAGCCAGTTTTCCCAACACCATTTATTAACTAGGGAATCTTTTGTCATTGCTTGTTTTTGTCAGGCTTGTCAAAGATCAGATGGTTGTAGCTGTGTGGCATTATTTTTGAGGCCTCTGTTCTGTTACATTGGTCTATATCTCTGCTTTGGTACCAGTAGCATACTGTTTTGATTACTGTAGCTTGTAGTATAGTTTGAAGTCAGGTGGCATGATGCCTCCAGCTTTGTTCTTTTTTGTTTTTTGTTTTGCTTAGGATTGTCTTGGCTATTCGGGCCCTTTTTTGGTTCCATATGAAGTTTAAGGTAGTTTTTTTCCAATTCTGTGAAGAAAGTCAATGGTAGCTCATGGGGATAGCATTGAATCTATAAATTACTTTGTGCAGTATTACCATTTTCACTATATTAATTCTTCCTAAACATGAGCATGGAATGTTTTTCCATATGTTTGTGTTCTCTCTAATTTCCTTGAGCAGTGATTTGTAGTTCTCCTTCAAGAGGTCTTTCAGATCCCTTGGTAGTTGTATTCCTAGGTATTTTATTCCTTTTAGTAATTGTGAATGGGAGTTCACTCATGATTTGGCTCTCTGTCTGTTATTGGTTATAGGAATGCTTGTGATTTCTGCACATTGATTTTGTATTCTGAGACTTTGCTGAAGTTGCTTGTCATCTTAAGGAGATTTTGGGCTGAGATGCTGGGGTCTTCTAAATATACAATCATGTTGTCTCCCAATAGAGATAATTTGACTTCTTCTTTTCTTAATTGAATATCCTTTATTTCTTTTTCTTGCCTGATTGCCCTGGCCAGAACTTCCAATAGTATGTTGAATAGGAGTGGTGAGAGGGGACCTTTGTCTTGTGCCAGTTTTCAAAGGGAATGCTCCCAGTTTTTGCCCATTCAGTATGATATTGGCTGTGGGTTTGTCATAAATAGCTCTTATTATTTTGGGATAAGTTCCATCAATACCTAGTTTATTGAGAGCTTTTATCATAAAGGGCTGTTGAATTTTGTCAAAAACCTTCTCTGCATCTATTGAGATAATGTGGTTTTTGTCTTTGGTTCTGTTTATGTGATGGATTATGTTTATAGATTTGCATACATTGAATCACCTTTGCATCCCAGGGGATGAAGCCAACTTGATCATGATGGATAAGCTTTTTGATGTGCTACTGAATTTGGTTTGCCAGTATTTCATTGAAGATTTTCACATTGATGTTCATCATGGATATTGGCCTGAAATTTTCTTTTCCAGTTGTGTGTCTGCCAGATTTTGGTATCAGGCTGATGTTGGTCTGATAAAATGAGTTAGGGAGGATTCCCTCTTTTTGTATTGTTTGGAATAGTTTCAGAAGGAATGGTACCAGCTCCTCTTTGTACATCTGGCAGAATTTGGCTGTGAACCCATCTGGACCTGGACTTGTTTTGGTCGATAGGCTATTAATTGCTGCCTCAATTTCAGACCTTGTTATTGGTCTATTCAGGGATTCAACTTCTTCCTGGTTTAGTCTTAGGATGGTGTAAGTGTCCATGAATTTATCTACTTCTTCTAGTTTTACTGTTTATGTATATAGAGGTGTTTGTAGTAATCTCTGATGGTAGTTTGTATTTCTGTGGGAACAGTGGTGATATCCCCTTTATCACTTTTTATTGCATCTATTTGATAGCAGTTTATCACTTTTGTTGATCTTTTCAAAAAGTCAGCTGCTGGATTTACTGATTTTTTAAGGGTATTTTCTGTCTCTATCGTCTTCAGTTGTACTCTTAGTTATTTCTTGTCTTCTGCCAGCTTCTGAATTGGTTTGTTCTTGCTCCTCTAGTTCTTTGAATCATGACATTAGGATGTCATTTTTTAGATCTTTCCTCATTTCTCCTGGGGACATTTAGTGCTATAAATTTCCCTCTAGACATTGCTTAAAATGTGTCCCATAGATTCTGGGACATTGTGTCTTTGCTCTCATTGGCTGAGAAGAACATCTTTATTTCTGCCTTCATTTCACTATTTATCGAGTAGTCATTCAGGAGCTGGTTGTTCAATTTCCATGTAGTTATGTGGTTGTGAGTGAGTAGCTTAATCCTGAGTTCTAATTTGATTGCACTGTGGTCTGAGAGATTGTTTGTTATGATTTCTGGTCTTTTGCATTTTTTGAGGAGTGTTTTACCTTCAATTATGTGGTCAATTTTGGAATAAGTGCAATGTGGTAGTGAGAAAATGTATATTCTGTGGATGTGGGGTGGAGAGTTCTCTAGATGTCTGCTGGCTCCACTTGGTCCACAGCTGAGTACAAGTCCTGAATATTTTTGTTAATTTCCTGTCTCCTTCATCTGTCTAATATTGACAGTGTGGTGTTAGACTCCCACGCAATAATAGTGGGAGAATTTAAGTCTCTATGTATCCGGCTGCTTCTGTATTGGGTGCATATATGTTAGGATAGTTAGCTCTTCTTGTTGCATTGATCCCTTTACCATTATGTAATGTCCTTCTTTGTCTCTATTGATCCTTGTTGGTTTAAAGTCTGTTTTAACAGAGACTAGGATTACAACCCCTGCTTTTCTTTTTTGCTCTCCATTTGCTTGGTAAATCTTCCTCCATCCCTTTACTTTGAGTGTATGTGTGTCTTTGCATTTGAGATGCGTCTCCTGAATACAGCACTCCAATGGGTCTTGACTCTTTATCCAATTTGCCAGTCTGTGTCTTTGGATTGGGGCATTTAGCCCATTTACATGTAAGGTTAACATTGTTATATGTGAATCTGATCCTGTCATTTTGATGCCAGCTGGTTGCTTTGCCCATTAGTTGATACAGTTTCTTCATAGTGTTGATGTTATTTACAATTTGGTATGTTTTTGTAGTGGCTGGCAGTGGTTGTTCCTTTTCCATTTTTAGTGCTTCTTTCAGGAGCTCTTATAAGGCAGGCCTGGTGGTGACGAAATATCTCAGCAGTTGCTTGTCTGAAAAGGATTTTATTTCTCCTTTGCTTATGAAGCTTAGTTTGGCTGGATATGAAATTCTAGGTTGAAAATTCTTTTCTTTAAGGATGTTAAATATTGGCCCCCACTCTCTTCTAGCTTGTAGGGTTTCTGTTAAGAGATCCACTGTGAGTCTGATGAGTTTCCCTTTGTGGGTAATCTGACCTTTCTCTCTGGCTGCCCTTAGCATTTTTTTCTTCATTTCAACCCTGGTGAATCTGAGAATTATATCCCTTGGGGTTGCTCTTCTGGAGGATTATTTTTGTAGTGTTCTCTGTATTTCCTGAATTTGAATGTCAGCCTGCCTTGCTAGGTTAGGGAAGTTCTCCTGGATAATATTCTGAAGAGTGTTTTCCAAGTTGGTTTCATTCTCCCCATCACTTTCAGGTACACTGATCAAATGTAGATTTGGTCTTTTCACTTGATCCCATATTTCTTGGAGGCTTTGCTCATTTCTTGTCAGTCTTTTTTTTTTTTTCCTAGTCTTGACTTCTCATTCTATTTCATTGAGTTTGGTCTTCAATCTCTGATATCCTTGATTCCACTTAATCGATTCGGCTATTGAAACTTGTGTATGCTTCATGAAGTTCCCGTGCTGTGTTTTTCAGCTCCTTCAAATCATTTATGTTCTCTATGCTGGGTATTCTAGTTAGCATTTTGTCTAACCTTTTTTTCAAGGTTCTTAGCTTCCTTGCTTTGGGTTGGAACATGCCCCTTTAGCTCGGAGAAGTTTATTATTACCCACCTTCTGAAGCCTGCTTCTGTCAATTCATGAAACTCAATCTCCATCTAGTTTTTCCCTTGCCGATGAGGAGTTTGATCCCTTGGAGGAGACAAGGTGTTCTGGTTTTTGGAGATTTCAGCCTTTTGGTGCTGGTTTCTTCCCATCCTTGTGGATTTATCTACCTTTGGTCTTTGAAGTTGGCGACCTTTAGATGGGGTCTCTGGGTGGACATTCTTTCAGTTGATGTTGAAACTACTTCCGTTTTTTAGTTTTCCTTCTAACAGGTCCCTCTGCTGCAGGTCTGCTGGAGTTTGCTCGTGAGCCACTCCAGACCCTGCTTTCCTGGGAATTACCCATGGGGTTGGCAGAACAGCAAAGATTGCTGCCTGTTCCTTCCTCTGGTAGCTTCATCCCAGAAGGGTACCTGCCAGTGGCCAGCCAGAGCTCTCCTGTATGAGGTGTCTCCCAGTCAGTGTACACAGAGTCAGGGAGCCACTTGAGGAGGCAGTCTATCCCTTACAGGAGCTCAAGCATTGTGCTGGGAAATCCATTGCTCCCTTTAGAGTTGCTGGGCAGGGATGTTTAAGTCTGCTAAAGCTGAACCCACAACCACCCCTTTTCCTAGGTGCTCTGTCCCAGGAAGGTGGGGCCTTTAAGTCGTTGACAGGCTGCTGCCTTTTCTCAGAGATGCCCTGCCCAGCTAGAAGGGAGTCTAGTGACATCTACCTGCAAAGGCCTTGCTGAGCTGCCATGGGCTCCACCCAGTTGCTGTTTAAACTTCCCAGTGACTTTGTTTACACAAGCGAGGTTAAAACCACCTACCAGAGCCTCAGCAACGGTGGATGCCCCTCCCTGTACAGAGCTTGAACATCCCAGGTCAAGCTCAGACTGCTGTGCTGGCTGCAAGAATTTCAAGTTAGTGGATCTTAGCTTCCTGGTCTTTGTGGGGGTGGGACCCACTGAGCCAGATCACCTGGCTCCCTGGCTTCAGCCCCCTTTTTCAGGGAATGAGCGTCTCTGTCTCGCTGGCGTTTCAGGTGCCACTGGGGTATAAGAAGAAAAAAAAATTGCTGTGGCTAAAACGGCTGCCCAGTTTTGTACTGGAAACCCAGGGTGCTGGTGTTGTAGGCACTGGAGGGAATTTCCTGGTCTGCAGGTTGTGAAGACTATGGGAAAAGCACGGTATCTAGACCAGAGTGTTGGGAAAAGTCCCTAATGGCTTCCCTTGGCTAGGAGAGGGAGTTCTCTGGCCCCGGGTGAGGTGACACCCAGCCCTGCTTGGGCTGCTCCTCTGTCTAACCAGCCCCAATGAGATGAACCTGGTACCTTAGTTGGAAATGTGGAGATCGCCTTCTGTGGCTCTTGCTGGGAACTGCACATGGGAGCTGTTCCTATTCAGCCATCTTGGCAGAAATCCCATTTTCTTTATCCACTCTGTCATTGATGGACATTTAGGTTGAGTTCATGTCTTTACTATTGTGAAAGTGCTGCAATGAACATTTGCATGCATGTGTATCCTTAGTAAACTAATGCAGAAGCATAAACCCTAATACCATATATTCTCACTTATAAGTGGGAGCTAAATGATGAGAATTGATGAACACAAAGAAGGGAACAACAGACACTGGGGTCTACCTGAACATATGGATAGGAGGACAGGGAGGAGCAGGAAAAATAACTACTGAGTATGGCTTAATACCTAGGTGATGAAATAATCTGTACAACAACCCTTTTGAGATGAGTTTACCCATATAACAAACCTTAATGTGTACCCCAGACCTAAAATAAAAGTTAAAAAAAGATAATGTCTGCAAAATAGGGATATCAAGAGGAGCTTTGGAGAGGCAGGGGTACATTCCAGATGTTTCCGGCAGAACTTGGTTACTATTTAGACCTAGAAGTATAAGAAACAGAATTAGACAAAGTATTTTCTTTTAACTTTAGCACTTTAACAAATATTACACATTAAAAAACAGAGATTATATAAATCACTGATGAATGTACCATTCTGAGTAAAAAGTTGAGCATGATGTTCTCCCTGTCTCCCAGAAGCTTAAAATATATACCAGTGTATGCATGTACATATAAGGCAATCTTGTGATTGTCTAAAGAGATGGTATCAGGAAAGTTCTGGTGCAGTGGTTCTCAGCTGGGGGCAGTTTGCTTCCCCTCCCCCAGGGACACTTGGCAATATCAGAAAGCATTTCCAATTGCTGTACCAGTGCTGATGGAAAGGGCAAAAAGATGCTGAATCTTACAAAGCACAGGACCAACAGCTAGGATATCTGGATAAAAAAAGAACAATTATTCAAAATGTCCAATTGCCCAATAATGCCACAACTGAGAAATTGTGATCATGAGCAATGCACTCAAAAAAAAAAAAAAAAAAGAAGCAATGCTTCTGCCTGTGGTGATCAGAGGAAGAGTCTTATATATGTATTCAGTGGAATTGAAGACAGTAGACATGGCTTGAGTAAATGCAGCAAAACTGAACATTTGCTGGAGGAATCGCACAGGGTTTGACTGTTTTGAAGTCACCGTTGTGCTGGAGATCAGTAGACATTAACACAGACAGAGCATCTTGGGCTAGAATTGTGGTAAGCTTTGAATGTGAAACTATCAAACTCCAGATTTATGAGCATTGCAACTAAGAATGGTGATGGAGAAGTTGGAGAACAGGACCAATATATGGCAAAGATCAGTTCTTTAGAAAATTTAATTCGTATTAGGGAACGTTTGAAAAAGTCATTCATAACTTTCCACTTGGCTTCCATAACAAATAAAATATTGTAGCTGGGCAATCTTGACTATGATTCTAACTGAAACAAGTTGCTTGCCTCAACCCTGAATGTCTTTCTGTAACTGAAGCAATTGCCCACGAAAGCTAACCTTTAATTTCTTTTTGTCTTGTATTAACCTCGAAACTTTGTTAGCTTACTGTTTTAATCCTTCCTCTTCATTCTATGGTAAAGTCACAGGAGTCCCATTTTCATCTTAAGCAATGCTGCTAAATTTTACATGCTCAACCGGCCCCAGAAAATGGGATAGAAAAAAAAAAACTGGATAAAATGAGAATCTATCTTACATTCTGTGGTTCAGAGAGTTTGGAACTGAACCCAAATATTTTGGTATTGGGGCTTATTTCACTTTGGCAAAACATGGCCTTCTGTTTAAAGGTGGGGGGGGGGTGTAGTTATAAAGCTTATTAAAAAGTCTCAAAATGCTTCTTCGACATCAAATAGCTCCTAGAAAAATATTTTGATGAGTTAAGTGTAAATGAATCAGAAACATATGGATTACATTTCCTTTAGATTACACATGGGTTTCAAAATTAAGGGGAAAAGTGCTCAGGGCAAAATGCATTTTGGATTTTATTGAACCCAAAATATTTGAGAAATAACTCAAGACCCTCGAAGAACCCAAAATCCTGCCAGGTTTTCCCAATCCCTTGTGAAAAGTAAATTAGATTTTAAAATTCCTTTTGCTTTAGTGATCTATGATATTACATGAAATTCAGATGAAAAACTTCTTTTCTGTATGATTTTTATCCTGGATATTTTCACTTACAACTTTGGCCAAAATCTAGACTTCAAGTATACTTTACACTGACTAAACTGGCTAGATGGCTCAGCCTCTCTCTTCCCTCCTTGGTGACAAGAACATTTGATTTGTCTCATACACAGTTATAGAATGAGGGGATTGATCAAAGGGCTTCAGATAGCTTTATAGCTAATGATATCAGGCGGTATTCACAATTTGCCATTTTGCATTAGACTTTCCAATCATTTATTGGGCATTGATGAAAACCTTTTCATGATTTCTCATTCCTCTTATGCTTGGAGAGACCCTACTTCTAGATTCCATATTTTAAAAGTAAAAAGGAACTCACACCTATTTATTAACTCAATCTTTTGCTTATTCCAATGGCAAGGCCAAAGTGCGGCTGGAGGAGGGTATTAGATTTTCACCAGTTCCGGTCCCCTAAAGCCACAGCCTATGTAAAATCAGCATGATTGCTAAGCACAAAGCTCTATGACAGCTTCCCTAACCACAGTCCTAATCCATTTTTTGTTCCTAAGCATCTCCTGTATGAGATTTTGAGAGTCATAACAATTATTCCTTTATGTCTTTACTAGACATATTATTTCTTAGCACCAGCTATAATGGTAGCACGGTGGTGGGTTTGAGAGACACAAATCACATATAAGGCATGGCCGTGGATCTTCAAGGAACTTCACACACATACACACAAAATTCTCCAGGCAGGACCACAGAATCAGAAATAGGTACTCTTCAAGAATATACCTTGCCAAAGGAGAGAGCTGTCAAATAGAAAATGGCTGTCTACAATTATAGCATGGAACCATACAATAGGAGTTGTTTACATCCAACTTAAGTAATTCTGTTTGTTGGAGCATTTTTTTTTTTTTTTTTGAGACAGAGTCTCACTCCGTCACCAGGCACCAGGCTGGAGTGCAGTGGCGCGACCTCGGCTCACTGCAACCTCCGCCGCCCGGGTTCAAGCAATTCTCCTGCCTCAGCCTCCCGAGTAGCTGGGACTACAGGCGCACGCCACCACGCCCAGCTAATTTTTTTGTATTTTTAATAGAGACGGGGTTTCACCATGTTGACCAGGATGGTCTCGATCTCTTGACCTCGTGATCCGCCCGCCTCGGCCTCCCAAAGTGCTGGGATTACAGGCATGAGCCACCGCACCCGGCTGTTTGGAGCATTTTATAATGAAGTGAGTTTATAGCGAACAGTTTTTGCCTAGTTTATATGTCTCACACATTTTTCTCCATTCTTCCTCTGGCAAACTTGCCCCAGTAACTCAAGATCCAACCCAAATGTCATCCCCATTGTGAGAGTTCCCGTTTCCACCATGGTTGAGTGAAATCTTGTCTCTGAATTTCCCTTAAACATTAAACGTGCACTTAATTAACACAATGCTAAAAATGATATAAATAATTTATTTAGACCTCAGAGTCTCCTGTTAATCATTCACATTTTTGAGGAAGGGACTACATCCTGGTCTTATTTTTATTTCTAACACTGAGCATATTTCCTGGAATATACTGAGCACTTAAATGTTATTGAATGAATGGACGATTGGATAAATGATGCTATTATTAAAAAGGGAAATGGAAAAAGACAAAAATATACACAGTCACAATCTCAGTTATATTACACAAATGGCTTTAAGAATCTCATTCTAAATAGACTCATTATATTCTATGTAGAACAAATGACTCATATTTACTAAATTTGGTTATTAGTTATGTGGAAAGTGCAAGTTGGAAGAACAATCAGAAGTTTATGTTCAGATTCACTTACACACATGCATACATTCACATAGTTGATAATTTATCCATTCTTTTATCCTCCTGGAATATAAACATTTCTCAAGGCCCTTCCTTGCAGGCTGCAGTTCAGGAACCGTGGTTACAACACTAAGTAGCTCTAAATGTATTATTCTAAACATTTTAAATAAAACCCCAAGTATAAAAGGCTGACTTTATCAGATAGGAAATGTGTTCCAAGCTTCCTAGTTGAGTGAAAATACTCAGTAAGTCAATTCTTCACATTATTAAAAGACCCTTTTCAGTAGCTATACACAGCTATTAAATTTTCTTATGTTTTCCTAAGGTTTCCCTGGGTTATAGACAATAAAACAAATGACATGTGTGCCCACAGTTATCTGTAAGTGGACAGGGACATTCTACCAAGGAGACTTTTCTTCTCAGTGTTTATGTATGGTAAGAAACTCAAGCCTTTTCTTTTTTATGCAAGAGAGATGTCCCTGAGCCTCCTGCGTGACTGTAATAAAACGCAAGAGTGGTACGTTGACTTCAAAACCTTAAAATTCTCCTACATAGAGTTTAAGTATTTTCGAGTTTGAAATGTATAATTCATAGTCCATGGGACCACTGGCCTCTCAAATACATACATAAAGAAAATTTAATAGGACTCAAGGTCTAGTCTCATTCTTTAAGTTTCTGAAATCCTTGCCCTTTCCTGATTTTATTTAAGCCCTCCATTAGTATGACAGGAGCCCAGGTAATTATGCTGGCTTCTAAGTCCTACTGTAAGCTACGTCTGCATCTCCCTGAACACACACAAATTTTAGTGCCACTGCAGCACTTCTAAAAACAAATAAAAGATTTGTGAACTAGTCACTAAGCATCGGACGCAATTAAACTGCATTTGTTTCTTTTCTGGCATTCTCACACAATCAAGGCCTTGTAAGAGGTAGGCACTCCTCAAATCGGACTGTGTTTTCTTTAGAGGAAAGTGTGCCAAAAATCCTCCTCCTCTACGCAACTAAAGTCTCAACTAGCAGGAGGTGGACAGTTGCAACACACATACACACACCCTTCTTCCTACCGCTACTAAAACCCTGATATGCACACAAAGACACAAACTCATACCTATGAAGACATCAGTGTGAGGGAATAGGAATAAAACTTCCTAGAGGGGGAATTGCTGATGCCCACACACTCGATCAATGGTAGCATTACATAAGAAAAAAGAAACACAATTTCATTTAAGTACATACATATTAGTGGTTAAGAGTAAAAGCAGAGAAATGAAATGAAAACTGTGTGGGGGAAAATTGAATTCTCTCTTCTTAAATGTTTAACACAAGAAAAACAGAGCTTACCTTGAGGTACCTATATCTCAAGAGCTTTGAGTCTCCAACTTCAAGCTGTTACACTAGAATATTGTTTTTTAAAGAAGGTCTGTAAAATCCGGTTAATTAGAACTGACTACCATTAGCTCTTTGATTGATTTAGCATCCTGTTGTGCTGGCTCGTGCTCACACATTCCCTACTGGTTCCCCTGAGTTGCTCTCCCACATTGGTCTGAATAGTAGGTATGGACTGAAGTCACACAACAGTCTTTGTTATAAAAATAATTTATCATGGAAAAACTAAATAAGGTGTATGTGTGGTCTAAGCAGACCCAGGCAGTTGCAAAGACTTCTACCCTAGTGCAATATCACACAAGCCCTTCAGACTTTCCATATTTCTGTTTTCTTATCTGCAGTATGCAAGACAGGTTGGTGAGGCCACTTTCAATTGGCTCCATGAAGAAATGAAATTATTTGCATGCTTCCATGAATATTAACAACTATGAACATCATTTGTAACACATTTCAATAAGCGCTTTCCATACAATCCTATGAAGTAGATATTGTCATCTTTGTAATAAAGTTGATGAACCTGAGTATTAACAAGCTTAAAAGTCCATACCACATAAGCATCAGAGATTTAATTTGAGCAGTTTTGTCTGATTTCAAAACTCAGCTTTACTGTGATTCTTCACTGCTTTTGTCCGCAAAGGTCTTCATTTTCTAATGTATCAGAGTTGCAGCTCTTGTTCCAGTATTTTATGGAGAGATAAAGAAAGGAAAATAATGAACTTATTTTTTTTTTTTTGGTTTAGGAAATGGTAAGGAATTTTAATCTTAATACATACTTTAAGTTCTGGGGCACATGTGCAGAATGTGCAGGTTTGTTATATAGGCATACACATGCCATGGTGTTTTGCTACGTCCATCACCCCGTCATCTACATTAGGTATTTCTCCTAATGCTATCCCTCCTGTGTCCCTCTCCCCCTCAACAGGCCCCAGTGTGTGATGTTCCCCTCCCCCGTGTCCATGTGTTCTCATTGTTCAACACCCAGTTAAGAGTGAGAACATGTGGTGTTTGGTTTTCTGTTCTGGTGTCAGTTTGCTGAGAATGATGGTTTTCCACTTTATCTATGTCTCTGCAAAGGACATGAACTCATCCTTTTTTATGGCTGCATAGTATTTCATGGTGTATATGTACCACATTTTCTTTATCCAGTCTGTCATTGGTGGGCATTTCGGTTGGTTCCAAGACTTTGCTATTGTGAACAGTGTCGCAATAAATATACGTGTACATGTGTCTTTATAATAGAATGATTTATAATCCTTTGGGTATATACCCAGTAATGGGATTGCCAGGTTAAATGGTGTTTTCTATTTCTAGATCCTTGAGGAATCACCACACTGTCTTCCACAATGGTTGAACTAATTAACACTCCCACCAACAGTGTAAAAGCATTGCTATTTCTCCACATCCTCTCTCTGGCATCGGTTGTCTTCTGATTTTTTAATGATCGCCATGCTACCTGGCATGAGATGGTATCTCAATGTGGTTTTGATTTGCATTTCTCTAATGACCAGTAATGATGAGCATTTTTCATATGTATGTTGGCTGCATAAATGTCTTCTTTAGAGAAATGTCTGTTCATATTCTTCACCTATTTTTTGGTGAGGTTGTTTTTTCTTATAAATTTGTTTACGTTCTTTGTGGATTCTGGATATTATATTAGCCCTTTGTCAGATGGGTAGACTGCAAACATTTTGTTTCCCGTTCTGTTGGTTGCCAGTTCACTCTAATGATAGTTACTTTTGCTGTGCAGAAGCTCTTTAGTTAAATTAGATCCCATTTGTCTGTTTTGGCTTTTGTTGCCATTGCTTTTGGTGTTTTAGTCTTGAAGTTTTGCACATGCCTATATCCTGAATGGTATTGCTTAGGATTTCTTCTAGGGTTTTTATGGTGTTAGGTCTTATGTTTAAATCTTTAATCCATCTGAAGTTAATTTTTGTATAAGGTGTAAGGAACGGATCCAGTTTCAGCTTTCTGCATATGGCTAGCCACTTTTCCCAACACCATTTATTAACTAGGGAATCTTTTCCCATTGCTTGTTTTAGTCAGGTTGGTCAAAGATCAGATGGTTGTAGTGTGTGGCACTATTTCTGAGGCCTCTGCTCTGTTCCATTGGTCTCTATCTCAGTTTTGGTTGGAATACTATGCCGTTTTGATTACTGTAGCTTGTAGTATAGTTTGAAGTCAGGTAGCGTGATGCCTCCAGCTTTGTTTCTGTTTTGTTTTTGGATTTTTGCTTAGGATTGTCTTGGCTGTGTGGGCTCTTTTTTGGTTCCATATGAAGTTTAAGGTAGTTTTTTCCAATTCTGTGAAGAAAGTCAATATAGCATTGAGTCTAGTACTTTGGACAGTATGGCCATTTTCATGAACTTGATTCTTCCTAACCATGAGTATGGAATGTTTTTCCATCGGTTTGTGTCCTCTCTTATTTATTTCCTTGAGCAGTGGTGAAGAGGTCCTTCACATCCCTTGTTACTTGTATTCTTAGGTATTTTACTCTCTTTGTAGCAATTGTGAATGGAAGTTCACTCATGATTTGACTCTCTGTCTACTATTGGCGTATAGGAATGCTTGTGATTTTTGCATGTTGATTTTGTATCCTGAGACTTTGCTGAAGTGCTTATCAGCTTAAGGAAATTTTGGGCTGAGATGATGGGGTCTTACTCTGTAAATAGAGACAGTTTGACTTCCTCTTTTCCTAATAAGTAATGGAAACAATAAAGTCCTCCTTTTCTCCCATCTTTAGAAGTATAGCAACTTTTTCTCCTTATTCTCATTAGTTTGCTACAATGCATTCTGGGGCTTGCAAGCACCATGGCATGTCTTGAAAGGTGTTCTTTTGAATACTTATTTGCATGATGAAAGAATCATCTCATGGAATGATAAAGCAACTACCTAGTTATGGAAAAGAATGTGTTTTGAGAGACAATTCTCCATAGGTCTCACATTGTTTCATGTCTTGCAAGCAGAGTCACTATCTGCCCTTTGTTCTGAACTGTCTTTTCAAGGATGTCTGTACAAAAAGCAACCTGGGAATGTAGAGATGTCTCTCATAATAAAGACAATGTCTCCCACTAGAGTAAAAGGCAGGCATGCTTATTGCTCATTATAAAAAATTCAGAGTCCCTAAGCTCAGAATTCTTCTCCTGTAAAGGGATTCACTGTGCATGGGTGTTATCTGGCCCTCTTTATGATGCCTTATGGGAATTGGAGCTCAGATAGCCTGTGCAAAAATGCTGGTACTATGATTATTGCTGTGAGTAATGAACTGTCTTTCATCTCTGACCCAAGAGTTGGATGCTTTCAACCACCACCTAGTTTGTAAGCTAACTTACAAGCTTGTGAGTAGGGGGAGAAGATCTCAAATCTTCACAGTTCATTACAATATAACTGGTCCCTCTGTGGAAGTAGGTCATCAAAATCAGTGTTATTAGCCCTAAATATTCATAGTATAGATGTAAGTTTGGCTTTGCTCTTGATATTCTAGGATTATTACCAGGCTACTCCAAGATTATAAATAATTAAATCCCTGGTATACTCCCACTGAAATATTATTCTTACTTACTATCCTTCATATCAAGTATTTCAGTATCTTTTAAAAAATAATGAAGGTTGGCAGTAGTTTATGAAGTAGTCTGAGCTTTCTGAGTGCAGTTCTGCTCTTCTTCATTTAAAAAAGTTAGCATAATGCATCACATTTGTTTAAGAACATGGAATGATACTACACTGAAAATGCTGCTTTTCTAAATAAGCCACATGTAATTACAAACTGAGTTTTTACATGAGTGGGAACCCTACTACAAAATGAGATATATATTTTTACATGGGATTTTCATTCATAAAATTGCTTTATATTATTTGTTTTGCTTTTGATATGTTTCTCATTGGACTACTGTCTCTGAAGATTATTATTTATGGGGATCAACATGGGTTCCTGATAAAAATAGAGACTAAGGCCTCCCCACCCACTCTATTTTGTTTCAAGATTCCTGAGGCAATACTCAGGTACAGGAAATTAAATTACATTAAGTTAAACCACCAACTGATTCTGATGCAACACATTGAGACATGGCATAAAATACATTAGAATTGGAATCAGGGAGATTTGGGGTTCATGTCCTTTGACTTTGAGCAAGATGTTAACGCCCTAACTTTTTCAATGTCTTCATTTACTAAATGATCACGGTACACTATAATCTGTACAAGTTTGTTTCATATTTTACGAATTTATAGATCAAGAAACGGCTCTTCCAGGGAGTCTTCTACTTGGTCGAGGTTCCACAGAAAATGGAGCCTGAGGCAAATATTAAGAGCTTAATGCTTCTTTTGGGAGGTGTAATCTAGGATGTTGGAATGAAAGCAACAAGAAGTGAAGCAGGAACCAATGAGAATCAAATTCAAAGTGGTGCGTGATCAAGGAGCCACTGCTTCATAAAGTGATAGACGCCAGCACTAGGCTTTGCATGCTATCTTCTGGATGAAAGCTGTGCTTCTAAACAATTCCTTAGACACACAAGACTGAGATAATCAAAAGTGACACATAAGTGTCACTGGTACAGTGTTCCACTCAGATGAAAATATACCCTTCCATCATATCCTGTTTTCAAAATACAATAATGAATGCCAATTTTTTGTGTGAGGAAAAGAGGACCCAGAAGGTATGTTAAGCTGAGGGAATCTGAAGTGGGTATAAGTTAGCATTTGCCCATTTATGTGTCCTCATTTCCTCCTCTAGAATATATTTATCTCATTATTATTTCCTAAATATTCATATGTTATCCTTGATAATGTTTGTGTTTTAAATTGACAAGATGCAATTCATTTTGTAAGGTCTCTTGAAGGTGACGATTAGTCTTCTAGTTTACCTCATAGGTTTGCAGTCACAGTATCATGCATTTTTGGACACTCAGATGTATTGTTTTCTGTTTTGTTTGATTGTGTGTTTAGGATTCTTTCCAAAAATGCACAAACATTGGCGACATAAAGTCCTGATTTCAAATCCTGTTTTATCACTTGTTAGCCCATGACCTTGTGCAAGTTAATAATACTTTACTCTCTGGTAAAAGAATATTAATAATTTCCACTCAACAGTAAGTGGATTGGATAGACAGGACATATAACATATACAGGCATAGGTCCTGAAACATTTATGGGAGATTAATGATAATTTCCTCAATCATCTTTTCCATAAAGTTTTCTAAAAATATATCTTGGCTGATATCATTATATCAAGCTATAAAACAGGGACCTTTCTTAGTTTCTATTAAGAGATAAAGAAATTAAAAGGAAAAATCCCCCAGTGCGGAAAAAGTATATTTAAAATCTTCTTTCTCCAGTACATATATCATATCTATTTATTCATCATATATTTAATCATCTCTCTGTATACCTATCTCTAATTCATCTACCTCTATCTATATAGCTCTATTTGCATCAACATGTTTATCTACCCATTTATGTAGATATTATAGATACAGATATTTATCTTCATTTACAATTAAGGTCATGGTTGATGTATATTAAAACGTGTTACCTAATGAAGACAAAAAATTGGGTTATCTGTTACCTATCTGTGTAAGCTTGTGTCTGTGAACAAAAGTGTAGCCATATTTAACTGTTTTCAGTAGAATGAAATTCCCTTGTTCATTTTAGCTGATGACTCCTGCCATAAATTACCAAATACACATGGAATTAGAACAATTATGTTTCTAAACCATCTAGGTCTCTGAGGTAACCAATTTTTAATTTTATGAAAATAGCTTGACAAGTTTTCATTTGAAAATTGTGGCTTATGAGCAAAGGCAGTCCTCTAACACAGACAGACACTCCTCTAGTGATCTCTTCTTGATTTTGATCACGAATTCCTTTTAACTTGCTCAGGAATATGCAAGAAGTGGGAGGATTATCACGTAACATGATTTCCCCATCCCTTAATAATAAACATTTTTACTGGTTGAAATTTCAGTGGGAAGTAAAGTGGAACAAAGCAATGTGATAACTTGAGGCTGTGGCTGTGCCCACATCCAGTTACTGCATTTGTATGTGGTTTATCTAACTAGAATGTGATTAATGTAAACTGGAGGACTCCCAGCTAGACCAAAGGGGAACAGATTATGTAGACTGTGGCTTTCCCAAGTATTTTACTCTATTTGGTCAAATCCCTTGCTTGCTTTTGTCTGTCCTAATATGTGTAGTTAAAAGAATGCAAACTATTACCTGGATGTTTTCTACTCTTGTTTTAATTATCATCTCTTTTAAAACATCTTCATCTTATCTACACTAACTCAACTTGATGCTGCCTTCTTTTTCCCTTTCTGAAAAAACATTTCCACCTAATATATATTTATGTGAATGCAAAAAGGGATATGGGGGAAAATGAACAATGAATTTTTTTTTTTTGAGAAATGGAGACTCTCTGTCACCAGGCTACAGTGCAACAACGCAATCGAGGCTCACTGCAACCTCCAACTCCCAGTTCAAGTGATTCTCCTGCCTCACCCTGCTGAGTAGCTGGGATTACAGGCATGGGTCACCACTTCCAGCTAATTTTTGTATTTTAGCAGAGAAAGGGTTTCACCATGTTGGTCAGGCTGGTGTCAAACTCCTGACTTGGTGATTTACCCACCTTGGCCTTTAAAGGTGAATACATCTAAGACAGGAGTGGGATTAAGAAACGGAGCACAGTGGGGGAAGAATTTTCACTTTTTAGTTAATTTATGCCTGAATGGTCTTCACTCATTACTCTGAAAATGTCTTCTGTCTTATGTTTTTAAAAAGAAAATAAAATATTTTATAGCTGTAATTGATCAAGTGGAAGAAAGGATATCAGAGATTGAAGATCAACTCAATGAAGTAAGGCAAGAAGGCAAGATTAGAGAAAAAGAGTGAGAGGAAATGAACAAAGCCTCCAAGAAATATGAGATTATGTGAAAAGACCAAATGTATGTTTGATCAGTGTACCTGAAAGTGATGGAGAGAATGAAATCAAGTTGGAAAACACTCTTCAAGTTATTATCCACTAGAACTTCCCCAACCTAGCAAGGCAGGCCAACATTCAAATTCAGGAAATACAGAGAACTCCACAAAAGAGCAACCCCAAGGGACATAATCCTCAGATTCACCAGGGTTGAAATGAAGAAAAAAATGCTAAGGGCCACTAGAGAGAAAGGTCAGATTACCCACAAAGGGAAACCCATCAGACTCACAGTGGATCTCTCAGCAGAAACCCTACAAGCCAGAAGAGAGTGGGGGCCCATATTCAACATCCTTAAAGAAAAGAATGTTCAACCCAGAATTTCATATCCAGCCAAACTAAGCTTCATCAGTGAAGAACAAGTAAAATCCTTTACAGATAAGCAACTGCTATTTTGTCACCACCAGACCTGCCTTATAAGAGCTCCTGAAAGAAGCACTAAACATGGAAAGGAACAACCAGTACCAGCCGCTGCAAAAACATAGAAAATTGTAAAGAAAGACCATTGACACTAGAAGAAACTGTATTAACTCATGCGCAAAACAACCAGCTAGCATCAAAATGGCAGGATCAAATTCATATGTAACAATATTAACCTTAAGTGGGCTAACTACCCCAATCAAGACACAGAATGGCACACTGGAAAAAGAGCGGAGACCCATCTCACATGCAAAGACACACATAGGCTCAAAATAAAGGGATGGAGGAAGATTTATCAAGCAATTGGAGAGTAAAAAAAAAGCAGAGGTTGCAATTCTAGTATCTGATAAGACAGACTTTAAACCAACAAAGATCAAAAGAGACAAAGAAGGGCATTACACAATGTTAAGGGGATCGATGCAACAAGAAGAACCAACTATCCTAACTAAATATGCACCTAATACAGGAGCACCCAGATAAATAAAGCAAGTTCTTAATGACCTACAAAGAGACTTAGACTCCCACATAATAATAATGGGAAAATTTTAACACCCCACTGTCAATATTAGACAGATTAATTAGAAAATTAACAAGGATATCCAGGACTTGAACTCAGGTCTGCACCAAGTGGACCTAATAGACATCTGCAGAACTCTCCAACCCAAATCCACAGAATATACATTCTTCTCAGCACCACATTGCACTTACTCTAAAATTGACCACATAATTGAAATTGTAAAACATTCCTCAGCAAATGCAAAAGAACGGAAATCATAACAGTCTCTCAGACCACAGTGCAATCAAATTAAAACTCAGGATTAAGAAACTCACAGCCACATAGAAACTGAACAACCTGCTCCTGAATGACTACTGGATAAATAATGAAATGAAGGAAAAAATAAAGATATTCTTCGAAACCAATGAGAAAGAAGACACAATGTACCAGAATCTATGGGACACATGTAAAGGAGTGTCTAGAGAAAAATTTATAGCACTAAATGCCCACAAGAGAAATGAGGGAAGATCTAAAATTGACACCCTAATGTCATGATTAAAAGAACTAGAGGAGCAAGATCAAACAGATTCAAAAGCTAGCAGAATACAAGAAATAAGATCGGAGGAGAAATGAAGGAGATAGAGACACAAAAACCCTTCAAAAACTCAGTAAATCCAGGAGCTAGTTACTTAAAAAGATCAACAAAATAGACCACTAGCCAGACTGATAAGGAAGAAAAGAGAGAAGAACCAAATAGATGCAATTAAAAAAAATGATAAAGGGGATATCACCACTGATCCCAAAGTGCCAACAATAGATTACTACAAACATCTCTCTATATATAAACCAGTAAATTTAGAAGAAGTGGATAAATTACTGGAGACTTATACTCACCCAAGACTAAACCAGGAAGAAGTTGAATCCCTGAATAGATCAAAAACAAGGTCTGAAATTGAGGAAGCAATTAATAGCCTACCAACAAAAAAGTCCAGGACCAGATGGGTTCACAGCCAAATTCTACCAGAGGAACAAGGAGGAACTGGTACCATTCCTTCTGAAACTATTCCAGACAACACAGAGAGAGGGAATCCTCCCTAACTCATTTTATGAGACCAACATCATCCTGATACCAAAACCTGAGAGAGACTCGACAAGAAAAGAAATCTTCAGGCCATCCATGATGAACATTGATGCAAAAACCCTCAATAAAATACTGGCAAACCAAATGCAACAGCACATCCAAAAGCTTATCCAAAATGATCAAGTCAGCTTCATCCCTGGGATGCAAGGGTGGTTCAACGTATGCAAATCTATAAAAATAATCCAACACATAAACAGAACCGAAGACAAATACCACATAATTATTTCAACAGCCCTTCATACTAAAAATTCTAAATAAACTAGGTATTGATGGAACTTATCTCAAAATAATAAGAGCTATTTATGACAAACCCACAGCCAATATCATACTGAATGGGCAAAAACTGGAAGCATTCCCTTTGAAAACTGGCACAAGACAAGGGTCCCCTCTCTCACCACTCCTATTCAACACAGTATTGGAAGTTCTGGCCAGGGCAGTCAGGCAAGAAAAAGAAGTAAAGGGTATCTAATTAGGAAAAGAGGAAGTCAAATTGTCTCTATTGGGAGATGACATGATTGTATATTTAGAAGACCCAGCATTCTCCTTAAGCTGATCAGCAATTTCAGCAAACAAAATCAATCACAAGCATTCCTATACACCAATAATAGACAAACAGAGAGCCAAATCATGAGCAAACTGCCATTCACCATTGCTACAAAGAGAATAAAATACCTAGGAATACAAGTAACAAGGGATGTGAAAGCCCTCTTCAAGGAGAACTACAAAACACTGCTCAAGGAAATAAGAGAGGACACAAACAGATGGAAAAGCATTCCATACTCGTGGTTAGAATCAATATTGTGAAAATGGCCATACTACCCAAAGTAATTTGTAGATTCAATGCTATCCCTATCAAGCTACCATTGGTTTTCTTCACAGAATTGGAAAAAACACTTTAAACTTCATATGGAACCAAAAAAGAGCCCACATACCCAAGACAATCCTAAGCAAAAAAATAAAATAAAGCTGGAGGCATCATGCTACCCGACTTCAAACTATACTACAAGGCTACAGTAATCAAAGCAGCATACTACTGGTACCGGAACAGAGATATGGACCAATGGAACAGAACAGAGGCCTCAGAATAATGCCACACACCAACAACCATCTGATCTTTGACAAACCTGACAAAAACAAGCAATGGGGAAACAATTCCCTATTTAATAAATGGTTTTCGGAAAACTGGCTAGCCATATGCAGAAAGCTGAAACTGGACCCCTTCCTGACACCTTGTACAAAAATTAACTCCAGATGGACTAAAGATTTAAACGTAAGACCTAACACCATAAAAACCCTAGAAGAAAACCTAAGCAATACCATTCAGGACATAGGTAAAGGCAAGGACTTCATAACTAAAATACCAAAAGCAATGGCAACAAAAGCCAAAACAGACAAATGGGATCTAATTTAACTTAAGAGCCTCTTCACAGCAAAAGAAACTATCATTAGAGTGAACTGGTAACCAAAAGAAAGGGAAAAAAAAATTTTGCCATCTACCCATCTGACAAAGGGCTAATATCCAGAATCTACAAAGAACTAAAACAAATTTACAAGGAAAACAACCCCATCAAAAAGTGGGGAAGGATATGAGCAGACACTTCTCAAAAGAAAACATTTATGCAGCCAACAAACGTATGAAAAAAAGCCCATCATCACTGATCATTAGAGAAATGCAAATCAAAACCACATTGAGATACCATCTCATGTCACTTAGAATGACGATCATTAAAAAATCAGGAGACAACAGATGCCAGAGAGGATGTGGAGAAATAGGAATGCTTTTACACTGTTGGTGAGAGTGTAAATTAATTCAACCATTGTAGAAGACAGTGTGGCGATTCCTCAGGGATCTAGAAAGAGAAATACCCTTTGACCCAGCAATCCCATTACTGGGTATATATCCAAAGGATTATAAATCGTTCTATTATAAGGACACAAGAACATATATGTTTATTCTGGTACTGTTCACAATAGCAGATTTGGAACCAACCCAAATCCCCATCAATGATAGACTGGATAAAGAAAATGTGGCACATATACACCACAAAATACTATGCAGCCATAAAAAAGCATGAGTTCATGTCTTTTGCAGAGACATGGATAAACCTGGAAACCATCATTCTCAGCAAACTGACACAAGAACAGAAAACCAAGCACTGCATGTTCTCAGCCATAAGTGGGTGTTGAACAATGAGAACACATGGACACAGGGAGGGGAACATCTCCCCACTAGGACCTGTCAAGGGCTCAGGTTTAGGGGAGGGATAGCATTAGGAGAAATACCTAAGGTAGATGACGGGGGGGATGGAGGCAGCAAACCAACATGGCACAGGTGTATATCTGTGTAACAAACCTGCACATTCTGCACATGTACCCTACAACTTAAAGTACAATAAATAAATTTTTAAAAAAAATTTTCTTAATTCTAGAAAGGAAATAAAAGAATATAAGGAAGAAAAGTTAAAGAAAGTAAGCAAAAGGAGTTATGAGAGGGAAGAGAATACAGAAAGAGAGGAAGGATGAAATGAGATTACATACTTCCTATTGTCAGTTTTTCCTGTTTTTTTTTTTTTTTCCCTCCATACTGATTTCAGGAACAATAATCCAGCCACTTGCAGATTGAGCCCCTTTGTGACTTAGAAACAATGATATATCCTAGTTAGGAAAGATATTTAAAATTTCCATTCCCTACATAATAGAACTTGGAGATTCTCTAAAGCTTCTTCCTCAGATCTAATAATTATTCCAGGTCTGATAGTTAGAGTATGTCAATGATATTTGTATGTTTGCTAAAACACTGAGATAATTTATACAAATTCAGTATAACAAAAGAGTAAACTAGATCTAGTATGAGTTTACATAGAAAGACCGGTAACAATAACAAGACCTCATTATTTACTTATTTATATTAATTATCAGCTATATTACAGTGCAAAATGCTAGAAAAATATCACTTAATAAAATAAAGCAGGTGCCAGACCTCATGGAACCTATAAAGGGAGGTGTACAAGTGATTCAAACAAAGAAGTTGGTTATCTTTACAGGCACAGAATAAAACAGATATAATCAACTACAAAATAATTTTTAAAACAAATCCAGAACAATCTTTTTATTTTACCTGAGAACACAAACACATCATTTATAAGGCCATTCTTTATAAATAAAAGCTGATGTGCCTTCTTAAATTGAAAAAATTCTGTGCAGACAGTCCATGAAAAGCACAGATCCAAAAGAAAATTAAACTTACAAATGTGCTATGAATGTTCTGTAGAAAAATAACTGTTTAAACATAAAATCCCATAATTAGCCTGGATCTTTCATTCAAGCACTGCAGATCAAAACCACCAGCTTTTCCAAGTCAATGGGGGAAAAGCCTTCCATTTCTCTCTTGTGTATTTGGGTGTGTGTAATTAGACTTCTCCTATGCCAACAAAAACCCATGAAGACTTTCTCTATACAAGTTTAGATTGTTCCAGCTCCAAAACTGGGATCAGAACGTGCTGGTACACCATCAGCAACACCCCTGGATGGGAAATAGCACCAAGCCATTTCAGCAGAGAAGTTACTGCTTCTCCACTAACATAAATATCTGAAATTTTTTAAAAAGTGGAATCAGTGGAGCAAAAGCAACGGCTATTAGTCTAATGACTGCAATGGCTTTGGTGTTGAATTTTGTCTGCTAATTTACATTAATTTCCTTGGTAGTTATGTTTGAGCCGGCACCATACATGAATGGGTTATTGATGTGGTGAAATCTGATGTCACTGACCACCATATTAGTTAACATTTGGTTTGCGTACATATTACATAAAATAAAAGTAACAACGGTTTAAATAGGATAAAAGTATCTCTCACTGTCTTTACATTACACTTACACATGCACACACACACACTGTGAGTTGGCAGTTTAGGGCAGTTATGGGGACTCTGCAGTGTTAACAGAGGCCCACACTCGTATCATTTTGTTCCACCCTGGTGACACACAAGCATCCAGTGATGACTCCATCAGGTAATTCCCATACCACTTAGTTGCATACAACTTAACTAATTTCCAATAAAGAGGTAGGGAAAAGTCATCTGTCCTCTTGCATCTGATCTGGCCTCAGTGATTTGCATGTAAGCAGGAGCGCGGAGCAGACAGGATGCTGTATGACTTTTGAAGTTAGGTTATTAAAGGCCATGTAGTACTCTCAGAATCTCTAGCACTGTGAGAAGCCCCAGCACATGGACAGGCCATGCATAGATGTTCTGGTTGACTGTCCCTGCTGAGCCCAGCCTCAAAATCATCTTAGTGAACTGGACATTTAATTAAAGAACTCTCCAGGTAATTCCAGTGCTAGTCATTCAAGACTTCACAGTTTAAACCCCAGGCGTTATAAACCTTTATAGGTCAAAGACAAGCCATCCCATTGTGCTATATCTGAATTCCTGACCCCTAGAATCCTCACATATTATAAAATAGATGTAATTTTACATTAGTGATTTTGGAGAGGTTTATTATGCAGTAATAGATAATTGATATGAACACATTCAGCATGATGCTGAACCCCAAGATGTATGCTTGAGATGTAGCCCCTGTATCTACATTCCAGGTATCAAGAGAGAGGAGACAAAGAAAAAGGATATACTTATTCCATTTGGAGGAAGCAATTCTGCTACACTTCACTGATGAAAACCTAGTCATCTGGACTGACTGAGCTTCACAGCAGGCTGGTGAATGTAGTCTTAAAGATAAGCAACAGGATTCCCAGTTAAATATTCTGTGTTACTGACTGGAAGTCTCTGCAACAAATGTTTGATTTTTTTTCCTCAATTTGATATTAGACACTCCCACTTTTAAAATTAGTTGTTTAAGATGTTATGTCTATGAAAACTCCTGCTACTGTACAAATGAAAAACTAAGATGGGTAACACCTAAATGGGGATGTTTCTATACAATCACCATCTTTCTTATGAAAACAGATGGCTTTAAGAAGGCAAAGGATAGTTAAGAGACCCAAGGACATTGCCTCAGAAGCAAAGAGGGAACAAAATACTGGTCTTGGGAAATCTAGTTGTGGCTTAAAGGTCCTGGACACTTGGGAGTAGGAGTACAATGTTCACAAACTAGATTAAAATTAAAATTAGCTAGCTAAGGATTTAAAAGGAGATACATCTTCAATATTCTTATTCTTTAGGCAATTGTAGAGATATGGCTACAAAGGTAGTTCTGATGATTTTATGTTAGAATAATTTAATTCAATATAGACAGATCTCTTTAAAACTACCTTACCCTCAACTGAAGTTTCTAAGTCCTATATCTTCATTTGAATGGGGATCGAAACCTATTTTTGTACAACGATATGCTGCTTTTGATAGCCAAAACCTAGCTTATATAATCACTATTGGGTAGTGATTGTCTAAATTTAACCTGGGGCAAGAATTTGTTTCAGATTGTACCAAGATCGCCATTGAGAGCTTCCTCTGTAATCAGCCTAAATATTGAATCCCTGAAAGCAGAAACTACTTTAAAGACTAGTCAATTTCTTCATTGAACATTGGTACCTAGAGATAATCTGTCAAAATAATGTAGGGATGGTGGTCAATTGACTGGACTTAAATACGTTTCTTCTAAGCTGAAGGATGCTTATCAAACTACAACCTGGAACAGTCTTGGAGTGAAATCGTTCTTCCATTCTCTAACAATAGGCCTCTGAGGAACCTGAGAATACTTATTGTGCTAATCATGATAATAATAGTAGTAATAATAAATGGCATTTAATAACTGTTGTTTATGAGAACTAATTTACACGAGATACTTGGTGAAAATTTTTACATTTTATCTCATTCAGTCATTATTACAACCCTGTGGCGTCATTTCTACTGTTATCCTCATTTAAGCAGTGCAGAAATGGAAATTAAATAATAGAGCCAGCAACTTGCAGAGCTAAGATTCAAAGTCAGGCCATTAGGCACATGGTAACCCCAATGGAGCATTATGTGAATTCTGAGTCTGGTATGTCTGTCTTTCTGTCTCATATTCTACCTCTTTTGACCTGAGTTTTTTTAAACCATATAAAGGCATCCCTTGGTATCGATGGAAGATTGGTTCCAGGACCTCCCATAGATACTAAAAATCCATGGTGGCTCAAGTACCAGATACAAAATGGTGTAGTATTTGCATATTACCTATGCATACCCTCCTGTATATTTTAAGTCATCTCTAGATTACTTACGATACCTAACACCATGTTAATTTTAATATAAATAGTTGTATTGTTTAGGGAATAATGACAAGAAAAAATGTCTGCACGTGTTGAGGCACGATTTTAAAAAATATTTTTGATCCATGGTTAGTTGACTCCAGGGATGTAGAACTCATGGATAAGGATGATCTTATTCACGTTTAAGGTTTAAGGTTTAATGTTTAAGGTTTTTGCTGTGGAGTGAATCCACTGGTCAAGGCATAAGCATTCCATAGCAGATAGAGCTGGAAAGTAGCCTAAGCAGCTACTAAGTAGCCTAAGAAATAGGCTTCTTTCTAGATAGACAGAGGACAATAAGCCACAATGCCATCAGGATGTAGGTGAGTGTGTCACAGGGAGGGAGTCCCTTTCCTTCCTTCCTTTTATTTTTTTATTTTTTGCAAGACAAGTTGCCCTAATAGAGGAATGTGGCTTAGAGGCAGCCTCACTTGAATATGCTTTGGGAGAGAGCCTAATACCTCATATTTTTAAAAAGAAAAATCCCCACACACACATGCACACACACACACACTCTCTCACATATATATCCAAGCCAAAAATATCAAGCAGCTCATGGCTGTTAAAAAGCCAGGCAAAGCTGAGTCCCACCCTTCAATGTTTTTCTTTCAAACACATTGACCACCCTCCCTTCACAACATCTTATTTAGTGAAGCACACGTTGTCCAAATAGAATAAAATGTCGCAACACTGAACTCTGGATTCTGCTTGAAGTTCTCTTTCATCGACAAACTTTTTCACTTTTATTTTTCCCTTCTTAAGAGCTAGGCATCCTAGTTAAAATCTCTCCGTGGAGATCTGGAGGGAAAGGGGTTAATGTGAGAGGCTTGGAGCCAGACCTCTCTTAACTGGGGGAGTTGGCAGCTAGCAGTTTGGAACACTGCCTCGAATGTCTGACTGAAGGTTTTTATTATCCTTTATGCCCAAAGGTGGCTTTTAGACACCCACAGCAGCACATGGACCTCTGATTGGGATTCGACAGACGGGAGCCAGAAAGCTGTCTGCCCCTTTTGCGATGACTGGGGAACCCCACGGAGGAAACCACCACCCCCGCCCCAACCTGAGGCTGGACGTGCCCTCCCTCACCCTTCAATAAACTTCAGACCTGCCAGGGGAGTTGTAAAATCAGTGTGGAGTTCTGAGAGTTTGGGGGTGGGAGGGGAGGGGGTGTGAGGGATGGAATGAAGAGTGAGGCAGGTCTACCCAAGACAAAATAAATGTAAGAAGAAAGGAAAGAATAGGAGAGCTGAAAACAAAGAAAGTGACGACATGAAGACAAAGTTGATGACACAAATGAGAATTACAGAGGACAAGAAAGGTGAAGAGAAGAAAAGAAGTCAAGAGGCTAGACGCATCCTCATCCAAGAACCTCAGATGCCTCACTTGCCTTTGTTAACCACAACTCACCTATTTGAAGAGTTAGCGTTACCATTCGTATGGTGTTATTTGATGCATACAAGCTTCATCCTGACCTATGCAATTCAAATTGGCCCACGTTCACCAGGGTGAAACCCTGTAGCACCTGAGAAATCTTTGAAAGTATCCTAGGCTCCAAAGCAGTAGCTTCCTGATTAGTTTGATTTCTCCTTTCTCAGCAGGAAATACAAAGCAAGCAGCTATTTGAAGGCAGATTGGAGCCAAACACTGACAAGATGCTGTTCTTATAAAACATGGTGGTTATGAGCATCCAAAGACATGGTGCATGCAGAGGAGGTCAACCACAAACCCAGAGGAAAAGTGTGTTCTTTCAGAGAGCCTGGTGCCACCTTTAGTCTCATTCATTCTTATGTAGCCTCCTGAGGTCAATATAAGAATTCATTCATCAGCTCACAAACTCTGCTTAGAGACATCCTAAAGCCCTATTGCTTAAGTAAGGAGTCAGCATTCTACATGTGCTGGGGAGTCTGGGGGCATTTAGCATTTATGTAAGAAGAGTAATGAATGTTTCTAGTTCTTTACTCAAAGTGCCTCCTTCTTTCCCATCATCTTTTTTGATTGGCACATTACCATGTCAGACAAGGAAAGGCAGGGGTCATTCATATTTCCAATTAGCAAAGAAGGGAAGAAGCAAAGTGAGCCTCAAAGTATGGTCCATAAAGCACATTCTAATTACCTTGTTAAAAATGCAGATTTACTTACCTCTACAATATAGATAGACAAAATTAGACTTTGTGGAAGCTGTATTTTTACAATGCACCCTAATAATTCCAAGGCCACTGGGTTTAAGCAGCACAGGGTTGGCAGATTGGAGAAGCATATTATCAGTATCTCAATGGGACTTTTACAACAGCTTACTTATTTCCATTTTTATAGATGATAAAACAGCAATTTGATGAGATTAAGTGATTTGTCCAAAGACACATCAGAGTCTGTGGCAAATCAGTAAGGGATATAGCTAGCAATATCTAACCAAACAAATAAATGTATAACTAGAAATAAAACCTAAAGCTTTGAACTTCTGGTTTTCTTTGTTATTTGAACTATGTCAGACTGCCTCCTCCTGACATAGGAGAGATTTAACAGTGGTTCTTTTAAAATCTGCTATGGCAGCTCTCAACGTGGGTAACGATAGTCTGTGATTTATTTCTGCCCCACAATATCATTTCTGGTGAAACAGGCCACCGATCTTGATCACACTCCTCTCAATGTGCTCCTATGAAAAATGCACACTTCCTACTCAGACATGAAATTATTTTAGTCCCTAAGCAAAATCTTTAAGCCAGGGGAATTGGAAGGATCACTTTTCCAATAGCTAAACTGTAATTATATTAGGTGTTCCAGGCACCATTATACATTCTTAATGGATGTATTAAATTAAACAGATGAGCTCATTCACTTTTTTAAAGCAAACCACTGAGGTGAGTACCAGCATCACCTGATGAAGACAGTGAGACCTGATGTGACTGGCCCAAGTTTACACAGCTCTAAGCTGGGCAGTGAAGAAAGGATGAATTTCTCCAGAGAAAGCAAGATTAACCACCACTAATGCTGCCTCTCTATCTACAGTGGTGGGAGTGTACAATGGGCTTTGGGTGGGGGAGCTCTATGTAAGTTTTAGTGGAAAAAAATAAAAATACCCCAAATAGTTCAGGAATGTGCCAGTAATATAGAACTATAAATTTACTTTTGTATAAGGCATCTAAAGGTACATTTAAAATAAGTCATCACCTTTAAAGTCAGTCAATCAAATAATACAGATGTACAAGTGACCATGAAGCTGATGTGGTTCAGTTATTTTATTTTATAGATGAGGAAATTAAGGATCTGAGAGGTAAAGACCTTTTTCTATAAAGTCTCAGATTGCACAAAGGTAAGTATTGGCCAAATTGTGTAAGTTGGAAATACAATCGATTTTTTGAAACAGTGCCTTAGGTTAGCATGTCAGTATTGTTCCATTGCCGTGGTACTGCTCAATCACTAGCATCCACAAAACCTCAGTAGGATACAGCAATAAGTGTTTGTTGCTCACAAGACTGGTGTGGTTATCTAGGTGCCTTTGCTGATTTTTGACTGAGCTTTCATATTTCTGGGGGTCAGCTGACTACTGATTGATCTGGGATGGCCTCAGCTGTGGCAAATCAGCTCTATCACATAGATCTCTCGTCCTCTAGCCTGGAACACTTTATGTCAATGGAGGAAGTGGAAGCACACGAGAGGAAATGTGTGAACATGATTTCATGCTTCTGCTTGCCTTAATGTGACTCCAATCATCTCATTGACCACAGAAAGTCACCTGGCCAGTCCCAGGGCAGAACTGGGCAAAAACACAGAAACAAAGAGGGTCAGTGGATTATAGCCATTAAAGCAATTAATCCTCCACAATGAGAGAGGAGGAAAGGCCTAGCATGGAAGCAGTTTCAAAGAGGAGGCAAAAAATCAGGCCAATTTATGCAATGTTAATTTTAACATCCAAAATTTGAAGTCACATCTTCCATTTTGGGGTGCATTTGCTGCATATAATAAAGAGATATATGTCATTTTGCAGAAATAAAGGAAGTGCTGAATTTAAGAAGCCTGCGCCATTTTATAAAAGCAGGTTTTGCTATGCCGGTAAGCATCATACTGAATTTAGAGATTCTGGTACCTGGTCCAACTCCACTTAGGTTATTCATACATAATATAAACTCTTTCTTACAAAAACTGGGGAATATATGTATATATACAATTTAAGTTTTTAAATTTGATTTAAATTTTAAAATAAAATTTAGTTTAAATGACATATATTATAAAGTATGTGTATATGTACATGTGTATATATATCTCATGCAACAGAAAAGTTTATAATGGATCCACCAGGTTAAGTTTATGAAGTGAATTTACTTTGTTTAATTTATAAACCATCAAAGTATTAGCAATTTATAAAGGATTAACATATTGCAAGTTTTTCAGAATTATGCTAGAACTAATTTGGATACTTAAAACATTAAGATGCACTCCTTTGGTTAAATAAGAGATAATATTTTTTGGAGATCTATTTTTTAATATGTATGAGTATGTGAGGAAAATGTTGTTTAAGGATTAAAATACCTTTCTCAATGAGGTAAAACTCAAGTGTTGTATTTTTTAAAAATTTTAGCTGATATTCCTGGTAAAGACCAAAACTATTTTCACCTTTTCTCCATGCTGGTTGTACTAATTTCATAACTAATTCCATCACTTCCCAAGTCTGTTAAAATGAGTTCTTTAAAAACACACATGAACACACACAGTCTCGCAAGCATACAAGCTCTCATAAAATCAAGATAACAAAAAAGAAGCAAATAAACAAAATCCTACCAATACAAACTCTTACAATATCTGGTAATAAAGATTATCTCACATATTCTATTAAAGTCCAATTACAAAATAAAACAAATATAAGTATCAAATGGCTTCATCATAGCTGTTGCCTTCTCAAGAAACTGAGGCTATGGAGCTTTGGCTGCCTTTTTTCCTTATTTCTGAAAAATATTATTACTGTAAACAGATTGTTATTGTAGTGTTACAATGGGCCCCTTGCTGGGTCATTGTAAGAGCGTAATAGGTTAAAATTTGATGTTGCAATGTTATCCTTTAAAATAGCTAACTAAGTTAGTTCAACCATTGTGGAAGACAGTGTGGCGATTCCTCAAGGACCTAGAAATAGAAATTCCATCTGATCCAGCAATCCCATTACTGGGTATATATCCAAAGGATTATAAATCGTTCTACTATAAGGACATATGCACACGAATGTTCATTGCAGCACAGTTTACAATAGCAAAGACCTGGAACCAACCCAAATGCCCATCGATGATAGACTGGTCAGGGAAAATGTGGCACATATACACCATGGAATATTATGCAGCCATCAAAAATGATGAGTTTGTGTCCTTTGTAGGGACATGGATGAACCTGGAAACCATCATTCTCAGCAAACTGACACAGGAACAGAAAATCAAACACCACATGTTCTCACTCATAGGTGGGTGTTGAACAATGAGAACACATGGACACAGGGAGGGGAGCATCACACACTGGGGTCTGTCGGGGGAAATAGGGAGGGACAGCGGGGGGGTGGGGAGTTGGGGGAGAGATAGCATGGGGAGAAATGCCAGATATAGATGATGGGGGAGGAAGGCAGCAAATCACACTGCCATGTGTGTACCTATGCAACAATCTTGCATGTTCTTCACATGTACCCCAAAACCTAAAATGCAATTAAAAAAAGAAAAATAAAAAAATAAATAAAATGCTACTCTAACAATGATGAATGTGAAACAACAACTAAATTCCAGGATACCATGATGGTTTTGTCAAAATGCCCTGCTGACCAGTGACCTCTTTTTCACAATGCCGGGAAATCCTACATATTATATTGCCAGAAAATTTTTGATTTATTAGAAGAAGCGTTTTTTAAAATCCTGGAGGCAACAGTACATTCATTAACCTGTAGATGGAGATAATAGTCATAAAAGTAATATGGCTGGCTGCAAAACTATATGAATAAACTATTGACATGTGCTTTGAATGGATGGACTGTATCTTAATAAAACCATATAAAAATCAAGATAATTTTTTTTACAAAAAGAAATATGGATAAAACGAACAAGCCAGAGACTGGTAGATTCAATCAGTTGGAGGGTTTCCTTTCCCACATTCCGTGGCATACAAAATTGCCTCCCAATGACTAAATTCAGTCTTCTTGTGGGATCTGTCCATTTTCTTTAAGAAAAAGTTTATTTACCTCCATCACTATATATTAACAACTGTTAAACTCTGTGATGTCTTGTGAGCTGTGTCTGTTTTCTCTAGCTATGGGAAGTATTTGATTCTTCTAAGAATTTGTAAGGAAAAGGATGTGATTGAAGTCTCTTAAAGGATTCCTAGGGAATCAAATTTTCTTCAGTAAATGTTATCTGAAAGGTTCTTTCCCCATATTTCTCTTTTTCCTATTCCAGACCCAGCCCACACATGGTTTACTGACGGCAGTTCCTCCAAGGCCAGTTGGTGACACCAGCCAAAGCTGACTGCTGTTGTATCCCACTCATCTAGTATTGAAGCTGCCACACTACCCTCTTCCACCACTTCTCAGCAAGCTGAACTGATTGCTTTAATCTGTGCTCTTACTCTTGCCAAAGGACTACATGTTAATATCTATACTAACTCTAAATACGCCTTCCACATCCTACACCACCATGCTACCATACGGGCAGAAAGAGGTTTTCTCACCACACAGGGGTCCTCTATTATCAATGCCCCTTAATAAAGGCCCTCCTTAAGGCTGCTCTCCTCCCAGCCAAGGCTGGCATTATCCACTGCAGAGGACTCAGGATTCAAGCCACTCCTAGAGAACCCACAGGGTATAGAACCTTTGAACTCCTATACAGCCGCACTTTTTGGCTTGGGCCTAACCTTATTCCAGACACCAGTCCTCTTGGTGACTATTGTCCAGTCCTCCAACAGGCCAGACATGAAATCCACCAGGCTGCTAATTTCCTCTTACCCACTCCAGATACCTGGGCATATGAAGACACCCTAGCTGGAAGGTCAGTCCTAGTTAAGGGGCTAGGGGAGGGACAGTGGGGGTGGGGAGGGATAATGAGGGAGAAATACCAGATACAGGTGATGGGGGAATTAAGGCAGCAAACCACCTTGCCATGTATGCACCTATGCAACAATCCTGCATGATCTGCACATGTACCCCAGAACCTAAATTACAATAAAAAAATCCTAATCCCTCGGTCTCTGCAACCTTGGCGGACGGGACCCTTCCTGGTCGTCTATAGCACCCCAACCGCTGTCCATCTACAAGACCCTCCCCAGTGGGTCCAACATTCCCGGATAAAGCTGTGTCCATCAGACAATCAGCCTGACTCCTCTGCCTCCCCCTGGAAGTTGCAAGTACTCTCCCCCACGTCTCTTAAACTCACCCCTATCCCTGAAGGGAAGAGTAACCCTATATAACTTTTACTTTCATTAGGCATCTTTTTCCTAATACCACTATTTAACGCGGTCACCCCTACTACTTAAACCACACCTCAAAAAATCTCTGTTTCTATTATTTTCTGTCTGTACTCAAATTCACTGTACTCACTTACCTTTACATGCCCTGCTTTTGTTTAAGTTGCCGGTTTACATTTTTCCTCCAGGCCATTGCAGTACCTCCAGACTGTCACCCTTAATTCTCTCTTGGAGAGAATAGATAATCTTCAGTGGCAGGGAACTCTCCAATTCTTCCACCCTGATAAAGTCCTCTTCGTTTCTTTTATACTCACTCTTAATCTCATTCCCGTTCTCTGCTCATACCCAATCTTGTTAATGACAGTAAGTGGTTACTTACAGATACCACACACTTCCGCATACACCATGAAAACAAAAGCTCTCCCTCCACACAGTTACCCTAGCAAACCCCACCACAACCTTTACCAGCTGCAGCCCTTGCTGGTTCCCTTGGTACTGGGTGCAAGACCCCAGCCCCCCAAGAACACTTCCTCATCTTTTCAGTTTATACTTCCCGTTCTGTCTAAGCCAAGGACTTTTTTTCCTCTGTGGTTCTTCTCTTACACCTGCCTTCCTACCAACTGGACAGGCACTTGTACCCTAATTTTCCTTACTCCCAAAATACATCAGAAGACATATATTTATGGATTAAAATAATCTAGAGTCTGGGATTTGCTTTGTAATCTGAGGTGAATAAGTAGGTAGACATACAGATGAATAAAAGACTGGCTGTGAGTTGATAATTTATAAGTTAGATGATGGGTACATTAGGTACACTATTTTTCTATTTTTTAAGGCTTTCTTAATTTTTTGAGTCAAAGTCTTACTCTGTCGCCCAGGCTAGAGTAAAGTGGCATGATAACACCTCACTACAGTGGCAAACTCCTGGGCTCATGCAATCCTCCCATCTCAGCCTCTCGAGTCAGGCGTGCACCACCATGTCTTGTCAATTTTTTAATTTTTTGCAGAGACAAGGTCTCACCATGTTGCCCTGGATGGCTTCCAACTCCTGGGCTCATCATCCTCCTGCCTCAGCCTCCCAAAGTGCTAGGATTACAGGCATGAGCCACCACACCCAGTCTACAGTTCTTTTTTGTACTGTTTAAAGTTCCGTAGTAGAAAAATTTCAAAAACGAAGTGTAGGTATCATGTAGGAGAGTAAGATAGCTTCCATTTGTCCTACTTCCCATATCACTTTTCCATCCTCAGCCTCACTGGCCTGTCTGATGGATATTCTTTTAGTTCCTTTGTGTTGCTATAAAGGAATACCTTAAACGGTAATTTATAAAGAAAAGAGATGTATGTTTCTCACAGTTCTGCAGGCCGTACAAGAATCATGAAGCTTCTGGGGAGGCCCTCAAGCTGCTTCCACTCATGGCAAAAGCAAAAGGGAGCAGGCATGTGCAGCGCTCACATGGCAATAGAAGGGAAGAGAGAGAGAGGAGAAGGTGCCAGGCTCTTTTCAACAACCAGTTCTTGCAGAAACTGAGAGTGAAAACTCACTGATTCCCATGAGAATGGCACCAAACCATTCATGAAGGATCTGTTTCCATGACCCATACACCTCCCACCAGATCCCCGCCTCTGACACTGGGGATAACATTTCAACAGGAGACCTGGCAGGGCCAGACAAAACATATCCAAACAATAGCGGATGCTGACCTGCAAGGCTGGCTCCTTGAGCATGTAAAGTGTGCAGTTGTTTGCATGTCCCCATGCTCAGAAGGCCTTCACTCTTGGTTTAACACTCTGGTCACCTTCCTGAAATTGTAATAATTTTTAAATAAGTGCTGTAATTTTTTATTTGCACTGAGCCCCATAAATTAGGTAGGCAGCCAGTCTTGCTGAATTATTTATGTTATATTTTGAGATGGAGTTTCTTTCTGTTGCCCAGGCTGGAATGCAGTGGCATGATCTAGGCTCACTGTAACCTCTGCCTTCGGGGTTCAAGCGATTCTCCTGCCTCAGCCTCCTGAGTAGCTGGGATTACAGGTGCCTGCCACCATACCCTGCTAAATTTTTTGTATTTTTAGTAGAGACAGTGTTTCACCATGTTAGCCAGGATGGTCTTGATCTCCTGACCTTGTGATCTGCCCACCTTGGCCTCCCAAAGTGCTGGGATTACAGGCATGAGCCACTGCACCCAGCCAGTCTTGCTGAATTATATTAGTGTGTGCAGTAAAGATTTAACTCTGTGCAAAGAAAGATTTGTCCCTTTCCTCCTAACTCTCAGGAGGTCATCTCTAAGCACTTGGAAGGTCCTCCCTGATAAGAATGTCTTTGTTTACCTGGGGGTGATAGGAACATGCCAGAGTATTTATGGTAATAGTGTTATGGTGTGGGGGGGGGGGGGCACAGTAACAGCTCAACATCTGGAGGCACTAGTGACTGAGTTCAACCATACAGCAGTCATGTATATAAAAGTTGCCAACTCTTAATAAAAACTCTGGACACCAAAGCTCAAGTGGGCTTTCCTCATTGTCAGTTTCTCTGTGTGTTTTCACATGTCATTGCTAGAAGAAGTCACACACATCTACATAACTCCACTGGAAGAGGACAACTCGAAGCTCTATTCCAGGCCCCTTCTCAACTTTGTTCTATGTGCCTCTGTGTATCTTCCCTTTGCTAATTTTGACTTGTATCCTTTAGTGTAATAGACCAGAACCATGAGTATTACTGCTTTGCTGTGTTCTGTGAGTCCTTTTAGCATTTTTTTTTTTTTAATGAAAGGTGGTCTTAGAGACTCCCTCAAACTCACAGGGTAACCTTAACGGGCTTCCATGTCCTCTGGCTTCCTGTTGGGTTCTGTCAATGCAGAGGCCCCATAGAAAACTGCGGGAAGATTAATGAGAGGTCAAGATATTTATAATCCTGATTCTCTCCCTGTGAGAGAGTGTCTTATGCTAGCTGTGCCTCTGAAAGTCAGAGGGCTTAATGTTCCCCACAAAGCATCCTGTTCCGTATAACTTTCTCTCCTTCTAGTTTCCTGTAACCTTCCCCTCATCTCTTTGTGTGACAGCTCTTCTACTTCTGGATCCCTTACATCCAGCTACACCTTTGTAATGAATTCCTTTGAAAGTAAACCATCTCATGTTTTCATTTTTGTTTTCCCTAACCTAAGTAGGTCTTCTGCCTGATAGAAAATATACGGGCAAGAAGTCTAAAAAAATGTGGGGGTGGCAATGATTGTTGTGCTCTGTTTTATTATTATTATTATCACATTGCCTTATATTTTGCAATAAAACCTTTCATACTTTTGTTATCAAGAAGAAAAATTATTTTGCAAAAAGTGGTAGTGCATTTGGACACCTAGCAGTTCTACCTTCAGACGTCTTAACCTCTGAACTGAGCCCTTTCTTCATTCAACCAACGCTCTATTTGAGGTCAGTAACCCCTTAACCCTCCCTTTGTTCTTCATCATCACTCATTGGCTACTTTGGCTACTATCCCTTCCTTCTCTCTCATGTGAGAACTCCCTTAGGATTGCTGAGTGATGACTTGCTGTTGATCCTGGAGTTCTCATTTTTATTTTACTTTCAGCCCCCACAGACTTCTGTGAGTGGAGGGTGATTTCTAAGAGTGGGAAGTTGGTTCCATCCTCCCAGCTGGTTCTCTCTAGCTTTCCCAGTGCTGTAGAGCATGGAGGTAGCAGAGAGGGTAGGTGATGTAAAGGAACAAATGTAACCAGAAAAGGGCAATTTCATCATTTTGTTTTTCATACATTCCCCCAAAAATGGGATGGTCACATCCTCATTATTAAATGTGGTCTAATTTTTAAAGGAAAATGTATCTTATCTTAGTAACTATTTCTTAAAATGTTGACGTGAATAGTTAAACCCTGTTAAGTGTTCTTTTAGTTGTATTGACTGCCACTAGACATATCCCAATTGGTGGGATTACACAAAAGGATAAAACAGCTATGAATATTATACAATATTTAATGATTCCTAATTTCTTATACAACGATGAGATAATTAAATACTCTGTTCCTTGTTTAATTGGAGATTTCCAGGTACAGACTAGAAAACTTGCTAGACAAATTCTAAAAGGGCTGTTACCAAATACTTTGTATAATGCTTTTCACAGGGAACTTTCTTTCAGAGCATAGAGATGGTTAGAGATTAGTGCTCCTGATAGATTTGGGGTGAACCGACAGAAGGGAACTGAAACTTGTTAAAAATCTCCAACATGCTCTGTACTACTTATTTCATGCTTATAGATACTGTCTTCTTTAACTGTATTGTAAGCTAGGTATTATTATTTCTATTTTGTACACAAGTAAATTGCCCAAATTTTATAGCTGGTAACTTTGATTCAAATCTTCATACTTTTTAATATGGCAAACTGCTATATTAATGTTAATTTGTCCAATACATATATTTTGTACAAATTCAAGCCCATTAGAACCTTTTGTTAAATGAACAAATTATGTTAATGATTTTAAGGAATAATAATATCAACTAGCAAAATTTCCAGATATTGGAATAAGTGGCTTTTTCATATAGGAAGTCAATAATGTCAAGTTAAGAAAATAAACCTTTAAAGACAATCAGAGCTCTACCTCTCACAGAAGAATCTGAGTAACAAACTTTCTGGGTAGCAAACAGTCATGTTTTCAATCTTTCACATGGCCAGACTAAAAACATATCTATCATTGACTGAGTTCCTGATTTATTCTTCGTATACCACAGTAGAATCTCTAAATATAATTGGCACCTAAGTTGACCTTTTGTGGCCCTGAAATAGATTCTCAGGTTTATAAAAAAGAATAGGATGACTATGTCTAGAAAAGTTCAGGTCCAGGTTCATGTCACAACTGGATGAAGCCGCAGATTAGGATTTCCTCACTTACCAGCCTCAGCCTTTGTTAAGCTTGTTTCACTTAAGAGATGTACTTTTAGCCCTGCTGGGTGAGTCAAAGATGATCTATGCCAGGGTTCTCACTAATACCAGGTTTTTCCTCATCCTCTTAATATCCTCTGTAATTGAGGAGGTTTTCCTATTAACTCCTTAAAACCACTGAGTTATTGAACTGCTGAATTCTGACTTAAACCACGAAACCCAGGCAATACCCAGCAGGAGATAAGAGATTTATTTGGTGGAAAAATTGAACCAGTGAATCTCTAGACTCTAGGACTCTGGACACAGTAGAGGATGGTGAGACTAAGAGGAAGTCTGCACTGTGACCTGTAAAATATGCCTCTGCCCAATAGCCCCACAGTCACCCAGGGAAAATTCCTACAGAATTCCCCAAAGAAAACCTCCCAGCACCTCTAAGGCCAACATTGTTGGTGCTCCCCTACCCACCCCACCACCTGTGGGTCTTCCAGATTCCCTTTGTCATATCAGGGAACCTGTCCCCAAGCCTTTGTGTACTTCTGCTTCTAAGCTGATACCTGGGACTGTATTTGAAGGGCATTTTTGCTACTGGAGGCTCTTTGACCTGTATGCCAAAGAGAGAACTAGAGACGTTTGGGAGTTATCCTTCTCCTCAGGTGACACTCAACCAGTAACTGACTGAGAGGGTGTGTGAGAGTCTAGCTCACATACCTTACCGCACACTTTCCCTGTAGCACTGGACTGGAGTTGGGATTTTGCCTGGAATCTCACTCTTCTTTGCCTTCTTCCTCTTCTCTGCCAGTGCTAATCCCACTCTTATCAATGTCACAAGGGTGTTTGCTTAATAGATCACTATTATAATAATTATCTTAGCACTTGCTTTTGGAGAACTTAATCCAAAATGGAACCCAATCACTATACAGAAAAACACCAGACACGCAGACTTTTCCATATGCTATGTAGCACCGCAGTCCTAAAAAGAAATGTACACCCAGGAATCACCAAGCATCTTCGGAAGAAAGCTTCCAAGATGAAACTCAGAGACCAAAGCAAAACAAATCAATATGAAAATCAGGGAACAAAAACAACAAAAAGAAAAACGCCAAAAGCTCAGTGTCAAAGTCAGTATTTACATTAGGTTTGAGTGTTTACATTATTTTAACATTACAAATAGATGTCATCAGCATCATCACCTGGGAATTCATTAAACGAAACTTCTCAGGCTCACCACAGAAGTACTGAATCAAAAACTCTCTGGGTAGAGCCCAGCAGTTTTGAATTTTAACAAGCCTTGCAGTCAATTCTGATCTAGCCGCATGTTGAAAATAACACATCAGAAGCATGTAATAACAACAATAAGTTGTTATATAAATACATTAAGAGAATGGGAGAAGGAAAGTGTCTGTTGGGAGAATGGAGAAGCAGAAATCTTAATCTCATTTATCCTAAGCAGAAATCAACCGATTAGTAACTAAGATTGCTATACTAATAGCACCATTCGCTCATTCATTGAACAAATGCGTTGAGTACTTATTGCATTATTGGCATGGTCCTTCATTCCAATACAACCACAAGCAAGAAAAAAAAAGCTGCTGTTCTGAAGCTTACCTTCTAAGTGGGGGAAACGATAAACACACAAATAACAAAAAGAAAAACACATGAGACACTGATGACAGAGTAAAGGAGCATCTATTCTACATTGAGTACTTAGGGAATACTCTGATGAGTGACATCAGAACAGGCAGAAGACACAGCAGCAGCCCCAGCTCAATCATTTGGATCTTCACAGGCTTTGGGAAATATTTGGGGGATTTATTGAGTGAAACAGGAAGGCAGTCCAGGATTTTGAGAAGATTCATAACTTGATCAGACTTACGTTAAGGCTCTGTTGAGGTGGAAAATTATATTTTCCAAATAGGGCCATAAAAATGTTTCTCATCCCACGTCTTTTTCTATAATGTGTCCCTGACATGTCTCTCATTGGAGAGTAAATTCTGTGTCCTCTCACTCAATTCTGGGGAAGTTTGTGACTTCTGTGGTTGTAAAGGCTAGGTCAGAAAAAGCAACTTTCTTTCTTTTCTTTTTTTCTCTTTCTTTCTTTCCTTCCTTCCTCTTCTTCTCTTTCTTTCATTCTTTCTCTCTCTCCTCTCTTTCTTTCCTTTCCCACCCTCCCCTCCCTTCCCTCCTTTCTTTCCTTCTTTCCTTTCCTCCTTCCCTTTCTCCTCTTCTCCTTCCTTCCTTCTCTTCTTCTCTTTTCTTCCTTCCTTCCCTCCTTCCCCCTTCCTTCTCTTTCCTCTCGCCTTCCATTCTTCCTTCCTTTCTTCTCTTTCTTGCTTTCTTCCTTTCATCCTTCCCTTCTTCTTCCTTTCATCCTTCCCTTCTTCCTTTATTCCTCCCTCCTTCCTTTCTTCCTCCTGCCTTTCCTTTCCTTCCTTTCATCCTTCCCCCTCTTTCTTTTCTCTCTCTTCCCTCCCCTCCCTCCCTCTATCTCCCTCTCTCTCTTTCTTTAAAAGTTGTTCAGAGCATTCATGTTTAGATCCCTGAGCGTTCAAGTAAGAGAGCTAAGGCCATAGAAAGGCCTCCCGTGGTCATTCCAGGTAGTTGTTCTAACACTCACAGGCTCCTAGCCCAGGTGCCAGCCAGGCGAGTGAAAAAGACACATTCAAGTGATCCCAGCCCCAGCTTTCAGGTCCCAGCATTTGACTCCTCCCAGCTGAGGCCTTAGATCCTCAGCGAGAAAAGGCAGATCATTCCTGTTGTGCCCTGTTCAATTCGCTGACCTACAAAATCTTTAGCATAATACAATAATTATTTTACACCACTGAGTTTGGGTTGTTTGCTGCGCAACAGTTGTAGCTGAAACAGTGAGAAACAGATTTCAGGACCTTGCTACACACAGAGCCAGCATTACCAGAGGCATCAGTATCACCCGGCAGCTGGTGAACAATGTGGATCTCAAGCCCATTCCAGGCCTACTACATCAGAATGTGCATTTTAACCAGATGTCCAGGTGATCTGAAAGCACGTCAAAGTACGCTTTCCAATCTGTTTTAATCTTTGAGCTAAAACATACTTACAGGAAAATGTGCATATCATAAGTGACTATTTACCTATGCATACATTTGTACAACTACCACCCAGATGAATATAGAGAACATTTATTTCCATCACACCCAGAAAATTTCCATGTGTTCCTTCTGAATCAAAAACCCCTCTCAAACCCTACCAGAAATAACAACTTTTCTGACTTCCACCACCATATATAAAATATCTTGCTCTCAAATTTCATAAAAATGTAATCATTCAGGGTGAATTTTGTTTGTTTCTGGCTTCTTTTGCTAAGTGTACTGTTTTTGAAACAGATTCTTTTTATATTTATCAGTAGCCTATTCTTAAAAATTGCTGTGTAGTGTTTCATAGAAATATAGCACTTTTTAAATTTTATTCTATTGATGGACATTTGGCATTTTCTAGTTAGTAGTTATAATAGCTCAAGTGTGTGTGTGTGTGTGTTTGTGTGAACACAAGTACAGTATTCATTTTTCTTAGAGAAGAAATACCTATGAGTGGAACTGTTGGGTTATAGGTAGGTGTGTGTTTAACTTTATCAGAAATTGCTAAAGTGTTTTCCAATGTGGTTGGGCCATTTTACTTTCCCATAAGCAACAAAGAGAGATCTAGTCACTCTACTTCTTTGACAATAGTCAGTATTGTTAGAAGCTTAAATTTAGCCTTTCTGGTGGGTGTGTAGTAGAGCCTCTTTCTGGTTTTCATTTGAATTTCCTTAATGACTAATGATGTAGAACACTTCTTCATATGCTTATTGAGTATGAGATATCTTCTCTGAGAAATCCCTACTCAGTCTTTTTACTATATTTTAATTAAGCTGTATTGAGTGGAGAAGTTCATTACTATTCTACATATGAGTCCTTTGTCAAACCATGGGGCCGTAGACACTTCCTAAGATAATTCCTAACGCAATCCTTGTCTCCTTGTATTCATCCCCTTGGGCAATCAATCCCTTTCCTTTGAGTGCCAGTGAGACCTATGTCTTGTTTCTAATCAACAGTTGAAAAAAGGGGTGAGATGTCACTATTCCCATGTTTAGATGACATAAAGTTATAACTCACATCTTGCTAATAGGCTCTACTTTTCTGTTGGCCTGTATACTTCATGAAGCAGCTGCTGTGCTGGAGAGGCCAATATGCAAGGAACTAAGGGTAACTGAAGCCCATAACCCAGAATGCCTAGAGGAACTTGATTCCACCAAATACCATGTGAGCTTAGAGGCAGATCCCTTCCATGTCAGCTTTCAGATAACATTCCAGCCCTGGCTGAAATCCTGACTCCAGCATTGTAAGAGATCCTAAAGCAGAAAATCCAGCTAAACTATGTTCAAACTCCTGCCACACAGAAGTTACAATCATAAGCATATTGTTTTCAGTTGCATTATTTGTCATTTTTTATACAACAACAGAAAATACATATGCAAATATATTTCCTGAGTTATAAATTATCACGCTGATGGGTGTGCAGTGGTAGCTCAGTGTGGTTTTAATTTGCATTTTCTAAATTATGCTTTTGATATGCTTTGGGCTGTCATATACCTTCAGTGTGAAGTATATGTTCAAACCTTTTGCCTACACACACACACACACACACACACACACATACATATATTTATTATTATTGTTATTTTGAGACAGGGTCTCACTCTGTCATCTAGGCTGGCGTGCAGTGGCACAATCTTGGCTCACAGCAACCTCCGCCTCCTGGGTTCAAACAATTCTCCTGTCTTAGCCTCCCGAGTAGCTGGTACTACAGGCACACGTCACCATGTCTGATTAATTTTTGTATTTTTAGTAGAGATGGGTTTCTCCATGTTAGCCAGGCTGGTCTCGAACTCCTGACTTCAAGTGATCTACCCCCATCGGCCTCCCAAAGTGCTGGGATTACAGGTGTGAGCCACCACAGCCAGCCCGTATTTTCAACTGGGTTGTTTATCTTTTATTATGGTTGAGTAATGAGGCTTTTTAAATCTATAAATTCTGGCTATTTCTTCTTTAAATTCATATAATAAAAATATTTCCTCACCAGGCGCAGTGGCTCACGCCTGTATTCCTGGCACTTTGGGAGGCCGAGGCAGGTGGATCACGAGGTCAGGTTTTCGAGACAGCCTGGTCAAGATGGTGAAACCCTGTCTCTACTAAAAATACAAAAATTAGCCGGGTGCAGTGGCAGGCACCTGTAATCCTAGCTACTCGGGAGGCTGAGGCAGGAGAATCGCTTGAATCTGGGAGGTGGAGGTTGTTGCAGTGAGCCGAGATAATGCCACTGCTCTCCAGCCTGAGCAATAGAGCAACACTCCATGTCAAAACAAAATATATATATATATATATATATATATATATATTTCTTCATGCTTGTTCTAGCAGCACATGTACCAAAATTGAAATGATACAGAGAAGAAGATGGTAGACAGGAGGCAGAACTAGTTTGCAGCTCCTGCTCAGACAAACAGAGCAGCATGTGGAGACTCACATGGCGAACTTTTGCTCCAAGAACTACCAGAGGAATATACCAGGAAAGCCAAGAAAATCCACAGACCCTTTGAAGAACTGGATCACTGCTGCAGGCTCCCTGAGATACTGAAAAACTGAGTCTGCTTGCTTTCACAAAGGGGAGGCTCATGGTCTGGGGCAAGTTTTCAGCTCTGGTTACTGGCTGCCTGGAAATAGACTCAGTGCTGTTGCTGGGGCATGGTGGAAGTGAGACCAGCCTTTAGGATTGAAGGCTACATGGGAGTGGGATGAGGCCTGTGACTGCTAGCTTTCTCCCACTTCCCTGGAAACCTGTATGACTCATAAGAGGCAGCCATAATCCCCTTGGGAATACAACTCCATTGGACTGAGACCCACATCCCCACCCCCCCACAGCAAGCCCTGCCCAAGGAAAGGCTGAGCTCAGACATGCTTATCTCTGCCCCCACCAGGTAGTCCTTCTGTCCCCCCCCTTTATCAGCCCTCCTACCATAGCTGAAGATAAAGGAGCTCTGTAGCCCTGCCCACCACCTGAGAAACATGAATACTTAACCAGGTGGCCCTAGGGCAAGTTTGCATCCTCTAGATAGGACCACAGCTGATGCATTCTTGAAAGCGCCACCTCCTGGCTGGAGACCAACCAACACAAAACCAGCACACTAAACAGAAACACAACCAAGGATCCTCACAGAGTCCACTTTAGCCCACTGCTGCCTTCACCAGAGCAGGTGCTAGCATCCATGGATGAAAGACCTCAAGACGGATCACATCACAAGACTCTTTGCAGACACTCCCCCAGTACCATTGCAGAGCGTAGTAGCTCCACTGGGTGACCAGATCCAGAAGAGCAAAAACAATTACTACAGTTTGGCTTTCAGGAAGCCCCATGCCTAGGGAAAAGGGGAGCATACCACATCAAAGGAGCACCCCATAGGATAAAGAATCTGAACAGCAGCCCCCTGAATCCCAGATCTTCCCTCTGACATAGTCTACCCAAATGAGAAGGAACCAAAAAACCAATTCTGGTAATATGACAAAACAAGGTTCTTCAACACTCCCAAAATATCATACTAGCTCACCATCAATGGATCCAAACCAAGAAGAAATCTCTGGATTGCCAGAAAAAGAATTCAAAAGGTCGATGAGCAAGCTAACCAAGGAAGTACTAGAGAAAGGTGAAGTGCAACTTAAAGAAATCAAAAACATATAAAGAATATGAAAGGAAAATGCTTCAGTGAAATAACATAAATAAAAAACAATAACAACTTCTGGAATTCAGGGACATACTTAGGGATATGTAAAATGCACTGGAAATTCTCAGCAATAGAAATGAACAAGCAGAAGAAAGAACCTCAGAGCTCAAAGACAAGGCTTTTTCATTAACCCAATTTGTCAAAGACAAAGAAAAAAGAATTTTAAAAAATGAACAAAGCCTCCAAGAAGTTTGGGACTATGTTAAATTTCCAAACCTAAGAATAATTGGTGTTCCTGAGGAAGCAGAGAATTCTACAAGTTTGGAAAGCATATTTGAGGAAATAATTGAGACAAACTTCGCCAGCCTTGCTGGAGATCTAGACATCCAAATACAAGAAGCTCAAAGAACACCTGAGAAATCCATTGCAAAAAGCTCATTACCTAGGCATATAGTCATCAGATTATCTAAAGTCAAGATGAAGGGAAGAATCTTAAGAGGTGTGAGACAAAAGCATCAGGTGACCTATAAAGGAAAACCTATCACATTAACAGTAGATTTCTCAGCAGAAACCCTACAAGCTAGAAGAGATTGGGGTCCTATTTTTAGCCTCGTTAAGCAAAACAATGATCAGCCAAGAATCTTATATCCAGCAACACTAAACTTCATAAATGAAAGAAAATATTCTTTTTCAGACAAACAAATGCTGAGAGAATTTGCCACTACCAACCAGTACCACAAGAACCGATAAAAGGAGCTCTAAATTTTGAAACAAATCCTCAAAACACACCAACATAGAACCTCCTTAAAGCATAAATCTCACAGGACCTATATAACAATCACACACACACACACACACACACACACAAAAGGTATTCAGGCAACAAATAACACAATGAATAGAACAGTACTCTTCGCATCACAATACTAACATTGAATGTAAATGGCCTAAATGTTCCACTTAAAAAATAAAGAATGGCGGAAAACATATTTGAGGGAATAATTGAGGAAAACTTCTGCAGCCTTGCTAGAAATCTAGTCATTCAAATACAAGCTCAAAGAGCACCTGAGAAATTCATTAAGAATTCACCAAACAAGTTTCTGCTGTCTTCAGGAGATTTACCTAACACATAAGGACTCACATAAACTTAAGGTAAAAAGGTGGAAAAAGATACTCCATGTGAACAGACACCAAAAGTGAGCAGGAATAGCTATTTTTTATATCAGACAAAACAAACTGTAAAGGAACAGCAGTTTAAAAGGACGAAGAGGGATATTATACAATGATAAAAGGACTAGTCCAACAGGAAAATATCACAATTCTAAATACATAGTCACCTAATACTTGAGCTCCCAAATATATGAAACAATTACCACCAAACCTAGGAAATGAGATCGATGGCAACACAATATTAGTTGGGGGACTTTAACACTTCAGTGACAGCACTGGAAAGGTCATCAAAACAGAAAGTCAACAAAAAGTTGAACAATGAACTTCAACTATACCCTACAATAAATGTACTTAACAGACATTTACGGAACATTCTATCCAACAACTGCAGAATGTACATTCTATTACATCAGCATATGGAATTCTCCAAAACAGACATACAATAGGCCACAAAACAAGTCGCAGTAAATTTAAGAAAATTGAAATTATATCAAGTACTTTCTCAGACTACAGTGGAATAAAATTGGAAATCAACTCCAAAAGAAACCCTCAAAACCATGCAAGTACATGGAAATTAAATAACCTGCTCCTGAATGATCATTGGGTCAACAATGGAGGCAAGATGGAAATTTAAAAATTCTTTGACCTGAATGATAATAGTGACACAACCTATCAAAACCTCTGGGATACAGCAAAAGCAGTGCTAAGGGGAAAGTTTATAGCATTAAATGCCTACATCAAAAAGTCTGAAACAGCACAAATATTCAATCTAAGGTCACACCTCATGGAACTGAAGTAACAAGAACAATCCAAACCCAAACTCAGCAGAAGAAAAGAAATAACAAAGATTGGACCAGAACTAAATGAAATTGAAACAAACAAAAAACCACAAAAGATAAATGAAACAAAAAGCTTTTTCTTTGAAAAGAGAAATAAAATTGATAGATCATTAGTGAGATTAACCAAGAAAGAAGAGAAAAGATCCAAATGAGCTCAATCAAACTAAATGGGAGATATTACAACTGATACCACAGAAATATAAAAGATTATTCAAGGCTACTATGAACACCTTTACGTGCATAAACTGGAAAACCTAGAGGAGATGGATAAATTCCTGGAAATATACAATCCTCCTAGATTAAACCAGGAAGATATTGAATCTCTGAACAGACCAATAACAAGCAGTGAGGTTGAAATGGTAATTTAAAAATTGCCAACAAGGCCAGGAGTGGTGGCTCACACCTGTAATCCCAGCACTTTGGGAGGCTGAGGCAGGTGGATCACCTGAGGTCAGGAGTTCAAGACCAGCCTAGCTAACATGGTGAAACATTGTCTCTACTAAAAATACAAAAAAATTAGCCTGGAGTGGTGGCAGGTGCTGGCAATCCTAGCTACCCAGGAGGCTGAGGCAGGAGAATCACTTGAACCCGGGAGGTGGAGATTGCAGTGAGCTGAGATGACATCACTAAACTCCAGCAAGCAAAACTCTGTCTCAAAAAAAAAAAAAAAAAAAAAAAACAAAGTTGCCAACAAAAAAAAGTCCAGGACCAGACAGATTCATATCTGAATTCTATCAGACATTCAAAAAATTGGTACCAATCCTACTGACACTATTCCAAAAGATGAAGAAAGAAGGATACACCACATAAACAGAATTAAAAACAAAAATCACATGATCATCTCAATAGATAGAGAAAAAGCTTTTGACAAAATCCAGCATGCTTTATGATTAAAATCCTAAGCAAAATCAGTATAACTTAAGGTAATAAAAGCCATATATGACAAACCCACAGCCAACATTATACTGAATGGGGGAAAAGTTGAAAGCATACCTCCTGAGAACTGAACAAGACAAGGAAGCCCACTTTCACCACTTCTATTCAACACAGTACTGGAAGTCCTAGTCAGAGCAATCAGTCAAGAGGAAGAAATAAAAGGCATCTATATTGGTAAAGAGGAAGTCAGACTGTCTATGTTTGTTGATGGTATGATTGAATAGCTAGAAAATCATAAAGACTTATCCATAAAGCTCGTAGAGTTGGTAAATGAATTCAGCAGAGTTCCTGGATACAAAATTAATATACACAAATCAGTAGCTCTGCTCTATACCAACAGTGACTAAGCTGAGAATCAAATTAATAACTAAACCCCTTTCACATTAGCTGCAATGAAATAAAATAAATTACTTGGAAATATATCTAACCAAGGACGTAAAAGACCTCTACATGGAAAGCTACAAAAACGTCTGAAAGAAATCATAGATGACACAAACAAATGGAAACATATCCCATGCTCATGGATGGGTAGAATCAATATTGTAAAAATGACCATACAGCCGAAAGCAATATACAAATTCAGTGCAATTCCCCTCAAAATACTACCATCATTCTTCACAGAACTAGAAAAAAAATCTTAATATTCATATGGAAACAAAAAAGAGCCCACATAGCCAAAGCAAAACTAAGCAAAAAGAACAAATCTGGAGGCATCACATTACCCAACTTCAAACTATACTGTAAGACCACAGTCACCAAAACAGCGTGGTATAAAAATAGGCACATAGACCAGTAAAACAGAAGAGTGAACCCAGAAATAAAGCCAAATACTTGCAAGGAACTACTATTTGACAAAGCAAGTGAAAACATAAAGTGGGGTATGGACACCCTATTCAACAAATAGTGTTGGGATAATTGACAAGCCACATCGAGAAGAATGAAACTGTGTTCTTATTTCTCACCTTACACAAAAATCAACTCAAGATGGATCAAAGACTTAAATCTGAGACCTGAAACCATAAAGATTCTAGAAGATGACATCAGAAAAACCCTTCTAGACACTGGCTTAGGCAAAGACTTCATGACCAAGAACCCAAAAGCAAATGCGACAAAAAGATACACGGATGGGACTTAATTGAAAAGGTTTCTGCACAACAAAAGAAATAATCAGCAGAGTTAACAGACAGCCCACAGAGTGGGAGAGAATCTTCACAATCTATACATCAGACAAAGGGTTAATATCCAAAATCTACAAAGAATTCAAACAAATCAGCAAGAATAAAACAATGCTATCAAAAAATGGGCTAAGGACATGAATAGACAATTCCCAAAAGAAGATATACATATGGCCAACAAGCATATGGAAAAATGCTTAACATCACTAATGGTCAGGGAAATGCAAATCAAAAGCACAATGCAATACCATCTTACTCCTGCAAGAATGGCCATAACAAAAAAAAAAACAAAAACTAACAGATGTTGGCATGGATATTCTGAAAACGGAACACTTTTACACCGTTGGTGGGAATGTAAACTAGTACAACCACTATGGAAAACAGTGTTTAGAGTCCTTAAAGAACTAAAAGTAGATCTACCATTTGATCCAGCAATCCCACTACTGGGTATCTACCCAGAGGAAAAGAAGGCATTATACAAAAAAGATACTTGCATACACCTTTACAGCAGCACAATTCACAACTACAAAAATATGGAACCAGTCCAAATGCTCATCAAACAAGATAAAGAAAATGTGGTATATATATGCCATAAAATACTACTCAGCCATAAAAAGGAAAGAAATAATGGCATTTGCACTAATGTGGATGGAATTGGAGACTGTTATTCTAAGTGAAGTGGCTCAGGAATGGAAAACCAAACCTTATGTTCTCACTCATATGTTGGAGCTAGGTTATGAGGAAGCAAAAGCATAAGAATGATACATTGGACTTTGGGGACTCGGGGGGTAAGTGTGGGGTTAAAAGACTACAAATTGGGCACACTGTACACTCCTTGGGTGATGGGAGCACCAAAATTTCAGAAATCACCAATAAGAAATTTATTTACGTAACCAAACACTACCTGTTCTCTAAAAACCTATTGAAATTAAAAAAAAATTTTTTTTTCCAAAAAAGAAACAATACAGAGAAGATTAGCATGGTACCTGTGCAAGGATGACATGCAAATTCATTAAGTGTTCCATTAAAGTAAATAAATAAATAAAACTACATATTCCTCCCAGTCTATGGCTAGCATTCTCACTTTTTAAAAAGTGCCTTTTGATAAAGCTGCAAAACGAAGTCTGAGAAGCTCTTGATAATCAAGAGTAAGATTAGGGAGCACAGCTGGGAGGACACTGTAATAATTAAAGTGAGAGACACTGATCATGGCTTGAAGCTACCGAAAGCATTGTAAGGAATTGATCACATTTTAGTTATATTTTTGAAGAGAGAGTGTCCAGGATTTGGCTTTAGGGCGAGAGAAAAAAGGGAAAGTTAAGAATGACTCCTACAAATTTTGGCTTTCATGATTAAAAATCTAAAGCTTCTCCTTTTGAAAACTGCTAGCAATTTCCATTTAAAATGAGGCATTTGCCACAGTCTCCACTATTCCCTATTGCTTCTGGAAAATAAGGTCAAATGTCAGCTGCCATTTCTCATCATGTTTACACCACTTTTTTTTCCCCTTCACCTAATAAGCTTCTCTCATTTACAATACCAGCCTGATTCCTAGAGATCTTTGATTTTATAACTCTAGATATAAAGTGCCCTAGATTTGGAGTTACGAGGCAAAGTCTTCAGCCTCAGCTATGTGTGATATTTGGCAAATCACATTAATTTCTAAGACTTAATTTCTAAGACTCAGTATTTTTATTAATTAGGTCCCTCACTTGCAGGGTAGGAAAAGAGCCAAATTGAATAAATTGATACAAAACAATAAATATTTAGCCTGTCTTTCATATATTAGAAAAATATCTATGATTATACTGTTTGTTCTCATGGAGTCAAATATCCTGCCATTTCTTTTCTGTAACAGATTACTAATTGATCATTCTTTCTCCAGTACCTCCTTCCAATGTAGTCACCACCAGATAGTCTAATAAATCTTTTTTGATTTCGCTTCTGCCAACACACTTTGCTAACACCTTTGATTTGGCTTTGAGATGCTTTGATTTGGTTCTGTTCCTCTATGGGACAGCCCTTAGCCTGTATTCCTGTGCCACAAATTAGGCCTCTCCTTTACAAATGTCACTTCTTTACTAACTACCCCTGCCACTGACAATGACCTTTATCCTCTGATCTCCGGCGGCACTTACTGGTCTTGTGGCACTTTTTAATTGTTTCCTATTCATCCAAAGTGCCAACACATTAAGCGCAGAAGGCATCAAGTGTTTCTTTTAAACTTTCTCTCTCCTAAAGGTGCTAAACATAGAGTAGACACTCAATATATACTACACTGAATTCTGAAACCAGTTTACTACCTGCTTTTTCCTGTGCCATAGAACTGAGCCTTAAATGCAAATGATAACACTGGACACAGGCACATCCAAGTTAAAATACTGTCTCTGCCTTTCAGTTTTCTGTGAGATCATGGGGAAAATGGCTTTCTTAGCTCCATTTTCTTGTAGGGATAGAAAGAGTTGAAGATGGTTGCTTGGGATATTAAAAGAGTCTGTGGAAGATGGTTGAATAGATAAAGTGCCTAGTATTGTTCCTGGCTCAGGTAAGTACTTAATAAATATCAGGTCCTTTTCCTAAACAGCTTTATTAAAGTGTAATTTATTTTTAGTAAATGTAGAATATTATGCAACCATCACAACAATCCAATTTTAGGACATTTTCATTGTTCTCCACCCGCCCACACGAACAAGATTCCTCATAACCCTTTCTGGTCAATTTTTGTTCCTACCCCCAGCTTCAGGCAAACACTAATCTATTTTTTCTCTACAGATCTGCCTATTCCGGATATTTTGTATAAATAAACTTGGCCTTTTGTATCTGTCCTTTTCCTCTTTGTTTAGCATAATGTGTTCGAGGTCCATCCATGTTGTAGCAGGTATTGGTAAGATGAGGAAAACACTTTCAATTCTGCTTCTTTAAAAAAGGAAGAATATTCGTCTCCAAAGCTTTAGTAGAAAGTAGGCAATGTTGCTGGATCTACTTGGATGCATATCAAAATTGATATGTAGCCAGATGTCATCTGTACAAAACACCTTTTGTTTTTTCTAGGAAGTGTCCTATGCATTTCAAATACATCTTGGCACACATGCCTGTGATGGATTATTTCAAAATATCGTATTGTCCAATCACTGTGAATTGACCACACACTAAATATCATGAGAACAAAAGGACTGAGGAAACCAGTTCCGGTAAATTAAAATCCACTTCGATGGCACTCCCCTGAGCAACCTTCATTTGAACTTGACTAGAATGATTATAAGGTTTTGTTCCATTCTGGCCTAAGTTGTGCACATCTCACTAATAGTAGTAACAGCAACAAATATTTTTCAGTATGTATTTTTTCTCATACACACATAATTTATGACCTAAGTCAAAGAAAATACATCTTTGTTTTAATTATTGAACTGTACCAAGTATACTGCTTTTGAAAAGGAAGAGCGCTTTAAAGACAAACTTGATATGACATTGGAATGAATCATTTGAGAGGCTCATTCAAGCCTCAAACCTGAAGCAGAAAAAAAAAAAAATCAGAGTTTTGCTACTGGATACCATTTAATTTTGTAGCGAAAGAATCTCCTACATGGTACTGTAAAAGAGTTAACAGGCTTCTGAAAGATTCAAGAATTTTCAGTGAAAGAGAAATGTATTGAATAGGGAAATTGTCCCTTAAATATTTACTATTTTCTCAGAAACATGTGGCAGCATAATGTTATCATTTTTAAACTGCTACCAGTGGCAACGTGGATATCGCTGTCATCTTTGAGAGGTTTTGCAAATATCTCTCTCCCTGGCCAAGCCACAAATTCAATTTGTGCCCAGTTAAATCCTCATAAAATAGTATATTTGACAAATGATTGTTTTTTCCCTTCCCAACCCAGAGAAATGCCAGACTGAGCTATTTTCACTTTTGGTGGGAAATGTTCCATTTAGACTGACGCACAATTACGTGGCAAATATCCTGATGTTCTTTTCTTGTCATATGGCTGAACTTTAGAGTTGTGAAAGTGACCTGATAATTGTAATAAAATACTGCTAATAATAGTATGTTAACATCTTTCAGTTTATTCTAAGCATGTTACATCAATTATTTATTTGTGTATAGCAAATATTTGTATATAGTGTATGGCCAATTGTGATTGATATACAATGCTGAGTTAGGTAGAGGAACTGAGATTAAGGAAGGCTAAATAGTTTACTTATGATCAGTAAATGGAAGACTCATTCTTCACCATCTTTGATCATTTTTTTATGAGTCTCATACAATTAGACTTTGATCCACCTATTTAAAAATATTGAAAACACTGATGAGTATCCTTTGGGGTTATATACACAAAAACTAGTGTCCCTACTATCTAAAACTTTTCCTGCAAAACCATCTACATTTTGTGAATATAAATTATATAGGAGATTAATTTTACAGATGTTAAATGTCCAACATATATTAATGTAATAAAACTCAACTCTAAAATATACTACTCTGTTAGGTAAATACATACATACAAGCATAAAAAGATAGAGAGGTGCCAGGTATGGTGGCTCACACCTGTAATCCCAGCACTTTGGGAAGCTGAGGTGGGCAAATCATCTGAGGTTGGGAGTTCAAGACCAGTCTGACCAACATGGAGAAACCCCGTCTCTACTAAAAATACGAAATTAGCCAGGTATATATAGTGGTGGGCACCTATTATCCCAGCTACTCAGGAGGCTGAGGCAGGAGAATCACTTGAACCCAGGAGGTGGAGGTTGTGGTGAGCTGAGATGGCACCATTGCACTTCAGCCTGGGCAACAAGAGCAGAACTCTGTCTCAAAAGAAAAAAAAAAAAAGAAAGGAATTCGAGGCATAGGCAGTCCTTAAGTGGTGAAGTTATAAAAGGTAAAATGCCTATATTACATGTACTAGGGAATTAGAATAACTCTAAAAAGCAGTGTCCCTGACTTGTTACCATGGCAATGGAGATGAATCTTGATTGGATGGTGAACAGCCATAGTACAGGATAAAAGAAGGAGAGTCGAATAAGGATTGACGGGCAGCAGATGTTCTTGACTCACTAACATTTTTTTGACAATGTCTCTTTTACCCACAATCCATATTGCATATGCCAACTATCTCAGCCTCACTGTTGATACCTATGTATATAAAAAATAAGCCACGAGGCAATTTTTGATGGTATTTGTAGTGGTTACCACCATCCCCATTTCCACACTTTCCTCTTTAATACATTCAGAGAGGCTTCTTCATCCCCACTCCACCTCATGTGAGCTACCACTTTTTTCCCTCATAACAAGGAGACTAGAACTCAGTGACTCAAGAATATAGTTTGAAAGACAGTCCATTGTTAGTCTAGAAATGGAGTCAATGAACTGTTTCTGTAAAAAGGCAGGTTATCAAATTATTTTTGGGTTTGTGATGCCAAGCAGTCTCTGTCTCTTCTACTCAACTCTGCAATTGTAGTGCAAAAGCAGCCACTGAAAATGCCTACACAGATGAGTGCGGTGGTTATCTAATAAAACTTTATTTATACACACTGGCAGTGGGCCAGATTTGGCCTGTGGCCACGTGGTTTGCCAACTCCTGGTCTGGAATGATGTACCACATAATTCTAGCACTTGGCCCTTTGTGAAATCTTTTACCCCTTCTTCATAGCCATGTAAGAGCAGGGAAGGTAAGCATCCCATGAATGAGGGCTTCATTGCAGCCAGGGAGCCTGGCCTCTCCTAAGTCTTGTTTTGGTATTGCATCCTTGGATATTTTTGTCCATCAGTACCAGAAGATTATTTTTAGCATTCTCTCTGAATGTATTTTTTAAACTGTTTGGGAAAATGTTTCATCTCTAGCTAATAAATGCTGATGTCATGAAAAACAATTAGAGTCATATTTTACTCAACAGGGACTAACTGAGGTCATTTTCAGGGGGGATATTGTCTTAGTTACATGGAGCAGCCAGGCAGTGTCAGACTTCACACATAGGTTTGTTTGCACAACCACATGTCTGTGGCTACTGGGTTTATGTTTTTAATAGTTGGGTGTACTCTGCCACACAATTTGGATTTTTAAAAATTAAAGGCTTGCCTTTGGTAGTTTCAGAGGGTTTGTGTCATGGAAAAGAGAATGAATGATTCAAATAGTCAACATATCCGTCTTTTCAATAGACTCTTATTTGGCATAGCGTTTGAACACAGCCTTCTTGAAAGGAATAATGACGGTCTGAGCGTCTGTATGCCTACGTGACCACATGGCAAAAAGATGGACAACAGTGTATCCAAGGGATATATCAACAATTTCCAGCATGAGAACTGTCCAGGGAAGGGCTCTTGGCAGAGATCTGAAGGGAAGCTTTTAGTGCAGCTTCCTTTTCAAATCCTAGGTAAAGCCACTATACTCAGTCTCTCACTTTAATAAGCACTAAATCCACATGCTAGGTTTCAAAAGAAAGAAAAAACCTACTTTAACTGCTAAAACTTCCCTGAAACATACTCAGGGGAACAGGGCACATATGGTGTTGTAATTTTTTTTTTTTTTTTTTAAGCAAGACATCTGTAGTATTCAAGAAATAGCTGAAATCTGTTGGATTTCAGAAACTTTTAGAAGCTGAACTCCAAAATAGATAAATTATTTTTATTAGATTCAGCAATGGTCAATTCTTGAGGAAAATTCTACCCGGAAAACGACTTTTCAAAAGAGGAACTTTGGTAGTATATATGTTTAGATCTTGATTTCAAACAGTAAGTGTTAAGAAATTAATTTCCAATGCATGTGTGATTGAGTATAGCTGCAAAGATCCTGAGCAGGATCTTTTTCCATAGATAATGTGAAACAATGGTGGGCCTGTCAGTTTTCTTGCTGTGACCTCTCTAGGCAGCATTTCTGAGTGCTTGACACTGACTATTGTTCAATAAATATTATTGAACACCTACTATATGACAGGCATTGCGCAAGGCCCTTGGAATGCAACAATACACAAAGCAGCCTGCAGAGAGCTTAAATCTAAAAGTGGGTATTAAAAAGGACCGATAATTAATTGACTATAATAGGGTCTGGAGAAACTTACTTAAGAAGTTGGCTTTTACCTGGAGATTGAACACTGAATACGTGTTAGTCAAGGCAATGACTAGCAAAGGAGTCTTTCAGGCAGCAGGAACAGCATTTAGACTTTTAGGGAAAAATCATAAGATGGGTTTGAAGGAAGCAAAGCCTGTCTGCATAGCAGGAGCACAGAATATGAAGGGAGCAGAAGCAGATAATTCTAGGAGCCATGAACAAGTACTGAGGGAGTTCGGATACCACAACGAGGATTCAAGATTCCATCTACAGCATCCCTTTCTAACTCCCTTGGCTGTACTTTGAATGATGGTGTCCCCACCAAAATTCATGTTGAAACCCAATCCGTAATGTACATGTATCAAGAAGTGTGGTCTTTCAGTGGTGATTGAGTCATAAGGGCAGTAAATAGGATTAAGGCCTTTATAAGGAAGGTTCCACACATGGTTTGGCCCTCTTGCTCTTCGGCCTTCTCTCCTGTGAAACACAGCAAGAGGGCCATTACCAGACACCAAACGCCACTTCCTTGATCTCAGACTTCCCAGCTTTTAGAACTGTGAGAAATACATTTTAATTGTTTTAAAATTACCCAGTCTGTGGCATTTTGTTATAGCGGCACAAAGATACCCTTTAAGAGTGAATTTCCCCAAAGCACTTTGGAAATAGATAGATATCTGCATAGATAGAGATCGATCTCTCTCTTCTCTCTCTTGCTCTTTCTCTCTCTACATATATGTGTATATATACACAAACACACACATATATATATATGAGATATATGAGGCAGTTTCTTTCTCTCTGAAAATAGAGTATATTTCAGTATACATATATGTTTATATTAGATATATGAATACATATGTATACACACTCTCTTTTCTCAGAGAAAAAGAAACCCTGCAATGGACTCCAAATACGTGAATGCAATGATTAAGCCAATTCTTGAGTCACTGAAAACAAAGTGTATTCCATGGCTTCTGAGTTCTGTAGAAATAAATAAAATCAATTCATAAACAGATTATCTCAGAAGAAATGGTATCAGGAAGAACAAGTATGCCACGTGAAGTATAGGTGTCTGGGGCCCTGAGATTCATATAAAAACGTGCAGATATTCCAAATTTTTCATAATGATGCACCTCTTTTTAACAAGAAAGTGACTAAAACTACTTTCCAATGGAAGCAAAATCAACTAAAATTGTTGCAGAACAGAGAAAGAAAAAGAAATCTCACCATTCTAAAACTGATTTTTACTTTTCAGTTTTTGAAAATTGTTTGTTACCCAGTTTGGTATATTTTACAGTGACAATCATGTCTTCTTTTTGATGTTTTTTGACTGAAAGTTACTTTCCAGATTTCAAATGATTCTGCATCATCTTTTATAGTAACTGCAAACATTTCAACTCAAAGTAATTGTGACTTCATTCTAATTATGTGTCAGTGTGGGATGATTGAGAAAGTTGTCTAGAAAGGAAAAAGGGTTTCTGCACTAAGGTTTAATGTATGCTTAAATCACTAAGTAAAAGAAACGAGCCATTTTAATAAAATGGCTGGAACAGCATAGTCATTTACTCCTAAAATTTAGCAAGGGCACAATGAATGGACTTATATTTCAGTAATCTGATTATTTGCTCCAACAACTAATAATTTAAATACTATTAATTATTTTTAATAGTCTTCATTTTTTAGCGCAGTTTTGAGTCCACAGCAAAATTGAAGGTCAGTATAGAGAGTTTCCATTTGACCTTTACCCCCCATGTAGGCATAGTCTACACTATTATCAACAACCTCTGAGTGGTACATTTGTTGCAACTGATGAGCAGATGTACTGATACACTGATGTATTATTGACACCCAAAATCCAGTTTACGTTACAATTCACTCTGTGTCATACATTCTCTGGATATGGAAGAATGTATAATGACATGTATCCACCATTATGTTTTAACCAGCAGAGTCCTCACTGCCCTAAAAGTCTTCCATACTCCACCTGTTTACCTGGCCATGCCTTCTCGCCCCTTGCAATGACTGATCGTTTTACTGTCTTTATAGTTTTACCTTTTCCAGAATGTCATCTAGTTGGAATCATATAGTGCGCAGCCTTTCACTTTGGATTCTTTCATTTAATAATGTGTACTTAAATTTCTTCCATGTCTTTTCATGACTTGATACTTCATTTATTTTCAGCATTGAATAATATTCCATATTATTCAAAAACCTATATAGTGCTATGAACATCAGTGTATAGGTTTTTATATACGCTGAACACAATAAACTTATTTGCCAGAATTATTTCTTAGCACTTGGTTGTTTTCACCAAGAAGGCAAAAAGTATTGATAATATAATGAAACTTTATTTCTTGTCACCTAGGAGGGGAAGATAACAGACTGTGTAGTTCTTTTTTTTTTTTTTTGACCTTTCTTATTTAACATTTTTGTCAGGATTATGGATAAAAATAAAGAAAATAATGATAAAATGTGCAATTGACTCAGCACACACTGTCCTTTTTTTTCTCTCTGTCTTTAAGCCAACCCATCACATTTGCTTTTACACTCGGATGAAACCACTCTTATTAAGATCACCAACAACTCCTTGCCAAATCCAAAAACAAATCACCTGGTTTCTCTTTACCGGACTTTGGCGGGTTCCACATGCCACACTCACTTATAACCTTATTCATCTCATTGAACACAATAAACACATCTTCTCCTTCTGTGACCCTCACTATGCTGTGTCCTATCTACCTCTAAACATCAGAGTCCAAAGGACTCAGCCATAGAATCTCTCCTCTTTGCTAAATACACTTCTTTCCCTAAGTAATCTCACTCAATCCTATGGATTTAAAAAGCGCCTATCTGCTGATGAGTTCAAAATTTATAGCTCTAGTCCTGAACCTTGCCTGAACTCTAAACTCATAAATCCAACTCTAAGCCTTAAAATACACAGAACAATTGATTCATAACTCTTTTTTTTTCACACACCCTCTTCCACACCCTAGATGCTATATTCTGCAGTTTCATGGTTCTCAAAAAAGGGTATTTACATTTTTTTGTTTGCTGACTTAGGCCGAAAAGTTCAAAGTCAGCTTTCATTTCTCTTTCTCCCTGACCATCCTCAACAGAAAAGTTAATATATGTTATTACAGCTCTATCCTCGACACATCCCAAATACTTATATTCATCACTGTCTTCCTTCCAAGCAGTCACTGTGTCTCACCCAGACTGCTAATGCTGCCCACCTGTCTTTCCCCCTCTCACTCTTGTCCCTATATAGAGCAGTCTTCACACAGCGGCTGGAGTTACATGAAACAATGCAAGAAATAGACTCCCTGTCTGTTTTGCTGAGACATTAACATCAGGTGCCAAGTGAGTGTGAGGCAAATCCTCACGTGCAGGTTTTCAAAAGAAAACCCCAGCAACTTGCTGCAAGGGTCTTGCATCTCCTTCACTCATTCTGAACAAGAGTCCAAGAAAAAGAGTTTGGGTCTTTATCTCTTGTCTAACAGAGCTTCTAGGGAGTAAAGAAACCATCAGCAGACAGAACCCAGATATGGACTTCCAGATGCCCAGGAGCCTGGCAGGAATGTCTAAAGATCGCCAGGAATAGTAAGTATCTCTATCACAGGAAATACAAGAAACACAATAGTATGTCATGAGAAAAAGTCTCTATTTAAGACCCAAAGAATTCAAAGCCACCCAACCAAGTCTCATCTACCTGCCATAGCCATGTGAACGGGAGGTAGGAGGTTAGGGGAGGTAAGTCTACTTTGCCCCTTTTCCAATTCAGCTTCCCATAGGGTCCAGCACGAGGAGACAGGATAGATGTGAACACTGAGTCAAAATCAGGATTTGGATTATTACACTGGGCTGGACACTTTCCTGAAGTGAAACTCGGTTTGCAATTTAAGGTAATTATAGAACTGTTTATTAGTAACCAGTGAGCAGGAAAGTTGTGGGCCTGCCAGAGTTTTCCTCCAGGATGTGGGTAAAGATATTCCCATTGACTAAGCTTTAAAGAGATGGTGGGAATTGGCCTGGCACAATGGCTCACGTCTGTAATATCAACACTTTGGGAGGCTGAGACAGGAGGATTGCTTGAGTCCAGGAGTTCAAGGCCAGTCTGGGCAACAAAAATGAGACTTTGTCTATAGAAAATAAGAGAAAAAATAATTAGCCAAGTTTGGTGGCCTATGCCTATGTTCCCAGCTAGGTGGGAGGCAGAGGCAGGAGCATCGCTTGAGCCCAGGAGGCTGAGGTGGCAGTGAGCCCTGATTGTACCACTGCATTCCAGCCTGGGTGACAGAGTAAGACCTTAACTAAAAAAAATAAAAATAATAAAGTGAGAATAAAGTATAAAGAAAGTAGTTTTTTTTTGTTTGTTTGTTTTTTTTACAAGTAATACTGGTTCAAAAGTCTAGTTATGTCATCTATTAAAAATGTAAATCAGATTATAACTCTCCTCTGTAATTCCCCCCCAAGGTCTTACATCGTATTTAGAATAAAACACAAATAAACTGCAAATATATCTCATAGCCTTCAAGATGTGACACGATCTGACCCCTGTTAACTCCTCAACACATCTCCAGCTATTATTTTTTTTTTTTTTCAGACTGGTCCACTCACACTGACTTTCTTTCCGTCCCTTGAGAGTGTTAAGCTTATCCTTCCTCAGAGACTTCCGTCTTGCTGTTCTTTGACTCTGTAATCTTTTAGATATGGGCAAATCTGCCACCTCATTTATTTTACGACTCCTAAAACATCACTTTTTCAGAGAGCTCTTACTAGATTTTATTATCTAATTGTCACTCTTCCCCCCATTCTACAAGGGGCAACGTGGCCCTTTGTTAATTGTTTTCATACCACGTATCACTACATAGAATTATATATTTTCATTCATTGGTAGATTTTATGTTTCTCTCTTACTAAATAATTGCCTTGTTCATCCCTGTGGTTCTAGCACCTAGAAAAATGCCTGGGGATAGAGCAGATTCTCAGTAATTCTTGCTGAAAAACTAAGAGAGTCAATGTAAAGAACTGAACAATTAAATCGATTTTTTATTTAGATATTTATTTATTTTTGAGATGGAGTCTCACTCTGTCGTCCAGGCTGGAGTGCAGTGGCGTGATCTCAGCGCACTGCAACCTCCACCTCCCAGGTTCAAGCGATTCTCCTGCCTCAGCCTCCTGAGTAGCTGGGACTACAGGCATGCATCACCACGACCCAGCTAAATTTTATATTTTTAGTAGAGATAGGGTTTCACCATGTTGGCGAGCCTTGTCTCAAACTCCTGATCTCAGGTGATCCTCCTGCCTCAGCCTCCCAAAGTGCTGGGATTACAGGCATGAGCCACTGCACTTGGCCTAAATTGACTTTTTAAATACAAGTTATACAAAATATATGTTCTTATTACCAGCCTCTTGTTATGGTCTAAAGTGGGTTTCTCCCAAAATTCCTACAAGGGGTTGAAGCCCTAACCCCTAGTATGTCAAAATATGACTGTATTTGGAGACAGGATGTTTTATTAAAAAATCATTAAATTAAAATAAGGCCATTAGGGTGTTTCTTAATCCAATCCGAATTGGTGTAATTATACGAGGAGGACATTGGGACACACGGAGAGACACCAGGTGTGTGTACACATGAAGAAATGATCATGTAAAAAGGCAGCAAAAGATTGGCCATCTGCAGGCTAAGGAAAGAGGCTTGCAATAGATACTTCTCTGTGACACTCAAATGAAACCACCCCTGCTGCCAGCTTGATCTTGGACATCCAGCTTCCAAAACTGTGAGAAAATAAATTCCTGTCTTTAAGTCACTCTGTGGTATATGGTTATGGAAGCCTAAGCCGACTATTTCAGGAAAGCTGTCTCCAACTGTGTGTCTGTTTCCTCTGCTCTCACACCACTGTTACAGGAGTCAAAAAAAAAAAAAAAAATCATTTAGGCAGATGGTGAAAGTAGGGAAGTCCTCTTTAAGATTTTCCTTTTAATGAAAAGCAGCACCCAAATCATTTTCTTTTCTAACAAAGAGCAGCCTATAAAATTGAGCTGCAGACATAGACAAGCAAGCTGGAAGCTTGCACAGGTGAAATTCTGGCAGTTGTGCCAATAGGAAAAGGTTACCTGGGAGTACGCATGTTCAAAATGGCGGCTCCATCTTTCCTTCTCCTTTCCAGCTGCCCAGTGGGTTACAAACGTCACGCCTGGTCCAACCCATCTTTGGGCCCTATGTAAATCAGACACTGCCTCCTTAAGCCTGTCTAAACACTAGTGCATTCTACTGCAGGCCAGAAGTCTCATCCAGGTGCCCCTCTCTCTCGTGACAGAGAGCTATTCTCCTTTCTCTCTCTGTTGCCTATTAAATCTCTGCTCCTAAACTCACTTCTTGTGAGTGTCGGTCCTCAATTCCTTGGCCTGAGACAATGAACCTCGGGTATTTACTCCAGACAGTGACACTGCATCACTACCACAACAGTCATCAACACAGAAGAAAACTTTTGTGATCAAAGGTATGGGGGGATTTTCCCAGAACACCAAGCACCAGACACCAGCTGGGTGTCCTCCAATTCAACTCCAACACTGTCTTCCTGAAGATAGCATCAGATCCCACGGGATGAAGGCAGAGCCTCATAGGTCCACTTTCCCACTTTCGTCCAGTCACGAGTCTGGGGCTCTGGAACTTCTGACTGGATGGCTTCATTGGGGTTCCCACAAGCCCTTCTTTGGGTTACCTCAGGTTAACACATTTACAGGTTTATTATGAAGGGTATTTTAAAGGACACGAATGAACAGCCAGATGAAGACATACGTGGGGCTAGGTCTGGAAGGGTCCCACATGCAGACGCTTCTGTCCTCGTGGAACTGGGATGCACCAACCTCCCAGCACGTACATAAATTCTTCTTTACCTTCCTGTCAGCCTCCACCTGTTCAGCTCTACAGAAGCCTTCCCAACTCTGTCCTCTTCTGTTTTTATGAAGGCATCATTACATAGCCATGATTGATTACACCACTGGCCACTCGTGATCAACTTGACCCTCAAACCCTCTCCCTCCCTGGAAGTTCAGGGGGTGGGTGGGGCTAAAAGTCTCAACTCTCTAATCCTTCCTTGGTCTTTTGGGTGACCAGCCCCATCCTGAACCTATCAGACAAAAGACACACAAAAGGCTGCACACTTTGGAGATCCCAGTGATTTTAGGAGTTGTATGCCAGGAAATGAAAATGAAGACCAAACATGCATTCCACAAGATCACACAGACTAATACATTTTCTCCCCTCTGCCCCAGCTTTATATTTCTACAATGCTAAAAAGCAGAAATTAAAAGGAATTAAGAATCCATAGCCTCCTCCTCCTCATCATCATCATCATCACCAGTATAGGATATGAGAGGACCTCTGTAGGTTGGGAGGATAAGCTTTTTTGACTACAAATGACTAACAAAGTGTCTTTTAAGGAAAATAATAGTTTTATTGTGAGAAACATGTACAACATAAAATGTATCATTTTAATATATTTAATGCCACTGAACTATATGTGTAACTGGTTAAAGTGATACATTTTATGTATCACTGTTGTTTAAGTCACTCTGCCTTAAAACAACGATACATAAAATGTATCATTTTAACCAGTTTTATATATATAGTTCAGTGGCATTAAATATATTCACAGTGTACAATCAGCACCACCATGCATCTCCAGATTTTATCATCAGCTCAAACAGTAACTCTATCCATTAAGTACTAACTCCCCATTCCCCATCCCCTCAGCCCCTGATAACCAACATTCTACTTTATATCTCTATGAATTTGACTACTCTAGGCACCTCATGTAAGTGGAATTATACAGTATTTGTCCTTTTATCTCCGGCTTATTTAACTTAGAATGGTGTCATCAAGGTTCATTCATGGTGTAGCGTGTATCAGAATTTTATTCCTTTTTGAGGCTGAATAAAATTCCACTGTATGTACAAGTCACATTTTGTTTATTCATTGTCAGTAGACATTTGGGTTGATTTTGGCTTTTGGCTATTGTGTATAATACGGCCATAAACATGGATGTACCAGTATCTATTTGACTCTCTGTTTTCAGTTCTTCTGGGTATATGTTTAGGAGTGGAATTTCTGGATCATATGGTAGTTCTGTGTTTAATTTTTTTTCTTTTTTATGAACCACCATACTGTCTTCTAAAGCATCAAATTGACTTTTAACTGTGCAATAGTAATTGCAAATTTGTGTGGTCCACTTTGTGCCAGGTCCTTCGCTTAGGTGCCTTATATCGCTGCCAATTCTCATGTGAGATTCACAGATGAGTAACAGGAGAGGGGCCCAAACTGATACATGAGTGAGCTGCAAAACCTGGATTTGGGTTAAGGTCTGCTTGACTCCATAGCCTACGCCATACCTTACCAACCACGATGCTCTGTTACTGCCCAGGGTTACTGAACAGGGTTGTCCTCAGATAAGAAATGTGGCCAAGCTGCCAATTGGTGACTTACTTTGTAAATAGTTTCATCTTATAAGCAGATGGCATGATGATATCGCATATTATAATCTTGAAGACCCAAGGACATCCTTGAGATCATGAAAGGCTAGACACAGGAAAATAGATTACATGTATCTCATGTTGTCCTTGCAGGAAAGAAAATGATGAATTGTTTTTTACATGAGAGATTATTATAGACCCTGTTCTGTGAGCAACTGAGCATTTTCTTGTTTAAAATTGACAAATTACACTTGTATATATTTATGAGGTAAAAGGTAAGGTTTTACTATATCTAAAATCAAGCTAATTAACATATCCGTCACCTCATGCATTGCTTTTCTGTGGCGATAGCATCTAAAATCTGCTTTTATCAGTGTTGAAATGTACAATACATTGTTACTATGGTTACTGTGCTGAGCAATAGATCACTAAAAGTTCTTCCTCCCGTCTAACCACTAAAACTTTGTACCCTTTAACACCATCTCCTCTTCCCTCCTCTCTCATGCCTGTTCTAGCTGAAGGTCACCACTGAACTTCTTCTGAATCGGATGGTCAGTATGTGAGAAAACACAGATGAGAAACTGTCTCTTACAATAACAGCAGATGAGCCAAAGTGTTGATACATGACATGGAGAGGTAGCAAAAAAGTGAGAAAAAGAAAACCAAGCAGCCTCACCAGGTAGCCATTGATGAGACTACTTACTCCTCCAAATGCATCCAAAGCAGACCCTCTAACAGGAACAATCAAGACTAATGGAGATCTCTGCAAACCCCAGGAAGGCATTTTTCTACATTCTAAGTAAGAATTATTGCATCAAACTATATTGAGACTCAGACAAGGTGCCAAGAATAAACAGCCCAAAGAGGAAATCCCAGTTTATATGACTCACTGTTTTGTGCAAAAATTAACGTAGGCTAGCCAACACTTCTCTTTGTATCACTTTTCCAGATCACCAGGTTATATAATTCTTCAAAGTAGCCAACAGAGACAGAACAAACAACCTAAACTGTTTAGATGGCCAGTTTCTTTACCAATAGCTTCATTCAACTTAATATTTCTCTGAAACTTACAAGAAATGTTTTTCAACCTTTGTAAGAGGCCAGTCCTACTCTGAGAAGTACAGACCTTCTTGCTTGTACTCTGAGGAGACCTTAGAATGTATCTAGATAGCATCTCTTCATATCAATCAACTTAAAATCAGCTCTAGCTGAGCACAATCAGAGTCTCAGAGAAAACAAATTTTGCAACGTCAAGAGAGCTTCTTCCTTAAAGGCTTTTACGTAGAATGGTTCATTGCACCAAAATACGTGATATCTTAGCAGGTCTTCAGCAATGCAGACAAATGTAAATAGTATAAATTTCTTCACTGAGTTCATTAAGTTCAACTTTTTCCTGAGAATTACAAAATAATTATGCTAAAATTTTCAGCAAATTCATGCCCACCTGAAAAATGATGATCTGATTGATCTTTTTAAAAAAGGGGTAGATAAGTTATAAAGTGAGTCCTGCCCAGACCCAGACCTTAGAATTTTTCATTTTTCATGAGAGTCACATTGATGTTTTATTTCCATATTCTCATAATAAAATGTAAATGAAAAAATCACCTTTTCTTTTTCTTATTGCAATCTAGGTGTAAGGATTTCAGAAATGTTGCTGAGGTAGTTGATGAATCTAAGGGGGATATAGTGTCACAGTTTATGGATAAGGATCACCAAATGGTCTAGTAACCATATATCTCTGGAATTTTCATCTTATTATTTGCCCAATAGTCTTCATAAATTTCAGTAGATGGTGAATGTTTTCTTTTTTCTTTTTCTTTTTTTTTTTTTTTTTTTTTTTTTAATACAGAGTCTTGCTCTGTCACCCAGGCTGGAGTGCATTGGCTCGATCTCAGCTCACTGCAACCTCTGCCTCCCAGGTTCAAGCAATTCTCCTGCCTCAGCCTCCTGAGTAGCTGGGACTACAGGCATGTGCCACCACGCCCAGCTAATTTTTGTATTTTTAGTAGAGACAGGGTTTCACCATGTTGGTCAAGATGGTCTTGATCTCTTGACCTCATGATCCACCCACCTTGGCCTCCCAAAGTGCAGGGATTACAGGTGTGAGTCACTTCGCCCAGCCTGAATGTTTTAATCGCATACTCTGATTATAGAACCCTGCACTGGTTGTGGCAAAAGTAAACATGTGAATGCACAGATTGGAAGAACAGAGGATTTATAGGAGAGGGTGAAGAGACTGGATAAGGAATGGTGAATGGCAGGAGAGCCTAACAGAATAGGATTCAGTGCCTGAAACACAAGCATTAATTCACAATCCCTGAAAACCATTAAGTAAAATGAATTCTCAAATATAAAAACAAGAGCCAAAGTGATGGGAAACTAAACATATATGTGTGTATTTTTGTACCTAGTAATCTACATTATCATGTGTTACTACGTGTATGCACACACGTGTGTGGGTATGTGTGTAGTAATTCCAGGTAGATTCATTCAATGCACATATCTGAAAGACATAATTTCTAAGGTGAAGTCAGAAAGTTAAGAGAGCAGGAAAGAAAGCAGAGGAGAAAATGAAAGATTGGCAGGGTCATGGTTGGAGTTTGCTTAGTCAATTATGAATCCCCCTGACCTAGATTTCTTTTCCTAGACTATTGATTTAGCTTTGATTCCAAATGCTCTCTTGGTTGTCACTTGCTTTAGAGACAGAACCAAACAAAATGTCCATTGATTTTTCTCATGGTTAGTCCCTTCCTGAGGCCCTTACAGCTAATCAGTTACTACCTCCTCCTCCTTATCTTATCAGGGCTCTCTAATTTCCTCCATTAAGCGATGTCTGACTGGGTAGTTGCTGAAATCTTTCAGTCTGGGTATATAAGGAGATTAAACTGAGTCACTGAGTTCCCTTGATCTCCTCTGCTTTTCCTTGTTGAAGGCGTGTCTCTGTTTACCGTGAAAGATAAGGGGGTGCCGACAAATCAAGAATAGAAACTTAGAAGATGCGAAGGATTTAGAGATTCCTGTTGTGTATACAGTAGGTGACAAGAAAATTCCACATGGGAAACTATAAAGGGTTCTTCAACTATAGCTCGTTATACTCAGCTTTGAAAAACCAGAGAGCTCTGATGATGTCTGAGGGTGTAACCAGATTCCAGCCCTTTAAAAGAGTAGTGATTACTTGAAGTGTTTCTGACAGCTAAATAAATATTTTCTAAATAAAAATATACATGCTTTAAATGGAATATCAGAACCATTTTTAGAAATGAGGATTGCTACTCTGGGATTCCCCAGCTGCCAGGTTATGTTTTCAGTAGAAGCTGCTATTTTACTGACTGTCACCAGCTGAAAGCTCCACTATGTCCAACTTAAGGGCATTTTAGCTGAACTCCACGAGGTCTAGAGCTTCCAGAAGCATTGCAAATTTGAACGAGCACTATAGATTAGAAAGGCACATTTTGAAAGCTTTGTGAAAATGTGGGCATGATCCCAGATTTCAAGTCTGAGTAATGAGCAATAACAGGGGGCAAATAGAGACAGAGGGAAGGGGCAGGCAATACAGTCCCAGACAAAGAGAGAAATCTTTATCATGTAGTAACCAATTATAATAATGGCAAGGACATGGAAAGGAAAGAAATCAATGTGGCAGCATTGAATTTTTTTCACAAGACTGAAAAGAAAAGGAGAATTTAAAAAAAGGTATGAGGAAGGAATTATAACCAAGGACAACTAGGAAAATTTACAAATATCTGCATACTTAATACTCAGAATGACCTGAGAGAGCATATGTATGTGTGTGTACATATTTGTGTATATTTCCAATGTATTCATGGGTATATTAAAATAATATGCACACTGAGTAAAACCTGCAGATAGCATAAAAGTTGCTGATATCCTTTCCCCATTTTACAGAAGAAATCACTTACAGTTTCTTGTGTATTTTTCCAGAAAATGTTTATACTTGTACAAGCACAATATATGTCAGTTATTCTCAAAAGGAGACCATTTTGCCTGCAGGAGACATTGAAGCCCATATCCAAGATAGAAAATAGAAATAGAATAACTATTTGCATAACTGATTTCCAGAATATCTGGAACAAGATGCTCTGTAATATACAAAGACCTGATCTACCTCAAGACAACTATTAGAAATTTTTGGAATCATGAAGAACAGGGGCCGTATATCAGATGTATCTTCACTTGTCAGAAGGAGGTTGGATGACTTCTGACAAATGCATAGTAGAATCAGAATGTCTCTCCTTTGAAAAATTTAGAAACAGGGAATCACAGAGTTTAGAGACAGAAAAAGTATGATCATCACTAGAAGTTAACATGAATCCTACAGAATAAATTGTCGAAAGAAATTTCATTTCATACTTTAGTAAAATAATAAGTGCAGATCAAGTGAAATGCATATAATTTTACTCAACAAAATATTTGATAATCTTTCATGTTAGAACTATAAATAAGAGGGATACTGATTTAAAATTTTTTACTGGATAATATTATTAGGTAAATTTATCCTTGAATTACTTAAATATCTAAAGATTGTCAACCAAAAATATCCAAGTAAAAGGGTCTTACATTTGATAATGCAAATCCTATCCTGTGGGATATTATTATCTTTTTCCCACATTAATAATAAACTTAACTTTCAGAGAAGTCACATTTATTAAAATTTAAATAAGTTAAATTGTGGGATAAATAGCTAGCTCATAATAAGAATTCATTCATGTATTAGCATTAAATATGTTCTTTGAATTTTATTTGCATTAATATGTTTAATAACCACAAAACCTTATTACTCTAACAACTGAAGAGAAAACGGGGAGACAGAGGGGTTAAGTAACTTGCCCAAGGTCACACAGCTAGGAAGTTTTGATCTGGATTATGAGCGCAGGTAGTCTGCCACCCCAGTCAGTGTCACTAGCCCTGATGTTTTATGGCCTCTAGCATATAATGAAATCATAAATAAAGAAGCCAAGGTTTAAAATTATTTCAAGAGCACATTAAGAAAAAAGCTTGTTGAACAAAGTCAGACTCAAAAAAAAATCAGTATTCCAAATATAGCCTGGATGTGAGCACCTCATAAGACTAATACGGCAATATTCAATGCGTGGCAGCAGCATTATCCACTATCTGGAGCTTTGCTCAGCTGAGCCCAAGAATGAGCAACACTAAAGAGTTAGTATTCAGGCAAGCAACCTCTCCCCACTAGTAAGTCTTGAAAATAACATTTTATCCTATATGCAGTTTCAGGTGGTTTCTGGGGACCTTAGTGACTACCTAACCACATCTTTGCTTAACCTTCACAATATGACTGGGTAGATTGCTAAGAATATGTGTACTCAACAAGATAGTACAGTTGAATTTCTGAAAATACTTAAGTAGGGACCAATTAACCACCTAAGTAATACGTACTGGAAGGGATCGATCTCTGCATGATGGAGACAAAAGCCCTCAGTGGTGTTTTCTATGGAAAGGAAAGTAAATTTGGAATAAGAAGGTGTGGGAATAGGTAAATATTGACAGATTGCTCCCTGCAAGAGTGACCTGCAGTCAAAAGTCATAGAGGTGACAAACAGGTGTCATGCAGGATATGCAGTGACAGGAGCAAGAATCTGACTGAGACACGGCAATCAGGGGTCTCTAAACCAGGATGGAAACTGCTCCCACATACCAGCTCTGATACATGGTGGCTGCTGGAGGGTAGTGTCCAAGAAAGCTTTTGAGGTTGCACCCAAGTCCTGTGACCAGGAGTGCTGCAATTATTAGGGATTGTTCACACATGTGTCTTCCTGCTATCGCTAACAGCATTGCTTGTATTTACCTTTGTGATATCCAGGATCATGGTTCTAGGAAGTAACTCTCTAGGCAAAAGCAAGAACCCCTGGTACTTTTTTGGGGGGAAATATATACATATATATATATACACACACATACATGCACACGACACACCCCCCCCCACCACACACACGTGTATATATAGTTCCAGGGAGAAAAGATGAGCAAGAATTAGGCAAGCTTTCAGGAAAATGCTTCACCCCAGGCAGGAAATAGGGGATGAGAAGTGGGAATAGGCATACTTTTAATTATATCAACTAAATGTATATGGTGGGTATCAGGAGGTGATTCCATCTGAAGGATCCCATTGGAATACACAGGCTCAACCTGGGCTCATGAACTACTCAATAAAGGAATTGAAGATATTTAGCTGAGGCCAGGAGTGGTGGCTCATACCTGTAATCCTAGCACTTTGTGAGGCTGAGATGGGAGGATCATTCAACTTCAGGAGTTGGAGACCAGCCTGGGAAACATAGGGAGATCTCATCTCTACCAAGTTTTTTTTAAAAAATTAGTTGGGTGTGGTGGCACACAACTGTCATCCCAGCTGCTCACGGGGTTGAAGTGGGAGGATTGCTTAAGCCTGGAAGGTTGAGGCTGCAGTGAACTCTGATTGTAGCACTGCACTCCAGCCTGGGTGACAGAGCAAGACCCTGTCTCAAAAGAGAAAAAAAGATATTTGGCTATCAAAGGCCCTGTCAAATGAATATAATGATAGTGTAATTTTCAGAATATATGAAACTACAGATTTCACACCTTTTTTAAAGTGTGTTTTTAGTTTTACTTTATCTTGAATATATTCTACTGTCAGATGCATAAGAAACTCCAAACATAAATTTAAATGTGAAAGGAAGAAAAATATTCCTGTCAAAAGGAAAGTTCACACAATTATTTGATAACTCTTAAAAAAATACAAACCTGTTAAGAATTTCACTATAGTGGTTTTAGAAAAGGTATCAATATCTTTCTTTTGGATCATTCATGTTCCTAGGCTGAAATATTTATTTAGGAGGACTTTTTTTTTCCATATTTTACCAATATCATTCTAAGAATCCAAATTTAGAAAGTTTAAAAAAGGCCTCTTTTGGCATTTTAATGGACTATATGTCCTCATCTGACAGGTGGCCATTAGGTCTGTCTTGCCTGGTTACTCATGAGACTAAACCTTGATACAAGGTTTACACCATTAAAACTGTTGTCACCAAGAGTTTTGTGTGTGTGTGTCATGGAGAATTATACTAGTATTTTACTACTGCAGTTCATTTGTGAATGAAAAATAATTGCAGTAATAATAGAAATAAGAGTCACCAAGAAGCATGTATAGTTTTGAATAATCCCATTGACAGTCTAGATTTGATGTCATGGTGTAATGAGTGGTTGTTATTTTTCCCCTGAGAAAATGAAAAATGTCTCTTCTGTTAGAAATGACTTTTTTGCAACTATTTACATAAAATCTAAAAGCATTCATGGATTTTTAATGAATCAAGAGACTTATAGCAATAAAATAGAAGGAAAGAGGGTGAGATAATTAAAAGGTAAAGGAGAGACTCTCCATTTTGGAGAATTTAAGACATCCAGTTAGTTTCTTTTGATAATTCAAGTCATGGCCCATTCTCAAAATGAGTTCTATTTCTTATTAGAGATTTCCATGACAAGTAGTGTTTAAGGACAGATACAGTAAAGCTCCACAAATTTCTAGGACTTTGTTTCTCACATCCGTACATACCAGAGGGTATTAGTTTATCATTGCCTCCAATGCTCAAATGCAAAGCTGTCCCCCTTTCCAGACCAAATGTATGGTGAGAAATGAGGGCTTAAAGCTCGGTGAAACCAAGTTACTTATGAAATGCTTTCTCATCTAACTACTGGGATATAACTTCAGGAATTAAAAAATATATATTACTTCCAAAGCATTAGAAAATAAGAAAAAAATGGAGGAACCATGACTCCACTAATAGGTTAACATGTTATGTATTCTGTGTGCCTTTGTAGCAAGTAACTCGGGAAGGTTTAAAACAGCAATTAGAATTAATGATAATTTTTTTAAAAGCTTGTAATTTTCAAGTATAGTTCACCCATCTTGTTCCAAAATACAATTAACTCCAGAAATTGAGGTTCAGTAGGTCTCTTTTTATCTTCAGATTTGCTTTGCACAATTTCTGTTACCCATGGTACAGTACAGTAAGATTTTGAGTGAGCAAAAGAAAGAGACCACATTCATATAACTTTTGTTACACCATATTGTCATAACTATCCTATTGCATTCTTAGTTATTGTTGTTAATTTCTTCCTGTGCCTAATTTATAAATTAAACTGTATGATAGATATATACAGAGTCTTGTATATAGGGTGAGGTACTATCTGCAGTTTCAGGAATCCACTGGGTGGGGGGATGGGTATTGGAACTTACTATCCCTTGCAAATAAGAGGGAACTATTTCATTTCTTGTCTCCCAGGCCTCCTTCAGAAGGCGCAGAAGTTTTAGAATTAATTCTTTTTATGACTAACCATTTTTAAGATTAAAAAATCGGTAAAAAACCCAAATTCTCTCTTTTCTCCAAAATTTCTTTTTATTTTTCCACTTAAAAATGGAGCTTATTAAAATCCAAGACTTTCTATATAGGGTCCTTTTTTTTCTTCTTCATCATTTGCTCAGAGATTAGTTTTAGTTTCATCTTTATTGAGCAGATTGAGTTTGGTTTTTCTGAAAGACCATTACTCTACTGGAGATTTGATTTGACAGACGGAATAGGCAAAAGAAAGTAGAAGAAATTTCTGTATTACTTCAGGTGAGAAATTGTATTTGCAAACTTTAGACCAGCTCTTAATAGCCACGGTTTTCAAGGATGCAAGCACTACTTGGATTTTGCATCAAGTCTGACTATACACTAAATTTCTACGAATTCCAAAGATCATGAATTGCCAACTGGAAAGTTACCCTAAGGCAGAGGTTAATAAAAGCTGAATTGCTATATTTGGAATTATTATTTCCAGCTATGATCATGTAGTTACTTGGGGTCCTTATTCCCTTTCCCTCATTATCACAATGACTTCCACTTAGGTTTTTATTCCATTATTCCACTAAAATCACTCTTAGTGAGATGATGAATGGACTCCAGGTGACCAAATCCAATGATCATTTCTAATTTCCTTATTTTACTAGATCTTTCAGTAGTTTTCAGGAACGACTTCCTGTTTGAAATACTTTCCTCACTTGGCTTCCATAATATTACGTTCTGTTTTAACCTTACCTTACAGACTACCCTCAGAGTCTTGGTCTAACTTCTTCCTCTTCTGAATGACCCCTAATTAGGGGAATGGCTCTCCCTTCTGTCCACACACATTCCAGGGGAGACAACCCATCCTATCCCTTAACTTTATATGGAGCATAAGTGCCAATGATTCCCAAAATAGCTCCAGTTCTCACTTCTACTCAGAATCTCAGGTGCCTTCTTGATATCTGTATTTTATTGTATATCAATCAAACTATTGGTATTTTTCCTTAAACTTTATCCTCTATTAATTATTTTATTCCCCACTAAAATGGAACACAATTCCCTCCCCTCTATTGCTGAAGCCTATAAATATATATATATATATATATATATATATATATTCCCTCCTCTCTATTGCTGAAGCCTATACGTATATATATCTGAACTGTCATGGAGAATTATACTAATATTTCCAACTATATGTATGTATATATACATAAAGTATTTCCAACTGAAAAAGAGGGGGGGAGAATTCATACTATTTATATTATTATACTATTGGTGTGGGAGGGGGGAGAGAGAGAGAGGAGGGAAGAGAGAGGGAGGGAGGAAGGGAGGGAAAGGGAAAAGGAGGGGAAGGAGGGAGGAGGGAGGGAGGGGAGGGAGGGAGGGAGGGGAGAAGCTGTGAAGAACCACATAGATTTACAAGTGGATAAATTATTTTATGTATGATAGTGTTTTTTTGTTTTGTTTTTTTAATGAAGCTATCTCAAACTTCTGCTCTTCTCTTTCAGTTTATGGTAGGCAAATATACGACTATTTTATTGTTGAATGTATTAATAATCCAAGGTTTCTCCCAGGAGAACAATGATTCAAATTGTTCAATCTCGTGAAAGTAGAGAATAGAATGACAGATACCAGAGGCTGGGAAGGGTGTATGGGTGGGAGGGGAGATGAAGAGAGGTTGGTTACTGGGTACAAACATACGGTTAGATAGGAGATACAAGTGCTCACGTTCCATAGCAGAGTAGGATGACTGTCGTTAGCAACAACATTTTGTATGTTATAAGGTAGCTAAAGACAGCACTTGAAATGTTCCCAACACACAGAAATGATAAATAGGCCTGGCACAGTGGCTTCTGCCTGCCATCCCAGCACTTTGGGAGGCCCAGCCAGGTGGATCGCTTGAGTTAGGAGTTGGAGACCAGCCTGGGCAACATGGTAAAATCCCATCTCTACAAAAATTGCAACAATTATCTGGGCATGGAGGCACACTCCTGTAGTTCCAGCTAGTCGGAGGCTGAGGTGGGAAGATAGCTTGAGGTAGGAAGTGGAGGTTGCAGTGAGCCAAGATCACACTGACAGTGTGAGACCCTGTCTCAAAAATAAAACACAGAAAAGATAAATACTTAAGGTGATGAATACCCCAAATACCCTGATTTAATCATAACACATGCTATGCATGTAACAAAATACTTATATGTACCCCCATACATGTGTAAAACATTACGTATTAATTTTTTTAAAAAGCGAAACTTTGTATGTTTCTGCTGTTTGGTCCACACCCTATTCATTCTTTTGGAGGAGAAACCCTTATTCACAACTCGCCTATCCCCTAGATCTTCTAGAGATCATCATATAAAGCCAGGGCCAAACTTACCAAACAGGCAGCCCAGATCTCTGTGACCTGGTGTGCACCCAGAAATACTTAAGGGCTGCCTACCCATAGGTTTCCTTCCATTGCTTGGTCGGTGGAGTCATCAAAAAATTTATTTTCTGCTGGCTTTTTAGGTTTCTAAGCCCCATATTCAAATTCTAAAACCTCTACATGAATGCCTCTGGGAGTCGGAATGGTTTAAGCCATTATCACAAACACCTAAAGGGAAGTAGTTGAAAAATGAGAGCAAGATTAAAACCTGATGGGGTGAGGAATGAAATGCCCGGGAAGGGGAAGGAGAGGCACTGAAAGAGGAGGGAAGGTGCCAAGACAAATCCCACCTCCCTGCCAAATGTCTCAATGGTACTAAGTGAAGTAAGCGATGCTTCTGCTTACACTAAGCATTTCTGAAACCGATACTTTCCATGGGACTACAAAAAAAAAAAGATACGATATTGCAGTTGATGTATTCATATATACATTCATTGAAACATAATCAGAACCTTCCCATCTCAATTTGGAAATTGGTTCAGTTTTCTGCAGTTGCTAACAGCATCCCAGACTTTATTTGAGCTTGTTTGTGCTGGTAAACTCCCTGGTGATAGAGCAGAGTTCTGTGATCATGTGGGAGGGTCAATTTTGAGAACTCTTCCCCTATTTTCTGATGCAACCAAGTGGAACAATGTCGTGTCCTAGTAAACATGGAAATGGAGCAAGCAAAAGCATTACTGTCTGCTTCTGAAAATGATAGACCTGATTGGAACTCGAGTTTGCATCCAGGAGCCTGCTTGCGGTCTTCATTTGAAATTAGGTCTGTTACATTATGTTTGCACACAGATGCAAGAAAACAGGAGCCAGCTATGCAAAACCCAGTATGTAGTCAGTTGTACAGATTTTGGAGAGGACAGATGCCAAAGCAGGCTGAAAACACATCTCATCTTTAGTTATTCCAACTGCCCTTTCTAGGCAGGGAAGGCTGAATTTGATCTCCTGCTATGCAAATGTTCTTCCTTTTCATGCTGATCTTCTGGCTGGATGGCAGAAAGGAAAGATCCATTTCTTGTTACTAAATCACTCTCCAATGTCTGACCTTGAGGACGCCTTTAATATCTCTGGACACCTATTTATTCACATATAAAATAAGAGAATTACTTTAGGTAATGGCTGAACTCTTATGAATATGTTACTCTAAGGAAATAAGGACTTCTGAGCTTTAGACTCGGGAAAAGCATACATATTTGCTTGGTTCCTGAATCACCAACAATAATTAAATCATAGGTATCAAAAATCATAATATAAGCTTAACCGCTAATAGAAAGCAAACAAACAGTAGTGGAAAGTCTCAGATAAATAATTTAGAGAAGGAATGATTTAGGAATGGAAAGAATATACAGGACATCAATATTTCCACTCTTGTTAAAATTTTTAAAAATGATCATTAACAAGTAATTTACAAAAACTAGACAGATTCCTGCAGGAGAAAACAATTTACTTCAACTGTGGAAATACTTTTGAAGCATTTATATTTTATTATTAAATGCCATTTAAGAATAAATGATTAAAAGATTATGATGGAGTTGATTAAATTAAATTTCAAAAATCCTGTTAGGTGAAAACATGCTTCTTGCCTGTACCTAATGCTTGCTAAGTGCAGTTTGGAAAAGTTTTGGGTGGAGATAGGAAGTAAGCTTTTGAATGTCAGAGTTAGGGATTGACACCCATGAACTTGATTTTCCCAGCCAAACATGTTACTCAGTCTAGACCTGTGCTTAAGGTAGACTTTTTGAACTAAAATTCTTTTAGAAGAACACTCTGAGGCTTAAGTCAATATATGATGACTAAATGCCTGGGCATTTTTAAGTATTTTATTAAACATGGGAGATTAAGTAAACCAGGCACCATAAATCTCCTCCCTGGCCTACATACAGTCTAATAATAGAATTAAGAATTTACTACATCTTAAGTCTTTCGACCGGAGGAAGATGAACTACTATGACCAGGTTACATCTTTCTTCAATCAGACACTTTTACTTACTGAAATAAAGTATAGTTTAAGGCTGCTCTAAGTAGACCTAAGTATTTTGCAAGTTAAAACTTTCTCCTGGGCTGGGTGTGATGGCTTGTTCCTATAATCCCAGTACTTTGCGAGGCCAAGGTGGGAGGATTCCTTGAGTCCAAGAGTTCAAAAGCAGCCTGGGGCAACATAAAGAGACCCCCATCTCTAAAAAATATTAATTAATAAATTAGCTGGGCATAGTGGTGCATACCTGTAGTCTCAACTACTCAAGAGGGTGAGGCAGGAGGATTGCTTGGGCCCAGGAGGTCGAGGCTGCAGTGAGCGGTGATTGCACTACTGCATGCCATCCTGGGTGCCAAAGCAAGAGCCTGTTTCAAAACACACACACACATATATCCCACCACCACCAGCACCACCAGCTCTCTCCTGGAATAAATATCTATAAGATAGAGAAGGAAACCTTGTTTTTATCAAGTGTTCTCTTATCATTGGTATTCTTTCAAAGCTAGCATGGTAAACGAGTTTTGGATTCTGTTGTGTACAAAGCTGGAGCCATTTCTTTCTTGGTGCTACACTAATTCATGAAGATGCTATTGGCCAATTTATTAATTTCCACCACTTCTTTTTGTTCTTATTTGGTAAAATGCTCTCAATAAAAGTTGAAAGCAGTGAGTATGATGAAAAACAATGGAAAACAAAATAATCATGGTTTTTAAAAAAGGCTCCTTAGATGGCAACATCATCACCATTCAGAAGATTTAAAACCCTGTAGCTGTAACTTGTAACTTAGCAGACAAAATTACCTAGGATGGGACTAATTCTCCCATAAAGGGTTCACTGTGGTCTCCTATTGGTACAGGTGTCTCATGCCTATCTAAAGCTGAGTGGGTGTGAGGGGAAAGGGGATGGTCCCGAATGTATAGACTCACCCCGCCAGGGTGGCCAATTGTCAAGTCGCACCTTGTAAGTTACCTTCTAATTTGTCAGTTACTCCAAACATAAGTCGCTGTGCCCACTTCGGCATGCGTAGCCCTCCTTCCCACTTCCTGCATTAAAAACTGTCATTATTCCAAGGAACAAAAAATAGGACTTGTGTTCTGTGCCCACTATCTGCCTAATATATTGCTGAAAACCTAGGTAAAAAATTACTGATAATTGCCAAATACCATCGACTTTGTTTTGACAAGTCAAGGGTGAAACGTAGAACCTCATTTCCATTAATGGAGTCAAAAACGACTCATAATTGAAGGAAAAATAGTTCGGGGGGAGAACTATCATCAGGAGAAATAAACAGAAATGATAATTACGCAGCCTTCAGGTTCAAATTAGTGATTTGCCCTCATTACAGATATTTATCAAGTTAAGATTTTAGTTGAAGTGGATAGCTACCTAACCAAACTTTCTTACACTTATCCTTCTATATTTTCATGAGGCGAGTAATGCCAAACCTCTCTGGTCTGAACTATTTCTTCTAACCCTCAAATATAGCCCTAGAGAGGCTGACTCTGGAGGCAACGTAAATAGCACTACAGTCTACCACAAAATAGAATGTTTCTGCTACCCGTCTGGTCTTTTCCTGACCAATCTGATTTGTTCAGTGGGTATTCCAACTGGGATCTAAAAGGTGGAGAAGAGTGGTGGGGAGATACGTTTTCCCTAATTCCAGAAAATAGATTTTTTTTCTGCTCCTGCGAAAAACAGCTGAAGAAACAGTGAACTATCCCAGACCAATGTAATTGCCTTATGTAAACTTATTTTTATTTTCCAACTGTCATGTGTTCGTTACAATATCTTGCTTTAGAAATTTCCTGGAGATCTGTTAAAGGACAGGACTGTACAGATTAAAATGAATAAATAAATAAAAGAAAGAAAAGGAAAGATGGGGGGGCAGTTAATGGCTGTGTTTCTTTATTTGCGATGTATTACAAAATCACTTCTCAGACTTGGTGCCAGGACAATGCTTGGGGCAAAGGGAAGGTTTGTTAGGACAAGACTCTTCTGAGTGCAGGTATTCTTTTGTATGGTAAGAGAAAGCTTCCTTTAGTTTTAATGACTTTGACAAGAGGTGGGAGAAAGGCACTCATCATTTCTCACAAAGGTTTCATTGACAAAAGTTTGTAATTTTTGTTCGAAAGCACTTCCTACCAAACAGCAAGACTTTGAAGTTTATTCTTTGTTCAGTCATGCTTGTTATGGTTTCTTTAAGAAGACAATGACCAAAAAACCCTACTACCTGTATGACCAGTTCTCTGTACATTTAAAAAAAGAAAGAAAATTAAAATACTTTTGCTTAAAGGACCACAAGTCAAATATCAAATTCTCCCTCAAAATTTTTTGTATTACACCTTTAATTGCCAAAACGTAAACATAAACATAGTTAAGTAGTTCATGTATTTCCCCACTGTATACTTAGTTTATTCCATTTTATGTGAGAGTGTGTATGTGTGAGTGTGTGTGTGTATGTGTGTACATGAGTGCTACTCAGCAAGGAAAATTAGGGCACAGTTCTGTAACTGCTTTCATTTCATTTTCTACATCTATGTATTTCTGTGTTCTTCCAAGTTCACACAATTTCAAGAGAAGGCTTAAAATTACTTTTGCTGTGATTTTCAAACATATATATTTTTCCATCAAAGTTGTTGCACATTGCAACAGCTTTCCAACTCAAATCTAAGTTAACCTTAATGAAGGCAGTAGTGTCATTTTGTGTCATTTTAAATTACTTATTTCTGGAAAAGTTTTTTGGTTTTTTTTTTCATTTTTTGTACAGGTTGCTGGAAAGTATTTACCACGTGTCTAGGTCTGGTCACTTTTGTAGATATTTTGCTTTCTTTTTGCTGTTAAGTCATGGTGGTTTAACAATTGCTTGCGTTGTTCCTCCCACCTGGCCCCAGCTGTCCAGTGGTTCTATAAAACCATGCTGAAAGCTTACAGTGTGGAATACAAATACCAGTCAAGGAATCAAAAGTGTCAGGAAAAGTATCCACAGAAGAGATACAAACAATGCACATATCCTCTTGTGGCTGAAGGTGGAAAGCTGTGCCTTTAGTAGAAACTTCATGAGCAATTTTACTTCAGACCCCAGACATTACAAAATCGCTACAGATTTCCGGTGGCTTGACATTCTGCTCTTTAGCCAAGTATACAAAATATACTTTGCTTCTTATTAACTCCTTTCCTCCCTTCCTCCCTCCTTCTTTTCCTTCTTTCCTCCCTCCCTTCCTCCTTGCTTTCCTTCCTTCCTTCCCTCCCTCCTTCCTTCTTTCCTTCCTTTCTTTACTTCCTTCTTTCCTCTGTTCCTTCCCTTCCTTCCCTTTTTCCTTCCCTCCCTCCCTCCTTCCTTTTTCTGTCTTTCCTTTCTTTCTTTTCTTGCTTTCATTCCCCCTCCCTTCCTTCCTTTTCCTTCCTTCCTTTCTTCCTTCCTTCCTTTTCTTTTTCTTTCTCTCTTTCTCTCTCTTTCTTTCTTTTCTTTGAGATAGAGTCTCACTGTCACCCAGGCTGGAGTGCAGTGGCACAATCTCAGCTCACTGCAATCTCTGCCTCCCAGGTTCAAGCAATTCTTGTGCCTCAACCTCCTGAGTATCTGGGATAACAGATGTGCATCAATACACTTGGCTATTTTTGCATTTTCGGTAAAGACGGTGGGGGGGCAGTGTCGGGGGGGCATTCACACCATGTTGGCCAGGCTGGTGTCGAACTCCTGGCCTCAAGTGGTCTGCCTGCATTGGCCTACCAAAGTGTTAGGATTACAGGCACGAGCCACCACACCCAGCCTAACTTTGCTTTCATGTTGAGCTTTATGCTATCCACTACCTCCTTTTATTATTATCCACCGGCAACTATTTTTTTGCATAGATTGAGGATGAAGCATTGCCAACAATTAAAACGTATGATATATCAACATAGTAAAGATAAATTATTTTCTAGCATTGCTTGCCTGATTATTTCAGAGCAAGGCAACAGAGCTGCATATGCTATTTCTTTGGAGTGGATGCTATCCAAAATTATTCCTTCGGATATAGTATTCTGTAACCATCATTATCCTGGGTGTTGCAGTATTCATATCCAAAATAATTTTTTGTTAAAATAATTGTTTTCCTTACCTCATGCTTTTCTTATTGCTTTTCTTTGCAGCTGTGTTTAAAATTTAAAATGCAAATTAAAAGGTAAGTTAGCTTTTTTTTACTATAAAGGTTGCAGTAAGAATACAAGATGAGTTCGAAACTGGACACATTTTAGTACATTTAAGATTTGAGTACATTTTAGTAACTTAAATAATACTCAATGTAGTTGAAACTTACCTACGAATTCAAATACTAAAATGGAATGTCTGCAGAATTGCTAGGAGCAATGGATGAATCAATGGTCAGAGTGAACTTTTATAGCGGTTCAAATATCTGGTTGCTCTAAATGCATGATATAAAATAATACCACCTTCAGTTAAGACAACTCTGGCCTTGTCTTTTCCAATGCCATTTTTCATATCCCAGTACTGTAAAAGCCAGCATGTGTGTGTGTTGGAGGAAGGGGGGGGAGTTGGCCGGAACTCTGAAGTCAGGATACCTAAGTTTAAAGCCCAGGTCCACCCTTTGCTAGTCATGTGGCATTTGACCAACTACCATCTAGAATCAGCACTTCAATACAAGTCCAATAAAAAAATCAGCTATATAGCCTCACTTAGAGCTTGCCCTAAAGGACAGTGGTGAAGGGAAAGCCCTCCTAATGGGCAGAATTTTGACTGGGGCACTTGGTCATTCACTTTGTGTGAATTTTAAAATGGCCTGAAATGTCCAGGTGTGGTGGCTCATGCCTGTAAATCTCAGAACTTTGGGAGGCCGAAGTAAGTGAATCAGCTGAGGTCAGGAGTTTGAGACCCAACATGGTGAAACCTCTGCCCCGCCCCTCCCCCACTGTCTCCACTGGAAAAAAAAAGCAAAGCAGCTTCTTGTAAGAGTCTTGTGAGGACTAAATAAGAAAATGTACACAAAACATACAACATGAACTATTATTACACTGTGACAGAGAAAACAGTGACTTCTTTCAGTCTTAAATCTCCTGTGATGGCTGTTCATTAAGAAATAGATCTTATTTCAATGACAGTCAAAATTGTCCTCTAGAAATTTAAATGTACTCTGCCTGCTGTTATGCTAATTGAAGTTCTCTGTAGATTCTTTCACTGCAGAACATCTAGACTCCAGATAAGACTCACTTTTGGAGACATTGATAGTTGCCCAAAAAATGTGGACTGGATCTAGAATAGGTGAGAGGAGTAACCCTGGAAGCAAAAGCTAAGCTTAATACTGCCATTAAAACACTGCCATTAGAACACATTGAACCAGCTACAGAGTTGTCAGAGGCATTTGAATCAGAGCAACTCCATCTTGAATAGGGGCTGCGAGAAATAAGGCTAAGACCTGCTGGGCGGCATTCCTAGTAAGTTAAGGCATTCTAAGCCACAGGATAAGACTGGAGGTCGGCACAAGATACAGGTCATAAAGACCTTGCAGATAAAACAGGTTGCAGTAAGAAGCTGGCCAAAACCCACCAAAACTAAGATGGCCACGAGAGTGACCTCTGGTCGTCCTCACTGCTACACTCCCACCAGCACCATGACAAATGCCACGGCAACATGAGGAAGTTACCCTATATAATCTAAACAGGGAAGACACAAATAATTCATCCTTTGTGTAGCGCATAATAAAGAAATAACCTTAAAAATGGGCAGCCAGCACCTCCAGAGGCAGTTGTGTCTATGGTGTAGCTATTCTTTATTCCTTTACTTTCTTAATGAACTGGCTTTCACTTTACTCTGTAGACTCACCTTGAATTATTTCTTGTACATAATCCAAGAACTCTCTTTTGGGTCTGAATTGGGACCCCCTTTCTGGTAACAGAGCAAAGAAAGTTGAAGCTGGAACTCTGATGAGCTGAGACTCTGCATTTCAGCAGAAACTTTTTAATACCAGCACAATCAACTAATCTCTGGAGGAAACATATCCAATTTAGCCATTTAGAAACCACACAGATGAAAATCTACTAATGATCTCAGAATCAGTATCACCAAGCTCATATAAAGGCAAATCCCTTTAAGTAAAATCAGCAGACACAAACAACAGAAGAGTTGGCTAAGCATGTCAATAAAAATATGGACTACACCCTCACTTAGAGGTGGCCCTAAAGAACGGTGGTGAAAGGAAAGCTCTCCTGATAAGCAGGATTTTGACTGGGGCACTTGGTCATTCACTTTCTGCGAGTTTTAAAATGGTCTGAAATGGCTGGGCATGGTGGCTCACACCTATAATCCCAGGACTTTAGGAGGCCGAGGCAAGTGGATCACCTGAAGTCAGGAGTTTGAGACCAGCCTGGCCAACATGGTGAAACTCCATCTCTACTAAAAATACAAAATTTAGCCAGGCATGGTGGTGCACACCTGTAATCCCAGCTACTTGGGAGGCTGAGGCAGGAGAATCGCTTGAACCTGGGAGGTGGAGTTTGCAGCCTGGGCAACAAGAGTGAAACTCCATCTCAAAAAAAAAAAAAAAAAAAAAAGGCCTGAAGTAAGAATAAACATAGTCTCTTGGGCAGTGGTAAATGGCTTGGTTGGTTGGATTGGAACCTGGAAAGTTTGGAAGATTGAAAACAAGAGTACTGGCAAGGAGGTATGTGGATGACCCAATGGTAATGAACACAAAGAGTGACAATCTATTCATTTTTACATTAATGTCGGATAAGACGCAAAGACCACTGTGGAAAAAATAACTGAGTTGACGGAGTGACATGGCCAGGAGATATCAGCTAGCCTCTGCCCTTGGATATCCCAGTACTTAGCAATGAGCTTGTGTACAGAGCATCTATGGTGTCTCAGATGGAGCCTATGCATACGCTCAACAGCAAGGATTTTTTCTTACCAAGCCTGCTACTGGTGGAGGGCTGACCTATGAGCAACAGAGACTAGGACTATGGCCCACCCTCCCTATTAGAGTCCAATTCCTGCCATATATCAGCCAGCCATTTGGTAACATCTTGGAATAAACAATATTTCATCTTGGTTTGGGTTGACTCATATTGTGGTTATGAATTTGCATTTTCTATATACAGTACCTCAGCCATTGCTTCCAGGTCTCATAGAGTATCTGATCTACCAGCGTGGACTCCTACATGATATCACATCAGACAGAGACCTGCTTTACAACAAATAACACCTGGCAGTGAGCACATGAGCATGGGATTCATTGCTCCTGCCATACACCATACCATCTAGAAGCTGCTAGTTTGAAAGAATAGCCTCTTGAAATTTTAGCGCAGGCACCAACTTGGAGATGACACTTTGTGAAGATGGGGAACTACCCTTTAGATCAAAGTGTACATCATACATCTTAAACCAATGGCTCATATGTGGTGCTGCTATGTTCCCAATAGGTGGCACATTCACACTCATTCATACACATTGTCCTCATTCATACTCATTCCCAGTGATGCATTTGGAGAATGTGTTGTTTTTCTGTCCCTGCAACTTCAGGCTCTATGATCTACAAGTCTGGGGTTCAGAGTAGGGGATGCTGCCAGCAGGGAACAAGAAGAATTCTGCTAAAATTAAAGCTAAAATTTTGGAATTTTCAAGACAGTAAGCCAGCAGGCACAGAAATTCACACTCATGAGGAAGTAAACCATTGCTGCACAATAGGGCCAGGGAAGAAAGTGTGTGCCCATGGGACATTTCTTGGTGTCCCCCATGTCCAGTTTTTAACTGTAAATAGAGAAGTACCTTTAAAAAAATAAAACAACACAGAATGGCTACTGAGAGGCCTCCAGGATGAGGAGCTAGCTTACCCTACCAGACAAGCCCCCAGATCATCCGAAATGCTAGAGAAGGGAAAAGAAGCCTAGAAAGAGTAGTGGAGGAAAGACACCATGAGTAGCAGTTACCATCTTGGGAACAAATGCGGCAGTAGACACCGTATTCTCACTAATACCATTTTTTCCCAGTGTGGTTGAGGCTGTAATGGGGTCTAGGGATCAGAGGAATTAGATGAATTTAAATAGTATCCCTTCCCTTACATGTACCAAATACTCCATAGTCAAGGTAACATTCATATTATATGAGCTAACTTTTTCAGCTGTCTCTAGCCTTTAAAGTCAACAGATCCTTTTAGTGATTAAAAAAAAAAAAAAAGGAGAGAGAGAGAGAGAGAGAGAGAGAGAGAGAGAAAGGAAAGAAGGAAGGAAGGAAAGAAGGAAGGAAGAAGGGAGGGAAGGAGAGGAGAGAGAGAAAGAAAAGAAAAGAGAAAATATAAGAAAAAGAAAGAAAGGAAAAGAAAAACAAACAGGAGGGAGAGAGGACAGAAGGAAGGAAGGTAGGGAGGGGAGGGAGGGAGGGAAAGGAAAGGAAATTAGGGAGGGATGAAGGGAAGAAAGGAATATTGGTTGACTTTTGCGTTTTCTTTCTTTTCAAATACAGAAATTGCCTTTTACAAGTTGCCCTTCCAAAATAGTCTTGATAATCTAAGGAACACTTAATCATTCTATTATGAAGACACACGCACATGTATGTTTACTGCGGCCCTGTTCACAATACCAAATACTTGGAATCAACCCAAATGCCGATCAATGATAGACAGAATAAAGAAAATATGGCACACATACACCATGGAATATTATGCAGCCATAAAAAAGGATGAATTCATGTCCTTTGCAGGGACATGGATAAAGCTGGAAACCATCACTCAGCAAACCGACACAAGAACAGAAAACCAAACACTACATGTTCTCACTCATAAGTGGGTGTTGAATAATAAAAGCATATGGACACAGGGAGGGAAGCATCACACACTGGAGCCTGTCAGGGGGTGGGGGGTCTAGGGGAGGGATAGCATTAGGAGAAATATCTAATGTAGATGACGGGTTGATGGATGCAGCAAACCACCATGGCACGTGTATACCTATGTAACAAACCTGCACATTCTGCACACGTACCCCAGAACTTAAAGTATATATAAAAAAAGAAATGCTTATGCATTACAGAAACCAATCAGCCAGCACCCTGGACTTATCCAGCCAGCCCCCTGAAGTCAGGCAACTAGTCTACACTTTTTAAGTTGTTTCTTAGTATTTCAAGCATAGATGGATGGTCAATCATGCGAATGCCATTCTTTCTATACAATTGTGTCTCTTAAGACTCCTCATGCTCACAGTGAAAGAAAACTTATCTCAAACTGATTTACATAATAAAGGGGATTTACTGACTTCCATAACAGAAAGGATAGGGAGGGCTTCAGAAATAATGAACTGATAAGTGTCCTTAAGTACATACTTTTTTCTATTGCTTTACTCTACCTTCAAGGCATTGGCTTCATCCTAAGTCTGACTTCCCTCCATTTCTACTTCCAGACCCCATGGTCATGAAAATCTTCTAATGTAAATAAGGCCATGTGTTTCCTCATTCTTGTTAAACAGGAAAAATAATGTGTCTGACCCAGCATTCGAAAGAACAGTACCAAGACTCACCTTGACTGGCTGGCTTAAGTTACATACCCAACCTTGAACCAATGGCCATGGCCAAGTGATATATCCTGATTGGTTTAACCAACCAGGACCCATCACTTAAGCTAAGGTAGGTTTATGTTTACCCAAAAGGTGCTGGTTGTGTTGAGAAGGTGAATCTCAGACTTCTTAGGAAGTGAAAATGTTTGGATAAGAACCAACAGTACTCACTAGAAGCAGTTATTCTTCAAGCATGGGTGAGGTCTTCCTCATAATTCCTCATGGAGTTGAAGACCTGAGAAATAACAGAACACAGAAAATTTGTAAACATAGTGTTAGCATTTGAATATGTCCCCCAAAGTTTATATGTTGAAAAAATCCATCCTAATGCAATGGCGTAGAGAGGTGGGAGCTTTAAGAGGTAATTAGGACTAGCTGGGCATGGTGGCTCACGCCTGTCATCCCAGCACTTTGAGAAGCAGAGGCAGGTGGATCACATGAGGTTGGGATTTCGAGACCAGCCTGACCAGCATGGAGAAACCCCATCTCAGCTAAAAATACAAAAATTAGCCAGACATAGTGGTACAAGCCTGTAACCCCAGCTACTTGGGAGGCCGATGCAGGAGAATTGCTTGAATCTGGGAGATGGAAGTTGCAGTGAGCAAAGGTAATGCCATTGCACTCCCACCTTGGCAACAATAGCGAAACTCCATCTCAGGAAAAAAAAAAAAAAAAAAGAGGTAATTAGGACTCTGCCCTCATGAGTGGATTAATGCCTTTATTACAGGAGTGGGTTAGTTATCACAGGAGTAGGTTCCTGATAAAAAGATGAGTTGGGGTGGGTCGGTCGGTCTCTCTCTCTCCTCTCTCACACACTCTCTCTCCCACACACACACACACACATGCACGTGCGCACGCACACAAACGCACACACACACGTGCATGTGCTTTCTTGCCCTTCCACCTTCTGCCATAAAATGACACAGCACGAAGGTGTCTCCAGCCTTGGACTTCTTCAAGAACTATAAGATATACATTTCTATTCTTTATAAATTACCATTTTTTTGGTATTCTGTTACAGCAGCATAAAACACAAATACAAATAATTGGCACCTAAAATTAGGGCTCTTGCTATAACAAATACCTAGAAATGTGGAAGTAGCTTTGGAACTAGCTAATGGGTAGAAGCTGTAAGAATCTGAAAAACTCTGTATTACTATGAATGGAGTATTAAGGAAAATTCTGATGAGGGCTCAGAAGGAAAGAGATACAGAGAGAGAGCCCAGATCATCTTGGAGATTACTTAAGTGTTCATGATCAAATATTGGTAGAAACATAGATGGTAAACACCATTCTGATGAGGCCTCAGATGGAAATGAGGAAGAAGATATTGGAAAAGAGTGTAAAGGCCATTTCTGTTACATACCTGAAAATAACTTGGTGGAATTGTGTTCAAGTCCTAGGACTTTGTGGCAGGCAGAACTTAAGAGCAATGAACCAGGATAGATGGCGTAAGAAATATCTAAGCAGCAAAGCATTCAAGGTACAACATGGATTCTTTTGGGCACTTACAGTAAAAATATATAAAATAGAAATGATTTAGAGATAGAATTTATAATTAAAAGGCATACAAAATAGAAATATTTGGAAAACTCTCAGCTTGGCCATGAAAAAACTAAAAAAGTGTGCTCAGGAAAGAATATTAAGAGTGTTGCCAAGTGACACTTTACTAAAGGGATTAATATGAATAGAATAAAGCCAGAGTCTATTCATGAAGACTTATGAGAAAATAAACGTAAAGGAATTTCAGAGGTCTTCAAGGCAACCGAAGACCCTGATGGCAAGGTTGTCAGAGAAGTGCTCACTAGACCTCAGCATTCACTGTCCAGGGCTTCTTTGTGGCTCTGCTCCCCACATTCCAGCACAGTGCTCCTCAGCTGCCCCAGCTATTGCTCAAACAGGGCCAGATGTGGTTCCTGCCACAGCTCTGGAGGATGAAAGTGATAAGCCTTGGTGACATCCATGTCATTGGCATCCACGTGGTGCTAACCTTGCAGATGTTTGGAGTGCACAAGCTGTGGGGCCATGGCAACCTCAGACTAATCTTCAAAATATGTATGGGGCAGCCCAGCGACTCAGGCAGAGACTTGTTGCAGGAGCAGGGCCATCACAAACGACCTCCACTAGGACAAAGCCTGGAGGATCATAGGAACGGAACAGCTCCTGAGACTCCAGAAGTAGGACCAACAGTGTGCAACTCCAGCCTGGGAAGGCTGCAAGTATGAGACTCCAACCTTTGAGAGCTGTTCAATGGACTGAACCCATCAAAGCCATAGGGGAGGAGCTGCTTGAGACCTTGGGGGTACATCTGCCACCCCAGTGTGTCCAGCACCGAGGGAACAGAGTCGAAGGAGATGAATCTCCAGCCTTAAGACTTAACATTGTTTTCTCTGTTGAATTTTGGACTTACTTGGGACCAGTCATCCCTTACTTCTTGTGTATTTCTCCTTTTAAGAACAGAAATGTCATGGTTGCTCTGCGTGGAATCCCTAAAGTGGCCTGGCTTTGACACTGGAGTCATACCCCAGCCCTAGGCTGGCGTTCTTTCCATTATAGAGGAGACAGATTCAGAGGGGCTACAGACCAAGGTTGTTGAAAACCAGACATATGATGAGCGTCCAGAGGTTAACGACTCCGAAGAGGTTGCAGGTATTTATAATGCAACCCCAAGATGCCAAGGACTTCCTCGTTCTGCCCGTCTTCCTAACAAGGCTATGATTGATAACAGCAGTGATGAGTATGAAGAGAAAAATAACAAGGTCCTAAGGAAGGGCATGCCACAGGCTCCATGCCGCAGAGGCAAAGACATGGACCCTGTTCCCACCTGCCCCTGCAAGTTCCAAGTGCCACCAGACCCCTTCTCATGGACTTGAGAGGGCAGGATGGTACAGAGAGAGCCAGAAGCACAGAAAGGAGAAGAAAACCTCATAGTTGACACCTCAATAGGGCTTTAGTGAAAATGACGATAATGAGGAGGAGGAGGAGGATTATTCATCTGAAACTGATTCTGATTCTGATGATGATCATGAAGAGCATGGAGCCCCTCTGGAAGTGGCTCCATAACCCTGCAGATTATGAGCATTTGCCAGTTTCTGCTGAGATCAAGGAACTCTTCTAGTACATCAGTAGGTACACACCTCAGTTGATTGACTTGGACCACAAACTGAAGCCTTTCATTCCTGACTTTATCCCAGCTGTTGGGGATATTGAGGCAGTCTTAAAGGTCCCATGTCCTGATGGAAAGCCTGACAGCCTTGGCCTGTTGGTATTGGATAAACCTTCTACAAAGCAGTCAGACCCTACAGTGCTCTCACTCTGGTTAACAGAGAATTCTAAGGAGCACAACATCACACAACATGTGAAAGTAAAGGGCCTGGAAGATGCAGAAAAGAATCCCCAAAGCCACTGACACGTGGATTGAGAGCATCTCTGAGTTATACCATTCTAAGCCCCCTGCGACTGTGCACTATACCAGGCCCATGCCCGACATTGACATGCTGATGCAGGAATGGTCCCCCGGAGTTTGAAGAGCTTCTGGGCAAGAGATGGAATTTCACCATGTTGCCTAGGCTGGTCTCAAACTCCTGGGCTCAGGCAATCTGCCCACCTCAACCTCCCACAGTGCTGGTATTACAGCTAAGCCTGCCCACAGCAGCAGAGACCGATTGCAGCCTGGCAGATTACACTGACATGATCTGTGCCATTCTAGACATCCCCTGTCTACAAGAGTCGGATCCAGTCCCTCCATCTGCTTTTTTCCCTGTACTCAGAATTCAAGAACTCACAGCATTTTAAAGCTCTCACTGAAGGCAAGAAAGCATTCACTCCTTCATCCAACTCCACCTCCCAAGCTGGAGATGTGGGAGACATTAACCTTCAGCTGAGACACCTCCCAAGCTGCTGTTTCAAGGCTGAGCTGGCCCCTCCGCCCCAGCTGAGATGGACAGATCGTTGTCAGTCACCTCATGTCCTTGCCTATGCCACAGCTTGGCTAAAGGGCAGTGCGTGTCCTGCTGCCCTCTGTGCCAGAGGGCACCGCACACATTTGTTTAATGAACCTGCCTGCCTCAGACTGCTGTCCCCCATGGAGTTAATGCAGTTACACTACTGTGGGGATTTGAGTTAAAAGAATCAGAATTTCTGAGATCCCATGGAGCTCAGGTTGGGGAGAAAAGCTTAAAAGATGTTCTTTTTGGGAGAGGGATAGAATTGTTTTCTTTCATGCTTAAAAGTTGGTGGGTAAAGATTTTATAAATCAAATGCTGCTATTATATTGTCAGATTATTCTGCTCTTTAATATGAAAGAGAAGAGGTTGACTGAGCATAAAACAGAGACAAGGAACTTTGCTTAGTAATGGGCATTAAATGAAGAGTAGTTTAAGCAAACAAGTTTTGTGAAATAAAATGAAACCCAATCCTCCAAAAAAAAAAAAAAAAATAGAAATGTCTATCTTATACCTCTCTCATCATTGTATTTTGAAAGCATGTAACTTGTTAATCTTACAGGCTCACAGCTGGGGGAGGAATTTATCTCAGGATGAATTGTGCCTTGAATCTCCTCCACATCTGATTTAGATGAGATTCTGGACTTTGGACTTTTTGAGTTGGTACTAAAACAAGTTAACATTTTGGAGCTATTAGGATGGAATTAATGTATTTTGCATGAAGAAAAACATACATTTTGGAGGCCAGGGGAAGAACACTATAGTCTGAATGAATTCCACAAAGTTCATATGTTGGAAACTTAATCCCCAATGCAACAGTATTGGGAGATGGGACCTTTAAGGATGATTGGGTCAGGAAGGCTCTTTCCTCATGAATGGACTATGCCTTTATTGCGGGAGTAGGTTAGTTATCACAGGAGTGAATTCCTGATCATAGAATGAGTTCAACACCCTCCCTTGCTCTCTCTCACATACTTATGCTGTTTCATTTCCATCATGGGAAGACACAGAAAGAAGGTCCTTGCTAGATGCAGACACTCGGACTTTGAACTTCACAGCCTCCAGAACTGTAAGAAATAAGTCTCTGTCTTTTATAAATTACCCAGTCTATGGTATTCTGTTTTCGCAGCACAAATCAAAGACATAAGGTAAGCCTTTAAAAGAATGGATTCTAGATGTGACTATTGTTGAACTCCACAGGCCAATCTCTACTATATAGAAAATGCTTTGTGCCAGTTCCTTCTAAATATTACTAAGCATACACATCCTTAGACATTTTGTGAAAATGCTAATTCTTGGAATAAAGCCTGAAATTCCACCATTCTAACAAGTTCTTAAATGTTTTTGATGATGTTGATCAAAGGGGGCCACCCTTGGACAGCTTCTCTCCTAATCTCCTAGTCACCACCAAAATGCTCACCTCAGAGAAAAGGTATCCTTGAGCCTGTCTATTCTCATAGGCAACTAACTTCCATTTCCTTAATCCTACTGAAAAAAAAAAATTCTTAAAATGAAACACTTGGTAGAGTTTTGTGTTCACCTCCAAGGAAGACAAACTTTTATATAATTACGAGAAAAGCTGAACTCCATATTGCTTTCGGTCTCTCCCTTCTGAATAAAAATATTTCCTTACCATGGGATATTCAAAAAAGTCTTTAAAGTGTCTTTTCAAAAAACAAAGATGCATATTTCCTCAATGATAAATTTCAACTTCCTCAGCCAGGAGAAAAACCAAAAATGCTACCAACAATAAAAACCACGAAAACTAAAACTTTAAAATGGCATTTTTCACATGCATTCAATAATTTTTAATTACAAGATCTCGTCTCAATAAGAATATATGTAGTGTGCATGTATGTGTAATACACACACATGTATGTAACTGTATATGTAAATTTGCACATTTACACACACATACTTACTAGAACAAATAATGTCAATAACTTATGACATGCTTACTCTTCCTCCCCTTTTCTATTTTTTTCTTTGAGGCATTTAGTGGCTGGTCAGGGAATCTAAACACCATTTATAGTAACATTTCTATTTTAGTATGCCTTTCAGTTCTAAGCAACTAATTTACTAACTTTTCAAACACAATTTGTCTGCATAGAGAAGACCAGCACACAGGAAGAAAACAATTATAGAGGCAGCATTGCAGCTCTCAGGAAAACACAGGACAACCGAGGCATGGTAAGTGAAATATATAACTAGCTTTCTCATAAAAAGTGAGTTTGTAACAAATATGAGAACAGATTTCAGTGATATTTGCTCATGATTATTCTATTTATACTGCTTATTTCATGCAGAGTTTTTAATATTTGTTTCTCTTGCACTGTATTAGTCAATTCTTGCATTTCTATAAAGAAATACCTGGGCCGGGTATGGTGGCTCATGCCTGGAATCCCAGCCCTTTGGGAGGCTGAGGAAGGCGAATCATGAGGTCAAGAGATTGAGACCATCCTGGCTAACACGGTGAAACCCCATCTCTACTAAAAATACAAAAATTAGCCAGGCAGCGTGGTGGCGCATGCCTGTAGTCCCAGCTGTTTGGGAGGCTGAGGCAGGAGAATCACCTGAACCCAGGAGGCAGAGGTTGCAGTGAGCTGAGATCACACCACTGCATTCAAGCCTGGCAACAGAGTGAGAGTTTGTCTCAAAAAAGAACAAAAAGAAATACCTGAAACTGGGTAATGTATGAAGAAAAGAGTTTTAATTGGCTCATGGTTCCACAGGATGTACAGGAAACATGATGCTGGCATCTGCTGAGCTTCCGCGGAGGCCTCAGGAAACTTACAATCATGGTGGAAGGTAAAGAGGGAGCAGACAGTCAGATGGCCAGAACGAGAGCAAGTGAGAGAGCAATGGGGGAGGTGATACACACTTTTAAACAACCGGATCACAAGAAAACTCACTAACTATTGCAAGGACAATACAAAAAGTGATGACACTAAACCATTCATGAAAAATCCACCCCCATGATCCTATCACCTCCTGCCAAGCCCCACCTCTGAGGTTGGGGATTACAATTTGACATGAAATTTGGATGGGAACACATATACAAACTATATTATGCACTCCAAACTATATCATGCACTCCAGATAATATTTTCTTAGCAACAGAAAAAAAAAAAGCCTTAAGCAAAAATCTGAGACACAGTGTGTTTTAAAGGGAAGGCATTACATGGAATCTGGAGGCTACGGAAGTGCCTTTTCAGATGTGGATGGCACTGCTTTATTCATAAGGCTGTCGTAGTGGTTCTACCTTTGTCTGTAATTAAAGGGCCAGGAGCTGGATTTTATATATAACTCAAGGCAACTGTAAAACGTAAGTATACTGCCCCTCTGTTTAAAAAACTGGAATAATTTGTCCCATAATCACATTGGTCTCTGTGAGCTCTTGAAGTTTTATTAAGGTGTAACCCATGAGTCACACTAATATTTGGTTTTGAAGTTTGATTCTCATAGTACATTTTAAAAATATGAATCCTAACTTTGTGTAACTTTAAAGAATGAACAAGTTGGAAGACACATCGCTGTGGAACTCCGAAGGTCTTGGCATATCCCTCTAATCGGAGCATGACCTATGCAGCCCTGGTCATGTGTTAGGTAAAGAGGCAAAAAGCAGCAAAATGTGGTGGCTAAGAACATACACTATGGGCTGTCTGGGTATAAATCTTGGCTTTGTCATCTACTAACGAGTTACAGGATCTTGCAAAACATTGTTAAAATATTTGGACTTCAGTTTCCTCCTCGGGGGAAACAAAGAAAACGAGGCACAGTTTTTAGGGATGTTAGTAAAGAAAATGTGCAAATAAATGCAACACCCTTAGAAAAGAAACTGGTACAGAGTAAGCACTCAATAAATGTCAGAAATTGTTATCGCCATCGTTCAGTGGTTCTCAAATGGGAGTAATTTTGCCCCTCAGGGGACACGTGGCAAGGTTAGTAGACATATTTGATTGTTCGGACTTGGGGCAGGAAATGCTACTGGTATCTGGTGGGCGGAGACCAGTGATACTACTAAACATCCAATTCACTGCCATCACCATAACCACCACCACCAGCAACAACAAAAGATTATCCAGCACAAATGTCAATAGTGCTGTGGTGCACAAACCCTGCTACAGAATAAAATGCTTCTTGTATGTCAAATGCACATCTCAGAAATAAATTACAATAAATGGGCAAAAACTGAGACACTCTCTTAAAGTTTTGTACCATGTTCTCTATACAGTAGGAAGCATATATGGCCTCTTTAAAGTATAGCAAGTACTGTATGCAAAAAAGTGCATTTATAATAAGTGTACAACTAGAGATTTTCACAAACACACTCATATAACATCCAGATAAAAAGGTAGAATTTTAATGAGACCGTAGTTGTAGTTCTCCCGAAAAGTAGCCACTTTTCCTGACCTGAAGCATCATAGATGATTTTTGTGTTTGTGTTTATACTTTATAAGCATTAAGTATTTTTGTGACTGGTCCTACTGATATTTTTGCAAGAAGTTATAGTTTGTTCATTCTCATTGCTGGGTAGTATTCCGTCACCAAAACACACCAGAAATTATCCACCCATTCTTTAAAACATTATGGCAGCTTTCAGCTTGGGAGTATTTTGAATGGTGCAGTTTGTGCATTCTAATACACAACTTTGGGTGAACAAATATATGAGTTTCTATTGGATATATACAGCATAACCTTTGGAAAGTAATGGGAAATCCAGCCATGATTTCCCATTACAGTTCAAATAAAACCCAAGATCCTTTAAGAGGTCATACTTCCTAGTTTGCTTGAGATAGTGCCAATCTGTGTTTTTGTATCTTGACATCTGCCATCACGCTCGGAAGTGTCCCACTTTAGAAAACAAATGATGTGTATTGTCTAGTATATACCATCTTGCCTAATCTGCTTCATTTATTTCCTGAATCTTTTCAGGCAGATCTGCCTTTTCTTACTCCACCCCAGTCATACTCTTCTCTTTCGAGTTTCCAAAATTTGCCATATATGTTTTCATGACTCAATATTTGTCTCATGTATCCATTCTTTACTCTGGGCATAATTGGTACCTTCACATCTTTCTGTTCTGAGTTTAAAGGTCAACTTCTTGGAGGGGACCTGCCTAATCAGGCTATGAACATTCTTCCCTCACTCTCACACTTACTGTGCCTACACCCTCTTTCCTTCATAGTATTTAGTACATGATGCATTTACTTTTATACTTTCATTTTCTGTTTTTTGAAATGAAGTCTCGCTCTATCACCCAGGCTGGAGTGCAGTGGTGGAATCTCAGCTCACTGTAACCTCTGCGTCCCAGGTTCAAGCAGTTCTCCACCTCAGCCTCCCGAGTAGCTGGGATTACAGGCACCCACCACCATGCCCAGCTAATTTTTTGTGTTTTTAGTAGAGATGGGGTTTCACCATCTTGGCCAGGCTGGTGTTAAATGCCTGACCTCGTGATCAACACGCCTCGGCCTCCTGAAGTGCTGGGATTACAGTCATGAGCCACGTGCCTGGCCCACATTTATTTTTTTATTTATGTATTTAAGTGTTAATTATCCTTCTCCAGCTCCAACTAGACAGTCAATTCCATTAGGATAAAAATTATGTGTTTATCCCTTTTGAATAGCCAGTACATATCTGTTAAATTTATAGATAAATGCAAAAACAGACAACCAAGTAGGAAGTCAGAATCTTGCTTCTAAATCATCATGTTTGGTCTTCTACTGCAATTTCTTCACAAACAACTGCACAGACAGTACACAAGCAAAATAAGATGCTTCTAGGCAAAAAAAAAAATTAAAAAAAGAATGCATAAGAAAAGAAAAAAATAGTACTTTAAAAATAAATTATGTAACCCAGCTAAAACTGGGACATCCAAGTCCAGTCTTAGATTCTCACATTCATTCAATACCCACACTGTTAAAAATTAAATTGACTGAGTTTATTGAGGTCTCTAGAAGACATACGAACTACAAATTATGTTCTATGACAAATGGAAGTGAGGCTAAATAACAGTAGATAACATTTGCTGGGCACTTAGATAACCAGCATTTTAATGTATCCCCCTCCCTTAAGAGCCTCCAGATCACCTCCTGCTTTCCACTAAAATCTCATTTTCCTCTGCTTTTTTTCTCTGCTTTAATGAGACCTCACTGTTTCTTTCTCACCTTCATAACCTAATGATATAGTCTATTCAATTTTTCTAATATTAATATATGATTCTCTCATGTTTAAATTTTTTCTTAACCTATAATCTTGATGAAAAACGTCAAGTGACAGAAGATTCTAGCAGCTCAATAAGGCTGTGTTGGAATGGAAAAAGAAGGAAAAGATGTTTTTGTTTATTTGGTTACTATTTTTAAGTAAGAACTACAACAGGAGCTATTCTTTCATCTTTTCTATTACATATTTCTTGTTAACTCACACCCTCTGTTTGCAAGGGGGGGGCCATACTAACAAGAAGAGAGAAAACTCTTGTATAAATGAGAAGATGTAGAAGGAAGGATTGATGAGGGTGTAATAGGGCCATATTTAATTTTTTTGTTCAAGCATTTGGAGTCCTTCATAGATGATGAATGAGATTTGAGAAACAAAAAACATATCAAAATCCAAAAAAATGATAATATTTTATTCAAGGAAAATGGAAAGAATAAGAATGCTCACCTTGGTATTCACAGTTTTTGGGAAAGCAGCAATGGTGAATCTCACAACAGAGTGACAGAAATGAGGAAAAGTCCTCTTTCAATGTGGAAATCGTGCTATAGAAAAGAGCAAGCAGGGATAGATAGAGGGATGAATCCCGTTTAGGACTCACTTCTTCCAAATACTCAGATCTTCTTTCCTTTAGGGAAAGGTTACCTATGAGAAGGATGGTAACACTACTTTCTTCTTCCTAATTCAATTACAACTTTTCAGATTTTTTTTCTCCAGGTCTTTTCTTCTATCACTTTTATAAACACTATCTTCATTTTTCTTTGGTGTATTTATATTAGCTTACATTTATTTTTAAAAAGTGCCTTCTCTGAGATTTTTTTTTTTTTTTTTTTTTTTTTTTGAGACAGAGTCACCCTCTGTCACCCAGGCTGGAGTGCAGTGGCATAATCATGTCTCACGGCAACCTCCACCTCCTGGGTTCAAGTGATTCTCCTGCCTCAGCCTCCTGAGTAGCTGGGATTACAGGCATGCACCACCACACCCGGCTAATTTTGCATTTTTAGAGATGGGATTTCACCATGTTGGCCAGGATGGTCTCAAACTCCTGACCTCATGATCTGCCTGCCTCGGCCTCCCAAAGTGCTGGAGTTACAGGCGTGAGCCACTGTGCACAACCTCTGAGACCCTTATGATGGTATAGTGAACACAGTCAAGTCAGGTGGGGATTTCTGCTCATGGGTGGTGACTTCAGGGTCCTATCTGCCTCTCAACATTTGAGTCATTGTCAGGTTGCTGGAAAGTCACTCTTAGAAATGAGCACACAGGCAGGGTGTGGTAGCTCACACCTGTAATCCCAGCACTTTGTGAGGCTGAGGCAGGCAGATCACCTGAGGCTGGGAGTTTGAGACCAGCATGACCAACATGAATAAACCCCGTCTCTACTAAAAATACAAAAATTAGCCGGGCATGGTGGTGCATGCCTGTAATCCCAGCTACTTGGGAAGCTGAGGCAGGAGAATCGCTTGAACCTGGGAGGCGGAGGTTGCGGTGAGCTGAGATTGTGCCACTGCACTCCAGCCTGGGCAACAAGAGTGAAACTCCATCTCAAAAAACAAAACAAAACAAAACACAAAAAGAAATGTGCACATATAACCCTAGTAGGAAGACAAGATGGAAGGCCAACTCTTGGAATTCTGACCATATCTTAGTTTTAAAAACTACTTCTTGACCCATCAAAACTTAGAATCTATTCCTAAGGACAGATGTTACATGATTACTGTTATTTTAAAGAGGAGAGGAAGATGCAACAAAACTTTTATTGGATATCTGCAATAGTATCAATATTAAATAAACCCATTACGTACCTTGCCTCATTCCATCCTTACAACTTTTTGAAGAAAAACACATGGGATTAGAGGCAGTAAAACAGATTCCTAAGATTGTGGAGGCTGGTGCCAGACAGTAGCATACAAATCACACCCTGCCACTTACTATCTGCAGAACATCAGGCCTTTCACAGAACGTCGCTGTACCTCAGTTTTGACATCTGTAAAGTGGGGATAATGTATTTGGTACCTACCTCATCAAGCTCTTGTGGGAATAGTAATAAAAGTTAATTAGAAATAACAGGCTTAGAAGAGTGTCTTATGAATGCTGTGTGGAATAGATGTTGCTTGGTGTATTATTCCATTTTTGTGCTGCTGATAAACACATTCCTGAGATGGGGTAATTTATGAAGTAAAAGAGGTTTAATGGACTCAGTTCCATGTGGCTGGGGAGGCCTCACAATCACGGCGGAGGGTGAAAGGCACTTCTTACATGGTGGTAGCAAAAGAGAATGAGAACCAAGCAAAAGGGGTTTCCCCTTATAAAACCATCAGGTCTCTTAAGACTTATTGCCACAAGAACAGAATGGGAGAAACCACCCCCATGATTCAATTATCTCCCACTGGGTCCCTCCCACAACATGTGGGAATTATGGGAGCTGCAATTCAAGATGAGATTTGAGTGGGGACACAGCCAAACCGTATCACCTGGTGTGATTACTGCCATCTAATTCGCCAAGGTCACTCAGTTACTAAAAGGCAAAGGAGACACTCTACCTTGGCACTCACTGATTTCTAACACCTTGCTATTGTCTACAAGTAAGGTCCACATTCTGGAAGGGCGTACCTATGTTATCTACTGTAGGTTCCAGAGAAAAGTAAGATTGTTTTGAGTCACCTAAAAGTATTCATTGACTGAGATTGAACATGGACTTAAAAGAAAGTAACTCAGAAAGGTAGAGGGAGTAAGCATCCAATTGAAAACCAAAACCTGTTGTTTCTTCCCCCCCCAAAAAGAAAATGCCAAATAAGATACTCCTTGCCAACTTGTCTACTGATCCCTAGACCCAGCCATGATTATCCTTCTTCTAGACTGAAACCAAAGTCCTGCCGTTTTTCTTCCTGCTTCCACCCACCCCAGTCAACTCCCTGCTTAGATTTAAATTCATGTAACTTGGATCTTATCCCTGCTTTGCTCAAACCCCTCAGATGGCTTCTTCCATTTCATTCTCAATATGGTCCAAAGTCATTGCCAGGACTCACTGGGTCTGCATGTGCCACTCTCTGACTTCATCTCCTCTGGCTCACCCCAACTTTTACACTATCCCAGCCACAGTGGACCCTTTGATGTTCCACAAACCTGCCAACCACATTCCCTCAGTGGGCTTTGATATTCTGTTCCTTCTACTTAGAATAATCCTGCAAGATATCCACCGGGATTGATGTCCATTACTTCGACCAGGTTTCTACTCAACTGTCACCTCCTCAAAAAGGTCCTCCCTGGTGATGCTACTTAAAATAGCATTTCTTACCCTATAGTCCCTACTGCTGTTTATTTTTCTTTATAGCACTTACCAACTGAAAAAATTATATATTGAAATTTTTTTTTTATTGGCCCATCTCCACCACGAGAATAAAAACTCCATGAAAGCAGGTATTGTTTTATTCTCCACTGGTTGGTAGCTATGACTAAAGGGAATAAAAAGGGACTAATCTCAACAGCGTTAGTAATCATCTCCTGGTAAATGCATTTGCACCCATATTGCCTATGGACCTCTGGGCGAGTTCTTTTTATGAATTATCTAATTTAATCCTGCTATTCCATTAGTGCTATTACTATCCATGTTTAACATATAAAGAAACTGAGAGAAGAGGACAAACTGGAGCAATCGATTTGCTCCAGTAATGAGCTGGCTGGAGATTGTTGAATCACTGCTTGATTCCAGAACGTATGCTCTTAATTATATTACACTCTATGAAGCACCAATGATAAATTTCAGTTAATTCCACTGTGTTTTTCCGTAGGACCAATTATAAATGTCAGCAATGAAAAAAGAGTGGTTATAAAAGGGTATTTGACCTCCGTTTTCTCTTTTAGAGTTAAATTACTACAAAAGGCAGGTAGTAGCTTGAACTTTCATGCCATGATAATTATGAAAATGAAGAGAATTTGAATGGAGCAGAGAGGACAGAATTCAGAATTCTCAGCATAAGAAACGCTCACTTTCAGAAACAGCCTTGAATTTATCTCCATTTTAATGTCTTTCCACATTTTAAAATATTAAATGAAAGGGAGATTTGAGAGGGCAGCATCGCCAAAGTAAACATTCAACACACTGTTATACTAGAATTTTATTATACTCAAGTTCACAGGCGCCCCTGCTGCTGCTGCTGCCTGTCCAGAGACTGGTGAATCAGTGGCTGTGTCTGAAATGAAGACAAATAGGATGGAAAAAATATCCATTTCCCTGTCTATGTGTGTGCTTTAAAAGGCAGTAGGTTGCATCATGTACTTATGGGAACAAAGTGGTAAAAAAAAAAAAAAGTCTGGTTGAAGTATTGAATTAACTTCATGTTTTTTAATACCACCATGACACAGTTTTCTATTCATTTTTATGCAGCAGACATTTATATTTTCATATTGTCATGGAGACCAAATGTGATTCAAATGATTCTGCACATTATTATGGAATAATTTGTCTCCTGTGAAGTCATTTTTCTAGTGATATATACTGTGGATAGAAAAGATTAAAGAAGCCAGCTAGAGAGGGTATATTTATGCAATGCGACAAGCACATACACAAAGAAGGATGATGTAATAATGTAAGTAATTTAGAGGTTTTGGCAAGTACATGGGTGGTAAGCCATGACTGCAGTCGACTCTCTAAAGTTGTGCTACATGCTCCTGGGGAAAGAACTTATTTATGTTTTTTCAAGAAACATTGGGGTTAAGATAGGATTCACTCAAGGCTAATCAGTACTAATCTTCTGGCTCTGAAAGAAATAGAGATATGCATTCAACCTCTTAATTTCCCCATCTATAAATTTGGATTCATATACGAAATGTAAATTTTCTTCTCTAAAGACAAAAATGATAAAGCGAGCATCCACCTGCGTCCCTCCATTCCCTAAAAGACCTCCACCTTTTAGGAAGGAAAGGTGGAAGGAAGATCTCTTCAGGGGTGTCAAAATCCTCCTGTTTGGACCTCCCTGTTTTTGTTTGTGAGAAGAAAGACCCTTTCGGATGCTGGGAATAAGTGGCAAATTGCATAACCCTCACGGAGTCCATTCGGGGGATGTGTTCTAATACAAACTTGGACAAAAGCACTAAAATGCTTTGTTTTTCTGTAATTAAATCTTTTAAAAAGTAAATATTTAAAAAATTATTTTAGATTTATAAAAATAATTGAAAATATAGTACATAGTTATCCTGTGTACCTCTTGCCCAGTTTCCTTTATAGTTATCATTTTATATTATCCCTGATAATTGTCTAAACTAAAAAAACCAACACTTATATATTAATATTGACTAAAAAATTATCCTTATTTCAATTTTGCCAGTTTTCCACATACATTCTCATTCTGCCCCAGGATCCAAACCAGGGTACCTTATTCCATTTAACAACTGTTTCTTTAATTCTTTAAATGTGAGTGAGGATGGGCATGTGCTCAAGTATAAAGTCGACTAGATGAACAAACCAGGACCTAAACCTTAGACCTGGTCCTCAGATCCTCCAGCTTGGGACCCTGAACTCATTAACCTCACTGGGCTTCTGTATTAGTCTGTTTTCATGCTGCTAATAAAGATGTACCCAAGCCTGGGTAATTTATAAAGAAAAAGAGGTTTAATGGATTCACAGTTCCACATGGCTGGGGAGGTCCCAGAATCATAGTGGAAGATGAAAGGCACATCTTACGTAGCGGCAGGCAAGAGAAAATGAGAGCCAAGTGAAAGGGGAAACCCCTTATAGCCATCAGATTTCAAGAGACTTACTATCATAAGAATAGAACAGGAAAAACCCATCCCCAGGATTCAGTTATATCCCATCAAGTCCCTCCCACAACATGTGGGATTATTACAGTTCAAGGTGAGATTTGGGTGGAGACAGAGCCAAACCATGTCAGCTTCTAAACTCCCTACATGCTCTGCAAAAAGAGGACAAAGTGAGCCATGTATCCGCCTGATAAGAATACTGATAGGACCATGGCCTTTTCTTGGCACAGTTTGTACCACTCAGACAACAACGAAGAAGGAAAGTAATGAAGGAAGGTAAGCCCTCCTCACTTGTTCCCATTTGCATTTGCCAAGGTTGAATTCACCATGCCATGCAGGAAAGAAGAAAAGGAGGGAAACTACCAGTTGACCAAGCTCTAGGAAAAGAAAGATCCTGCTTCGAGAAATCAAGGATGGCTAACCATTTGCAAGTTTCTAGCTCTGAAGGAATCTGCCTTTCACTGGAGACTCAAATGACCCTGAGGCAGAGAAGAAAGGAAAAGGAGCCTGGCCAGTCGAACCTTTTAGCTACCGTGTCTCTCCCTTTCTCATCATCCTCCCGCCCCTTCACTTCCCTACTCACTGCCTTGTCCATGCTACCCACTGTGTTCCTGCCTGCTACAGCTACTGCACTGTCTCTCTCCCTCAGCAGGACACCAGTCCTTGCAAGCCTGCAAAGGCCAAACAAAACCAGGACTCACAAATATGTAACTGTTTTCCTTAGCTTGTGGCATAAATCAAAAAAAAAAAAAAAAAAGAAAGAAACAAAATTATGTTAGCACAGGGCTCTGGAGTGTTTATTTTTTTGCCAGCTGCAACATGCTACCCTCACAGGGGGATCACCTAAAACCAGTTATGGTTTAGGTTGGAGGGGGGATGTCAAACTTAAGCTACGGGCTTGGCCTCTCTCAATGAATTACGACCTTGTCAAGAACCTATTTTTTAAAATCAATGCAGGTTTTCTATCAAATCAAATACCTGCACACTAAATTATATTTTTGGTGCCAGGCTGGCTCTCCAATTTTTTTTCCCTTTGCTAGTTTTTTCCAGCCTCCTTCCCCCAACCCTCCTCCCTCTCCCTAATGTGATACAGACAGTTTTTGTCCATAAGAAGGAATTAAAAATCAAGTTCAACACATGGAGGGGGGAGATGGGGAACTGTCTTTTGTCATCCTTTGTACATGCACGACCAATGTTTACCATCTGTCTCAGGAGCTTAAATGACAGAAGAGCTCCCATAGATGGAGTCAGGGGGTTTTCTCGGGATCTTTAACCCAATAGCATAGAACGCATTTGCTTTTAGAAGAAAGACCTTTTTTTCCTTCTTCTTAAAAATTTTTGAGGGTTTGAGGATGGGATGATAAATGGGGGAGCCTTCTAATACAGGTACTCAGATAAAAAGTTAAACATTTAGATACTTCTTTAAATGTACTCTTCAGACATTTCTCCCCATTATGTGACCTGATAATGTATAGATTTCAGAGAATCAAGGAATTATTTCCTTCCTTCCTTTCTCCTATCCTCCTATCTTTCCTTCCTCTCTTCTTTCCTTCCTTCTTTCCCTTCTTTATTTCCTTTAAACAAGTGAGGAAACTCTTCTACCTCAGCTCCTGCTCCTCCTGGCAAGTAAGGGGAACATCACAGGCTGAGGTCTGTTGGGGGTGGCTAGGGGAGGGACAGCGGTTGGTGGGGGAGGTTGGGAACTGATAACATGGCGAGAAATGCCAGATATAGGTGATGGGGTGAAGGAGGCAGCAAACCACCTTGCCATGTAAGTACCTATGCAACAACCCTGCATGATCTGCACATGTACCCCAGAACTTAAAGTACAAAAAAAAATTTTTTTAGAAGTGAGTTTCTTCTCCTAAATTGGTAACCTAACAAAGAAAATATTAGAGTCAGAAACCCCTGCCCTTAGCCCTCCTGGTGGAGCCAGCAGAGGCTGGAAGTGCCTTGTGTGGGAATGCGGCAAGGATAATTTTTCAAAAACAGGAATCTCCATGAATAAAAATTCACTTCGGGTAAAGCATGGAGGCATATAACTCAGAGTTGGCACCTACATGGACCCTTTACATGGCCCCAAAGCCTTTATATGGTGGTTTTTCAATTAAATGACACATATACTTCAGGCCATATGTAAAGAATCCTCAAATGAATTGCAAACTATTTTCAATAGCAATGAGGATGAATAAAACACCAAAGAGCAAAACCCAATCAGCGGTGTTCGAGTCTCCAGAACCCAAAACAAATATTTCCTGGTTGGACTCATGACGTTTTTGATAGACTGCCACAGTGCTAACATCATCTTCACTGCACAATGACCAGCTGGTTTGGTAGGAATTCTGCTCCTATTTCTTCCCACTTATTCAGCTGAATACCAACACTCCTCGTGTGGTCTTTCCTGATGAAGGCATGCTTAGAAGTTCCTTTGGTCAGTCAGCTTTATTGTGAGTTTAGTTCTCTAAACTCACAATAATGAGAAGTTCAAGATGGAAAAATGTGCCTAGAATGATCCTGGATGGGAAAACAGAGGAAAATAATCATTTACACTCCAAAGTAAAAATGATAAGAAACATAGCCGCATTGCGTGCACTAATGGAAGCCTAAGTACTCTAGGGCCTGCCCACTTCCATCATATATATATTTTTTTGAGATTGAGTCTTGCTCTGTCACCAGGCTAGAGTGCAGTGGTGAAATCTTGGCTCACTGCAACTATCTCCTGCGTTCAAGCCATTCTCCTGCCTCAGCCTCCCGAGTAGCTGGGATTACAGGCACACACCACCACACTCAGCTAACTTTTGTATTTTCAGTAGAGAAGGGATTTCACAATATTGGCCAGGATGGTCTCAATTTTCTGACCTCGTGATCTGCCCTCCTCGGCCTCCCAAAGTGCTGGGATTGCAGGGGTGAGCCACCGCGCCCAGCCTCCATCATCTCTTTCTAACGGCTGTAATTCAACTGGACAAGTATTTTACTGAATTCTTACTATGTTACAGTTCCCAATACAGGTGTTATAGAATCCAAATATGGACAGGACATGGTTTCTAAATAGAAAGCTTATATCTAACAAAAGGAGGAGGAACATAAACAATCAGAGATAATTCAGATAGACCTAGGCAAATGCCAAGAGTGGTTAGGTTGTTTTTGAGGTTCAGTATCCATTTGTTTCGCTCCAGTGTTTCTTGGGAAAATCATCCTCATTACTTCTTGAGCCCTCAAACCATCTGGTTTGGATGAAATTGATCTTGGTTTCAGCTTCAGGGATGGGACCTGATTGATCAGAGCTAATTAATGAATCCCATTCTCCTGACTTCTATGAGAATTAGGTTAAGACCTAATTCTCATCAGTAAGAACACAGTGCATGCACTTAAACTGGAATTCAGATTCAAGAGAAAAAGGCCTAGAGTTTGCATCATGTAAAGCCAATGATCAACAACAATCCCCCCCCCCCAGAGAAGTAAACGGTAAGGAGTCGGGCTCACTGCATGAAATCTGGGACCAGTCAAGGCTTCCCTGGCCTTGAAAAAAGGCAGAAAGGGCAGTAGCTACTACCAGGGTCGAAGAGTCTTTAAAATTCTATGACTAAAAAAAGTGGAAAGAAACTGTCCCCGAGGCTGGACACTTGCTCACGCCTGTAATCCTAACATTTTGGGAGGCAGAGGTAGGTGATCATTTGAGGTCAGGAGTTCAAGACCAGTCTGACCAAATGGTGAAACCCCTGTCTCTACTAAAAATACAAAAATTAGCTGGATATGGTGGTAGGTGCCTGTAATCTCAGCTACTCAGGAGGCTGAGGCAGGAAAATTGCTTTCACCCAGGAGGCAGAGGTTGCAGTGAGCCAAGTTTGTGTCCCTGCACTCCAACCAGGTGACAGAGCAAGAATCCCTCTCAAAATAAAAATAAGAAACTCTCCCTGAAAAGTAGATGCTTAGCCAGGAACATACACTTCCCAGTTCTGCTTGAATCCTAGTGGGGCCAGGAGACCAGTTCTTGCCAATGCAATGGCAATGAAAGTGATGTGTCTCCCTTGCAATACAGGGTGATTAGGATCTTGCTGTGCTTCTTATCCCTTTCCCATCTGCTATCAGAAGATTCTGAGACCCTGAGAGATGGCAAACACTTACAAGATGAAAGGATTTTGAGGTCCTGAATTCCTGTATGGAAGGCTGTCTTCTGATGAGGCACACTTACATTAGACTGTTGCTGGAAGGAGAGTTGAATTTCTACTGCATTTAGCCACTGAAATACTGTAATTTATCAGTCAAATCATTAAACTTAGCCTAATCGATAAACTGGTGGAAGATGACTGGCACTAATCTAGGAATCTTGAAACAGAGGCAGAAAGAACAGTACAACCAACAGGGCAGAAAACGCAAAAACAAGAGAGAAAGAAAAAATGTTCATTCAAGATGAGATGATATGTAATATTCCAAAATGTGAGCAAAACAAATACTCAGTGGAACAATCAACAAAAAACACTCTAGGATGAATTCATTAGATTCAAAATAAACACATCCATGAGTTAATTAATAGAAAAGAGAGCAACTTGAAAATAACTGTGAGGCCTGTAATTAATTTAGCTATTTTGCATCACAGAGGGGGAGTGTATTAGTCTGTTTCTATACTACAAATAAAGGAATACCTAAGACTGGGTAATTTATAAAGAAAACTAGGTGTAATGGACTCACAGTTCCACAAGGCTGGGGAGGCCTCACAATCATGACTGAAGGCAAATGAGGAGAAAAGTCATGTCGTGCATGGTGCCAGGCAAGAGAGAAGTGCAGGGAAACCCCCCCTTCATAAAAACCATCAAATCTCATGAGATTTATTCACTATCATGAGAATAGCACAGAAAAACCTGCCCCATTGTGGGGGCAATGAAGCTTAAAGCCTGGGACGGGATCCTGTACTCATGTGCCTGGAGCCAGTCCCAATTTTGGACTGTTCAATTTCACTAACAAATACTCTTCACTCAACCCAATCCATGTTAGATGTTCTGTTAGTTAAAACACGTGTTTTTGTTTGTTTGCTTGTTTTTTGTTTTTTTGCTAGGGTCATCTTCTTGGCATCTGCCCTACGTAGCCAGATAGGACCACATGCTCAGAAAGGTCCAGTGCTTGGTTTAATGCTCCGATGCCACGATCTTGAAATTCTTAATAGTTTTTGAACAAGGGCCCTGCATTTTTCATTTTGCATTGGGCCCCCACAAAAGATGTAACAATATCTGATTAGTGCATTTAATAAAAGCATAAGCGCTATAGAAATATAAAAGAGAGAAAAGGGATACTTAAAACGTATTTGGAAGTGAAGTAAGGATTTGGACACAGGGAAAAGAGGGGGATAAAAAATGTTCTCGGTGAAAGAAAATAATTTTTTAAAGTATGCAAAATGGTGTTGAAAAAGTGATCCATCTGCTCGTGGCCAGAACATTACCTGCAAGGTTCATGGTAGTGTTAGAAGAGAAAGTGAGACTAGGAGATCAGGCTGGTTGTGGACTGTGGGGCGCTGAGTGGTGTAATGAGTATTTTTTATTTTATTATTTAGACTACTGAGAAATCGCTAACAATTTTTACTTTTGCATGCTATTTAAAAATCTATGCTATTTATATTTATATATTGATTTAATTATTATACTTAAATGTAAATATTTATACAGTCATGGATATTTTAAATATTTTATATATTTTAGAAAAAGATTTTGGGCAGAAGAATGACCCATTCTAAAATTATTATACTTGTCCAGAGGCAGAGGACGCTAAGGATTGGAATTGCAGGATGAAGAGAAGGCAAGTTTGAAAGAAATTTAAAGAGTAGATATTGCCCGAAAAGGTCTTAGCTCAGATCTAAGATAATGAGAAGAGATCCATGAATATTAGCGAGGATTTTGTTTTTCCTCACAATCAACAGGACATATTGGAAAGGACAGAGCGGAAAAATTAGAAGTAAACCTTAGGGATGTTGTCTGTTGTTTTCAGTTTTGTTTTTGTTTGTTTTTTTAAGCTTAATTGAATCATGTTCTACCCAGGCATCTCAGATAGAGAAAAGACAAGTGTACATTCATCCCATAAATACAGAAAATTCTTTAGCTAATAAAGGAAGATATTGTATTCAGGCAGTCTTCTTCCATTAGATGGGACACTGAACACTGGACATTGAATTTCTTCATTTATGGCTTTTGCCTGGAATCGTCTGCATGCCGGTTCTAAGATGAGCTTACTAACCACTCCTTGAACTAAATTACTTTTATAACATCTTCTAGCCTTTGGATCTGGAAATTCGGTATGGGAGGGGGTAGAATCCCTCTTTGGAAATTAACTCTGAGAGAAGACAGTACCCCAGGACACTTCCTTTTTTTCTGTGGGATTTTAAATTCCTATAAATTAGAGGACACCAGAAGGCATCACTTGCCTTAACTGAAAGAGTAACTGGAGACTGCTCATAATTATGTAAATTGTGTTTCCACTTGGGAGTTGCTGCTTTTGAATCACCGTGAATATAAGCATCACACAGTCATATGTTGTTCTTATTCTGGGACTGTATTGGAAAGGAATTTTTAAAAAGTGAATTGCTGACTTTGGCTGCTTGGCACCAAAAGCAAGGCAGTGAAGATAAACTTAATTTTATTATAATCATTATTTAATAAAGATTTGGGAAAACAGCAAGGTTATATTTGTGACAGAAATTATAAAAAATGTATGTAAATAACCATGTAGATTTGATACAACCCTTAGGCTCCAACGAATATTCCACATCACTACTGCCTCTTTGGAAACTTGATTTTTTTTTTCTTTACTTGAGGATTTATCAATCCTGAGGTTTCCATTAAATTAGGCCCAAACTGAAAAAGCATTTTTGAGATGAAAAGCTGGCTTTAAAAATAAAAACATTTTCTCATAAAAAGAAGACCTATTGTTTCCAAAACTAGACATTTAAATTCCAAGGTTATGGTTTTGTTTTTATGGTGGCATCTAACCAGCTAACATTCTCCTACTGTCTCTGGTAGCTTAGATGTTTTGTTTTCTATTCACCGAGTAGTTTGCTGAAGCAGTGCAGTGGAAACAACAGAAGGCTTGATGTCAACTTTGTTTCAGTTCATATCCTTCTGCTCTTCCTTTCTGCATATGGTGTTAAGCAAATTACATCACTTCTCTGAGCCTCAGTGACTGTCTATAAAATAAGGATTGTTAATATACATCACACCTATCTCAAAAGGTTGTTGTAAATATCAAATGAGAAAATGCACAAGAAAATAAATTGTAAATTAAAACTTGTAGCCTGTGCAATAATTAATACATACTACAGCATTAAACAACGGCCTGACACTTGGCTCAAAGGCAGAAACATAAGAAATCAAGAATAAACTTCAATTTAGAGGCAGAAATAAGTAAACAGTATAATGTGATAATGTGTGGGACCTAGGAAAGAAAAGGTTTTTTAAAAGCACCAAAGCAAGATATCAAAAACATACTAGGAGCTAAGGGAAGACAGAGAAGGTGATATTAGCGCTGAAACCCAAGGCTTCCTTCACCACCACATTACCTGTTAAGAAATTAAATTCCAGGTAATCAGCAATGGGTAATTCCATTGCCTGATTTTCTTAGCAGGAAAGCTAACAAGCTTCATTAATTACTTGGACAGATTATCTACACCAGCCAAATCCACAGCCCCAACATTTCTGCCCGTTAAGAATTCAGTCGTCTATTCTGTGCGATGGAGAAGGTTTCTTAAGTGCAAGGAAATTTCCAGAGTGCAATTTGAAGTCCAAGTGAGTAAAAACCGTAATATTTTTCCTCCCTTTTGTAAAAGCATGCTGATGTGTTCTTAATTCTCTTGCCATTTTGTATTAGGGCACTGATACTTAGCGTCCAGAAGTTATTTGACTTAAAGACGTTTGCGGCTTCAGGTTACTTTCCATATTCAGATTCCAAAGTTGCTGGCTGCTACATACGTACTCTCCTGTTGGAGTGGTCTCCAGAATGAGCGATGACTTTGAAAGATAACATATTTATATTAAGACAGGTGATAGGAAAATAAGGTACAAGTTAGTCCATGCAAATGCAGCTATTGAGATACGCTGTATTTTTTGTACAAATCACTCAGTGGCTTGCTGCATAGTTGGGTTTATTGGCAGTAATATAGAATCATCAGATCATTGCTATTCCTTTACTCCGTCTGCTATGTGAGCTAGTTTATAAAACACTCTAACGGAAAAAAGAAAAAAAAAAAAACTCTCTCCCCACCCAAGTTGCAAGGGTTGTTGGTTTATTTTATCTGTTACTAATATCAACTTATGGTACATTTTTGTCTGCTTTTAAAAAAAGTGGCTTATATGAATCTATCCAGTATATTATTTATAGTGTTGTGGCCAGACGTTTTCATGATAAAAATGTAAAACCTTCCTGTAAAATCTTTTTGTATTTTAAATAAAAATTACCCTTTTCTTCCCCAATTTAGGACAGCTCTTATTTCTCTCCACAATCACTAAACCTTGAAAACTTACATTGTCGCTAATCAATGGACCAGACTTCAATGTGTATTTTAAGGTCATACTTTAAATCCATTTTTGTGATTGCAGAGTGACCTTTTTCCCTGTCTGGCTAATTAACTGATACGACACTAATCCTTTGCACATCTGGTACTAAATGTTTGCTCACATGGGTTCCCCAGTGAGGAAGTGTGGCCAAACGGTGACGCTGAGTGTGCTTGACTTCACTTTAAAATCTTCACTTTCTGGGATTAAAATCTTGAGATAAAACATCTGGATTTCAAGGGTGTCCCCAGAGAATGAAAGTTATAGTTGTATAGAATACATATTGCACATAATATGGTCTTGTTATTTCTATATTAGCACAACTCCAGCCGGTGCCTGCCGTTAGCATGTCAGTCTCCTGACACATCATTAATAAACAGGTAATTTCATAACTGATTTCCAGCAAGTGTCATGTTGAAAACCACCTGGGTTTTAGTTTTCACTAACATTAAAGGCATGGGCTAGAGGGAGGTCGTTATTATTAAACTGGGACTAATTTAATTGAATAATGAATTGAATCAGCAAAAACAAATGCATACGCAGAAGGATAAAAGAAGTTTCCAGGCCAATGGATAGGTCTGGATCCACTAATAAAAATGTGGCTATTTCTTCCCTTCCCCTTCCCCTCACCAAATGTATACATTAGGAGTTATTCTGAAACTGTGCCCACTGCCTCCGGGAAAGTTACAAAAAAACACCAAGGAAGTAATCATGGGATGGGGGGAATCTATACTTTTAAAATTGTGACATGTGAAATTAGGTCTATGATATGCTTATGTGTTCAGTGAATTGTAAATGCATATTGCATGTTCAATGCCATTAAAGATTAAAAACACACTCCGCAAGGTGAGCCATTGTCACAGTTAACCTATAGATCTAGCCAACGTGTAGTGAGGGACAATAACCGTATTGTTGAACGTAACTGAAAACCGTAACTGTGATATAATCCACATCTTGGCCTATGCTAGGCCTTTTCATTTTTATTTTTTAAATCTCTATGTTATCTTCTCGGCATCATTTCTACTGCATTGGAAAGTAGCTAAGCAATGCTATGGGCTGACTTCACAGCATTAGAAATGGTGCCCAGTCGTTTCTCGGGGGTCTCTCAGTCTTTTGGTGTATTTTGGGAGAAATTTTTAACTTTCTCTATGACTCAAAGCTAATAACTTTATATGTTAGCCTTTGTCTTCTGCTCATGTGAAATTTCAATCACAATATGAACTTTAATGAATATAGCGTATTATTTTGGCATTTTACACATCCTGGCCTTTGTCTTTAGCAAACAGGATAAACGAGTTGTATTCCACCAACTTCTCTGACCGTCTATTCCATTCTCAACTCCATAGTAATCTTTCCTTCTTCCCAACAAGTTTTTAAGAGAATCATTTACAAAAAAAATCTGGCCTGTAGTTTAGAAAAGATCCTGATTAGAAACTGGGAGATACAGAAAATTGATGCCAAAATCTCTTTAGTTTTGTGATTTTGTAACAAAAAAACTGTAAGAAATTATTCAGTTTACATGAAGACATTGACTGCCACTGGTTATTCAATACGTGATAATGAGAAATTGGAACATAGCTGTTATAATATAAATATAAATTTGAACATAGCTGTCACTCCTATTTTATAGTTTAAAGAAGCAGAAGAGCAATAAAGATAGTTGTCTAAAGTCACCAATTGCCTAAGTCTGTCACAGAGGTTATGGGGAAGCCAAGATTAGAGCTTGAATGCTTCCAAAAACAGCAATGTTACAATAAAGCAGGAAACAGCCTGAAGTAGACAGTATAAAATTCTACAGGCACATCAACACAGTAAGCTTCCTAAAGCTGCAATCCTTACTAAAGCTGGTAGAGTGAAATAAGTAAAGCAAGTATTTCCTAAGAGGTTGTATAAAAATAAATCATCTTTTTGTTTTTAAAGCACTTTCTGTGTGAATGAAATACCTGAAATTTTCAACAAGCTTATGCAATGGGTTTGATTATTAGCATCGATTTACACACATGGAAAATGAGTCAATGAGGGTTTAAGTAATATGCCATGATTACACCATGGTAAGTGAGCAGAAGAATTTGGAACCAAGTAGTTTGACTCCAAAGCCTAAACTCTTAACTGTGATGTACTTCTTTCTAATGACTTAGAATTGCTAGTTGTTGGAATGTTACCAAGGGCAAAGGATAATAGCAAGAATCTCCTATAACTTGACAATGTAAGGACTAGTTTTCCTTACTTTGGAAGCCAATCCCAGAATGCAAAGAGTAGGCACAAGTTCTTTTTTTCAGACTGTTACCCAGGGTGGAGTGCAGTGGTGCGATCCTGGCTCACTGCAACCTCTACCTCTGGGGCTCTTGTGATTCTCCTGTCTCAGCTTCCCAAGTAGCTGGGATTACAGATGCATGCCGCCACTGCTGGATAATTTTTGTATTTTCTTAGTACAGACAGGGTTTCATCATGTTGGCCAGGCTGGTCTCAAACTCCTGACCTCAGGTGATCCGCCTGCCTTGGCCTCCCAGAGTGCTGGGATTACAGGTGTGAGCCACCGTGCGCGGCCCACAAGTTCTTTATTAACAATTTTGTTTTAGATCTAAGAGACATTTTCCTTGGCATTCTAAGTCTCATCTGTCCAATCTGTAAAATGGGTATAGATGGAATCACCTTACAAATACATTGGTGTAAACATAAATATACCTGTTTTTGAATTCATGCTTTCCAGTTATTCTGTGTTTGGTATCTTTATGTCACTGCTAAGTTATATCGTTGTTCTTTACTTGAGAAGGAGGGGGTGCCTTTACCATGACAATCTTCTATTTCTATGATATGGTCCCCAAATTAATATCGTATCTGCTAGTAGTTTCTACTAGCTACTAATAGTAGCTAGAAGTACTAGCTAGTACTTACTAGTAGTACTAGTAGTGCTGGTAGTACTACTAGTAGCTAGTAGAAGGTACTAGCTAGTTATACTTCTACTAGCTACTAGTAGCTGAAATTTTTGTAGGCTGAAATGTGAACACCCTCATACCTGTTGATTCTTTTTCATTCGTTGACATCAAGCAATTTGTCCCACATAGAAAAATGTGTCAAAATCTTTGAGGTGAAACATGTATGCTATATAAAAAAAGACAGTCATCAGAATTAACACACATTTATGTATCCAAGCAGAAATCTGGCAATTGAGTATTAAGAAGAAAAAATACAAAAATGGGCCTAGGACAAATGTAACTATCTCTGTTATTTATATTTTTACTTCCCCAATCAAATCAAGCTTATAATCTATTTAAATTGCATTTGTCTGCACAGTTCTTCATAGTTTTGTGAAGAACTTTTGTTTACACTCAAAAGAATACAAGCCATTCAATGGTTAACTGATGAAGGAAACCAACATTCTAGACATTTATAAAATTTATGAAAATCTGTATCAAAGTTAGTTAAATCCTTCACTAAACTAACGGTTCTCAACCAGGGGTGATTTTGCACCTATATTAGGGTTCTCCAGAGAAAAAGAACCCACAGGATATATACACAGATATATAGGAGGAGATCTATTATGGGAATTGGTCCACGTGATGATGAAAGCCAAGAGGTCTCACAGTACACTATCTGCAAACTGGAAAACCAAGAAAGCTGCTAGCATAATTCATTCCAAGTCAAAGGCCTGAGAACCAGAGGAGCTGATGATGTGACCCCTAGTTATAGGAGTTTTTGAGATCTAAAACACATTTTCTGAAGCATTCTAAATCTCAACTAAAGGCCCCAAAACCAGGGATGAATGTGGGAGCTGCTGATGTCAGTCTTGGAGTCCGAAGACCTGTCTTCTTGGTCTACTCAAGTGAGCCTTCAACAGATTGAATGATGCCTGCCCACATTGGTGAAGGGAAATCTCTACCTGTTCCACCAGTTCAAATGCTAATTTCTCTTGGAAACATTCTCCTACCCTCACCCAGAATAATGTTTTGCCAGCAATCTGGGTATCCCTTAGCCCAGTCAAGGTGACACATAAAATTAACCATCACAGCATGCCAGAACAGGGAATATTTGGCAATGTCTAGACACATTTTTTGTTGTCACAATTGGGTGGGTGGATGGTGTTACTAATGTCTAGTGGGCAAAGGTCAGAGATGCTGCTAAACATTGTGCATTGCACAGAACAGCCCCCACCACCAAGAAGTATCTGGACCAAAATGTCAGTTGTGCTGAGCTAGAGAAACCTTGGTGTACACTATTTGTTAGAGCCATTGATAAAGCAACCAGCTTGTGAGACCCTAAGCAGAAAGGTTTCTATAGGGCATGTATATTTCATCTAAGCCTCACATTGTTCCATTCCCAAAGCAAAATGTTACGCTCTTCAAAATCTCCGGGGAAGCCAGAAGCATAAAGCTTTGGGTGAAATGTAAATTTCTTAAAATATTTATCCATCCATAAGTGGCTACATTTTTGACATTATTATAGGGTTTCTCAGTGTTCCATTTTATTAAAAAATATTTATTTGGTTTCTAAGATTACTGCTTTTCTGACCACAGAAAATTCAATTACTGAAAACTGCAGCTATCAAATTGGTTGAAAATAAATAGCCTTTTATCCAAAGCTGGCAAAGACTGGTTCACTTTTAATATGTAGCCATTTTAAAAAAATAAAATAAAAATAAGAAAACATTTCCATTGCAAGCTGATGGACTGCAGAGTCACAAGCCAAGCAGTATTTTGCATCATCGGGTTTTATTTAAAATAGGATGAGAAAGGAGCAGAGGCAGTTCAAGAAAAGAAGTCATCATGGGAGTAATTTAGCATTATTTTTCCTCTTTTGTTTTACAAGACAGAAAAAAAAAGCAAGCCTTTTTGCCAGTAGAAATCACTTTCTCCTGCTTTCTCTCTGTCTCGGTTTGAAATGTTTAGTAATATACAGGAAATGTGGTAAGTGGGATCTACAAACGTGGGCTCCCAATATCAAGGCTAATTATGTGCGAAGCAATCGGGAGGCAGCAGTATTGCCAAGGAACTGAAAAGGAGGTTGAACTAGCATGCCTGGGTCTTTCATTGGCTTCACATTTGTGTTTTAATCTCCTTCACAACACATTTTTCCCCTTTCTACAAAGAGCATGTGTCCATGTTTCCTCAGTGAAAACCAATAAACTAACAAAAAGAAGTAACTGAAAAGTTAGTAGAACCACTTTGTGAATAAAAGCCCTGAGATTCTCTAGCCAGTGTGTTAAATTTCCATTTCCAAGTTGCCATCCTCTAACCACTGAAAACGCATCTAGGCTGTTTCTCACTTCAGTAAGATCGATCTGCACACAATTCAAGTTCATTTTTACGTTAGGCTTATAAAACATCAGGAAACCAATTTTGCTGCAAAAATAGATAATGCTTATTATATTAACTATCCCGGGCATCACTCATCCCCTTGAAGACAATTTGCTGAGAATTACTGAGGTTGTGCATTAGAAGAAGCTCTTAACAGATGAGACTCAAGAGATCTAGTTTTGTTTGCTTTCTGCTATTAATCAGCTGGGTGGACTTTAGCAAGTCCTTAAAACTCACTGAGACACAATTCCTTTATCTGTCAAATGAAGTGGTTGGAAGAACGTGTTTAAGGCCATTTCCAACTCTGTAATTCTTTGCCTGCTTTGATTCTGTTCACTCAGTACGGTATGAACTGTGAGCTAATGACATATTACCACTAGCATGAAGCATCCCTGCATCAAATGTGAAATTCTAAGATCTCACAAAAGCTATTTCCAGTGATGATGATAGCGTAACACTCTTCTTTGCCATTTTATTTTCCCAAGCACTGCTCCCCCCAAAACGAGAGTATAAGAGATGATGGGTGATGCTAATTACAGTCCTGGAAACTGAAATTGTCATGAGAAATGTGTGCTTAAATGGGACCATCCTGTGCATCGGCTGATGGGAAAAGACTCTCCGTCTCTTTCTCTCTCACACGTACATATTCCCCACCCTGAAATGACTCGTCTTTTAGGAGAGTGTGAGGGGATTGGCAAAGAGGAATTAATCACAGCTAAGGGTACGGTGTCCGTGACAAAGCACACGATACCTAGAGAGGACAGGACAACTGTTGCACAGCCATCAGAAAGGCTGACTTCATGAGGAGTTCCTTAGAAAAGCAGAGAGAAAACATAACAGCTCCATCTGGTTTCTCATGTCTCTGGATTAGGAGAGAACCACAGGCTCCCAGTTTTTACTGCCTGGTTTTGTGGTCTTATTGAGGGGTAACGTGACGACAGACAATAACAGGTTCTGGGCTCTCCTATTTTGGGAATTCTTTACTAGTTTTCTTAATGCACTTACTATGTATTATAACTGTAGGTTCTAGATAAAAGATACTACTTCTTACAGCTAATCCCACTTGTTTCCATTTTTACTAACTAGTTTGTAAAAAATTATATCAGGAAAGCCCGTATCAGGATTTTTTTTTTTTTTTTAATAAATTAAAAAGATGACCAGGGAACACAGCACATTTTGGGAATTCAGTGTGGGGAAGGAGATCGATGCTTTCATGTAACTTCTAAATTTTAAAATCATGAGTTCAAAACATATCTGCAGCAAGGTAGAACAATTCCACTATCATTTGCGCCATCTATTACAGCCCAGTGACTTTAAAAGGAGGGGCTGAAATCATCCTGTCAAAGGGCAAAGGGCATCAAAGGATGGAATTTAAAACATCTTTAAAGAGCACAGGGTCAGCAGATCTTTGTTAACAGCTTCTGTTCACAGACCTGCCAAAGTGTACCCTGTGCTTCTGGTGGGGCAACTGTGGCTGATGATTGACAGCTCTGTGATGAGGAAAGCTGACAGTCGAGTCTCCCATCAGGGTGAGGTGCAAAGAGGTGAAGAGGAGTATGATGTTCTTCCAACTGTTTTCAGCACTAAACATGTAAGTAGTTGCAACTCCCAGAGAGTGATCATGATTGTAATGCAGCTACACAGAATTTTAAAAATATAGTTAAACATGTTATATAATTTGACATGCATAGGAAAACTAAAGCAATTCGCAGATTAGGAAGGCAAGTAGGGAAAGGCCAAGTGTTTTGTCAAAGGTACCAGCTCAGTTAATGGAATAAAAAACTCTAAACCCAGGTCTTCATCCACTAGAAAGCAAAATTATGAAAATAATTGTCCGAAAATGACAGGTGGACAGGAATAATTGATGAATGGATGAAAATGCAATTAAACCAGAATTATGCTACTTAGACAAAAGAACAGATTTTAGGGGAAGATACCTAAGACCCATCTTGTGATTCTTTGTTTGCTCCATGGAGGTGTACGCCCAGATCAAAGTAGAAACTTCAGGCTAATGAGAGGAAAATGTAAGTGGAGAACTGGGAAGGATGACATGAATTAAAATCATCTGAAAAAAAGAAGTAAATTCTTCTCTGTGCTTTGCCTAAGTGAACACAGTCTTTAATAATGGAAAGGAAATACCTTTCCATTTTAAGAATGGATTAGGCTAGTTTTATGTCACTAATTGCACTTAAAAGAATTTAGCTAAGTTTAACTAATTTATTGGTCATCTACTATGTGCCAAGACTGAAGTATGAAGGAAACTGGAAGCCAAAGATAAATGAGACCAGTCCTCAGAGAAGATCTCCTGTTATATGAATGCCAATTGTATTATTCTAATTATTCCAATTATTTTTCTGTCTCCTTTCACAAAGAGAGTAGTTATTGAATAGGAAAAGCAAGCAATCACACTGGGGACACTTAACTTTTTTGAGAGGAAAGAAAAGAGAGTTAGAAAGGGAAAATATGAAACCATATTTTTATCCATTTTATTGCCATTAACAATGTTTTCGCATCTTCGTTGAAAAAGGTTTAAGCACAGTTATACAGGAGACTAGGAAAAATCATATAGGCACAGTCAGCTGCTGAATATGTGTGGTGAGAAGGAAGGGGGTTTCAAAGGCAGACAAATATATTGTTTGAACATACATGGCAGGAGAAAAGGTTGAAAACTCTCACTCTAATCTACTGCCGATATGATTTCCAAGTTCATCTGGTGGCTGGTTAACAAAATCCAACCGCTGCACATTTGAGACATAATTATGTGGAAGTAGAAAGCTAGTTTGTAATTTATACTGGTGCCTACCTGGTGTTAGCTTCCAGGAGACCTGACCCTTTCCCCAACTTCTTTTTGACCAAGCCAACTCCACTCATTTCCCAGTCAGATTGGAAGTTACAGTTTCCACTGGAAACATGGTTTATGGATAATGTATCTATAATGGACTCTCCACTCAAAACCAATACAGCAGTAGCATAGCCATCAGCAATCAGTCCATAAAATCTGCAGTTGCCTTCCTTTTTTTCTTAAAGGAGGCAGGAAGCTAATGGATTTGAAATAGCAGAAGCGGACCACAGACCTTTTTAATAAATGAAAATAAAATTGAGTCTCAGGTTTATGTTGATCTATAGAACTGTGAGTCTCAGAGTCCTCCCACTGTTTCCCTCAGGGTTGATTCCTAGCCTAAACCACCCAACATTCATAGCTGATAAGTGTCTACTGAAGGGTAATAAAATACAGTGTATGTAGTTGTAGAGAATGTAACTTATCACTTTCATCAAAAGCTCCCTGAAAATGTGTTTATCTAAAAGGCTTGTATGTTTGTGTATATTTCAAATATCTTTGCCGTTCGATTGAGCTCCTTGAGCATTTAAAAGCTATTCCTTGAAAAGGCTTTTTTGGAAACTGTTTAGCTATGGGTTAATGGTTACATTTCCTTGGATTGGAGATATCCTCCAGGTTACAGAATTCATACAAATATATACAAATGAGACATTGACTGTTGCCCAATTTTATTTTCTCACTAAATCAAGGTAAAGATTTAAGGCCCAATTCATAAAAGAGAAAAAAAAATCTTTGTGTGGGTGTTAGGTGATTTTTAACTCCAACACAACTGATGCTGGGAATTTTCCAAGCATGTGGCTGCCTAGCAGGGGGAAAAAAAGAAAAAACAGTTTGAGATGTTGAGAAAGAGGTTGGAGCACTCTGGTAATAGCTATGGAATATGACTGCATGTCCCTTTTAAAAGCTGGCTGTGCTGCAGATGGTTTATAGCTGCTATAGGGATGGTCTTAGCTGGAAATACTTCTGGATCCTTCAAGAAATGGACAGAAGAAAAGTTTATTTTTTCAAACAAAGACTGAGTTTTAAGTGTCTCAATGGCATGTTGAGGTTTTCCTTAAGGAAGGTGCTTACTAAGTATCAATGATGAAATCATTGCAAGGGAGTTGCAAAGAAATATATTTTCTATGTTTATGTTACCTTCCTAGAGGTATCAGCGGTTTCATCTATACTTAGAGTGTGTGTAGAATAATGCTTTCAAAATGCTGCAAAATGTGAGTATATTCCTAGTTCAGAAAACAAGCAGTCTCACTTGCCTCCAGATGTCCAGTACCTGGATCATCACATCATTTATGGAGCACTTACTATTTCTCAAGGACAATTTCTGGAATGGGTTTCGATTAGGGAAAAGCCTTAGAAACTGAATGTCTCCCCCAGACACACAAGTCATGGGGATCACAGTGTGATCCACCTTGTGAGTCAAAGATGATACTTCTTGATTTTCTTTCAGCTGAGAGTATGGAAAATTCATTTATCCAGCTACCACGGTGGCTTCCACTTCTGAGCTCAATTGACCAAGAAAACACCAAGAATTTAGGTGTGGTGGTGGTGCATGAAGCCCTTTGTTTTAGAAGGCTTTACTTTTTTACTCAGTTTGAAGAAAGATCTTGGTGGATAAGTTGAGGCCAATCTTGCTTGGTTCTGTGACATTCACGGAGAGACTCTCCCTGAGACAGTGAAGCAATTACTATGTTTTGACCATTACATTTATCTCTCCTAATAGCTAAAGAGTGTGGTGTTTGTAACTGGCACTCAGTAGTGTTTCTTCATTGATAATTCAACCCCTTCTCAAAATTCCAAAAACTAATGAAAAATGACTATTTGAGATTTTAGATTTGAAGTCTCCAGGTCAATAATTTATTTTAATCTAGTCAACTAGACAATTGTTTATTTCTTTACTTTTTCCACATAGACACATCCTAAAATCAAGATTTTGTGTACCTGATTAGTTTAGGGTCTCTTAAAAATAGAAATATAAAAACACTAAAATATGACTTAAAATATTGAAAATAATATCTACTAATATTTATGCACTTATATATTTTGGCAAGTTGACAGCTTTAAGATGCGGAGCCAGGATTGAAGTTCGTATCTTCAGGCTTTCGTGCACGTGATCTTAACTACTATGTTCCATTTAAAATAAAATCCCAAATTAGGCTTCTCTAATATGGAAGCCATGTCGGAAAGACACAGAGGATTATATTTCCAGATAAATTAGAGGTCAAAGCAAAGAAGTACTGAATTTAGAATCCAGATCCTAAGTTTCTATCAAGTTATTTTCTTCTTTGGAAAGAAAAGACTGTTCCCAAATAGGGTGGTCAGTGGATGTAATAGGTAATAATAAATGCAGAGAAGTCAGTTCATGTGACTTGTAATTCCATCCAGGACTCCTAATGTGAGTGGGCAAAGGGAAGTATTTAGATGAACTAAATACAGTAGTGGCAGTGATCACTTTTATTCAGGAATTTTATATTTGGAGATTATAAAAATGGTAATTATAGCAAATTTCTTTAATAGTCATCCAGAAGGATGGCATATAACCTAAAGACTTTTATCTGTCCCTCATTAAAACCAGTCCAGTAAGAGATGCACACCCCTTTGAAACCCTTCTAACCATGGTTCTTACACTTGTGTGGGATGTATATGTGTGTGTGTATCTCAAGGTTCTGTTTGATTTTGATATACGCATGAATTTCAATACATACATATAAGCTTTGATATATATACGCATTTCAGTAACTAAGGACTACTATATATGAAATCAAAACATCAAATGAAACCTTGGGAGTGGTTAAAAAATTTGAATCAGTTTGTGCAAATCATCACGTTACAATTCTTTAATTTTCAAATAGGAGTTCTGAAGCTACAAGGACACAGTCAAATGGAACATTTTCTCAATATTATGATCTATTTATAAATTAACTGAAACAAGCCAGCTCTGACTTAGAAAACACTTTCTGGAATCCAAAATAACTTCCATCCAAATCCACATGTCAGACTCTTGCTTTCTGTTTGGAATAATTTCCTAACCCTCTGAATTTCAAGACATAAGCCCTTATAAAACGACCATTAAACACATCAAAATATTCAGAGAATAAATCTTTTTCAACAGGCCAATTAGCAAACATCAATGTAAAGAACTTGTCCAGCAGAATTATACTAGTACCTTTTAATATTTTTGAAAATTCTCATGAAATTAAATGTATTTCTCACCTGATTTTTGGTTCTCTTCTTTCTTCTTCCTCCTGTTTAAATTCCTTTCTTTGCTGCTTTACTACTCTTTGGTTTCTATCAACTTCATCCTGAATTTTGGTGTCCTAAACAGCCTATCTGTGCCAAGGGCATTTCAAAGAATGAGGCCCCATTTTGAATCTACAGATGCTATTACCACTTATTTTTACAGAGTCAAGCCAAGCCAAATGGAACTCATCTCAATAAGTGACAAATTACCGAAACAGCCCATATTATAAATTGTGTCTCCTGTAATATATTGGGATTCTTCAAAAAGAGGAAATAAAAGATAGATTCTATTTTAGTCTGTTAGGATATATCCAAATATTTTTAAATTTAGAATCAGGCTGTTAAACAAATTAAAAGTCTGAAAACCTCTGCAGAGTTTGGGCACACATATTAAAAGGGGTGGGGCAGACAGGAAGCTTCGGTCTTTTCTGGGAGTGGATAAAGCACCTTCCCTGGGGGGAAGGGAAATGGAAAAAACACCCATATTTCTTTAATTTAGGGATTCCCCCACCCAGCAGGGTATGAAAGTTTTCAGGTCTGACTTCTCTGACAGGCAGAGGTGGAACAGTTGAAATCAGTTCAAAAGAAGGTCTGTCAAAGAGTCTTGTCACAGGTAAAACCAAGTGCTCAGCTATTAGCAACAAAAGCAGCTAACTCGAGTGATTTCCCTGCCACATGTGCTGTGACAGGATCGTAGCAGTGTTCGTTTACTTAACACACGACTCCATGTGCACACACACACACTTCAGAGAGGATTGTTTTTCAAATGTATTTCAGTTACATTTCTTAAAATGCTGACCTCCTTGAAATCAATAGCTAATGGAATTCCCAAGTCTGGTTGCATTGGTGATTTATAGACCCCTGACTGGCCAGATGTACGGCTTTCCCCAAGAAAATGATAGTATCTGTGCTAATCACTTCCTGAATAAGTTGACTTTCCGGACAATCTCTAATACTACTTACGGGTCTCTCTTTGACCCTTGAGAGTTTGATTTCATGATTTCCACCTTTTTTTCTCTCCTTCTCTGGGTTATGTCAACTTGCTGTATAAATTTTTGTCCCAACAGGTGTTCTAAGAATCTCTTGAGTGAAGATGCAAAATTGTGTGTGTGTGTGTAATAAATGGATTTTATCTGTGAAAAAATTAATGTTATCTTTCTCTATCTCTATCTTGAACTCAGTCAGAATAGATAAATGTGTTTGTGACAGTGAATTCTTACTCAGCACCAAATTGTTTTGATCAAAGGTAAAATTATCAGTTATCTGATTTAATGCTTTCCAGCTTTTTTTAAGCTAGAAATTTCCTTTCCCAAGTAGAGTCATTTATGCATTTGCATTTTTTCAGAAGCTAAATAAAGATATTCAAGTTGAAATGGTAATGGGGCAGTGGTCACAGAATATTCCCCAAATGGCCTCTCTTTTGCCCTTTTCTCAGTGACTCTAAGACAATGCTGTCTCCACAGTGAGCTTATAAACCATTAGTAGACTGGGCTGCGTAGAGGCTCATGCCTAGTAATCCCAGAACTTTGGGAGGATGAGGTGGGAGGATTGTTTGAGCCCAGGAATCTGAAACCAGCCTGGATAATGTAGGAAGAACGTGTCTCTAAACAAACTAACTAACTAACTAACTAACCCACCCAACTACCCCAAAGCACTAAACTGCATATTTACCAATCTGATAAAAATCCCCAACCACCAAAGTACAGAGGCAGCAGAATTGCTCTCATCCCTGATAGCCCACTAAGCATTCAAGTCTTTCTGTAGACTCAGACATAAAATCAATATTCATAAAATACATTTTATTAGAGCATTACTAACCACCAACTACATGAACACTAGATATAAGGTACACTGTACTGGACTGTTTTATAAGCATCATTTTTGTTTTGGTCTTTAATAGAACTAATAGTGGGATTCTTATTCCTAAATTCTACCTTTGTCACTGTATGGCTTTAGGCAAATTAGTCGTACTTTTCAATCTCATTTTCCTAATCTGTAAAAGATGGGAAGACTATCCACTTCTCTCTATATTTTTAGGGTTGAAGGAGATAATGAATGGAGGAAGAGTAAGCACATGCCTGGCACATGGTAGATACTCAAAGAATCTTACCTGAACGAATGAAACACATAAGAAGCTGTTAATACCATCTAAAAGTTTGCCATCTACCAACAAAAACTCATACCAACATAGAAACTTATACCCACATAAACCAATTTTGTCAGGGTCTTTGTGGTAGAAGTCAGTTGATTCATAGGATGAGAGTTGATGGGTCTTACAGGTTACTTCTTCTACCACTTTAAGATCAGGTGGTATGGTACCTGAAAAGTAATCAGACGAAATTTTTCCACACATCCCAATCTTTGGTTGCTAGCAAGTGGACTCATGCTGTCATCCAACCTGTTCTTGTAAACTCTGTGGTGTTCCAGTTCTCTTTTCTTTAGGCATTATTACATATGCAGTATTTTAAAGTTCCCCCTAAGGAAGATGATAACAATATTTCTGTATAAGAATCATCTAACCTTCTAGTATGACTGAAAAATTCTTTATTAAGTGATGGGGCATAGGATCCACTTGACTTACAAGAATCATAGTTCCTCTTTAAGCAAAGGCAGTACCAGTCCACACCCTTGGTCATGAGTTCTCATTTCACCCATGAAAGGTTTTTTTGTAACATCCTTTAGGCTACTTAGTGAACCCTCTAATGTTTATGAAGGTTAGTTATATAGTTGAAGCCTTTTTAAAGCTATCTACAGAAACAGCACTCATATTAGTACTTTTCACATGTTAATAGCTCCTAGGGCCTGTATTGCAAATTAGAGTGCTTCACATGTTAACTAGGTGTAAGACATTAAGACAATACATAATTGACACTATAGTGCTACAAATTACAAACAGTAAAGCAGATGCATGAAAACCTTTACAGGATGCCTAATACAGGGATCTAAAATTTTGAGAAAGCCTTGCAGTTATGCTAATATGTCTTAAGTATCTGCAGACCCTTCCTTGAAAAACTACCCTGCATTAGTCCATTCTCATGCTGTTATGAAGAAATGCCTGAGACTAATTTATGAAGAAAAGAGGTTGATTTGACTTGCAGTTCTACATGGCTAGGGAGACCTCAGGAAACTTACAATCATGGTGGAAGGTACCTCTTCACAGGGCGGCAGGAGAGAGAAGAGGGCAAGCAGGGTAAATGCCAGACATTTATAAAACCATCATATCTCATAAGAACTCACTATCATGAGAATAGCTTCGGGGGAAACCACCCCTCATGATCCAATCACTTCTCACCAGATCCCTCATGCTGCATGTGGGGGATTGTGAGAACTACAATTTAAGATGAGATCTGGGTGGGGACACAGCCGAACCACATGATTCCCCCCCCCTGGATCCTCCCAAATCTCATGTCCTCACATTTCAAAACACAATCATGTCTTCCCAACAGTCCCCCAAAGTCTAAACTCATTGCAGCATTAACTCAAAAGTCCAAGTCCAAAGTCTTATCTGAGACAAGGCAAGTTTCTTCTGCCCATGAGCTGATAATATCAAAAGCAAGTTTGTTACTTCCAAGATACAATGGGGACACAGGCATTGGATAAATGCTCCTATTCTAAAACAGAGACATTGGCCAAAACAAAGGAGCTACAGGACCAGTGCAAGCCCAAAATCCAGTGAGGCAGTCATTAAATATTAAAGCTCCATCACAATCTCCTTTGACTCCATGTCTCCCACCCAGGGCATGCTAATTCAAACGGTGAGTTTTCACGGCCTTGGGCAGCTCCACCTCTGTGGATTTACAGATTACAGCCATTCCCCCAACCACCCCCACCCCCCTAACCCTGGCTGCTTTCATGGGCTGGTATTGAGTATCTGAGGCTTTTCCAGGTATATGGTGCAAGTTGTTGGTAGATCTACTATTCTGGGGTCGGGAGAATAGTGGCCCTCTTCTCACAGCTCCACTAAACAGTGCCCAAGTGGGGACTGTGTGTGGGAGCTCCAACCCCACATTTCCCTTCTGCACTACCCTAGCAGAGGTTCTCCATAAGAGCTCTGCCCCTGTAGCACACTTTTGACTAGATAGCCAGGCATTTTTATACATCCTCTGAAATCTAGGTCGAGGTTTCCAGACCTCAAATTCTTGACTTCTGTGCACCCACAGGCTCAACACCATGTGGAAGCTGCCAAGGCTTAGGGTTTGTACTCTTGAAGCAATGGCCTGAGATGTACCTTGGCCTTTTTTAGCCATGGCTGAACAGATGCGACACAGGACACCAAGTTCCAAGGCTGCACATGGCAAGAGGTCCCTGGACCTGGCCGGGGAAACCATTTTTTCCTACTAGCCCTCTGGACCTGTGATGTGAGGGGCTGCTGTGAAGGTCTCTGACGTGCCCTGGAAACATTTTCCCAGTTGTCTCGGTGATTAGCATTTGGCTCCTTGTTACGTATGCAAATATCTGCAGCAAGCTTGAATTTTTCCTCAGAAAATGGGTTTTTCTTTTCTACTGCATTGTCGGGCTGCAAATTTTCCAAACTTTTATCCTCTGTCACCTCTTGAATGGTTTGTTATTTAGAAATTTCTTCTGCCAGATACCCTAAATCATCTGTCTGAAGTTCAAAGTTCCGCAAATCTCTAGGGCAAGGGAAAACAGCCTCCAGTGTCTTTGCTAAAGCACAGCAAGAGTGACCTTTACTCCAGTTCCCAACAAGTTTCTCATCTCCATCTGAGACCACTTCAGTCTGGACTTTATTGTTCATATCACTATCAGCATTTTGGTCAAAACCATTCAACAAGTCTCTAGGAAGCTCCAAACTTTCCCACATCTTCCTGTCTTTTTTTGCGCCCTCCAAACTGTTCTAGCCTCTGCCTGTTACCCAGTTCCAAAGTCACTTCCACATTTTCAGGTATCTTTATAGCAGCACCCCAGTTCTGATACCAATATACTGTATTGTACATATCATGTACAATACATACATATCACATATATCATGCCCTATACATTGTCCCCCAAGAAAGAGCGAGCCTAAACACTAGTGTTTTGAAATTTCTACGGAGTCACACTTGATTGGATGAGGAATGGATATTTGGTAGCAGCTTATCTGCTGATCTGCTGGTTAGCACAGAATTTCTATATTAACATATTATTGACATTTAGAGCAAGATAATATTTTATGGTGTGCAACTATCTCATACATTATGGGACAGATAGTATCTACTTTCCACCACAGACCATGTTCCCTTCTCCACTCATCTTGACAATCGCAACCACTCACAAATTTTGAAATATTTCTGGGATGGAAGAAGTGCTACTATCAGTTGAGAATCATGAGGCTAGCTAATAAAATGGCTACCGCAGTAAAAATAACTGGAAAATTCAGTTCCCAGGCTTTAGGGAAATTATAAGTAACTCCTCTCCACCCCATTTGTAATATTCCCTCCAATTTTTGTTAGGTCTGCGGTAACAATAAAACAGAAGCTATTGGGAGGCCAAGGTGGGTGGATCATGAGATCAGGAGATTGAGACCACATGAGCTAACATGGTGAAACCCCATCTTTACTGAAAATACAAAAAATTAGCCAGGCATGGTGGCACATGCCTATAATCCCAGCTACTCAAGAGGCTGAGGCAGGAGAATTGCTTAAATCTGGGAGGCGGATGTTGCAGTGAGCTGAGATCACGCCACTGCATTACAGCCTGGGCGACAGAGCAAGACTCTGTCTCACAACAAACAAACAAAACAAAAAAACAACAAAAAAAAAACCCAACAAAACAGAAGCTAAAATATCATATACCTAAATATTTCAAAATTATTTATCAAGCCAATAAGCTGTGTAATAAAATATGCTCTACCTTCCAAATTTGACAAACATATCTTGTAAAGTCCTGGAAGCCCAGGTTAAAATGTATGATTCTAGGAATCCTTGCCCTTTCCTACCACAGTGTTGCTGCATGGGGAAAACAGGCATTGCTCCTGACTTCAGACAAACTCCCTCTTCTCTTTCTGCTCTATCTCCTTCTCATATGACTAAGGAGACTTTATACTCATTCACATGGAAATCTCAGTTCACATATTCAAATTCTAACTTTATTTTCATACACAGCTGCCCCTTAAGTAGTTCCCTGGAATGCCTGGAAGGTTCTAGGTTAATAGAAGAGGGACTTCCAGGGACCCTTGTTATTCAGAATGTGGTCTAGGGAAGGCAGAGTGCAAACCCTGGGTGAGCATGTTTGCTTTATTTTGCAGATACCTTGCATTATGGAGAATGGTATGGTCAGAGAAAGGCCAGAAGAGGTTTTGTAAAAATTTTTTGCTCCAGAAAGGGTCTCTTCTTTCTAACTCTAAGGATGGAACTATTTTAAGCTGTTGTAGAGATGGAGCGTAAACTATGAATACACAGAAACCGGAAGGCAGAAAAGAGAGGTGTGCAATAAAGGAAAGAATCAACTGGTTGCGTGTGAAAAGAGCAGAGCAAAATGCCACAGAGTAGTGGAAAAAAGCTATCAAGAAGCTCCACAAAATCACCTTGCTGAAGTTTCTAGAGCTTCCTGGGACTCTGCATGGATATTTCATTCCTGTGTCTTCCTGGGACCTTGCCTAGATAACTGGCTTTTTGTGTTTTCATGTGTCCTCATGCCTATATATACTTACAGTAAATCTCCATTATTGGAGGGAACTTGAACAAGTATGTTGTTACAGATAAAACAGCCTAATTAAATCAGGAGCACCGAAAAGAGACTGAATACTCTGGAAGGGGCCACCATTTGAGATGAGTCTAAGATAGGCAGCCCTGGTTGGGGAACTGTATGAGCAAATAAACCAGTGAACGTTGGGGGTCAAGGAGTGGAGAGAAGGAGAGTGGGTGTTCTCTTTAGAGATTAAGACAATGGTGGCTGACTTATATGGTTCGCTTCAGGTAACACTTGAAACCTATCCTCCCATAAAACATGAAAGTACATAGTACTCCTAACCTCCTATAGCCCAGCTAGGCAGTGCCATACCTGAGTGCTATGGACAAGCAGGAGAACTCAGCACCAGAATTCACAGCATTGCTTTCTGGAGAACCAGTCTTAGTTTCCCAAAAGGGAGCTTAGAAGCTCACATTTGTAAAAAAAAAAAAAATAACATCATGGATGTTTACCTAGACTATTGTTTTTAAGATATTTTTCAGACATATGTAAACATGTGAGTGTATGTGAGTGAGTGGGTGTTAACAGTATAGAAACTTTGCACATTATTTATTGTTTTTATTGATAGATCTGTATTTTCAGTCCCTGAGGACAATAAACATCACAGTGTTGACATTTGCTTTGTTAATGTTAATTCCAGTACACTGGTGATGATCGCAGAAAGATATGATCCTGGGCCTTGAAGAGTTGACGATCTAAGTCAATTCACAGAATTTTATGTAAGTCCCTGCCATGGTGTATACTCCCAATGGAAAATTTTGAAGTAAAATTTGGACCTGTTATTATTTGTATAGCATATATCATTTAAGTGTAGTTTTGTTTTGTTGCTGCTGCAGTTCTTGTTTTTCTTCCATCCTGTTAACATGTTTCCATGAGCTGTCGAGTGACTTCTAGATCCCATTATACAAAATTCAATCCAAAAGATATTTACTGGATACCAGTAATGGACAGCACATTGCATGATATTGTACAGCTAAGACAAAAAACATGAGTATATCCCAGTAAGTGAAGAAGGCAAGATTTGAAGTCAGGCTCTGTAGGTCTAATCCCAGCAATGACACCTGTTTGCTGTGTGCCTATGCATAAGTTATTCAGCCTCCCTATGGCATTGTTTCCAAAGTTCTGGAAATAAAGATAATGATAGAAACTTCCTCTCAAAGTTGTAGGTCATGCTTCCTAATCCTGCCTCATCACGAACAACAATGACAGCTTGGCAATGGAAGTCTTGTCTTCCACCCCCACCATTCCAAATTAGCATTTTCAAGAGGGAGGCCTAGAAAACTTATTCTTGGGATTAGACAAGTATGGAACACATGGAGATCCTGCACGTAAAAGTGTTTATTGATATAATGCGCTTCAGAACATTTTAACAATTTGTAGTGTTAGATTTCTTTGCCAAAAGAGCAAGCACAGTGATTCAGTATTAATACAGTGGCTATGCATCAAGGTGGTATAGGTAGTCACCATAAAGGCATACAAAGAAAGAAGTGAGAGTTTATACATGAAAACCATGATTTGCCCTTTGGATAAACAGAAAATTATTAAGGAAGAGGTTATTGAAGATGATCTTGCAATTTGATGAAATGTCTCTATGAAGGTTTGCAGAGGCAGGAAAATTCCAGATAGGGAAGTGACTGTACATTGTAGAGGATGCAGCATAGCAGAAAGTATATGTGAGCAAAGACAAGGAGTTCAGCATGGTAGGAGCACAGGAAATATATAATGTTCGTAAGGCACCCAATTTTGGTCATAGGCTTTGCAAACCAAAAATGCCAAATACCTACTTCAGTGTGTTTTTCATGTTCACAAACTCTTGCCTGACCAGTGATCATGGGATGATACAGACAAACATTCTATTCAATCAGTGTCTTCCTGTCAGTGATATGAACAAGTCATGCAACTCAGATTTGTTGGCAATATTACATTTTCTTTCTCAACCTTGACACTATTGCAATTTGTGTAAAGGCTGACCTGTGCATTTTAAGATTTTTTCAGTATCCCTGACCTCTATTCATTAGATGCTAGTAGCACCCCCTCCCACCAACTGTGACAACCAAACATGTCTCCAAACGTTGCTAAATGTCCTATGGGGTGAAAAAGTCATCCCTGGTTGAAAACCACTGAAATACAAAATTTATTCTAGATGTAACCTGAAGTGAAAATCGTCTTAAATGTTTTGCATATTTAAATTCAATTAGTCAGCTAAAGTATAAGGTATATTTACGAATAAAGTCATATATTAATTACTGTGATAGTTATTAATGTAACATCCGAAAGCCGTTAAAAATGTTCAACTAGTTGGAAACTAACATATAAACATATATATAATTGATATTTAATGTAAATATTAAGAAAAAACATAACTAGAAAATTTAATAAAATATTTTCTTATGGTATTGTCTAATATTCTATACATTAAATAGTTATAGAAAATAAAACAATAGGAATTCTATCATATTGTAATTCTCAGCTACTTAAAATTGTTTGGTATCCTAGCATTCCTAACATCAGAAAAAAATTCCTTTAATATGCAATGAATTTATAGTGAATTAACTAAATTTAGGCCATAAGTTTTTAAAGGGCAAAAAAATGTTGTTGTTTTTAAAATTATTTGCAATTTTATGAAAAAGAACTGAAAGAAGATATCAATTTGTCACTAAAAGTTTAATGCAAGGAAAAACTAAACTTCAAAATCAAATATATAAAAGAGAGAAAAAGCAAAACAAAATCTCCAAACAAAAAGTAAATTACAATATATATTGATAATCAATTGTCTTTCATCTAGATATATTAATAGTTGAGAACTTAAAGAATATTAAAAAGGAATGTTACAGAAAAATTATATGCCTAGACATGTTTTGCTTCAACTACTTACTCAAACTTCAAAAGCACAGATTTACAGTAATAATTTAAGAAGACAATTCAATACAGCTTTAAATCTTTAAAGGTTAAATTTTTAAGTGAAAAAAACGTTGAAATGGTTGCTTACCATTTGACCTAGCAATTCCATTACTTGGTATATGCCCAAAGGAATGTAAATCATTCCATTATAAAGACACATGCATGTGTATGTTCATTGCAGCACTATTCACAATAGCAAAGACATGGAATCCACCCAAATTTACATCAATTATAGACTGGATAAAGAAAATGTGGTACCTATACATCATGGAATACTATGCAGCCATAAAAGGAAAGAGATCATGTCCTTTGCAGGGACATGAATGGAGCTGGAAGCCACTATCCTCAGCAAACTAATACAAGAACAGAAAACCAACCACCACATGTTCTCAGTTATAAGTGGGAGCTGAACAATGAGAATACATAGACACTGGGAGAGGAACAACATACACAGGGGTCTATTGCGGGGAGTGGGGAAGGGAGAGCATCAGGATAAAAAGCTAATGCACGTGGGGCTTGATATCTAGGTGATGGGTTAATAGGTGCTGCAAACCATCATGTCACAAGTTTACCTATGTAACAAACCTGCACGTCCTGCACATGTACTCCAGAGATTAAAATTAAATTAAAAATTTTAAAAAGAAATGTTTGCTTATATATTGCCACTAATTGAAGATAAAGGGTTTTGATATTTATGTAAGTAAATAGAAGAACGAAGTTCTTTCAAGAAACATTTAAAATGTTGGTAAGTTTTTTTAATAACAGAGATTGTATTATACTTTCTGTTATCAAGAAATTACCGAGATTTTAAATGTACCATTTGAACACGAAAATATGTCCATAATTACCGACATGTAGATTAAACAAAAAAGCAGGTTGGGCACAGTGGCTCATGCCTGTAATCCCAGCTACTTAGGGGGCTGAGGTAGGAGGATGGCTTGACTTCAGGAGGTCGAGGCTGCAGTAAACCATGATTAAGCCACTGCCCTCCAGCCTGGGCAATAAGCAAGATCCTGTCTCAAAACAATTTTAAAATATATATATATATATTTTTTTAATATATACAAATTTTTTTAAATGTAGGAGCAGATATGAGAAATAGTTTTTCTGACAATGTAATATAGCCCACATACATTTGACAACTACAATTTTTCATGAGAAAATACGATATTAATGAGATTTTTTGGTACATTTTTATAAATGTCTTTATTTCCCAGAAGTCATTTCTATGACAGTGCTCTTTGACTTCAGCTTCTATTTTGAATTTGGCCGAATATTGGTTGTAGGGCTAGACCATGAGCACTTGGCCAAAATGAATATTTAGTACGTCTCTATACATACAGTGAAGTGTGAGAGCAGATAATCCAATTTAGAAGCTGTAATTCAGAGGGCCTCAAATGCCAAGAAGACGAGACAATGTTTAATTTAATTAGCAAAGAAAAATAAGTGAAGACACTTGCTCAATTCCACAATGAGCTAGATGTTTTCAATTTAAGTAAATATTTAGCATGTATTGTAGAAATAAAATGAATTGTAGACGTTGTGTCATTTTCCTCTGTGTTAATGTAATTCCCTTGATTCTAACATTGAACTGTTGCTAATTTTGCTATCACTAAGGTAATAAGAGCTTACATGTATTATACAGTTACTGTATGCTAATACCCCTGAAAGGCATAATCACATTTAATCCTTAAAATGCTTTACAATGCATGAGCTGTAATTATTCTAATTTTATATAACAGAAGAAATGGGTAAAGTTGCTCATAAGTAGGAAAGCAAGGATTTGAATCCAGAGTCTGCACTCTTCCTTCTAGTGATAAATCATTCATGGGATGACTTTAAAACCTAAATCAGACTTTTTTATAGTCATCAATCATTAAGCTAATGTCACAAATACTTTTTCTCTTGTGTTTTATTATTATCATACTAGCTCCTAAATTGAGCTTTTAAAAGGGAGGGATGAAGAGGTGGAGCATAAGAGATTTTTATGGTGGTGCAACTACCCTGTATGGTACTATAATGTGGATACATGTCTTTAAAAATTTGTCAAAACCCATAGGATGTCCATCATCAAGAATGAACCCTAATATAAACTATGAACTGAGTGACAATGATGTGTCAATGTAGGTTCATCAGTTGTAACAGATGTACTATCTGGTGGAGGATTTTGATAATGGGGGGAGGCTGTGCAAGTGTTGGGGGTGGGGGTAGGTGGGAAATCTCTGTGTCTTCTGCTTAATTTTGTTACGAACCCAAAACTGCTCTAAAGAAACACCTACAACCATCTGATCTTTGACAAACCTGACAAAAACAAGCAATGGGGAAAGGATTCCCTATTTAATAAATGGTATTGGGAAAACTGGCTAGCCATATGCAGAAAGCTAAAACTGGATCCTTTTCCTTACACCTTATAGAAAACTTAACTCAAGATGGATTAAAGATTTAAATGTAAGACCTAACACCATAAAAACCCAAGAAGAAAACCTAAGCAATACCATTCAGGACATAGGCACGGGCAAGGACTTCATGACTAAAACACCAAAAGCAATGGCAACAAAAGCCAAAATAGACAAATGGGATCTAATTAAACTAAAGAACTTCTGTGCAGCAAAGAAGCTATCATCAGAGTCAAAAGCAGCCTACAGAATGGGAGAAAATTTTTGCAGTCTACCCATCTGACAAAGGGGTAATGTCCAGAATCTACAAAGAGCTTAAACAAATTTACAGAAAACAACAACAACAACAACCCCATCAAAAAGCGGGTGAAGGACATGAACGGACACTTTTCAAAAGATGACATTTATGCAGACAACAAACATGAAAAAAAGCTCATCATCACTGGTCATTGGAGAAATGCAAATCAAAACCACATTGAGATACCGTCTCACACCAGTTAGATATGTGATCATTAAAAAAATCAGGGGACAACAGATGCTGGAGAGGATGTGGAGAAATAGGAACGCTTTTACACTGTTGGTGGGAGTATAAATCAGTTCAACCATTGTGGAAGACAGTGTGGCAATTCTGCAAGGATCTAGAACTAGAAATACCATTTGACCCAGCAATCCCATTACTGGGTATATACCCAAATAATTATAAATAATTCCGTTATAAAGACACATGCACACGTATGTTTCTTGCAGCACTGTTCACAATAGCAAAGACTTGGAACAAACCCAAATGCCCACTAATGACAGATTGGATAAAGAAAGTGTGGCACATATACACCGTGGAAAGCTGTGCAGCCATATGAAAGGATGAGTTCCTGTCCTTTGCAGGGACATGGATGAAGCTGGAAACCATCATTCTCAACAAACTAACACAAGAACAGAAAACCAAATACCATGTGTTCTCACTCATATCTGGGAGTTGAACAATGAGAACACATGGACACAGGGAAGGGAACATTACACACCAGGGTCTGTAGGGCAGCGGGGGAGCGGGTGGTGTGGTAGGGGAAGGATAGCATTAGAAGAAATACCTATTGTAGATGACAGGGTGATAGATGCAGCCCACCACCATGGCACGTGCATACCTATGTAACAAACATGCATTTTCTGCACATGTACCCTAGAACATAAAGTACAATAAAAAAAATCAAATTAAAATTAAAAAGAATAAAGCCTACTTTTTAAAAAACACTCACAATATTCTGGTAGATATCTTCTCTAGTGTTCATTGCAATGTAACTCAACCCTAACACGTGAAAAGAAGGCCTAAATGTAGAGAATACCCTTTCCATTTGATCTTGATCTGAGTGTAACTAGTTTGACCTTGAAAGCAACTATTAGTCTTTCAGCAATTAAATCTTCATGTTACTTTAATTTACGTTCCATACGTCGGAGACGAATGTTTGCTTCTATCATATAATATAATGTTAATCTTACAAATGTTCCATATCCCAGACAGAATGCTTATTGTGCCAACCAACACAGAACATATGTATGAGGACATTCTGCTCAGAAGTTATTACCAAAGTGATCTAATCAATTTGAAAACGTCTGCTCATGAAGTATAAGGTTTCCCAAAGTCATCTTTGATTAAGGACCAGATGTGCTGGACTTCATGGAGAACGCTATATAAAGACTGAACAAACCAGGACTTTATCACATAAACATAGATTTTATCCACCAAGTGCAGCCTTTGTCAGAAACATTAGACAGTGGCCATAGCATATTCTTACCCAACATGGTTCTTCTTCCTGGCTTAGTCATATTCTCTGCTTACTCCTCCAACCGAAAACATCCTTTTCATTCCTGGAGACCCAGAAAAGTCAGTCCAGGCTTGGTCACATGACCTCCAGTCTGTATTATGCCTCATGTGTAATAGAGATTATGAATGATATCTCATCCACCATCCAGTGTTAGCAGTTTTGATGCAATGCCAAGATACGGATTTAGCATTTCAGATCCCAGATTTAGCAGCTTGATGTGATAATTCTTAGTTTTTTTTTTTTTTTGTTTTTTTTTTTTTTTAGCTTTTCAGCCAATCAGATATAGATATGTGCAGCTAAAATCAGGACCAGACAACTGTGCAGGGAACTACACTTGTACAACTCCTCCATTCTGTATGCTGTACAGAGGAGCAATATCCTCTCCAATAAATCTATTGTGAGCCCTCCTGAGGTTCCATCAGTAATTGCAGGCATTCACTTAAGAATAGAAATAGTTATTTTAAAAAATATATTCCTTTCTAGGATAGCTGTAAAATGTGCATGAACTCAATGCCAGCCTTTGACAGGGAAATTTAGTTTTAGGTCACTCAATTTATGCCTCTGAGGAGAACAAATTCCCCAGAAGATTAAACTTTCATTAGGTTCTTTCTTTTATTTCCTGCCTTTGCACCCATCATATCATAAGTTCCATAAATGATGTCTTACTAGGGCCATAAAATGGTTGCACTTGAACTTTAGGAACCTGTCAAACACCTCTCTCTCTCCCCCCCTTGCCCCCCAATAAAAAACCTTTTAGAGAATAGTACTTCAATTGACAGTTTCAGTGGTCACACTCCCCTGCCTATGTCAATGAGAATGTGCCTAGAAGAGACGGAGAAAGTAATGTGTACTTTAGACAATCGCATTGTGAAGCCGATATTCCACACTCCCCTGCCCCCATCCCCCCTATTGTTTTGACTAGACAGTGGATCATACTGAATAGATTAACAAGTCATTGACTTGGGACACCTACTGCTTGGAATGTCATTGCACTCAGAGTGAAAGGGGATAAAAATGTCTCCCTTCCAGCCCTGATCTCTCTACTCTGTGGCAATATTTCTGCCACAGAAATACTTGGCTGTCAGCTCCAGCAAAGCAACCCTGGATAGCCACAGTAGTTTGTTGTCAGAATGAAAAATGGTTCCGTGCAAAAGGTCTCAGAGCCGGGATGCTAACAATCAAGGAGCCCTAAGTCAGGCATTTGACAGAGAACTTTGGTCTCGCTGTTAAATACCACTTAATACTGTCCTGCCTGATAATCCCTGCTGTTTAACAACTGTGTGATCGTGGCTCAGCTGTGGCAGAACGCTTTTCGACAGGGAGAAAATGGCCAGATGTCATATGTTTGCTTGAAAGAAAAGAAAATACATCTCTTTGCATCCAATGAAAATAAGAATGCTTAAAAAAAAAAAAGAAAGAAAGAAAATTGCAAATCCATTCTAGCTTTGATTCATTAGAGAGTTCACAGCCAAAAGAGAGAAATGAAACTCTAGCTGAGGTTAGCTATAGGTGAAGAACAAAGAAGCTCGATGGAGCCATTAGTACTCTAGACAGTGCTTTCATACTCCAAATAGTTAGCTGGTTAGTGAAAAAATTCACGCTAGGCATCAAGCAGTGCCTACAACTAACTTTTCTCCTCACTGTGTAGTCTTACAATTGTGTAGTAGTTCATGTATTTGTTGGTGTGTGTGTGTGTGTGTCCATGCAAGGCCATCATTACTGCAATAAATATTATAAAGGACTTACTTAACAGTGTTCATCACCTCTTCGTTGTTTGCCAAGCAAAATTTAATTATTTTTGTGCCAATTCTCTTACCTAGAGCCACAAGTGATCGTTTTTATGATCTTTAATAAAACCTGAGAGGTGGAATAATAAGAGAAATCTAACCCAGTTTCCCCACTTTTCTAATAGCTTCCTAGATAATGTGCTTAAATGATGGCTACGCAAACTGACCTTTATTCCGTGATGCTTTAGAAGGAAGTATTTAAATAAACAAGCAGGATTCATAATTCAGTTTAAGGGTAACAAAAGTTTATCCCCATAGTGGACCAAAATAAGTAGCAGCTTTATTAGTCAAAAATTTCTAAGTCCCTGAGAGTGTTCAGACAGACCAGGTAACCTTTTCCACAGATGCAGGGCATGGGATTCTTTTATAGAGGCATAGATTGTAATCTGTTATTTGTCCGCCACTTTTAAGGATACTAAAATATCAAATAGATTTCTGAAGATTATATAAATAAGTTATGTAACACACAATTATGTAGAATGATTTTGTCATTGCCCTGAGTATCGTATCCTCTTTAAAACTGCCTTTCAACTTTATTTCCTCGCTTGGAGTTTGATATCCCCATTTCTTTTATGTAAAAATGTTTTTGACATTATCCAAGAATAGTCAAAGCAGATAAGGAAAATTTGAATCCCCTGGAATGAGAATAGATATACAATCAGTCACTGCACCTTGATTTGGGGGGATCTAGGAAGGCTACGCTATGCATTTAAACCTGCAACTAATTCAATGGACATCTATGATAGAGGCAATATTCCCCGAATATGTTTCAAGTCACCCCCTACTTACTCACCCCACTCAACTTCAGACCTCAAACAACCAAACAGACAGACAAAAGCAAAGCAACACAAACAAACAAAAAAAAAAACCCAGAAACTGATTAAAGCTCATACTTGTGGTTTATTTCAAAATCTGTCTCAGTAAATTCCTAAAATAGTTCACTTACAGCTTCTCTTCTGGTTTTGTAACTTCCTATCATATGTAATAAATTTGTAAAACTACGTCATATTTTCCCTACCATTTGGGAAGTTCCTTTAAGTAAGCAGTGATATCTGATTAATGTTCATTTCACAATGACAACTAGCACAGTATCTTGCTTTCAGCAATATATAATACTAAGAATTTTCTAAAATTTATTACTAAGTGTTTCTATAAAGGTATTGTTTGCCTACATGTAAAAAATAAACTTTAAAGACAAAGATAACAACATATTTTAGTAACATATTTATAACCCCACATTATATTAAGTAAGATTAAGTTAGAAATAATTCATTGTCCACTTTTATCTCATATAACCATTTTCTTTCAAAACCTTCAAAAAGAAGAATTTTTCAGGAAAAAAACCTTTTCAGTCATTTATTACCTTTTTTAGCATAGCATGTGATCGTCATCTTTTTTTTTTTTTTTTTTTGAGATGGAGGCTGACCTCTCACCCAGGCTGGAGGACAGTGGCCCAATCTTGGCTCACTGCAACCTCCGCCTCCTGGGTTCAAGCAATTCTCCTGCCTCAGCCTCCCAAGTACCTGGGACTACAGGCGCCTGCCAACAAGCCCAGCTGGTTTTTGTGTTTTAGGTAGAGACAGGGTTTTGCTATGTTGGCCAGGTTGGTCTGGAACTCCTGACCTCAGGTGATCCGCCTGCCTTGGCCTCCCAAAGTGCTGGATTACCTGGCTGCTCTTCACCTCTTTTAATTATTTCTGTCTCTGACCTTTATGCTTTGAAGACGGATGTTGTTGTTGGAAGTTATATCACAGGCCACATATACCCATTTCGATTCCACGAAGATGGTTCTTTTGGTTCAGTTTGTCCGGCAGCTGTCCATTTGTGATCACCATACTGACCTTACTTTTCAAAGGTATACCTAAAGGCATCCCTAAAGGCCTAGTTTAAAAGAATCTCATTTTTACCTTAAAAAAAAAAAACAAAAAACCCTTATTTGCTCAGATAATTCTTATCTCTCTATATAAAAAAACTAGTATTGATTTACTGAAAGTTAATGTATCTTTCAAACTATTAATTGCATTTCAAAATAAATAATTCGTAATTAATAAAGTAGCCTGTAACAGGAGACGCTTTGCAAAGATTGAAATTTAAGGTGAGTTTTGTTTTTGTTTTGTTTTGTTTTGTTTCAGACAGGGTCTCATCTGTCACCCAGGCTGGAGAGCAGTGACATGATCATGGCTCACTGCCGCCTTGACCTCCTGGGCTCAAGCAGTCCTAAGTAGCTGGGATTACAGGCATGTGCCACCACATTTGGCTCAGTTTTTTTCATTGTTGTTCTTTGTCAATGGTGATTGACAATGATGATTTTGTCAATAAAATAGTCTTACATTTAGCTATATTTATTTGAATTTCCTCTCAGATCCTACATTCTCCTTAGGATGTTAGACTTTAAAATGCTCTGAGAGATTCTGCTGTTAAACAAAAAACAGGACTCAAACATGGCCATTTCTTCAACCATATCTTGCAAGAGTTACATGAGGAACAAAAATAAGGTGTCTATATTGTCTGATATGGAATGCATATACAGCAAACACTAGCTGCTACTCTGACAATTAGCAGTTGCTCAGCCAATGTTTATTTAATGAATAATATGGCAGTCAATGAATATTTGCTATGTGCTAAATGCTTTGCTTACAGGGTGTTATTTAACCATGACAACTCATCAGTGAGAAATACACCTTTCAATCCTGTATTTTTTTTTGAGGAGGAGGAAATTGAGATTCACAGAACTTAAGTCATATACATGTCTAGAAGGAGGTGCAGCTAAGTTTCAAACGTAGGTCCACCTGACTCAGAATGTGCTATATAGTCCTAAATTGATCCACTTTTTCATAGAGATGCCATATTCGAAACCATTACGGGATAACCGCAGAGAAATAAAATTCGTATCAGAGGTCACTGTCGAAGAAAAATACTTCATTTCAGCCCCCTAAGATCTCTAGTACAACTGACCACTGGGCCCAATGATACCAACTATATACCAACATTGCTTGTTTTCCTTTCCTAATCTGCGTCTTGGGTCTCCAAACTGTGTGCAGAAAAAGGAAGTTCAGTTTTCTGTGTCCTCTGCTGGTACACCTGACTCATCTGGGTTGAGTCAGCACTCTTGCCGGAGGACCTTTATGTACCCTCCCAAGATTTCTTTACTGCTGTCTTCTTACTTGTGTTTATGGTATATACACTGACTATCTGGGAGGATCAGCAGACGGAAACCCCATGACTTGCTAATTAGATTTTCCAAAGATAGTATCAAATTAAAACCTGGCCCTCTAAATTTACATAAACACCAAGGGATGCAACTGCCAAAGATGAGGCTCTCCTGGAGAACTGGCAGCTCCTTTCTGCCTCCAACCATTCTCTTATCTGAACTGAAGAGATCTGCCTCCAGCACACTATGGCCCCCAGCACTTAATGAGACTTGAGTAAACAACAGTGGTGGTGAGCTCAGGGCGTTTCCTGGCCCAGATGCTCAGATTTTCTGAAAATTGAATCCAGTGCTGAGGCAGGTTGAAGGAAAGAATACATCTGCAGCGCAACCCTATCAGCATGTTGACTCAGTTCTCTGGGTAGTCAGGGATCAGCTTGGATTGGACTAGCAGCTCTGCTGTGCAGTCTCGGGCAAGTAACTTAAACGCATGAGTCCCCTGTCTAGTCCTCAGCTTCCTAATTTGCATAATGAGGATCACGGAGCTCATAGGGTTACTTTGAGTTTGGAAAAAGCAGGCATAGCACTTGCACAGGCCTGCTTTTTAAATAAGTCTTGAACAATCTAAGCTCTCACTTGCTGCTACTTCTGGTATAGCTGTTGTAAAGGGAAATGTTGTCAAATCATTCCCAGCTCCCGTCTACATCAAGAACAAGACTTGAAGCAAGCATGGAAAGTGGTCTTGACTCATCTCAGAAATCAGAGAAAGGGCCAAGGGCAGTGGTTCCCACCTATAATCCCAGTGGCTTGGGAGGTCAAAGCAGGAGGATCACTGAGCCCAAGAGTTTAAGACCAGCCTGAGCAACATAGTGAGACCCCATCTCTATAAAGAAAAATACAAAAATTAGATGGACGTGGTGGCCTGCACTTTGGGGTCCCAGTTACTGGGGAGGCTGACGCAGGAGGATTGCTTGAACCAGGGAGGTGGAGGCTGCAGTGAGCTATGGCTATTGCACTGTAGCCTGGGTAACAGAGCGAGTCCCCATCAGGAGGGAGGGAGGGAGGGAGAGAGGGAGAGAGAGAGGGAAGGAAGGAAGGGAGGAAGGGAGGGAGGGAGGGAGGGAGGGAAGAAGGGAGGGAGGGAGGAGGGGAGGGAAGGAAGGAAGACGAGCTCACTCAGACTCTGCCAGGAAGTTAGCTGGAAATCCCACATGAATCCCTCAATCTCTGGTTTGATGGGAATGTACTTGCAAAGAAGATTGAAGAGGATGTGTCAGAGACATTTCTAGTAGGTAACATGGCAGGGTACAAAGCATTGGAGTTTAATGGGTTAACTTTGAAACTTAGCTCCATCACTCAATACTTCTTTTTTTATCTTTCTAAGTCAGTTAATTTCCTTGGACCTCAGCTTCCTCTTTTTCTTAAAAAATTGCTATAATATCTCCATTTTCACATTATTATTGAATTTCAATGAGATAATGTTTCTAAAGCATTTAACTCTTCTCCCATGAGTTGGTGATCAATAATGTTAATTCTTCTTATACTTCTCCCTTTCCCCTCCTTACACTCTAGCCTTTATTCCGTAAGATGTAGGACAGTAAAAATAAGTTACAGTGAAGCAAATAAGAAAGGGTAAAAGTTGTGAGGAGAACCAATGAAAAATGTATAGGAAAAATTAAGTGCACAAATTTCTAAGCCTAAAAATAGTACAACACAAAATATTAGATATGTTCGGAGGGTATCTAATAAATTGAGGGTCATATCAAGAGACAAATATCCTATTTTCCAACAAAGCATTCATTGTTGCTACTGCAAGGGGCAGAATGCTATTCTGAGATCAGATGACAGGTTTGGAGGGTTTGTTGTTGTTCTTGATAAATATCCTTTCATGCTGTGTGGTTCCAAGTTTTCAGTTGTTTGCTCAAATAAGGTCACACTTACACAAAAACCACTTACGATTTCAAAAAGACTATATATCAGAGGCACACTGAGGATATCTTTGACTGATAGTGTCTCCACTTTGATTGGAGGCATTTTGGACTCCCTGAGAAAAAGAAAGGGTTGCCCAGTGAAAGAGTTCACAGCCCTATTTTTGGAACCTATTTTTCCAATACGGTAAAGAGACTCAAATATTAATACCCTGAGTCCTATCCGGGCTCCATTTTAGTCGAATGTAATAAATGGGAGCCCTGACTCCAGAGACCACACAGCAAACCACATCCTGACATAGTGGCTCCACCAGGCACCTGCTAGATTGAGAAATGCAGGGCAAGTCAGAGCTGATTCATCACCCCTGACTGACAAGATACTATCATTCACCTTTTCCTGAGATAAACCCGAGTCTCTTGTGAAGACCTATACTAGGAAGTACATACCACACTTCACAAATGGTAAGAATATGTAGGTAAGAAAACTCAAAAATACCTCCATAATTTTCAAAAACAAAATTTAGGGCCTTAGTCTGAATTTATACAAACGAAGATGAAGGCCACAAAACATTAAGTGAGCACTCCTTTCCTGTCACTATATTGGAAAATCCTGCATAATAGACAATATTCTCCTCATTTTGCAGAACAGGAAACTAAAACTTAGAAAGCTTAAATAACATACAATTAGCTAAGTGAACGAGACATGATTTAAGCTTAAGTCTTATGATCTTTCTACTCTTCCATCACACCTTTAAACTCTAACTTCTTTCCTTTCTTCAAACTATCTTCTTGGCATGTGAGACTTAAGATTTTCTAAAGTCATAGCCTGATGCCATTATATGCTGGGTTTGAAATATGTGCCTGTCAGCTGCCACTGTAAGAAACAATGGTCGGCTGTCTCAGTGGGACAAATTCTACATGCAATGAGAAGAGTACAGACTTAGAGGGTTTGACTTTCTTTTTTTTTTCTTTTTTTTTAGATGGAGTCTCTTGCTCTGTTACCCAGGCTAGAGTGCAGTGGCACAATCTTGGCTTACTGCAACCTCCGCCTCCCCTGTTCAAGCAATTCTCCTGCCTCAGGCTCCCAAGTAGCTGGGATTATGGGCACATGCCACCACATCCAGCTAATTTTTGTATTTTTAGTAGAGACAGGGTTTCACCATGTTGATCAAGCTGATCTCGAACTCCTAACCTCATGATCTGCCCACCTCGGCCTCCCAAAGTGCTGGGATTACAGGCATGAGCCACTGCTTCCGGCCAGAGAAGGCTTCTTTTTCTATAGATAGAGTCAGGGTTTAGACACTAGTGGAGAAAGAACAGAGTCACGAAACTTCAAAAATTTAGAAAGATGAGTAAAATCTTCAATGCCCGTAGTCCTCAACTGAAGGTGATTTGACAATGTCTAGAGACATATTTTTTGGTGTCACTACCAGAGAGGGGCAGGGTTATGATTCTGGCATCTAGTTAGTAATAGCTGGGGATGCTGATTAACCTCGTACAATGCATACGGCAGGCCTCTCGCTCTGGACCCCAAGAAAGAACGATTGCACTTAAAATGTCAATAGTGCAGAAGTTGAAAACCCTGTTGGAGACTATAAACTCCTTAAGCAGGACTATGGACAGTTGAAAAGAACTGGATATCTATTAATAAATGAATGAAATAATGAGATTTGAACTAATTTCAGGTTATTAAATAACTACATCTGGTGGGGGGAGGAAGAAGAGAGAGGGAGAGAAGGAAGGAGAGAGAGAGAAAGAGAAAGAAGAAAAGGAAAGAAAGAAAAAGAGAGACAGAAATGAGAGAGAAATGAGAGACAGCTGAGAGAGAGCACCAATGATTCATGGGACAGTGTTCTTGAATCGTATCTTTAATAAAAGATTTTATACATCACAATTAATATGCATGATTATATGCATGTAATAACATGAGTCAATCCAGAAGGTTTTAAAGATAAATATATTTATACCCATTTTTCACTCTCTGACTCCATCATGGTGGCTTGTGTAGATAATAAATATTTAAGTGAAAAAATTATAATTATGTACATCATTAAAAGTTTCCAATACGTATTATTGTATTATTATTTTTAATTTCTTGAAATCCGCATCTTGCAGTGTACACTTTGGCTTTAACTTTGATTTCAAGAACAAACTAGCTATAATACAGGGACTGCTGTCAATAATATGACTTTTCCTATCAGACTCTCTCTCACTTTCCCTCTCCTTTAATGAAGTTTGGGCCATATTCTCAAAAGACATTGGTCAACCAAACTGGGGCCAGTGCAGGGTTTCAAGTCTGTAATCCCAGTATTTTGGGAGGGCAAGACAGGAGCCTCTCTCGAGCCCAGGCGTTTGAAACCAGCTTGGGCAACATAGTGAGACTCTATCTTTACAAAAAAAAACAAAAAAACAAAATAGGCTGGGTATGGTGGCGTGCACCTGTAGTCCCAGCTGCTTGGGAGGCTGAGGTGGGAGGATCTCTTGAGGCCAGGAATTTGAGGCCACAGTGAACTATGATTGCAATACTGCACTCTGGCCTGGGCAGCAGAGCAAGACCATAGTCTCAAATTTAAAAACAAAACCAAACAAACAAAAAACCAAAACAAAACAAAAAATGAAGAGTGCAAAAAGTGAGGGAAAAGAAAGTCAAGAAAACTATCACCTTTCTCTGCACATGTAAAACAACCAACGAATAGCTTCACTTCCTGGTATGACTGGTATTGTTATAGTCCAGCTCAGGACGCTGAGTTTCATTACAATAAACCTATGGTTTCACTAAGGCATTTTCCCATGAGAACATTTTAATTAATTTATTAATTGCAAATGAAGCTACAGGTGTTTGAGTGGGTTGGTGGTAGCAGTGCGATGTGTGTATGTGTGTGTGTGTGTGTGTGTGTGTTCACACATGCTACAGTGCATGTGCATGAGTGTATGTGTGCCTTAATTGCTTCTATATCTGCCTCTCTGGCTCAACCTGTCCAGGCCAGTTGGCAGCCCCCAGCAACTGATTCCCAGACAAGTCTCTGCGGGCAATTTGTCACGTGGTAATGGGATGATTCTGTCAGGCCCGCACAGCTATGCAGGAAAATATTCATTGTCATATTAAGGTGCTGGCTTCCTAGCAACTCGACCCTGGTTCTGGTGTAGAGGTTGGCAGTCACCCTCCTTAGAGACCGAGATGTTAGTCTTAACTATGATCAAATGTTTAGAATTTTTTTTAAAGCTTCTTCTTTGTGCCAAAGAAGATTTTGTTTTCCCATGCCAATGTCAGCACCTTGCTAATGATTTTCAGATATTATTTTCGAACCCAGAGATACCAACTAAGAGGTAGCTTTGCTCTCTGAGCAGAAAACACTTGCAGCTCTGTTTGGAGATTTCAACAAAGTGCCACTTAAACTTGACAGGCAAAGATTCAAATACGGCTATTTCTTAGGAGGGAATTGGCCTGGTAGAAAGACCTATGACTTTGGGGTGAGACTGAGCTGAGCTTTAATCCAGGTTCTCCACTCAATTAGATATTGAGCAACATACCTTAATACTAGCTTGGGAGTCTAGCTTTGCCCATTTATAAAATGGTAAGAAAAACAGCTACTTGTGGACCACTGCCAAGATTAGCAGAATGTGAAGATGAACTATTTGACACACAGTAGGCACTCAGTAAATGTCCATTAATTATTAATGCCATCACTATTATTTTCCTATAAGCCCTCCAATAACTATCGGATTCTTCTAATTCTCAGCTCTATGATTTCTGTTTTAAAAATGTTCTTTCCATTTGTTAAATGGAATATACCGAAGTACACAATTAAAGCAAAGCAATCTATTTCTGTATTGCTCTTTTCCCTACCATGTCAATTTATGGCTATGACTTGCTATGGTTATTTAGCTTTTCTGTGCTCTGTCTCACTTATGGTAAAAGGTAAGTCCCTCTAGGGAAGGAACTATGTATTTACCACTCTGTATATTCCTTCGCTTCCTCACTGTGATAGAAATTGTTAGTCTTAGCAGAGGTCTCAGAAGGTTCGTTGACATGCTTTTGGGTCATCACCAAAAATTTAGAGAGGAATATTACTCAATTTATTTAAAAATATTGCAGTGGCATTACCAATAGGATCTAGAACTTAGAGTATCCTGTATCTACAGTTTTAACCTCAAGTGGAGACTGTAAGTTATAAAAATTAAGAATAAAGTAAAAAACCAATAAAAATAAATAGATAAATAAATAAATAAAAGTCATGGATTAGAGTTCTTAGCATTTATCTTTTAGAGACAGAGTCCAACATGCTAATATACTATACTTCCATGTGTAACCCTGTTCAAAAGCTTATTGCTAATTAAAATAAACATTAGATTCCTGAGGTTTACTGAAAATTTTATTGCATTAAAAAAAAAGCAAGTGTATGTGAGAAGGAAAAAAAAAAGAGCAAGAGAGAGATAAAAGTTAATTAATAGGATCTGGCCTTCTTCCAAAATATACTCTGTGAGTTTGAGGTATTTGGGATTGGGTAATTTAGGTTGGTTGGTATGTGAAAAACATCTGTCATGATGAGTCTTGCTATAATATGCGACTCACTGGGAAGACATGGCACCATCTTCTTCATCATCATGATGAGCTGTACATACGTGCCACTTTCTGCCATGACACCATTAGGTGTCTAGGTCCTTACTGGGCAATATTCTGTATTGATTATAATATGTTTTGCCTTCTGAGGTTGGCTTGGAAAGTTGAATGGTAAGTGAAGTCATTAGTTCCCCTTGGAGTTGATTTATATCTCCATTGGGAGGTAGTTTCTCCACCACTTTTTCTTCAATGGAGTTGGGTTTGCAGTACCCTATCTGGTACTATTTATAATCTATTAGTCCCCGTTTACTACAGGGTCTGGAACTAATTGCACATAAAAATTCCCAACTAGTTTCTGAATCAAAATAGTTATTTTTATGGCTAGAGCCAGGTTTCCCAAAGGGTGTACCATGAAATACTAGTACCTTGAGATGCTCCCCAAAAAGAAGTTTATTGTTCAAATAAATTTGAGGGAAAACAGTCCATGGATGCTCTCTTTTGTTGGCATGTTGCTAGATTTTAGGGTCCACAACAGCAGAATCAGTATAAATATTATTCTCATTGAAGCAACTAGCATAATAACGAGTAAATAGAAGACATGTAAATATATTATCGATAAATTAATGAACACTTAAACAATTCTGCAGTAAGAAAAGCATTTAGCTTTGCTCGTTTAAACATTTCCCAATTTGTAATAGTCATGGAACCATTCCTTTTGCATAAAACAATTAACATATCTTCCAAAAACATATTTTAGAGAACTCTTGTCTAGAGTATTAAACACATTCATTGAAAAAAATTTATGTATACATTAACTCATTCAATGTTCATGTTTTAGTACCTACTAAGTTCTATGTTCTGGGAACATATTAGCAAAGAAAACATAAGCTCTGTCATTATTGATCTTATAGCCTACTAAGAGAAATTGGACACAGTCTTGTGAAAACAAGGCAACAATGTAGTGTCATATGAGAAGTGGAAATAAAATGATCACAAAGTGAGAAACAAACAAAAAATATCCACATGTAGATATCCTCCCCATGCCATAAAAGTTAAGAAGTAACTTTTATGTGTTCATCTGTATGATTTATGAAAGGTTATTGCTCAAACTGCAGAGGTCAAGAAAGTACGAGAAAATAATGAAATGCTCTCAGTGTAAGACAACAAGGAGTGGTGGAGACTTGAAAAGTTCATGCTCTGGTCTCACTCATAAGTGGGAGTTGAACAATGAGAACACATGGACACAGGGAGGGGGAGCTTCACACACTGGGGCCTGTCAGATCGGGGGCAAAGGGAGGTAGAGCATTAGGACAAATACCTAGTGCACGCGGGACTTAAAACCTAGATGATGGATTGATGAGTGTAGCAAACCACCACGGCACATTTATACCTGTGTAAAAAATCTGCACATTCTGCACATGTATCCCAAAACTTAAAGTAAAATAAAATAAAAAATAAATAAAATATCCATCAAAGAAAGTTTCTGCTCATGTTAAAGGAGACAGTTGCCAACTGGATACAACTATTATCACAGCTTGCTGCTGTTAAGTATTCTGATCTGTCATGAGAAGCCACCAATCTGGATTTCTATCTATAATATTCTCATTATATCCTTAGTTATTTTAAATACCAACAAAGCTGACTCAATTACACACACACCTATATACTTGTCAGGTAGATTAAACAGACACTTTTTTTTTTAACTTTTTCAAAAATCCCACTAAAATTACAATAATGCATTTTTAAAATACATGAACCTTGAGAATGTAGAAAACCTTGAGAATGTAGAAGACTGGTGAAGGATGAAAGCTGGTAACGGGATGGCCCAGTGGTAATGGATTTAGCCTACCCAAAAAAGCAAAATCCCAAGCTTGGAATGAGGAAAGCTAAATTCTGTCAGAATTTTTAAAAAGTTCAGTAAGTGGTATCTCATACATCTGCAACTCAGGGAGACGGCAGGAGGGCTAACATCAGAAGGGTTGAGAAGACACATCAAGAGATCCCCAGATGTCTACTGTAACACATTCTGAACAACTGTTCTTCTCTACACTTTTGATATAGATTTGTCTTGTGGCTAGTATAAAATAGAGGGTCTGTGGATTGTGGGATGGTAGACAAGGATAAGCAAGCAAGTGAACGAATATCCGAAAAGTCAAGATAGTGGTTATTTCCGGAGGAAGGAGGGTGCGTTAGACTCCTATGACAGCTATTAAATAAATGACCACAAACTTAGTGACTTCAAACATGAATGTATTCTCTTACGCTTCTAAAACTCAATGTGTAAAATCAGGATAATGGCAGAGCTGTCTTTCTTCTGGAGGCATTTTGAGAGAACCTGTTTCCTTTTTTTCTTCCAGCTTCTAGAGACCTTCTACAGTTTTTGGTTTATGGCTTCTCATTCCAACCTTTGGTTTCCTCCTCATATTATTCTTCTCTGACTCTGATTCCTCCAGCACCTTCCTATGAGGATCTTTATGATTATTTGAGCCCATTTGGTTAATTCAACATTATCACCCTATCTCAAAGTCCTTACTTTAACCAAACCTGCAAAGTCCCTGTTGACACCCAAGGTAATCTATTCACAGGTTCTGGGGATTAGGATACAGACATCATCGAGGGGTCATTATTCTGTCTATCACGGAAGGGGATGCAATCTGGGAAAGTCACATAGGGGGTTTTGGATTTAAGAAAAGCTGCATGATGAATGGCAAGTGTTTATTTTGCTGTTTATCATTAAACTGTACGAATATGTTTTATATATTTTCCTGTAAGTCACATGTTTCACAAAAATGGGCTGCACATATTATATATGTGGGTCAAGTTTAGCTCCTGGTGTCTCATTAGCAAATTTAACCTAGGATAATACTTATGTTGAAGGTTTGTAACAGCGAGAAAGATGATACAGAGCTTGCTTGCTGCTTTTCTCTCTGACACAACTGCCTGATTTTTTTTTTTTTTTTTTTTGAGACAGGGTTTCATTCTGTCACCCAGGCTGGAGTGCAGTGGCACATTATCAGGGCTTACTGCAACCTCGACCTCCCAGGCTCAGATGATCCTCCCACCTCAGCTTCCTGAGTAGATGGGACTACGGGTATGCACCACTACACGCAGCTAATTTTTGTTTTTGTAGAGATGGGGGTTTCTCTATGTTTCTCTATGTTTCTCAGGTTGGTCTTGAACTTCTAGGCTCAAGATATCTACCCCCCTCCAGCCTCCCAAAGTGCTGGAATTACAGGCATGAGCCACCATGCTGGAACTGATTTCTTTTTAATCACAGCCTAATTTCCTTTGGACTTGAGGCTGTAAGCAAGGGCCAGTGTGTCTGTCTTTTGGAATGAAGTAGGGCAGTAGTGTTAACAATTCCAAGTTCCTTGTGATGGTCAATTGATATATGTCACTGTATCAGGCCGTTCTTGTATTGCTGTAAGGAAATACCTGAGACTGGGTAATTTATAAAGAAAAGAGGTTTAATTAGTTCATGTTTCTGCAGGCTGTACAGGAAGCATGGCACTTGTATCTGCTTGCCTTCTGTGGAGGCCTCAGAGAGGTTTTATTCATGGCAGGAGGTAAAGTGGGAGCTTGCATACCACATGGTGAAAGCAGGAGAGAGAGTGAGAGTGGAGGGAGGTACCACATACTTTCAAACAACCAGATCTTGCAAGAACTCACTATCCCAAAGACAGCACCAAGCCATGGGGGATCTGCCCCCATGACTGAAACACTTCCCACCAGACCCCACCGCCAACACTGAGGACTACATTTCAACATGAGATTTGCTGGGGGCCTATATCCAAACTATATCAGTCATCAAAATGATAATTTGAATGTGATTTTGTTTTCTGTTAGAGGAGACATTCTTGGGGCTTACTTGAAAAAACCAACAGCCTAGGTCATTCTAGACTATCTTTCCTTTTGATAACTTAATAGACTTCATACAATAAGCTGAATGTGGGGGCCAAGGAATATTTAGTTGCACCATATATGACTAATTTCTCACCCCATGAAAGACAATAGCATTTTCCGGGTCATCCTCCTTTTTCAGTTATCCATTTTTCTTTTCTTTCTTCCAAACTAATCAATTCTCCAGGAATGCTGAGAAACCTTCAGGCTTAAATAATCTAGAAATTGTGAATGGTATATTGCCAAAAACAATGAGTACAAAAAATTATAACATTAGAGTCTACTTTGAAAGCAGGTAAAGTAGTAGGCAATCTTGCCAGTGGAAATAGTCCAGGTAAATTTATATTCAATTGTAAATTACTGAAGCAAGATACTCAACAAATTGTATCTGAGAGGTTTCCCCTTAGTGTTGAATCCCCTCAAGTGATCAAACCCCAAATTTTTCTGGAAATAAAGTCAGAAATTGAATGTCTTCAAAAAGGAATTTTCTTGTAGTGTTTGTCATTTTTTTCCCAGTTTAGGTAAGTGGCATAAGGTAGAGAAGATTTAGAAAGAATAAAATGTTTTCAGTTATTTTAAGAATGAAAATATCTGTATCTTAAAATACCCAAACAAGTTGAAAGATTATTGTTACTAACAGTCACAAATTAGAGATGAGCAACTGGGAAACATTTATTGTCAAATTTTCAAGTTTGATAGCTTTTCAAATATACAAGAACATGTTTCCTAGGTGGTAGTTTAAACCATCCAAAGTGCATGGCTTCTTCAGAATAAAGTTTAAAGGAGTCACCTTCATTTTAGCCTAAGAGATGACACTATCCCAGGCATCATAAAAACATAGTATTTGAAATTTACATCTTTTTAATTTATATAGATGTGAACAAGAAAATAAAAAATTTGATTGAGTCATGATTGATTTCACTTGGCTATTAGGAAGAAACATCAGCCAGAATGATGTGTTTGCATAGATCTGATGCCTTAAATTCAGGCTGACTTATCCTGTTCTGGCAAACAAAAGTCTCTGACATACCTGCCCTATTTGAAACAAATGCCTTGAGCTTCTTTCTGGCTTTGAACTCCCATTCTGTGTGGTACTGGTATCGTACCTTGGTTCTGATCTTATATTTGGTCTTGCTATCATGTTTGGAGCTCAGGAGATCTGATCTTGGTTTGGGACCCAAGTCATCCCCAGCACAGGACCAGAACTAGTTGCCCCTTTTAATGGGGAGTGCTTCAGGCATCTCTATATCTCACAGTCTAGGCAAAACTCATTCCTGTACATAAAAAGGAAGATATTCCCTAACCTTAGCCTAAAAGTCTCAAGTCTTGGTCTCCTGCTCTAGGATTGAAAGGCTCCCAACATTGTAATAAGGTCTCTGTATCTGGTCAAGATAAAACATGGGTGCATTCCATAAAGTCGAGTTTGTCATTGTTGCTGTCCTATTTTGGTTTTGTTCTTTTTTTTTTTTTGGGACGGAGTCTCACTGTGTTGCCCAGGCTGGAGTGCAGTGGTGTGATCTCGGCTCACCGCAACCTCCGCCTCCCGGGTTCAAGTGATTCTCCTGCCTCAGCCTCCCAAGTAGCTGTGATTACAGGCATGCACCACCATGCCTGGCTATGGTTTTGTTTTTCATTTTAACTAGCATTAAATATGGGTTATGACTAGCCAAGTCTAAGCTGAACTATATGAAATTCAGCTTAGTTCCTTTTCAGTGTTGTTTTTATCAGTGGTTCATAGACTCTTGGGAATTACTTAAAATCTTCATTTTCCAAACAAATCACAAGAGAAGAGAATAGGTAAAAGGAACAGAAAAGAATCAATGAAACAAATACTTTTAGATGGTTTTGGATTAAACATGGTTTAGAACTTTCTTTATTATGGGATTTTTGAGAATATATAATATGGCTTGTGCCTTTGAATAGCCTTATTAGTTCAATCTTGTTTATAGTTTTCCTAATTTAAATTTTGAAGGATGTGCGTGTGTGTGTGTGTGTGTGTGTGTGTCAGAGAGAGAGTATAAGAGATATATTGGAAATTTTTGTTTTTAATAGAAATCTAATGTAAATGTTAGCCCAAGAATATTGTAATAGTCTTTGACTGCAGCCCCAAAGTAACTGACAAAATTTCAATAGATTCAGCAAATTAATTTTCTATTAAATATGAAAATCTAAACTGCTTCCACTGAAGTAGCTCCTGAGCAACTTTTCCAGAATAACATATCAATTTTATGCATTTGTCTTTGTGACAACTTTCCCTGATTTTAATTATCATACATTAATAGTAGTAGTAACAATAGTTCCAATGATACCTATAATTTATGCAGCATAAAGTATGGATTTAGCAGTATGCTTTACATTTATCTCATTTTTATCAGACCAATGCTAAGTTAAGAATATTCCTCAACATTATGCAACTAATAAGTGGTGGAACTCACATATGAATGCAACATTGTCTATCTCCGTTGGATCATTTATACAACAAATCTTTGTTGAGGACATATATGTCCAAGGGGTAAGGTTTTTATCCTAGTTAAACGTCCCATGAAGATAGTAAAGCAAGTTAAAAGTAACACAGCCATGCCCACTCTAAAAAAGTGAAGCAGTAATGTTTGAACTGAACATGAGGAAGAGTGAGCCATATAAGCTCTGAGGGAATGCATTTCAATAGAGGAATCTGCAAATACAAAGACATGAGGCAAGGGTGATACTGATGAGACCTGAAAGAAGACCAAGGGGGCAATCTACCATGCAATGCAGGCAGAAGGCTAGTCAGAGGCCAGATCTTAAAGAAGTTCGTATGCCATGATGAGAAGTTTATGTTTTTTGTTTGTTTGTTTGATTTAGAGACAGTTTTGCTCTTTCACCCAGGCTGGAGTGAAGTGGCGTGATCTTGGCTCATTGCAACCTCCACCTCTAGGGTTCAAGCAGTTCTCCTGCCTCAGCTTCCTGAGTACCTCTAATTGTATTTTTAGTAGAAATGGGGTTTCACCATGTTGTCCAGGCTGGTTTCGAACTCCTGACCTCAGGTGATCCACCCACCTTGGCCTCCTAAAGTGCTAGGATTACAGGCATGAACCACCGTGCATGGCCGATTATGTTTTATTTTAAATGAAACAGATATATATTGGAGCAGGGAAGTGGCATGATATGATTCATAATTTTAAAATATTTTATCTAATTTAGGGACTAGGTGGTAAGTGCTAGTGGTGAGGGAAGAGACAAAAGAGGATGCCAAAGAGATCATTTAGAAAGCTATTACAAAAGTTTAGTTCCATTTTTTTTGGTCAGTATATCATGCAATCCATACATGCAAATTTCAATTTTTAATACCAAAATTTAAAAAGTGAAAAAAGGATGAAATTAATATTATTAACATATTTTATTTAACTCAAACCACCCAAAATATTATCACTTCAACATGCAATCAATATGTGAAAGTACTAATGATACATGTTACATTCTTTCTTGGGTACCAAATTTTTGAAATATTGTATGTATTTACCCCATAACGCAACACAAACCAGCTATCTTTCAAGTGCTCAGCAGCTACACTTGGCTAGCTACAATACTGGACAGCACAGATATAGGCAAACATTAATGATGGTTTGGTTAGAGCAATTGCAATGGAAATGGAGAGAAGCAGTTTAATTGGATATAGTTTTGTAGAATTAGTAATAATAGTAATAGTAATAATAATGATACATGTTACATTCTTTCTTGGGTACCAAATTTTTGAAATATTGTATGTATTTACCCCATAACACAACACAAACCAGCCATCTTTCAAGTGCTCAGCAGCTACACATGGCTAGCTACAATACTGGACAGCACAGATATAGGCAAACATTAACGATGGTTTGGTTAGAGCAATTGCAATGGAAATGGAGAGAAGCAGTTTAATTGGATATAGTTTTGTAGAATTACTAATAATAGTAATAATAATGATACATGTTACATTCTTTCTTGGGTACCAAATTTTTGAAATATTGTATGTATTTACCCCATAACACAACACAAACCAGCCATCTTTCAAGTGCTCAGCAGCTACACATGGCTAGCTACAATACTGGACAGCACAGATATAGGCAAATATTAACGATGATTTGGTTAGAGTGATTGCAATGGAAATAGAGACAAGCAGTTTAATTGGATATAGTTTTGTAGAATTAGTAATGACAGGAGTTGTAGAGGGATCCAGGATGACACAACATTAAGCCACTCAGGAGATGGTGGTATTATTAACTGAGATGATAAAACTAGTGGTTTATAAGAAAGATGTTTAAAGAGGAATCAAAGTGCCAGTCTATAGCAAGTGAAAATACTGTTTCTCATTAGTGGTAACTATTGTCTCTTTCCACCCACCTTCTTGCTAATACCACTTACCAAAAAATACTATGGTTAACAGCCTCCTGAATCAGAATCATAAGAATGCATGCAAAAATGCACATTCCTGAATCTTACTAGTGTTCCTCTGAATTACAGTATCAGATTTTCTGAAACTTTAAAGATACAGTAATTTAACCATGGTGTGGTGAAGCTGGTTTACTGTGACTTGCACTTGCAAGAGCTGACCATTACATATTCAAGAAGTTTGAGAGTGTGTTGATGTCATGTCCATAGCTTGAAACTGATTACAGTGGGAGTATTTACACTATGGAAATGAGTAAATGCTACAAATCAGGGGCTTTTTTACTCCCAAAGTTCATTTGTAAGGACACACACAAGAGAAAGAACAAGAGAACAAGAAGAGAATGTGAAGAAAGCACTCAACACATACACATTAAGTATGCATAAAAGCTTTGTAAATAAAGCAACAAAAGAAAACAATGATAAGTCATTGTTAGAAAGATAAATCTTCTGGTTCCAGAAAGAAGATAAATTTAAAACAACACAATACATTGAAGTTGATAAATTCAAGAACTAAAATTCTAATACAAAGAAAAGTATGATTGAGACTGTAGCTCCCCTCCCGCATACTAAGGAGTCCCTGCATAAAGCCTAGAGTCTAAAGGAAGTAGCTAAAATCCTTGTTGGTAACAAGGATATGGATTAAATAACATGTCTTTATGGGAAAAATATAAGATTGCATATGCAGACTAAAATGTAAGAGTAATCCTTAAAAATTTCTTAAAAGTATAACTTTGAAAAAAGTAGTTAAGGAAAAATAATTCATAAAAAATTAATCTACAAAAGTCAGGAAAATAGTTTTAAGCCACATAAAACTAATAAAATTGTAAAATTGTAAGTATAAATGTAAACACTAAACTATCAAAACAATTTAATCAAGTTCTGATAATAAAGCAAAGGATGGAAAAATGATAAAGTGGAAAGGCAATCATAATTTCTTAGTTGGTCAGTCAATAGATGCTCTCTAGAAGATGAGATTGAAAGTAATACTGCAAAGTAATACTGATTGTAAAGAAACTACTACAGGTTGATGCAAAGGTAATTGTGGCTTTTACCATTACTTTTACACAAACCTAATAGAATGAAAAATAGCAAGTAAAACTTTTGCACAATCAGGGTGTATAGAACACACAACAGAGCTAGGAAAAAAAGAGATTATATTGTAAAAGGAAGAAACAAAAGAAGCAGCAGCACAAAAAATATAAAGCGTAACATAAATTTTGGCTTACACTCCTAGAACGTATCAGTAATGGTAAATATATCTCTATAGAGAATGTATAAAATGTGTATATATAATGTATAAAAATGTAGCAAAGAAATTAAAAAAGCACCTCCCAGACAAGACTAAACTCTGTACTGTAGAACTGTATACAGACTCTACTCCTATACCATGTAACAGTTACAGCAAAACAGTGATTTGACAGAGGTGGAAAGACAGGCAGGAGGGGGAAAGTAGGCAGGTTGTAGCTGAAAATAAGAATGTAGACCAAGAAACAGGAAACATAATAGTTAAAAGAAACAAGAATTTTAACTTTAATATAAAACAGTTGAATTCAGAAGGAGAGCATTTAAAAAGGCAATATGGGCAACATGAAAATTATGACAATAAACATCTAATAGATACAATTATCTGTGCACCAAAAAGAATGACACATTTCTTAAGGCAAAAACAACAGGAAATCTAAAAAATAGACAAAAACCCAATAGTAGTAGAATTAAATTTATCTTTCATATCCCTGACAAATAAGGCAAATAAAAAATAACTTTGAAAATTAAAAACATTAAAAGAAATGAACGAGACTTAATTGGTGTGTGTGTGTGTGTGTGTGTGTGTGCGTGTGTGTGTGTGTGTGTTTCTGTATTTTACTCTCAATTTAGAAAAAGGAGAATAAGCCTTTACAAGGGCCCATATGACATGCACAACTGACGTATGAAGATATAATAAACCTTTAATAAACTCCAAGACGACAGGAATAGGACACTACAACAGAAAACGTTTTCTGGTCAAACTGAAAGAATATATGGTAACAGAATTCAGGGAAAATACAAAATAAAAAACATTCAAAATCTAAAATTTGCTAACTGAAAGTAAAAATTAAAGACTGTTGAAAAGTCTAAGTCGTAATACAAAGAAATTAATGCTAATGAAATTTAAACAATAGCTATTAGAACTTTTGCAAGAGTCAGTTATTTAAGAGAAGAATTCACATATATTTGTGGTTACACTGATACAAAGTGACGAATAAAAATAATGAAGCATCAAACTCAAAAACTGAAACATAAGAATAACATATATCTAAATAAAATTAAAAAGAAGAAATCCCAAAAGTGTCATTCAAGAATTTGATGATATAGAATAGAAATGATAATAACAGTAATAGTAGCTCTAGTCATTACATACTTAATCTATGCAAGGTATTATTCTAAATGACTTCAATGTGTTAACTCAGTTTAAATTTACAGACATTAACAAGTAGGATTAAGAAAACAAAAAGCTGAGTATTTGGCTAAATAAATAAATAATTAGGAAGATTGATGAGAAAAATAGAAGGTAAAATATAAACAAAATAAGTATAAAAAGAACAAAAGTACCACTCTAGAATTTAGAAAAAAATTAGAAAGTATGCCAATAGCATTTGCTGAAAATTTTGAAACTTAGATTAAGCATATCCTTTCTAAGAAAAAAAAAAATCTGACTTTCCAAAATTGACTTGAGAAGAAATGGAGCACCTACAAATATTTTAAAAATATTGAAATTTAATCTGTTATTATAAATGTCTTCTCCCTTCCTCAGTAAAACATCCTCCAGAGCTTAGATGACTTTGGAGATCATCTAAATATTAATACACAAAATATCAAGTCACAATCATCTCTCTAAAAGTTTCAGAGATCAAAAGAGATTAAAAGCGATTGATTCATTACTATCCTGTACAGCTCCATATCAAAACCAAATGAGAATAAAATAAATTAAAAGTATAATTTCTTTTATGAAATAATGTAGAGATCTAAAAAAATTGCCAAACTTAATTCACAATAAAATATATACACTTAATAGGATTTATTCTAGGAATGCAAGTGTAGTAGCTTTTTAAAAATTGATGGTAACATCCTGATGTGAACCAAAGAGAATTTCCTTGATGTGAACAAATAGTACTTTTAGATAAAATATTCAATAATAATAATACATAGTATACACTTGTTCTTTAAAAAGGGACATTTGTGTGTGAAGTGGCAACAAAAATATTAAAAGAAAAGGAACCAGAGCAACAAGAAAAGCCACACATAAACACTCATGTCGGAGGGTATCTTCACCTTCAATTATTGGCAAAGTTTCCTGTGATATGTGTTCACAACAACAATTGCCTCTTCTGTAAAGATAGCCATACACACTCTTTCACAGAAGAATTTACATAGACATGAACAAATTCATCAAAGGGATAGTTTTGAGGGTCCAGGACAGATCCATAAATACAATGAAACATATGGCAAAAGTGGCCTTACAAATGAGTGATTACAAATTAGTAAGGATGAGTTATTGATTGAAGGTTACTGGGACAATTTGCCTAGCAACATTGAAAAAAAACTCAATAAAGTCAAGCAACTCAATAAAAAATAGGCAAAATATTCTAATAATTCACAAAAGAAGAAAGCTGAATGACCAATAAGAGAAAATGCTCACACACTCTAGAAAGATACAGAATAGCACAAAGTATTACTGCACACTTCTTAGACTAAAAAAATAAAATGAAAGGTCTAGTAATACTTACTGTTGGAGATAATATGGGGAATTCACAGCACTCACACACCATTGTGAGGAGAAAATCAGTGCATTAACTAAAAGGACAATTTGATCTTATCCCACCAGGAAGCCTTTCCCAAATATCTTTTGACTTAACTCCTCAGGAATCATCTAAGACTCTCTCACTCACCTCCCAGCTGAAGATTGCATTTGAAAGTCCACCTGCAACTTACGTGCATTTTAACCTCCATCTTCAGCCAGGCTGGACATCAAAATAATTTAAAATTAACATGAAATTATGTAATTTACGAAAGGATACATGTTTCCTTATGTTCTATTGCATTGACTGTTTTGCAATTCTGTGGAAATCTATTTCAGATTTAAACATACATCTAAGAATCAGTTATTGCGCATAAAGCACAGACCACCTCAGTGGCAAACTCACTTTGGCTGGCAACGAAAACAGCTGCCTTCTCCATAGGAATAAGGGAATGAGCGGGAATATCACAAGTCCTCTGCACACATAAGGTTCACTTGGTGTGGCTCTTTAGCTTCTATTTTATAACTGACCCACGTGGAAAGATTTTTTCCACATTGAAATCAAGATGGGCGGGATTGGTTTTGTTTTAACTAGTTTTCCTTCATATGTGAGATTTCTGGCATATAGCCTGAGAAGTCTGGGGCAATGAAATGCATTTAGTGTAGAGAAGGGATATAAAAATTTCTTGTTTTAAATTTTTTTTCCCATGTCTGTAAACACTCCATTTCACCTGGCAGAAAATTTGTTCGTGACCGAAGGCTCATAGGCAAAACAGGTTTGGACCCAAAGGAAATAAAGAGAACTCTTGTCTTTCCTGTTATGCAGGGTGATTTTATGTGCACTAACCCAATGATTGAGAAGAGGAAGATGCTGTCCCTAAGGTGGCCTGTCCCAGCTGGGGAAGGTGTGACTTGCAGGGTAAATCCTAGAGAACCCAGCTCTGGACTTCATTCTCAGCACACACTGCTTTTGCAATAACTTTTTATCTGTGAATCCTTACTGGAGAAATAATAACAGTCTACAGCTTCCTGCGTTATTTGCCACTTCTCCTTGTGGACGACAGTCATGTGTGCAATGTGAGCCGATTTTATCAAGAGACGTATTTATAGGCTGGTGGTTAATGCTGTATTAAGGTGTGATGGGGTGAAGGAAACAGGGTGCAGTTTTCCTGCCTTAATCACTCTCCCAGGCATAAGACAGAGTAACACAGGTGTGTCTGATCTCCCCAGGGGGTTGATTATCTCAGGATAACCACATCCTCTGTAATTCCCTTACAGCTATTTTTTTTTTTTCCCCAGGATCAGATACAAAGAAGTGATTTAGGTGATTGGATTGACTGACAAAAAACTGTCAGCCAGTCTGCCCCATGACATTTTAAAGGATAATATCTACTTTCTGCAGGTTCAGCCACCAATAGGCCAGTGTCAGCAAATTAAAGGCTTCCTGGACCAACTGGGCTTCTGCAAAAACCATGTGTGTTTACATTTCCAGTGCCCTTTTCACAGGCAACTCAAAACCTAAAACCTAAAAGCTTTCACTACTCTTAAGAGAAGTAAAAGGCAGGGGAGTTTGCATCAATCACTACCTGAGAAATAAACTATTGTTTGCCAGTGCTTTATGAAGGATTTGGGGGAGGTCAGCTGCTATTCCTAGATTAATCTAGTGAATCAAATGCAGCAATGATTTCTCACTTACATTCTGGCTGAGACAGGAAAAGCGTTAAGGCCAGAAGGTTGTAAGCAAAAGATGAGTTACTTAGGGGAGAATTTCATATCTGACTTTCAGATAAAGTGATCGTCAGTATTTCAATTTAGTTGAAGTCGAATTGAGAGATCACAACAATGCTTATATCTCATTTGGACTGAGCACTTTTAGAAGTCTATTCATTAGTATAATGCTTAATAGTCTTTTGGAGAACAAAATTAAATCGAGAATTATGGAGAAATGAGTACTAATTTAGCTAAAGATCGGTTTCCATCTGATGTAAGAGGGCGATATGAATGAATTCTGGTCATCCTTAAATGCAAAAGGGTGAAGTTGTATAATGCTTCCTGTTCTCTTAGGTGGATAAAAAATATCTTAAATTTTAAATAAACTGTTTTCTTCTATATACATGCTCTATTTTTCTTCTGATTTAACGGTCCCTAATCATTAAGAATTCTTGTTTTCATCTTTAAAACTCTAGGGCCTGTGAATGTTTTGGGGACATAGTCTGTACTAAACTTTATTCTAAGAGCCAAGTATTGGCGAAGCGAAGTCTATGCTCACATCAATTTAACATCCTGTTCTAGTCAATCGAGTATTAGCCTTGGGTTTAAGCGTAGGTTGCTGCCTTAGCAGTGGGAACCAGGGCTTTTATGACGGCAATTCTGTGCAACACCAAAATCTCACTACTGCAAACTCATTTCCTGGGCACTTTCATGGACAAATATATAATAACACGGTACACTGGCACACTGACGCAAAGCTTTGCAACAACCCAGTCAAGCACTGGGAGAAACAACTAAGGTGAAGCAATTGGAATAATACAAGGGATGATCAGAACCATTTTACATTACATTTACTCTAACCTCATGAGATTTTCTAATGGTCTCACGTTCAGATGTTCCCTTCTCTAAGAAGATCCTTGCATTCTCTATTTTTCTCATATCCATGTGGAAGTGTTCATTCAGATCTCTACAGATAGTAAGGGCTCAATAAACACTTGTTAATGGACTTCAACATTCCTCCCTTTTCCTCAAAACTCCAAGTTTTCTTTTTGCCCTGATGAGAAAGAATAACAATAGCATCAGCAATAATGTTTACAAGATGTACTTACTTGAAAACATTAATGTAAAGATGGATGATAATATTCAGAATGAAGCCTCTCTTCTAGCTAAAAGTTCAGTCAAAAAATATACTGCATAAAAAAGCAATGTGACTAGGAAACAATGTGGAAAACTGCAAGAGAAAATAGGCCCTTGCAGGTAGCAATTAAAAACACACACACACACACACACAGGACAAATTTCCCTTTATATTCACAGATTTAAAAGATACAACTGAAATAGGGGTAATATTTAAGTTAAACTAACTGTTGTGTATCTAAACTTGATGGGTAGGTTTCAGTACTGTTTATGGTAAAAGAAACAGAAAGATATACATTCATTTTACTACATGAACAGGGCTGCTAAATACGGAGAACATATTTTTGTAATGAATATAAACAATTTTACAGTTTATCTTTCTAATTTTCCAGCAAGTCCAGGTTATTGATGGTAAAATGACTCGATGCAAATACATATTAAGTTTTCATTTATTTTTCCTTCAATATACCTGAACACCTGAATGAAACATTTCATGAATGGAAAGTTAATCTACCCAAGCTTGGATACCTAAAGCATTATAAGAAACTGGACGCTTTTTTGGATTTAGTCAACTACATAGGAGTATTGTGCAAAAGGTTATAATAAGGTCTCAATCTCAAAGCTCAGAGCTTGATCCCTCGTTGAAAAAATCAAGGTGCTTTGCTTTTTAATTTTTTTCATTCAAATGGGTTCAAATCATCAGCTTACTCAGTTTTCACCCAGGGCTTAATGCACTGGGTAACCCTCAGGACATAAAACTTTTAAAGTGAAATGATTGTTTCTGCTGGCAGATGTTCTTAGTGGCATGTGAAATGAGGCTTCATATAAGTTCTCGTGTTCAGAAATGCATTTGGATGTGGCTGGACTTGTACACAGCACAACTGTCTATGTAGACAATCTTTTTTTTTTAATAGAATATTTGGTCTTAGCACACAAAGAGGCTTCTCTTAAGACAGGGATTTAAAATTTTTGAATCCTCTCCGTTTTTGTGAGCAGCTCCATTCAAAAATCATTACAAAAAAATTTTAAGACATCATAGACAAATTTACAGATATTACTTGAAGGTAAAATAAGCAGATGAGTTCAAAGTTGAGGTTGATAGCATTCATGTTGTCATATTCCAAAGTGGTCAGTACCAGGATGTGCAACTATACGACATCCCACCGGACAGTTTCATTCATGCCTTCCATTGATATTATTATCTTGATTTGTTTTATGTTTTGTACTAAGTATTAGACAGAAGAGCTATCAAATAAGTTATAAAATAGGATATAGAAATATGAGTACAATAATGACTTACTCTCCCACGGTACCATTTAAGAAGAAGTACTTATGACTTGTCCTCAACAGTAAACTTGATATGCATATAAAAGCTTAAAAACAAATAAAAATCTTGCTTGATTAGGAGATATAACTAATTAAGAAAGGATACTGAATTATACTTCTGCTGATACACTTACTTGTAAGACTTTAAAAATAAAAATGATTTTGTTTTAGCAAAGCCTTGGTATCCTATCGATACGCTTTTCTGCCAGCACACAGTATCTAAGAATCAGGCACAGCAAAGATGTTCCTACACCAGTGATCACAATCAAGTCAGAAATTCCTTAATTTTTGTAATAAATCTGCAAACAGAAATTTATCTCAGGACTGTCCTTGTTGTTCATTCTTATGCATCCTAACTACGAATAATCAAATGATATTCAGACTTCATCTGTGCTTTGCATGTTCTTTACAGTTACTCTGGATTTTTCACATTGGAACTTTTCTATAAACTACATTCTTCTCTGCTTAAGTACCTTTCTGAAATCCATTCTTGGTGTCATCTATATACTATCTGGCAGGTAAATATCTAGTACGTGAAGGTGTGTTTCTTTATTTTAACTCATTCCTCTTTTGGATTCTGTGTTAAACATAAGGAGGAGGAATAGTTTTTCTTGGTATTACCACATCGATGTGGCTCCATCTAAATTTGCCTTGGGCTATGAGGGAGGAGACAGTATGGCATGACTGTAAATGAAGAAAAATAGGGAAAATTAAGCACAGCATCCTGTTTACTTTCAGCTGGAAAGCTGAGTAAAACAACCTGCTAAGCCACAGCCTTGTTTTTGGATAGATTATGCATTTCGTTAGCAAAAAGGTAGTTTTTAAAAGCACCTTTTTGAAAAAATAATCACTGGACATGAAGAAAAAAATGGTCATTTTAGGGACCCTTCCTGGAATAGGCAGACCTCTCAATTTATTTTAACTACTAGGGCACGGATATTTCAAAGACACAGTCTCTGGGTACCTTGGCACCAAGATTAAACCGGGCAAGAGTTGTATCTTAAGTTCTTTCCTTGGGGAACAACAGCCATGTGCTACCTCTACAGCCATTCTTTCAATAGTTCTAAATATGAGTAACTGCATATTATTGTGCCTCTATAAACAGCTTGGAGTTATTACAGATGGGGGACAAAATATTTAGTGGGTTTATGTGGAAATTTACAGTGGAAATCTTGTAAAAAAAAATACGCAATTTTTTTTTTTATGTAGTGGGGGAGTCTTGGCTTGAGAAACAAAATGGGACATTTACCTTGCACTTTGGCCACTTCTGTAGGGTATGTGAAATAGACTTAGTTGAAAGAGATACTGAAGAACATTGTGAAAAAACAGAAACCCAGGAAAAGAGAGAGGGCCATTAAATTTGTTTCAAGGTCAATTTCAAAGTCAAAGGGAAATATCAATATTACATATGGTCTTGACTCTATGGATTTATATCTGGTAACAGTAACTTTCAATAAAGCGGTAAAATAAAAAATTAAAATGCTAGTTTTATAAAATACCTATAAGACATAGAGAAACCAAAGTCTCATTGTATTGTAGCTTTAACACAAAATGAAGATTAGCTGAAGGTTAAGTGAATGTGCCCTCTGTTAGATCACAGAATATTCATGGCAGCTAAAGCAGAGATAACGTTTGAAGTAGAAAATCATAACAAGATAAAACTTTTGCGTAGTGTTAGGTGGCAGTGTTACTGGAAATAAAGGGACAGAATAACAAACACCTCACTGATGGAGCTAGAGAGAGAAATAAGTGCAAGAGAAGAAACATCATGACAAGTAGTGGGGGAGACCTTGTGGTTAGTTCACCTGAGATACTCCTTGGATAGTTCCTAGAAGCATTAGAAGGAATAGTTAAGACAAACAGAGCTAGGTACTTCTTTGTTACTACTCAACTTGCCCTAATTTTACAACCTTTTCCATTGACGTGATCTTTGCAAATAGATTTAATACGTAATGGTAAGAGAATGTCTCCTGGCTTGTCTGCGAAAGACTTGTCGAAACGTGAAGAGTTGAGTCAATCAGCTGACTAAAAAGGTTTCAAGTATTGTAACTTCATTAATAAATCCTTGAGAGATTTGACAAAATGTAGCTGCCTTTTTGCCATATGTGGCCAGGTTTTACTGAATTTTCGTCCTTCTAAGTCAAGTATTGATGAATAAAATCTTATCGTGGATTAATTTGCTATTCTTATATTGTTAAGCCAGAAATACTAATAATTGTCCTTGGAGTAAAGTGACATGGATGTGGAAGAATTGTTAATAATAATTAATAACATGTTACTATACATGCAATAGCATGTAGTGGGACTTCCTGCATGGATACAGAACTAAACTAGATCACCCATAGCGACTTATCCCATCTCAGATTTCTGCAAGTGTTATAAAAATACTTCAACTCTTACACAACAGCAGATTAAGCTAATGCATGTTCTTCAATTTCCAGGGAAGATAGTGTAATCAAAACGTGATCAGAAATCAGAAAATTAGATCCTAACGCTGGGGTTCATGAGACTCACTATATGGACTTGAACAACCAAGACCATATATTCCCCCCCAACTTTTTTTGTCTGACTCATTTATGAAGTAGAAATGTGAAAAATTAAAATAAGGAGATAAGTATAGTTCTTCTTTGAAGAAGTTAAATATCACAGTAGCCTACAGAAGATATTCTGAATCATATATTTAAATAAAAGCACTTATGCATATAATGATTGTTAAGTTCAACTGCCATCATAATTAGCACAGCCACAGGATCTTAGAGCTGGAGAAACTCTAAAATTCATAGAGTGCAGTGATTTCCAAATTCTTTACTTTATTAGACAAACCTTAAGTCAAAAGGAATCCAATTTAGAAATCCTATATTTACACCCAATATGAATGGAATTGCTCTCAACTAAGTAAAAGTCAGCCAGTGAAGCATTCCACTCATGAATGCATCAATAAAAAATCTGCTATATTCAACCTAGTTACATCCAAGATATCTCCATTCTCTGTGCAGAATGGACGAATTTCACTTGCTTGTGTCTTCTGTTCTTTTATAGATAAAGGAGCTGAAGTTCAAGGAAAGTCTTATTCATTCAATCAATTCATGCTGTGGGATAAATTGTTCAGAATATTGTCCAGTTAACTGACAACAGAGTAAATATTGGAACCTAGACATGTAGCCTCACCCAGAGCTCTGCATCCTTCTTTGCTCCTCCACTGCTACACTGTAGGGTCATGAGAAGACACAGACATAGGAAAAAAGTAAAGTTTTCAGTTGTTTGGTGGCATGGCCTGGGAGCAGTGGCTCACGCTGGTAATTTCAGCGCTTTGGGAGGCTGAGGCAGGCTGATCAGTTGAGGCCAAGAGTTTGAGATTAGCCTGGCCAACATGGCAAAACCTTGTCTCTGCAAAAAATACAAAAATTATCTGGGTGTGCTGGCAGGTGCCTATAGTCCCAGCTACATGGGAGGCTGAGGCTTAAACCCTGTAGGCAGAGGTAGCAGTGAGCCGAGATCGTGCCTCTGCACTCCAGCTTGGGTGACAGAGCAAGATTCATCTCAAAAAAAAAGAAAAAAGTTTCATGGTACGAAAAGTTGCTGGGCATTTATGAAACACAGAGGCTGTATTCTTTTACCTTCATATAATATTCTATACCTTTGATTTTACAAAAAGAAGATTTGTGACTATGTTTCACAAGGAATGGTTGTCCCTCTAAGCAGATTATGGGAGGACACAAATTATCTAACACATTCTGATTCATCAAGGGAATCCAGCTTCTTAAAACGTACCTGGGTATGTTTTAGGCCCACATATAATTTGAAAAAAAGGAAAAGCCCTCTTCTCTTCTCAAAAATAAAACTAAGAGCAAATAAACATGCTATTTGTGTCTTTTAAAATCTCTAAAATGAGACATGCTGAAAATAATTGTCAGATCTGTCGTCTGTGTATAATCCATAGCAAGGGACACATCTGAGAAGGTTAGTGGTTGGACTCCCTCTGATTTAAAGCATGCTAACAAAAGAAGAACATTTCAACAAGTTTTTAATGTCTACCATATGCCCAGTTAAAATCAAACTAGAAATGACTTGTACTGAATAAGCAATGGGAAAAGACTTCTCTATAGCTCTTGTTTCTCCCTAGGAACATAACACAGGACAATGTGTGACTTAGTTTCTAAAGTATCAAGAGCCAGAAGTTAGAAGAAACAGAAAGCACCAGTACGAACAGCATAAAACAAAAACAAAACAAAACAGCCCTTAATCTCCATGGCCTAGAAGTCCGGCACAATTATACTTTCACATTTTCCTTCCTAATTTGTATTTTCTGTTTTCAAGAAATTTCCAGACAGCTGCAGTGTGGTGTAATACCAACATGTTTTCAAAGGTATTTTTGTAAGTGCTAATAAATTAGTGGCTATCATAGGAAAACTAATCAAACATACAGTTTTTAAAACTAAAACAAGGTCACTGAGAGATTGAATTTTTAGAAGTTTCTCTGCCAATACATACAGACTTTTAAAAATTCCTGGAATTAGAATGTTTCTCAATGGTGATGAAATAGTGACATGAGATGGAAGAAAGAATGCCGGGCTGAGAAGCAGGAGGCCTGTGATCTAGACCCACTTCTCTGTCATTAACTAGAAGAGGGAATCCAGCAAATTTCACCATCTCTTGGATGGCAATTTCCTCTTCTATGAAAGAATAAATTTGGACTAAATGCACTAAAGGCTTTTTCTAGGGTGAAATCCTCTGAGGTTGATTGTTTTTGTTACTGTTGTTGTTACTGTTGTTAAAATTACTAATATCACATGGCATAATATGCATTATGCATGGATAAAATGATTAGATATAAATTACTTTCATGTGTGTTGCCATGATATGAACATCTAAACCCCATGGACTTAGGTGAGAAAGGACTTTAAAGCTGAGTGAACAGAACTTCAGTGAGACTATATTGAGATCTTCCAGAGTCCAGTCAGGACAAATCATTGCATTGGATTTTAAGTTGAGATGACAGCTGTGCAAAATCATGACTTTTGTCACATCGATTGAAATTCAGTTCCAGTGCCAAGGTGACAGTATCACCCATTCACCCATAACCCTACTTATGGATTTCAGCTATTCCTCCAGGAACCCAGAATTATAAAGTTGACGGCTGCAACAAGCTCAGCAGACAATGAGAAGGGCATGTAACGATGCCATTCAAAAGTGGCTCACTGCCAGTATGGTTCTCAAAATGACACATATGAACATTTGTATATTTGCAACAGTATTTTTTTCTATATGTCTGCCTAATTTTATATGGATGAATCATCTCTTTAGGAATGAAATGACTAAAAGTTCTGAATGGGTTGGGTGTCTTTTATTTTGGGAAAAGAATCCAAACCCTGAGGCAAGACAGACGTGTTTACTGGGGGTGCAGGTGGTATTTTGGGAAAATTAGCATAGGTGGAAGCCTAAGGATACTTGCCTTCCCCTTCTACAAGCTTCAGCATGGTGCTGTTCATGAAGGTCCAGTGGATAACTGGAAATCCCCATATGCCTAACACTCAGAAATACTCTTTTGGCTTGTTAGGTAAGAGTAAAGTCATATTTAAGAAATATCTTAGTATGAGAGTCTATACTATCTCACTTGTATCAAAACTCCATGGAAGAATAGCTCTAACCACAGATATTAACCAGATTTTCATAGCACTATTAACATACACACACAGACACACAAGTGTATGTATGCATACACATGTACCCTTAAGATATCTCTCAAACAGAAAGAAACTAATGAAAGATGATCTGGGTGTGCCTTCCCAGGTGTTCTGGCTGTGTGTCAAAGTTGGTAACTATTATCCACCCACTTCCAGAATTCCCCCAGAATTTGGGGTTTCAGACAGATTTCTTCTGTTCTTCATTTTGCATTAGAAAGATGCCTTAGTTGTTCTGAGGCTGCCATATTCTCCCTCAGACTATTGGATTTGAGATGAAGAGGCTTCTGGCAAGAAAGAATCAAAGAATATACCCTGGTGAATAAAATAAGTCGTTTCAGGACATTTAGAAAGCACTTAGCTTTTATACCAAGACTGACGGCAGACTTATACTGCCTGGCTTGACATCTCCTAACTTATTGGGCTTATTTTATGTCTTTCTTGAAAGATCTCTCATTAGAATTATTTTATTTTATTGTATGGATGCCTTGTGAAGAACAAATTAGGTTTATACGTTCTCATTACCTCAAGATTAGAAAACATGTAATTTGTAAGATAAACATGAAAATGACATTTTGTATTTTATATACTTTAAAAATTATGTTGTAGACACAATTTGTGTGAATTAAAAATAATATATATACAAAATGTCTCACTCATGCTCTGTCCACCTTTCCAAAATCTTTAAGATTCTCACCCCATATGAAGCCATATTTATTAGTTCCTAGCATATCCTTATACTTCTTTTTAGACAAAGAGAAGCTAATACAATAATATGTTTTTATGTCCTGGCTCTCTTACAAAAATGATAACATATATTCCTCACTGCACATTTCTGTTTTTCTCACCTAACAATATATCCTGGATATATATACGATAGAATGTATATCCTGTTTCTTTATTCCTTCTTACGGCTCCAGAGTATGTGTGGTACAATCCTTTATTCAGCCAGTTCCCAACAGATGTATCTTTGGGTGGGTTCTGGTTATTTATAATTACAATAAGCACATATTTGGGTAAACATATAAGATAAATTTTCATAAGTAGTATTGCTGGGTCAGAGACACACATGAATTTTTAACTTCAATAATACTGATCAGCCCCATTGGATAGACAGCTTCAAGTATTTGGGATACAAGTATAATTCATATCCTAAAACCTTCTGTGTTAAGGATTTTTGCAAAAAAAAAATGATCTGATCCATATGATATAACTTACACAGAGCTAATCATCAGAGTCATTTTGGAGAGATTTTAAAATACAGATTTCTGGCTCATCCCTGGAGGAGCTGAATCTCTGGATGTGGAGTGGGGTCCAGGAATCTGTGTTTCTAACTCTCTTCCAGATGATTTTATTCAGGGTGGTCTGAAGATTTGCTTAAGTCTTAGGCATTCAGACTGTTGAGATGACAGTCCTCATAGTACAAAACAAAATAAGGTGGGCGACTTTCTACAATGTTATTATAAGTGATGGATTTAGATAAGTTAGCTTTTGAAATTATTAACTTTGATTTTATAATTTTCATATTTTGGAAAAAATATCTTTCCTACTATTGAATAGTGTTAACCATGTCTTTAGTAAAAAGTAAAATAGACTGTATAGAACTTTTTGGGTTCATGTAGATACTAACTTTAATTAGTTAACAACGTAGAACTTCAAAAGTCTAAAAGAAATGTGAACGTTATAATCACAAATTATAGGTTTCTTGTTAAATGAATCTCAATCAAAGTCCATGCAATATTTATGACTTAAAGTTACTATGACAAATACTAGCTTAGCCTTTGGATTGTTTACAGTTTAACCAAGAAAGAAAGGTTTTTTTTTTTTTAAATAAATTTTCTATTATTTATTTATTTTTCTAGACTGGGGATCTTTTTATTATACCTCACTTTCCAGATTTTTGACATATAGGAAAAAGCAAAGTCAATTACAAGTTTGCTCTCTCATATGGTTTTCCAAATGGAGGTACTTTGGGGGGAAAGCAAAGAGCAGGAATGTACATTATCAGATGGAAATAAAAGACTTTTATTATTAACACTTTTTGAAGAAAAGTGTACGCACATTCTTTTTTTTTTATTATTATTGTACTTTAGGTTCTGGGGTACATGTGCAGATCATGCAGGATTGTTGCATAGGTACATACATGGCAAGGTGGTTTGCTGCCTCCATCCCCCCTGTCACCTATATTTGGCATATCTCCCCATGTTATCCCTCCCCAAGCTTTCCACTCCCCTCTGTCCCTCTCCTAGCCCCTGCCAACAGCCCCCAGTGTGTGATGCTCCCCTCCGTGTGTCCATGTATTTATTTTAATAAAACAAATGGCCAGGCACAGTGGCTCACGCCTATAATCCCAGCACTTTCGGAGGCCAGGTAGGTGGATCATCTGGGGTCACGAGTTCAAGACCATCCTGGTCAACATGGTGACACTCCATCTCTACTTAAATGCAAAAATTAGCTGGGCATGGTGGTGTGTGCCTGTAATCCCAGCTACTTGGGAGGCTGAGGCAGGAGAATTGCTTGAACCTGGGAGGCAGGGGTTGCAGTGAGCCAAGATCGCGCCACTGCACTCCAGCCTTGAAGACAGAGTGAGACTCTGTCTCAAAAATAAAATAAAATAAAATAACTTGCCCCAAGCTTACAATAAGGGTACCTGAACATGTGATTAGTTCCCATCCCACTCTTTTATAAAGTATTCTGGAATAGAAGAGCAATTATCCCTGTATCAGGATTCTTATTTCTGAAAAGTTTAGGAACTTTCTGTCATTTTTCATTAAGAATTGCTAACACTTTAAATATCAACAAATGGCAGATATGGTCAGAGAGCCTACTACGTGTAAGGTACTCAGACACGAGATCTGACTTTCAGAAAGAATCAAATTACTCTATTTCGTCCATCATGTTTTCATTCAAGTACAGCACTGCATAATAGCAACACTTGGTCTGAATGCAGAAAGCCAGGTAATCTTTCCAACCAGGCATGTGGGGATACATTGGATGGAAACTTTTAAAATTCCATACAGTTTGTTCAGGCATAACCAACGATTTTAAAATGAACAGTGACAGATCAATTTTTAATGTTAAACTTACTATTTTTTTCTATTATGAATACTACTTTTTACCAGACCATGAAAATTATGTTGACATTTGGAAAGCATATGATTAATTGTAGCCGAACAAACATTTTGAGTGTTGCCTCCATTTAGGGAGGTGACAGTGGGCATAGGTCCCGATTATAACATTACTGGCACACTGTAACACTTGCCATTTTCTTTAATCTACTAAATGTTAAAGATCCTAGGTGTGCCAGTGATGAATTGATATACATTTGAGGCACACTGGGTCGTGGAGATGCTATTCTGAAAACACAACCATTCATTAAACTAAAATCTGAATATGTTTCAGAATTAAAACCAAGCAGCCAAACAAGTCTGGGTTGCAACACAGGCCAAAATGGCCAAATGATATTTACAGCTTTTGATTTCCAGCACGTTCCCGACTTTACTGAAAGATGTGTGTTCAGCCATCACAAAGCAGTTGCTGTGTAGGAAAGCTCACATAGGAAATTTTAGTTTCAATTCAGCACCACCGTGCCATCGAAACTTTTTGTCTATTTGTCTCATGGAGACAGAGAACTGTGGCCATAAATAATGAGATATGCTTTCATAATATTAAATGGTCGAGAGTAGACAGTTGAGAAGAGTCAGCTATGTAAAGACGTCTCAGATTCCATACTTAATCCAACTGCCCCATTTTCTTTGATATTATCATGATTTTTTAACTGGATATTTTGGGGGATACAATCATTAGCTGCAAGGCAGAGCACATAGAACCAACCAATGCAGGAATCAAACCTAAAATTGTATCTTACTAGTGACATGCTCAACCCACCCAAATTAAATAATCTTGGATACACTAAGTTTGTGAAGTCCACGCTTTACCCTGTTATTTCAGAAGAGAGAAAGAAAGGCTGGGATGATTATGTGATGGAAAGGGAAAGCTTTGAGGGGGAAAAAAAATCAAGTTGGAACCTGGATCAGAGCTCAACCACCAAATTATCTGGCTAGATTAGGAATACTGTAGCTTCTCTGAGGCTGTCTTTTCACCAGAATCTAATGCATTTACAATGATATCCTACCCCCCAACCCCAATCTAGGCTATATAAATGCATGGAGTATAAAAGAAGAGAGAATGATGTAGACAGTTCTTCAACCTGGGAGGGAAGCCAAGCATAGTGGTACAGTTTTATGAGAGAAAAAGTACAGTTATGGATAGAATATATCTTTTAGTCTATAGGCCCCAGATGAATGTATCTACATCTTCAGGAGTAAAAATTTTCTACAGGATAATGAACCACGTATTGAAGGGTAAGTCACATGTAAGTTTTGGTCTTGTGCAATGACCTCAATATGTGCTAATTCTAAAACAACATTTAAAAAATTATTTCCATTGGCCATTGATGATTCACTTTTGCCTATCTGGTTTTCAGATCCTCCACAGATCAACAGGGGAAAGAAAGGAAGCATAGTGTGAGATAAGCTGATTTTTCTGGGAAGTGAATTGCTAGGTTAATATAATCCTCCCAATAACAGGATTTCCAGAAAAAAACATTTCTATTTTTATGTTTTATTACAAAAATCATACTTTATGACCATGAGTCATTATTTATATTTTGTTTGTACTCACTTTTGGTATAAACTGTTTTATCATTACTCAAGGGGGGATTTACATATTCCTACTTATTTTTTTGTAGTGAATCAGATTTAAAATGGTGAGAACTATTACAGCACAGTGACTACACATGAATTAAAAAAATGGAATTTAGGGAGTCAAGTTATTAAGATTTTATGTATATTATGTATGTATATATTATTAAAGTTTTACATTTCTTGCAAACAACTGGAAAGCAATGTAACATGCTTGTATAAGAGGCAGATGAAATCTGGAGAGATTAAATGAGTTTGTGCTTTTGACATCTGCCCTTGGGTTGCGTGACTTTTGACAGTTCATGCATACATGATTTTCTTTCATTCTGCTTTGAAAACTTATGTGTGTCTTTTGTGTTTTGCATTCACTACAATGTGTCTACATGCATATTAATTTTCAGTTACATTTTTGAAGTTGTGGTTTTTGAATCTGAGGAATACATATCTGATTCTGGAAAATTCTGAGCCATTTTTTTTTTTTAACAGGGCTCAAGGAGGACTTTTTTTTCACAATGTGTTTCATCATATATTAGAGTTCTTTATTTGGACATAGATTTTTCTCTTTCTTTTTTCTATCTTTTCTTCTCTTTTTAATGAGACTTCCTTGTGGGGTTGCTTTGTAGGAAAATTATTCTAGAACAATTTAGGGTTCACTTCTGGGCCACACCACAGTGATACCATCCCAGTGGCCATGGGCCCTGATAGTTTTACTGTAAGTCTTCTGGGCTTGGAGCTCTTGAAATACGAAAAGAGTATAAATGTCAACTTCAAATCTTTAAAATCCTTTAAATTTCTGATACGGTTTCATCAGATTTTTTTTTTTCAGCCAGAGCCCTGGCAAATATAAACAAGATTATTTGTATTGTAAATTGTTCCCCCACCACCACCTTCTTCTGAGGTTGCTGCTGCCCTCCAAAGATGCCAGTTTTATGTGGGGATTTTGGTTTTAATTCACCGCATTGTGCAGTCCCTGAATAGACATCATAACCCGAGCTCTATGTTGTCAGGTCTGATAATTGCCTCCTAGGGTTGCTGAACCATCGCATGATTATGACACTGGTTTTCAGTTTCCTTTTTATCTCTATTTTTCAAGTTTAGCCAAAGGAAAAAAAACTAAAAGCAATTTTGTCCCATTTATCTGGAATTCTGGACATTTATTAGATAGAAGGAATAAGCACAGTAGGGGATATTTTAGATCATTGTAGTTTGCCGCTCTGCCCATACTGTGTGTGATTTTTATAGTCCAACATCCCTGCCTTTAACTCAGGCAATAAATAATGGTCCTCCTGGATCAAAAATTCTCTGATCCCATTGTGAGGAGGAACATGCGTTCTCGAAGATCATTTGACAGCATACCCGAAGCACACTCTTATAATCTGATTAGTTGAGAGTTAGCAAACTTTGCTTGGTTTTGCTACTCCCGTGACTAGAGGTAAGGGGTTGAACCGACACGATGTAGTCTGTTCTCTTCCCGGTTTGAACTTTCAGAATGCTGTGATTTTTCTCTTCCTATAAGGTCAGCCTGCATGTTCTGCTCTTTTCCCCCATGCTTTTCACACATCCTCTCCCTGGAGAAATGTGAGAGGCAGTCTGGAAAAACATCACTGTTATGTATGTCAGAGCCTGCTTACACAGGATGCCAACAGATGGCAATATTTTATCATTATTACACAATCCAGAGCCCCTTCATCTGTGGCCTCAGGGAACATGACGGGTCGGCTCTTTGGTGTGACACATGTCACCGAAGCTTCACCCCCCATTAACCGTGCTGTTGTTTGTGATTGTTAAGCTGTGTGTCTCGCCATGTGTCACATTCTTGACTTGTACAAGGGCCCATTAGTAAGTAGCATCTGAGTACCGTGAGTCATAGAAAGCCCCATTCTTGGAAAAATAAACACTGCACATTCAGCTGAGATTAGAGCCACCGGCCGGTAGTGAACTGGATGGTGTTTCATGAAAAAGGCTATTTCTGTGATTCACCAAGGTCTTTTTCCCTCTATCAATACACCAGAAACGCACATTGCTGTTGTATAGCGCTTCCCGTTCACAAACACAAGCTGAGTGCTCACGAAGTCTCTGGTGCTAGGTAGAATTTGGTTCACGACAATGGAAGAAGAGGGAGCTTGGAGTAAATACAGGCTAGATATTTCAAAACTGTTAGTAAACCTTATGAAATCAATTTCATAACTTCAAATAAAAGATGTATTTTGTTTTTAGATGTATTTTGCAGAGACTTGCTCCTTATTTTCCCGTCATTTCCTTCTACCCCCTCATTTTATTTTGCAAACAACTTTCTGTTCCTTGACCTTTTATCTTTCATGACTTCTGTTTTCTCTCTTCTCTTCACCACTCTTTTAGTCTTTCCCATCATCCCCTCTTCAGGCTCCCTTTGTCTTCCCACTTTGCATCTCCAACCCCCCGATCTGTGGAACTCCAGCTCAGGAATGGCATTCTGGTACTTCGGAGTTGGCACCAAAGACAAGACAGTCTTGCCAACACCACCTACCCAAGAAACCGAATTTAAAAAGAGAATTCCCTGCAGCCACCTCTAACCTAAGCATTGCCAACATTATAATTGTAAGTCATCTCATGGTTAAAAACTGGCCTGAGACTAAAGAAAGTCAGGCAGATAAATGTTCCAGGTTGGGTTTAGGGAAAGTTTTGGGGTTTCTGAGTCCACGCAACTTTTGAGTCTGTATTTCATTCCTTGATCCCCCCTCAGCAATCTGGCTCGTTCTCTGTTTGTGTTTCTCTTTCATAATTTTTTTTTTTTTTAAGAAGTGAAATTCCGGCATTTCTTCCAGAAAGGAAGGAGCAGGAGGGCTTTAGGCACTGCTGGGAAGCATGATAAAGCTGCATGAACATCTTCACAGACCATCTACCCCACTCAACGCAGGGTCATGACCATGTAGTCAAACAACCAAGGGTCAGAGGGGAGAAAACAGATGGAGACCATAGGCTTGCAGATTCCACACCTTCTTTCAAAACCTGTCTCAGAAAACGGTTTTCTGTGAACATAGATTTCCGAGGGTAGTGCTTCTGTAAACACTCCATTCGTTTCTTTCACCTAGGAGAAGTGTTTTGTATGGGAGCCTTTGCCATCAAACAAGGTTTTATTGAATATCCCCCCTTGTTGTTGTTATAATAATCCATGCTGATATAAACCATGCTTCATAAAATGCCACAATACACATCCACTGGGCAGCACCCCAGGGCAGCCTCCAAGCAAGACTCCTCGGGCCATAAAATCGAGACCGCCAGAAACACGGCTGCCATTTATTTCCCTGTAATGTTCTCTTTCTCTCTCTCTCTCTCTCTCTGTCTGTCTCTCGGCAGATTTTCCTCGTGTTGAAAGGGAACCTCTGGTCAAAAGTCAGCAAGCAAAGTTGTAGAAAGCTTTGATAGTCAGTGAAGTGAATCATGGCTACACATGACAGTGGCATGCACCAATGGAGCCTCTTGCTGGGCGGACCTCCCTCTAAGAGCAACTTCTGGTCATCAGTCAAAGGGGCCCCCAACGCGGTGTGCACAGCCAATGGTTTCACCAGCTCCACGGGGCCGGGGTCCCAAGCTGCCCTTTTCCATAGGTATTGCTAAAGCAAATAGCAGACGCTATTTACTGGGTGTGATGCTTTCAATCACATTAATCTAGCCAGTAAAAAAATTTATGACCAATAAAAATTCCACCATGACAGGGCTGATTGGAAGGGAGGCAGAGGGATGAAAATCCAAGCCACGCCTCTGCCTCTAGCTAGACTGTCACAAACCCTGGAAGGAAGTAGGAGTCGGGGAAGGGAAAGACAGAAAAATCTCCGGGGTTGTTAAAACTAACTCAAGGGTAGGTGGACAAAACTCTTAAATCGTTTAATAAGTCCAAACACTGGAGGGTGATTGACTGAACACCTACTTTGAAAAGCTACCAGGGAGAGTATAAATGTAGCTTATTTCCACTAGAAAATCACGCTGGGTTTCTTCTTCTCCTAGGATCACATAGTTATTTGCTCATAAGAAAATAAATACTTTTAAATCCCATCCATGGATACAAGCACTAGAAAGATGCCTGGGTGGGGACTCCCCTCTCTCTGATTCGAAGCCAGGGAAGAATGCAGCTTCACGTAGCTGTCTCTCTCCTGGTTGACTTATACGTGGCTTACACAGATCCACAAGGGCAATGACTAAGCTCTGTTAACACTTGTGAGTCATTCCTTCTTTTCCCCATCCATGGCGACAGTCCTCAGACTGCATGGCTCTCACACACACACTCTCCTCACGTTCCATGGCTTCTCCCTTGAGTGGGCAGCTGATCCAATTATTTGTTAATGATCCCAGACCACACACAGCAATGAGGATGTTATTTTAATGAATTTATATTGGAAGTCCTGCCACTGGGAGTGAGTAGCTGATTAGCTAATTGTGCTTAATACTTCAAGTAGCTTATCCAATATCCATTATCCCATTCTTTGTAAGTAATAGAACCCCAAATTTAATCCACATGGCAATGTGCCCAGCCAGAAGACTTTATTTGCAAATTTTCTTGCTGCTAAGAGTGGCTGGTAAGATATAATTTGAAATTTGTCTGTGGGGTTTTTGAGAAAGACTCCTAAAAGGGGAAAAGATATTCACCTTTTTGAACTTTCTTCTATTTCCGGCCTAGAGGTATGACCCAATGGCTGGAACTTCCCACAATCCCCTGGGAGTGAGAGGTGCGAGACGAGCCTAAGGATGGAAACCTCATGCTATAAGATGAAAGAGCAGAAAGATCAAACGGGAGAAGCCATGCTCCTCTCATACAATGTGATCTCTGGTCTTCTTACGGCTAGACTGCTTTTTTTTTTTAGAGAGAGAAAAAAGAAACTTCTGTTGTCTAAACCACTATGATGTCAAGTCTCAGCACTAGATTCCCAATCAGAATCAAAACCCTGGAGAGCTAAAAGTTCTCTCCAGAAGCCATTTTTTATAGCCCCCGAACACAACAAATGAGCACTCAGATCTTACAAACAGAATGACAATCTCACTTTAAATTATTTTTTCTGGTGGTAGGCAATTTTCTCCCAAAAGCAGTGCTTTACACACAGTGTTTTACACATAAGATATACTTGAAAATGTTTGCTGAAAGATAACTGGAGTACTAACTTGATCACAGGTTTTACAACCGGGAAGATCATGCTCTTGGATCTGAAATATCCCCTGCTTACTAGCAATGTGACAACCTGTTTAAACTTGATCCTCAATGTCTGTGACTATAAAATGAGTTAAACAGTATCAGCCTGGTAAAGGTACTGACAAGATACCTTTAATTTATATTGAACTGTAAATATGTCACTAGAGAAATAAAATAGGAACTTCCAATCTAAAAAAAAAAAAAAAAAGTACTGACAAGATGACAAAGCAGAGAAGATGCTTGAAAAATTCCCTTCTCTTGTGCCTTCTACTTCTTGGTTAGAAATTCTATACTTTGAGTTTATTGTTTTTGTTTTCTTCATTTATCCATTAAAAAGAACTACAAAAATTCTGTCAATAAGCATTTTGCCCATTTTATTGACTCATTCCTGTGTCCCCAGTTGTATATGATCACTTTTCCTCCAATGTCTTCCTCTGTGACTCACAAGTAAATGGAGACATCAGCATAAAAAAATCAAATAGCAGGCTGGGCACGGTGGCTCACACCTGTAATACCAGCACTTTGGCAGGCTGAGGCAGGCAGATCACCTGAGGTCAGGAGTTTGAGACCAGCCTGGCCAACATGGTGAAACCCTGCCTATACTAAAAGTACAAAAATTAGCCAGGTGTGATGGCAGGCACCTATAATCCTGGCTACTCGGGAGGATGAGGCAGGAGAATCGCTTGAATTCAGGAGGCAGAGGTTGCAGTGAGCTGAGATCATACCACTTTACTCCAGCCTGGGCAACAAGAGCAAAACTCTGTTTCAAAAAGAAAATAAATTAATAAAAAGCAAAACAAACATATAAAACTAAACATATGCCCAGCCTGTACTCACTACCTATAGTTATATTTATCCTATATAGTTAGATTTATTAAATGTGATTTAATAAAAGGACAGGCCAGGTTTAAGCCAGAACGCTTCAGTTCATTCTAAGTCCAACCACTGATTTTCCTTCTACAACTATTTTCTGAATTAAGTTCTGGCATCCATTAAGGCCAAGACACATGATAGCCTCTGCTGATTTTGATGGAAAATCACACTACCCAGAAATGACCAAGGGTGAAAATTTGGTTTCAGATACACGTGCGTACATGTTCCCATGCACCAATAAATTGACTTCTCTTAACTAATTAATTAACGGTAGCTACCTCATGAGGTTGTTGTGAAAATTAAGTCAAGGTATGTAGAGAACACAGCATGACGCCTCACATATACTGAACATTCCAATGTTGTTCTTTATCAACTTCATCTTCATCCTCAGTCAGGGCTTATCACTAATATGAGCTTTAGAACTTTCATCTATTCCTATCTCTGCTCCCCCCAACACACAGTAGGACTTTATTTTCAGGACTTAAAGACTTCATGAAAGTCCTTTGCTTCTTGCTTCTCTGGCAACTGCAAAATTATTTCTTTTATAAAGAGGTATGATAATGAGGCAATGAATTAGGGTTCACAAAAAATTCATGTTAAGTCTCTTAAAATGAGAATTTGTGAAACGCCATTTTAATACACCTTGGTATTATTTTGTAGAGGGGTAAATTAGTTTAGTAAACATAGTAGGATTTGAAAACCAATGCCACCAACCACGATGTGACCTTGATTGGAGCCAGTTAATTAACTTTTCTGAATGCCTGCCTCTCATGTTTTTGGAAAATTGCATGAATTTACATATGTAAATTACCTAGAGCAGAAGCTGTAACATAGCCACACAAGAGGCATTTGCTCTTTCTCTAGGAATGTATTTATTTTCCTCTTCACTAATAAGGTTCTTGCTCCTATCAGGAAAAGCTCAAGTGTCTTCCTGGTGAGTCAATCAGGAATCTGGTGTATTATGAAGGAAGGGACAGTGAGAAGGAAGCAGCCAACAGGCACTGAAAACACAAACAGTGAAGTATTCTACTTTGTTTATACCACCTTGCCAGTCCTCATGTTAGTTTCAACCTGGCACCTTGCTGCTGTCTGGAGGTACTACTTGAAAAACCACACCAAGGCCTGGGATCCCATCACAAACTGCCACCTCTTACAATAACAGTCCCCTTAGTCTTTGTATTCCTTAAACCTCTGACATAGAAAATAATCTGCAACAAGACCCCAAATTAACCTAGTCTACTATTATAAAGATTTTCAACCCTGTGGTCTGGGACATTTGGAATCAAGATCCCCTACCTCCATAACATTACACCCCAGGTAATTTTGAAAATATTTATGCTGTGTTTCAGAGCAATAAACTACATATTTAGGAAATTTCATTTTCTCTTTAAGTAGGGTATAAAAGGATGTCAGCCCAGTCTTCATGGAAAGAAGTTTCTAACTAAGAAAAATAAATGGTATATAAATTTACAGCTGACTATTCACAACCTTCACACTTAGATGTCGTGAAGAAAGGTGTGGTCCTGACTGGTACACGTACTTTCAACTATTCATCTGACCTAGAAACCCAAAAGGCATTTATGAGCTTGATATTAAGTCTTTTCTTTGGAGCCCTGACATCACTTAATGGGTGTTGCCTAGAACAGAGTGGCCATTAAGCAACTGAGAAAATGTCCCAAACTCATTTCTAGGTGAGGTCTTTAGATTCAAATGCTCATTAGTACTTATGTCAACTGCCTTATTACCACTGTTCAGGAATGCTGAATCAACTCTGATTATTATTATTTTTTGAGATGCAGTCTTGCTCTGACGCCCAGGCTGCAGTGTGATGGCGCAATCTCGGCTCACTGCAAACTCCACCTCCCGGTTCAAACGATTCTCTTGCCTAAGCCTCCCACGTAGCTGGGACTACAGGTGCCCACCACCACGCCAAGCTAATTTTTGTATTTTCAGTAGAGACGGGGTTTCACCATGTTGGCCAGCCTGGTCTTGAATTCCTGACCTGGTGATCAGCCCACCCTAGCCTCCCAAAGTGCTGGGATTATGGGCGTGAGCCACCACACCTGGCCCAACTCTGATTATTGAGTGATGATGGAGGTGGTCTATCTAATTCTCAGAAGAGGAACACTGGCTTTTGTTTGTTTTTGGTTCTGGTTTTTTCCTCCAGCATAGCTTTGCCCAGTTCTTTTTCCTCCACATTTTCAATGTAGCTAGAAACATCATGCAAAAAAGATTTGGTATTGCTAAGTCAGCATGAGATCCTCTTGGAAACTGCCATTCCTCAAAGCCATTTCTGTGCTATTCAAGAGACAAAAAGTAAAATATTCCAGGAAATAAGGATCTCTCCTAGGGAGAAAAATCTAAAAGACAGATGGCCATGCTATTAGAAAGCAGGTAACAAAAATGATTTCAGCTAGAAAGGCTTGATAAGTCCCAGCTGGGGATGGCAACTTACCCTGAGGCTCCCCATCACCACCACACTTGCGGTTCATTCTCTATGGACTCCTCCAAATCCAACAGAAAGCTAAGCATCAACCATGTTGCCAGGCTTTACATGGTTTGGGGGTACAAATGACCACATATTACATGATTTCCATCTGAAATCATAGCTTGGTCTACACACACTGAAAACTTTGCAAACCTCAGCAAAACTCTAGACTGCCCTGGCCTCAATATGGGGCTGGCAGCAGAGGTTTCCCACAGCTGTGGTAGTGATACCCAAGTGAATATTTTCACTCCCTAAGCAGGTCCTAGCTGGCCAGTACTTTCCAAAGTAGAAATGGAGGGGAACACACACACACACACACACACACACACACACACACACACACACACAGGTGTAGGAGAGAAAGAGTTGAAAGCTGTGAAATAATAGAAATTATATTTTGATTCCTAAAAATATGATTTTCCTTTACAGAAATACAAAAATCTGAACATTTGGATGGACACTAGCTCACTGCTCTAAAATACCAATATTATAAGTGCTTTGGGATTTTCTCTAAAAAAAAAAAAAAAAATACAGCAGTTGCCTTTGCCACAGTCTGGGACTGTAACCATACATGGGCCTGAGTGCCAGTGAGTTGAGCTGAGGGTTATTTGCCATGAAAAATTAGACACAGGGGAAAACACCCTGGCACTTTCTTTACTATTGGATCAAAATTAATCTTCCAAAATGCTGACTTCTGTGTAGGCAACATGGTGGTATGTGCCAGGGAATGGATTTGGTTTGGAGAAGCTTTACTGCTCCCCCAAAAGGCTGTGCAAGGACGACTGTGCCTACAATCTCTCTTTATTCTCATGAGTATCAAAGCAAAGATCTCTGTTAATATAAAGAAACAAGGCCAAAGGAAGAATAAAATGGAGGGTAAGAGAGTAAGTGTTCTCCATGCTTCTGACCTTTACCATGAAAAGTATGGAATAAGCTCCTACTCTAGGTCCGAGTCTGTGTTGTGTTTATAATAATAAGCAGACATTATCTTTATTCTTAAAAGGCATCAGGGTGTTTTCTCACATTTTATAGCAGTCTTTTCTAAAGCAGAAGGCTATGGAAAGTGTTGATCACAAAAAAATACACGGATGGTTTGGTTGCCAGATAAATACAGGTGTCCTGTATTTGTATTTGCTGAATCTGGCAACCCTAGGTAAGAAGTCGTTTTTTAGTTAGGAGATATTTGGGAAAGCAATTGGAAAGAGAAGCGTTGACTGAATTGGGACTCAGTCAATTGGACTAAGTCCCAAAGTTTTCTGTTTGTTTTAACATGTATATAATCCTTGCTTCTTCCATATTCTTCATCACCCTCTTGGGCCCATGGTAGACTCCCCAAAAATGCTAATTGATTGACTCATTTCTAGATAAAAGGGAAAGACCAAGACTAAGCCAAAGTAAATAAGGTTTCTAGTTTGAATGTTTTATTTCATGGACCAGATTTGGGCATACATTTACCATTTGGAACACATGCTTTTGAAATTGCAAAATATAATGCATTTTAAAACTCATATACCTTTTAAAGTCCCACCCTGCCAACTCTCAGGTTATTATTCATAATTATATCTTAATGGATTCCACAAATCAATTTTTTTTTATTTTTCTTGGTTAATATTGCTGATACTTACAAATGAGTATCATTTACCCCCTTCCCCCATCCCCCCTAACACCTCCATAGCGTCTTACGAGCCAAAGCCCAAAGCTATAAATATAGAACACCAGTGTTTGGAGTTCCCCTTCCCCTCTCTTTTCACCCTCCCCCACTCCACAGCATGTAATGGACTTCTCCTTTCACAGTGTTAAAAGGATCAGTAAATCACTGGGTCACCTACTGATATGAAAGTCTTTCATTTGAAATGATTAGTTTTAGCAAATTGCAAAAGAAAAATACAAAAGAGCAAATAAATCACGGAAAAATTACAACAAGTTTTTACGAAGTATGGGTGGAGTGGAAAAAGTGATCTTGGCTTAATTACCCACACTTAGTCATAAGATGCAGGAAGCAGAGGTTTTAAAAAGTCCAATTGGGGCTGTGTTTTATATAAAATTTTTATATATATATATATATATATATATATATATTTTTTTTATATATATATATATACACACACACACACACACATACACATGCGCACCACACACACACACACACACATACACATATATTTTAAGGTGTTAATTTCCATCACATCATTCTGTGCTGCGTTACCATGTAAAAAAACTGCTGAATCTTAACCTTCATGTGAAATGGTAAAATCACACTCTCTTGGAAGACCCAACTGTCATGAAATATTCTTTTCTGCAAAGTCATGGACGAATATCTCTGTACAGGTAACAGACACTTGAGATCTGGGTGTATATTGCCTGAAGAAAGAAAGGGTGTGATTGTCTGATAAGTGTGGATTTTCTTTTTATCAGTACCATCTCCTTTTTGCTTCTGTTTGTTGACTCACACCATTATCCGAGCTTTAAATGCCCTAATCCCTACAATCTCCATTCTTTTATGGCTCAAGTCAATCTTTCTATCTATTTTATTACTAAATTTCTCTTTCCCTAATTAAAGAGTTACAGAACTTATAGTCAATACTATACACTTGGCTATACACTTTAACACTTGATTATCTTATTCCTTGTATTATTTTACCTCTTTTAATTCATGTATCTTTTCCCCAAAATTACTGAATATACCCTTAGGTCTTAGACCTCTCTGGGATTTTTGCTATCAGTAATCAACCCTGGAAAATACATCATACTTTCAGAAGGATGCCAACATATATTTCTTAGCAAACAGTGCTATTATACCAATCAACTTATTTTAAGGAAAGCAATTCACACATTAGAATGGAGAAAGAAAAAGTCTAAAAAGTTAAAGAGGGATGAGTAATGCAATGTGTCAATGGGGCTTCTCTAGAGAAACAGAACTAATAGGATATATATAGTATATATTTACATGTGTCTGTGCCTGTGCATGTGTGTGTGTGTCTGTCTGTCTGTGTATATATAAAGAGATTTATTTCTAAAGAAATGGCTCACATAATTGCAGGGACTGAAAAGTCAAAAATCTGTAGGGTAGGTTGGCAGGCTAGAAACTAAGGCATGCTTTGATGTGGCACCCTTGAGTCTGAAATCCATAGGACAGCTCAGCAGGCTGGAAAGTCAGGCGGGATTTCTGGTATAGTCTTGAAGCAAAACTCTTTCTCCAGGATTTCTCAGTTTTGCTCTGAAAACTTCAAATGATTAGATGAGACCCAGCCACGTTATCAAGGGTCATTTTCTTCACTGAGTCAACTGATTGCTAATGTTAATCACATCTACATAACACCTAGCCAAATCGATACATAAAATTAACAATCACAGGCACTTTATCATTTACTCAGATACAGATACTGGTGCATTGTATCCACAAAACCAAAGCCAAGCCTCTGTTTCCTTGCAGAAGGCTGTTATGCAGTAATATCTGTTGATGAATGTGATCACCGTGACAACTATTTTTTTTTCTGTTAAATATTCTTGTTAGGTTAAATGTGAATAATTTTCAGGTCATATATACCTGTTTAGAGAGAATGTTGGCATCTAGTTGGGCCAGGAAGGAGAGCAACAGAACCCAGAAAGCACTCTTTAAAAATGGAGAAAACAGATCATCATTATGGAAAAAGCATATGCTAATATGCAGTCTACAATGCCACTGAATTGAAGTTTGTCCCCCGCCCCCCCACGTGTGGCTCCTTCTCCATTTGAGGAGATAGGCAGGAAAAACATCAACAGAAAACCATCCTTCCAGATCAATGGGGAGAATTTAGCTGGAATTACTTGAGTATACACGCAAAGCTTCATGGTTTAAGCACCTAATGGCCATGATGATGTGTTGTCATCCTTGGATCTCCAAAAACTAGTCCATGGCTATTGGTTGTAGGGTAAACTAAATGAGGGTGGGGAGACTTATAATACATTTGTAGGGGAATGGGGTTGGTTCAGCTGCTCCACAGTGTCCACACCTCCTGGGAGCTTGTTAGAAATGCAGATTCTCAGGTACCACTCCAGACCTACTGTAGCAAAATCTGTATTTTAATAAGTCCTCAGGTGATTGGCATACCCATTAAAAATTAAGAAGAATGAATTAAAGTACCCACGGTACCATCTGAGGCAAGAAGAATTGCTGGCACGATTTCTCCCTTTCAGTCTTCTGGGGAACTTTCTGTTTTCAAAATCAAAACTGTGTTGGACTAGCTCAGCTCTATTTGATTATCAATAGTGGATACAAAAGACCATTAGTGTTTGAACAATGTTCTACCCTACTAATATCCTCCCACCTCTCCTTTTATTCCCCTTTCCATTGGCAAATGGAGAGGCCCCAAAGGACATTCAAATTTCATAAGATTCAGAGCAGCTCCCTGACCAGGGTGTGTGTGTGTGCGCGCATGTGCGTGTGCATGAGTGCATGTGCGTGTGCATGAGTGCATGTGTGAGTGTACACATACACGTGGGTGTGTGTGCAAGTGCGTGTGTGAGTGCGTGTGTGTGCATGAGTGCATTGTGAGTGATTGTGTGTGCATGTGTGTGCGAGTATTGTGTGTGTGTGTGTGTGTGTGCTTAGAGTCACTGTTAAGTCAGCTAAGTTGTGGGGAAGATACAGCTAGAGTGAAGAATCGTGAATACAGTAGATTTGCACCCTATTATTTTATACATTGAAGAAAATACCTGGAATGAGAATGAGATGTGGCTAACGCAGAGTGAATTTGGTGTATCTGCTAGCCATTAAGTATCCATAATAAGCTCAGCAGTACTTATGGTTGCCACTTCAGGCAGTCAGCAACTATAAGCCATCAGCAAAGAGGAAAGAAATAGGATGAGGAACAAAATAATAAGATATAAGTAAAGCAGAGAAATAAAGGTAAAATAAAAGAATAAAATCAGAAGAAAATCTAGGCAAAACCATTCAGGACATAGGTGTAGGCAAGGACTTCATGACCAAAACACCAAAAGCAGTGGCAACAAAAGCCAAAATAGACAAATGGGACCTAATCAAACTCCACAGCTTCTGTACAGCAAAAGAAACAGTCACTAGAGTGAATTGGCAACCAACAGAATGGGAAAAAATTTTTGCAGTCTACCCATCTGACAAAGGGCTGATAACCAGAATCTACAAAGAACTGAAACAGATTTACAAGAAAAAAACAAACAAGCCCATTCAAAAGTGGACGAAGGATATGAACAGACACTTTACAAAAGAAGACATACATGAAGCCAACAAACATATGAAAAAATGCTCATCATCACTGGTCATTAGAGAAATGCAAATCAAAACTACATTGAGATACCATCTCACGCCAGTTAGAATGGCGATCATTAAAAAATCTGGAGACAACAGATGCTGGAGAGGATGTGGAGAAATAGGAACGCTTTTACACTGTTGGTGGGAGTGTAAATTAGTTCAACCATTGTGGAAGACGGTGTGGCGATTCCTCAAGGACCTAGAAATAGAAATTCCATTTGATCCAGCAATCCCATTACTGGGTATATATCCAAAAGACTATAAATCGTTCTACTATAAGAACACATGCACACGAATGTTCATTGCAGCACAGTTTACAATAGCAAAGACCTGGAACCAACCCAAATGCCCATCGATGATAGACTGGACAGGGAAAATGTGGCACATATACACCATGGAATATTATGCAGCCATCAAAAACGATGAGTTCGTGTCCTTTGTAGGGACATGGATGAACCTGGAAACCATCATTCTCAGCAAACTGACACAGGAACAGAAAATCAAACACCGCATGTTCTCACTCATAGGCGGGTGTTGAACAATGGGAACACATGGACACAGGGAGGGGGAGTATCACACACTGGGGTCTGTCGGGGGGGAAAAAGGGGAGGGATAGTTGGGGGGTGGGGAGTTGGGGAGGGATAGCATGGGGGAGAAATACCAGATGTGGGTGATGGGGAGGAAGGCAGCAAATCACACTGCCATGCGTGTACCTATGCAACAATCTTCCATGTTCTTCACATGTACCCCCAAACCTAAAATGCAATAAAAAAAAATAAAAAATAAAATAAAAAAAAAAGAATAAAATCAGAGGCAGTCTCAGTTTGCATACTATTTGCCTAATGAAAAAATTATATATGTATGTATGTATGTATATGTGTATGCATGTATATATAATATATATTATAAATATTGTATATTTATTTTATATAATATAGAAATATATTTAAATATATATGTATTTATTATTATATATTTATTATATATATATATATATATTTTTTTTAAGTACTTTATAAAGGACCCAGGCTAACTCTGACACTTGAATTCAGACAGCTCAGGACCTGAAATTCACTTCTATTTATGAATGGTATGTTCATTAGCCTCTTTTTCTTGGTTTTCTTCCTTGTAAGAGGATAATCTTTATATACACAGCTTAGAGTTGATCTAAAAGACATTGTGTATAGAAAGCACCTATCACAGTGCAGAACTGTGTTTAATTAAATGACTCTATAATTACAATTAGACACATAAATTTCCTGTCTATCTCATTCAATCTTCAGAAATTAATTTATTATAAAGGCATATCTAATCCATCTGTAAAATGAATAAAGTTGGCTTCATAGAAAGTAATCTGTGGCCAGGAGTTGTGTCGTGGAGTCATGGCTCATGACTATAATCCCAGCATTTCGGGAGGTCAAGGCGGACAAATCATTTGAGCCCAGTTTGGATGACTTGGTGAAACCCTGTCTCTACAAAAATCTTAGCTGTGCATGGTGGCACAGACCTGTGGTCTCAGCTACTTGAAAGGCTGGGACAGGAGGTTTGCTTAAGTTCAGGAAGTGGAGGCTGCAGTGAGCCAGGATCACACTACTGCACTCCAGCCCGGATGACAGAGTGTGATCCTATCTCAAAAAAAAAAAAAAAAAAAAAAAAAAGAAAGAAAGAAACAAAGTAATCTGTGTTTATAAAACTCCTTGGATAAAAGGTAACATGCAACACATGTGTCAAATGTACATTTACTAACATGAGTTTTATAGACTGAAAAATTAATTCAAGTTTTTTGGCAACACAGAAAAATGGTTAGGTAATTTGATATCTCTGTTATCTTAGTGAATGGATTTGTAAATTTAGTCTATTTTGATTGTTTCATTAACGGAGAGGGGAAGAGATAACTCGCCCAATTAGAGGCAAGAAGTAAAAGGATCATAATAAAATGACAATAAAATTAACATTTCTCATTTATATTCAAATACTACAAAGAGTTTTACAAGGTGGTCTTCTGAACATCACTGTGAGATTCGGGGAGGCCTAGGAGGAAACAAATAGGTTATATTTTCAAACTGTGTGGTGTTTCATGAGTGATTTTGACCAAGAACACAGAATTGAAAAACTTATTTAGCACATGGCTGAACTCAGGGATAGTCGTCTGAGGAAAGAACACTGGGGAACCGAGTATTTGAAAGTAGAAAGAAGAGATGAGAATAGTCAGCAATCAGGAAATTGTGAATAATGTTTTCCCCAGGTATTAGGCTACCTGATAGTAGAGCAATTTTGGAAAATCAATGTCAGAAAGAGAGAGAAGGTGAAAATCCTTAAAAAATTGTTTTCTTTAGGAAGTAATTTCTTTAGAATTTTGCCCTATGACAGTCAAGTAATTTTGTTGTTGTTGTTGTTGATCTCTGCAGTATCCAGAAAAACATGATGTCTTTTAAACTGGCTACATTTGGAGGTTTCAAGAAGAGACGATTTCAAAATAGTGTCCATGTTAACCAACAAATCATCTTCCAAGGTACATGGTCAAACCACATAAAACTAGTCACCTTTCAAGAGACTATGATAAATTATTGAGCATTGACTTTAGATGATTTAGTTGACATAATAAGTAAATATAAATAAGTTTAACTTTAATAGTCTGACATGGTATCTTTTCTTCCAGGGGTTTCTGGGCATATCTGAACAAGAACAAAATACTGATAGTTGTTTCTCTGCCTTTGCATTGAAAATAGTCATTTTAAAATTTTTCCTTGTAGATTCTGGATATTAGACTTTTGTCAGATGGGTAGATTGCAAAATTTTTCTCCCATTCTGTCAGTTGCCTGTTTACTCTGACAATAGTTTCTTTTGCTGCGCAGAATGCCCATCAATGATAGACTGGATAAAGAAAATGTGGTACATATACACCATGGAATACTATGCAGTCATAAAAAGGAATGAGATCATGTCCTTTGCAGGGACATGGATGAAGCTGGAAGCCATCATTCTCAGCAAACTAACACAGGAACAGAAAACCAATCACTTCATGTTCTCACTCATAAGTAGAAGTTGAACAACGAGAACACATGGACACAGGGGAGGGGAACAACACACACAGGGGCCTGTCGGGAGGTGGGGGCCAAGGGGAGGGAGCGCATTAGGACAATTAGTTAATACCTGCAGGGCTTAAAATCTGGATGATGGGTTGACAGGTGCAGCAAATCACCACGGCACATGTATCCCTATGCAACAATCCTGCACGTTCTGCACATGTATCCCAGAACTTAAAGTAAAATTTAAAAAAATTTAAAAATAAAAATTTTTTATTTAAAAAAAGAAAGTTATTTCTAGTTTAAATACTTAAGGCCCTTATTTAACAGTACAGTCTGTCACCTTATATGATGTGTAAGACTCTCAACAAAGGCCGGGCCAGTAGAAAAATTGTGAAAATCCACTGCATTATCTTATAACAATTTAAATCAAAATCTGATATTGAAAATAAAGCCAAAGGGTCAGACAAAGCAAAGTTAATACCTGAGAGGATTTATAATGCTCATAGTTACATGAACAAAATAATGTAGTCTACTGATTACAAATACCTTCCTATTCAAATCTTACAAAACTTAGGGTCAGAGATATAGGCCACACCAGGACATTACTTTTTCTGTTTCCTCAGTTTAAAACAAAAATGACTTTTATCACACATTTTAAGTTCTTTTTAATGTTCAACTGATTTTAAAACTACAGTCTCTGAAATACAGGTTCTGAACAATCTATACTCTAATTACATACTATGGAGAGAATTTGGATGACTGTATCTTGTGTTTCAAATACAAATGTGTTATATACTGCATACAATTCCACTGTTAAAAAATCAAATGTGAAGAGTTTTGAAGATGAGAAAAATTGGAACAAAAGTATAATTTTAGATAAATAAGACTATAAGAACTGACCATCTGGATTTGTTAAAGAAAATTGTATTTCCAAAGAACAGATGAAAGATATAAAAGGATAAGACAAAACCCCAAGCCTCAGTATTTAATTTAAAAAATTATAACAATATCAGAAAAGACTGAACTGAAAAATTTCAACTAGAAATAAAAGATAAAACCAATCAATAATCTTTCTGCTGTTAATGATGTGTTGTTATTTTTAGTTAACCATTTATTTGGTAATTTATAACTACGTAAGGGTGAGAAACTACAAAAGGGCACTACTTTTTGAAAAAATGAGGAATAGTCTATCAAAGCGTTATAGTCCCATTATAGCAGAAAGACAAACAGGTAATTCAAATATGTAGAGAAATTCAATTTTATGAAAAATGAGTATCATATATAAGGTTGTGAAGGCCAGCTAAAGCCAAAAGAAAAACAACTTGTCAATTAAAAATTAAATATCCACTTCAATGGAAAATATAGGATTCTTTCTATTGTGTATTCAGTATCTAGGGAAGATGGTCTTAACATTTTTTTCTGTACCCACAGAAATAATCTATTAAGCCCAAGTGAGTTATTCCTTTTTCCTTTCTTTCAATGTGTTTTAATATAATTTTTTCAAGATTTAATGAAAGAGCTGTGCCCTACCCCTTTTCAAGAACGTCTGGCCAAATGCAGCTGTAAATTATAAAATAATGCCCTGCATTCATAAAACAGTTCACACATTACTATTAAAAAAACCCACTGATCAAATGGGTCTCCCAGATAGGTTGTTTAAACCACCAAATATATATAGACATACCCTTAAGGAGCATATTCCAACTTCTCAAAACTGTATAGGATTTTCCTTAAAAAGATATCCTTTAAGTCAGATAGTAGCATGTCCATATTCTGAAAAATCCTTGCCAAATTAAAGAACAAATTATTAAATGCGGGAGCTGTAAACCCAAACCAGAGAATGTTTTTATTTACTATTTTTGGGCCTTTCTTTCAGAGGATCTTACATTCTGGTTTCCCTGGAATAGTCCCCAATTGTGCCTGATGTAACTGTTAATAGCGCTGCCTTTCACTCTCCAAGGGTCTTAGTTTGGATAATAAAATATATGGTTACCCACCTTTAAGAAATGTATGAGGTGTAGGTTAAGAATTCATGAAGTTTAGTCTTTTATTTTTATAAACCAATAACATACTGAGTGAACTATTAAATATTATTAAATTTGGTATAGGGTATTCATTCGTGTCTGTGTGTGCACGCACACACATGTGTATGCAGACACACATAGGTTATCAAATCCGTAGCTTGTGAAATAAATATGCTTAATTAAGAAGTAGTGAAGTTTATTCTGCCCCAATCCTGCTTCTGCTTATAGATAGTTTTCTTCAAATAAGTCGTTTTGGAAGACTACACACATACTCCAAAAATGCCATTTCCAACACAACTCTAAGAGTATACTCAACCAAGTTATGAGACTTTCAAAAAAAAAGTTTCATTGCTTGAAAGCCACAATTATTTTCAATCAGAATTACCAGACTCAACACCAATTTTAAATTCAAATGGCCCTTATTTGGTTTAAGAAAACATAGCCTTGAGTCACACATATCTTTATTTATTATGTTGAAACATAATTATTTGTTTACTGTTTGTTCCCTTTTTGAGCTCCTCGAGTACTTACGGGCAACTTTTCATTATCCATCAGTGTGTCTGTAAACATCTAGGATAGTACTTAGGACTTTTTAGACACATAGTAAATATTTGTTGAATCATAATGTAATTAAATGAATGAGTGAGTACTGATCTTTGAGAGTCCTTGCAGACATTCCAAAATGGAGTTTTCACACTGGAATAAATGGTTGGTAATTGTTTTGAAGGGAAAAATACTAATATGTAAATCCTGGTGTAATCAATGTTAACTCATATGCACACCCAAGCTTAATAAATCTGTACCTTATCCTGAACAATGACACCTTTTTACAGAAATGATATCAGTTTTGTGCTAGAAATGGATCTGGGCTAAAAATGGGGAGCTCAGAGCTGGGTAGACTGTTGACTATTCAAAAGTTGATCCACAGAATGGGCCCATCAATGTGACCTGTGGGCTTGTTAGAAATAGTTCCCACTGCAGAACTATGGAATCAAAATCTACATATTACTAAGATCCCCTGGTAATTTATGTGCACAGAAAGTTTGAGAAGCACTACTTACAATGTTTACGGTTTGAGTGTTTATAACATTCACGTCAAGACACTGTGAAGGATATCAAATGAAGTTAGGAAGGGGTATATTAAGAGATATAAATACCACAAAATGACTTTTCGATCCCTAAGGATTGTATGCTTTACTGAGATAAACAGGTAAGTTTTGTCTGTTTTAATCTGTCTGCTAAGGTTTCACTTAAACCTTTAAACCTTAGCAGGTGGAATAAAATAGAGTAAAATTATAACTCTATACAAAATAAATTTAGCGTTAGAAGAAGATAAAACGAACAATTCTCTGCCCTGGACAAAGACAAACCGATCAAAGTGAACTATCAATTTTTGCTTTTGTATTATTACATACACATTTGTGTACACCTTCACACACACACACACACACATACACACACACACACCCCCACCCACCCACCCACCCATACACTTCTGCCTCCTGCCTTCCTACAAGAGATTTGATGTGACTAAAATATGTATCATGGCTATCCTCCAGGTAGCTACATTTTTCCTTATAATGTAATCAAGCTTTAACTTCAATGCCCTCATTAGTAACTGGAAAATCTTAAGACTATCCGTAGGGAAATAAATCTTAAATGAAAATAACTCCTTTTGACACATATTGACCTTGTTAACATTACAGGTAAAACCTCACGAAAAAAATAAATGTCATGTTGCTAACGCAAGGATTGACATACAAACACAGGGTTATGATGAGGTACAGCTGCTGCTTCTTGTGGAGATATGATAACTAATAGTGTTGCTGCAAAACTTATGCACAGAAAAATAAGCTTATCAAGATGCCCCTTGGATACCAAAATGAGAATACATATGCCCCTGGCCTAGAGTTTTCATATTAATTGACAGATAATATTTCATTGATGAAACAGTCATACTTTCTCTGGGTGTACTTATAAAATTTCTTTTGGTCTACCAGACGGGTTACCCCAAAGTCAATCTAATTTTAACAATAACATCTGATTATATACTTATTTAGAATCATGTATGCTGAGAAAACTCCACTGAACCATTTACAAAGATATCCTAAAATACGCTTATTTCACATTGCAGGCCTATATCAAAACATCTCATGTACCCCATAAACATATATACTACTACGTACCCAATAAAAATTTTAAAAGATAATTGAAATAAAAAAAAGATTTTTTTGAACCAAGCAAATCTTGTATATAGACTTGGTTATAACATGTAATTTATATAATTCATATTACTCCAGAAAAAAAATTCAATAAACACCTAGTCTCCCTTACCACACTACGTGAAAGGTTCTGCATTGCGTATTTGAAATCAACTGTGACATCTCTCTGGGAAAATTTTCCCTGGACTCCCCTTCCCAGGAAGAGTCAATAATCCTATCTTGTGTGTTACCACCTTGTTTCTATAATGAGTAATACAACTGAGCTAAGCTGACATTGTAAAAATAATTTCTTTATAAGCTTCTGACAACCACTATATTATGAATTCCTCACATCAGAACAGCATCTGGCTTATTTTGCTTCTTTAGATTGTAGTACTGTTTTCTGCATCAAAAGTGCTCAGAAATGTCAACTGAAAGATTAATAATTTGTTGGACATATTTTAACAAAAGGCAATTGGCTACTGTGATATTTCATTTAAAACTTTCAGGCTAGTCACAACAATGCTTCTCAGGAATGAGAAAGGTATCATCAAAATTAGTAGTAGAAATTCACAAATAGGAAAATACTAAATTTGTGTTTCTCATCTTCACAAGTCTATTTAATAAGAAGTGTCACTTATGACCCATGCAGGCATGTTTTCCTTTTTAATTTACAGACTTTAGTCTTCCTCTTGAAATTAACCTGACCCTTCTGACGGTAGCCAAATCGCAGATTCTCCCAACTTCTGGCTGTAAATGTTTCATAAGTATTAGAAACCATTCCCTGTAAGAATAGTACGTTAGCGTTATATATTGAGCTCTTGCCACGATACTAAACTCCCAGAAAAAGATGTTCACTGCACTAAAAATGTTCACAAATGAAATCATAAGTTGACTGGAATTAGCTTCAACACGTTTCAGCAAAAATAAATTTGATACATCATCGAAACAGCCTTTTTATTCAAAACACGTTCACATTATTTTGCTGAAGTCATTCTTAGATATTTCAAGATGAATACAGAAGATAGTGACCAATTTACAGTACTCTGGCTTTTATTTTTCGACTTTTTGATGGTTCTATATTTCACTCTCAGTATAGCATTCAAGATTACATGAGATATTCAACACTTACTTACAAAATAGACTTCATGTAAGTTATTTTGCCCAACTGTAGGCTAATTCCGAGGAGGTTTAAGGTAGGGTAGGTTAAGCTATAGTGTTTGGTAGGTTGGGGTGTATTACGTGCATTTTTGGCTTATGATATTTCCAACTTACAATGGGTTTCTTTGAATGTAATCCATCTTAAGTCAAGGAACATCTGGGCAAGACTCCTCAGACCCATCTTCATGGCAGTAAATATCTAGAGGAGTCTATTCATTGGACACTGTTTGATGATGTGTTATCTTTTCAGTTATCATTGATACCAACTTTTAGTCCAATGACCCAATATGAGTATTTACACATTAACCAATAATGTCACACATGCATAAACACCTATAGGAAGATTCAAAGTGTCTGGTCTACAATGCAGAATAAAGGTGATGGAGGTTTCCACCTTTTTTTATTGTCCCTGTTCCTTCACTATATAAGTCCCTGTGTAAATAACGCTATAGATATACTTTATGAAGAAATCGGTCCATGTGCTTTGAACGTTTGTGTCAGATTTGGAAAGGAGGAAATGCATTTCAGAAGAGTGACTTCACAGTAAATGATTCCTACCTGAATCAGACCTTGAATTTGCCATGGAAGGTTGGCTTTCACTGTCTGGCTGCACATAGTAATTACAAGAAATTCGAAATTTATCACTTTTCCTCCTACTACTTAGGAAGCTGATTTCAGTTCTGCTTATTTTTAAACAGTATATACTTCTTACCTATAAATACAAATAGGTAGTCTAGGCATAGACTAGACTTACACATGGATTAACCAGCAGTGAAACGACATACCTGTGGTTATATGTCCTCATGACCATTTCTCAAATCAAGTGTCCCTTTTTCTCTAGTTAAATGCCTTTAAAGATTTGAGTGTGCATAATTTTTACCCAATTTATTTAATAATGGGAGATGCAGAGTTTTAATACATACATAAATATATTCATCTAAAAATAAAGCCAGCAAACTTGTTTAAACATTATTTTACAACATTGGCTTCCTCTCAATGCCAGTTCCAAAATGGCTTTATTATTTAGAAATTATGTGTTATTGCTAAATCTTACTCCAAACCAAATTATTTTATGAATTGATGAAAGTTATGAAACACAGACTTCTATCAACATTTGCTAAAGGATAGACAACACTTTCTACCATAAGAACACCAAAAGGAACATCAGCAAGTTGTTTGAGAAAATCTGTTCCCTGAAACAGTGGATGTTTCTTTAGATCAAGTGGACGAATAGACACAATAACCTAGTAAGAAGCATCAGGATATTTTCGTGACAAGAAGCAAAGGTTATCATTAACAATGATTTTATTTTTGGCATCAAGACCTGGTCTTTATGTGACACAGTTCTGTGCTTTAAAAAACTTATATGACCTATTATCCTTTTTATTTTTTTCCATAGAACAGACTCAGATCATCCAGCAGCAAATCATTTTCCAAACGTTAATTGTATTTTTTTCAAAAAGGTGGAATGTTCATGAATGTAATATAATTGTATTTTTCAGCCACTCCAAGTAAAGGAATGGCTTACTTAGGTTGCACCTGTGAGACCAATGTTTTTTTTTTAACTTAAGTGAATTAGCAATTATGGATCAGGAAAGAACTATTAGGGCCAACTGAGAACTGATGCCTAGGTGATGTTTTCCCAGGTTAGGTCTTACGTGGGCCAATGGAAAGAAACTAAATTATATCTAACCTTAGCCACCCCCACCCCTCAGCCCTCACTTATTTTATGAAGGTAATTAGTACTTCCAGTAATTGGACCTCACACTCTCTATGGCTGAAGTCCCAAGTTATGAGTATTTCTGCACAATATCTTACAGCCTTGATGGTGACATATTCCCCTGACAAGAATTATCAAATTAAATTGAATGGTTTCTGATCTAAAATATTTTTCCAGAGGATAAGGGAGTTCAGCCATTGAAGTTTTTTAAGGGCTGTCTTCCAGGGTATGAAGAAGGGAGAATAAAAATGACCAGTAAATAGGGAAAGAGAAACAGAGAACAGGCACTGTATGCCATGACTCCCTTATTTCTGAGGGATACCTACTACAGGACCGGATTAGGTGTTTAGACTTTCCCGAGTTATAGTCAGTCCTAAACTCTTCTACAGGAATCACTGTAGACTTGCCTTGGCTTGTCTTAAAGAAAACTATTCCCACAGACAGAATGACTGGGAGGGTTCAACAGCAGGTTACAGACTTTTAGTCAGCCAGAAACTGACAGTCGTCATGTTAGATGGATAAAGGTGGCTGATCTGATTTTAGGATTTTTTTAAATAATACTCTACTGGCACAAATCTTCTTTGGTTGATTTTTCTGTTTTCTCTCATTTCTTTATTCATATCTATTGTGATATTTTAATCACCTAGAAAATAATGCAATAATCATACTTTACTCACTACCAAGATTTTATAAACATTAATCTTTCTCCTATATTTGTTTCAGATATCTCAAAAACATTTTAAAATATTTTTAAATGCTGTGGACCATCAGAATTCTTCTTAGAATCATCTCCTCTCAATAGGGTAGAACCTCATTTCTAGGCAATTGTGCTTATTTAGGTTGTGCATATATATGTATGTGTGTGTGTGTGTGTGTGTGTAAATACACATTTATATATATATATACACACACATATAAAGAATACACACACACACACACACACACACACACACACACACACACACACACAGAGTATACGGGTCTTCCAGGCTTGTTTTGTGCCAATTTTGTTTCCATTGCAATTACAGCATTTACCAGATACTATAAATACCTATTTACTTTTTTACATGTCTGCCTTCCTCATTAGACTTTGAACACATTTACAATTATTAGCACAGCGCTTGGCATATAAATGATTGTGGAAAGGGTGAGGGAAGAAAGCATTTCGATTTTCAGCCTGGATGCGGCACATGCCATAGGCAAGTCAGTATTCTTAGATGTTTTGATTGGATGTGACATTTTCCTTCATTCATTCACATATCCAAATGTTGACTACAGGAGAAGATGGATTAAGTGCAGTCTTTGTGCTCAAGGAAAGTGAAGCCTGAAAGAGCTAGGCTCCAAATTCATTATTTTTTAGTTATGGCATGACCCAGAGAAAGTGGCTCTGAGTTTGGTTTGGAAGCACAATTAAGAGAGAGCACAGACACAGGAAATAAGGGAGAGGAGGGAGGTACCAAATCTGTTACTCAAAAATATAATCATCTCAGAGAAAGAAAAAACAAAACAAAAAGAGTAGAAAAGAAAGGAGTGATTAGCATGAGGGTGAGGAACCCTCTCGGCATTTCTGTAACTCTCCTTCTTGAGTGGCTGGCTGCTAAGCTGAACATACTCCAAAGCAATGCTTCTCAAACTGAAAGATGCACAAGAAGGAGCTGGAGCCTTGGGAAAGCACTGATTTTTCACTCAGTAAATTTGGGGTGGGGCCTGAGATACTGAATTAAAAAAAAATGTAAGTTCACAGGTTTGTTACATAGGTAAACTTATGTCATGGGGTTTGTTGTGCAAATTATTTCATCACCCCTGTATTAAGCCTAGTACCCATTAGTTATTTTTCCTGATCCTCTCCTTTCTTCCATCCTCCCTCCTCCATCCTCCAATAGGCCTCAGTGTGAGTTGTTCCCCTGTGTGTGTCCATGTGTTCTCATTGTTTAGCTCCCACTTATAAGTGAGAACATGTGGTATTTTGTTTTCTGTTCCTGCAATAGTTTGCTGAGATAAATGGCCTCCAGCACCATCTGTGTCCCTGGGACATGGAGATTCTAAATTTTTAACAAACTCCAGGTGATATTAATGCTGCTGGTCCAGGGGACAGGCATTCAGTAGTCATCTGCTGAACTTTAGCACAAAAACAAACAAACAAAAACTCATAACCTTCATTCTTTCAAGGCCGTGGTTAACTCTGTATCTTTTTGCCATTTTTCCTGACTTCCTTTATTTATAGCCCGACTTTTTGAGGTTCAAACAGTCACTGATGTGTTCTCTGATATTAAAAATGTATGTCAATTTCTCTGATTAGTTGACAAATAGTGGTTCTTTTCATTTAATCAGTTGATCCTCCAAGCATTTAATGAGCTCCCTGGGAGTTACCAGTGTGGTGCAAGGCATGCTGGGGGATACAACAGAATTCTAAAGTCTGATCTCTACCTTCAAGGAACTTACTACAAACTTAAAGAGAAAGGGCGGACATGCATAGCACATAGGTTAAGACAAAATGTTTAAAATGAAGGGTTCGACCTGCTGCGTTAAAGATCTTTAGAAGAGAAAGCAAATAAACCTGAGACATCCAGGAAAAAGAATATCCTTCGATGGTGCCCTCTGGCTGTAGCTCTGCTGAAATATCACGGGAAACTGCTAGCTTGACCAAATAACTTTCTTTGAGAAGCATGGACAGATTCTTTTTTTCCCTAATTGTTCTGAGAACATAAAAAGGAGTTTTTAAAAAATCATCAAAATAAGGCCATTGGATGGGCAACCGAAGTCCATGATAAGAGAGAGGATGAAGGATAGCCACCAGACCTTCCCACATTGGTGCACATCTCTCAGCCAATGCAAGTGTGAACAAAAGGAAATTCTATTAAGCAGCTCCCTAGGACTGGGATCCAGACACATAAGTAGCTCCTTGGTGTGTTCCTTTGGCCTGTCATACAATTAATTAGGCCACAGTTGTTTATTTTGAGACATTTAACTAGAGACCTTCTTGAGAGAGGCCTGCCCTTGTGGTTTGTCCTGATCTTTCTCTAAGTGTGGGAACCTTTGTCTAATTGGATTGACTGTAAGTGTAATGATCATGGCGTGAGTTCTGTAAGCAGCGCATAAACCATGGACATTCACATGGAAATGAGGTTAATTACACAGCATAGATGCATCTAATGATTGCACCTGCAGTGCCACAACAACCTCCCTTTAACTCAGTTTCACAAACAATTACAAAGAGCAGCTGCATTCGTTTCCACAGTTAGAGTTTAAAAATCTGTAATGATCCCCAACAGAATAGAGGTGCAGGGGGTAAGAGTGAGGAAGGAGAGGATTCTTCCGGTTCAGATGTCCGTCCCCAGCCACCTGCTGATTGTGCTAATCCCGGGAGCCTTGGGCACAGACATGCAGCCACAATAAGCTATTGCCAGTCCTGGTGTTTAGCTTCCCCCTCACCCCCCCCTTTCTGGCTTAGATTAGAGTTTCTCATCTGTCAAGATTCATTAACATGGTGATGAAGATTTATGAAGGGCAAGGTCAGCAAAACTGCAGACTGCAGGATTACTGTGAGTACCCAAAATGTATTAGTCAGGGTTCTCCAGAGAAACAGAGTGAATAGGAAGTGTGTGTATGTGTATGTGTGTGTGTGTGTGTGTGTGTGTGTGTATGTGTGTGTGTATTGTATGTATGTATCTGTAGATCCACACATATCTGTAGATATCTTTTATGTGGGTGATAACGATGATTCTAAAAGCCCAAAAGGGTTTTTGAAGGTAGACACGGGAATGTCCATGGTTTATTCTATATTCATTATGTATATTCTACATACATACAGAGAGAAAGATTCATTGTAAGGAATTTGCTCATGTGATGACAGAGGCTGACAGGTCCCAAGATCTGCCGGCAGCAGAGTGGACACTCAGAACTCATGGTGTGGTTGCAGATCAAAGGCCAGCAGGCTCGAGGCTGAGGAAGAGCTACTATTTCAACTGGAACTTCAAGACAGGAAACAAACTAATGACACAGCTTGAAGGCAGTCAGGTAGGAGGAATTCTCTCTTCTTAGGGTAGGGTCCACTTTTTTTTGTTTTATTCAGGTCTTTCACTGATTGGATGAAACCTACCTATCTTAGGTAGGGCAATCTGCTTTACTCGGTCTATCAGTGCAATTGTTAAACTTATCTAAAAACACCTTCACAGAAAGACTCAGAATAATGATTGATCAATTACCTGGGGACTTCAGGAACAGTCAACTTGACACATAAATTAATCATCACAGAAACCAGTCCCCAAATCTCAGAAGGATTCTGTGGGAGCAATGATACTCAGTGAAGCTCAAAAGATTGTTTCTTATCCTTTTATCCACCCTTCTCCATCACCAAATTAACAAAACTCTCTGTCTTATTTTTTCTCCATTTTCTTTTTGTTCTCTTCTTTATTTTCTGTTTTCCTTTCTACATGCCTGTCGTTATTCCCATAGACACTGATATGGTTTGGCTGTGTCCCCATCCAAATCTCATCTTGAATTGCAGCTCCCATAATTCCCATGTGCAGTAGGAGGGACCTGGTGGGAGATCACTGAATCACTGGGGCAGTTTCCCCCATACTGTTCTCATGGTAGTAAGTCTCAAGAGATCTGATGATCATATAAGAGATTTCCCCTTTCACTTGGTTCTCATTCTCTCTTGGGTGCCGCCATGTAAGATGTACCTTTCACTGTGAGGCCTCCCCCAGCCACAAGGAACTGTGAGTCCATTAAACCTCTTTTTCTTTATAAAATACCCAGTCTCGGGTACATCTTTATTGGAAGAAACGAACTATACAGACACAGTTTAGAAATAGCAGGAGGACACTTCACCACAACAGGTGCTGACTCCACCCCCTAAACATAACTAAGGCTTTGCACAGCCAAACAGCTAGCATGTCCCTTTCTGATGAGTATTTGGCTCTCAGAGTCAGGAAGCTCTGTATTCGGTCAGTGAAGTTGGCTGAATAAACCATGGACATTCACTTGTCTCCCTTCAAAATCCTCTTGGGCTTTTAGAAACATTGAATCACCCATATAAATATATTAGTCTCATTACTTTATAGTTGCAACTTGTTTTGGGATCCAAATGGGATTCCCCAACTGTAAAAGGTAATTGACTGCCGCCAAAGTCAAATCTGCCCTTAAATATTTAAACATTTAAGGAATGCGCTTCAGGCTGTAAGAGCAATTCTGGAAAAGGAGGTCCAAATGCTTACGAAAAACTCCATAACCTTTGAAAGGGACTGAATCAAAGTTGAGAACGACCACGGGGGAGTGTACCTTTTTATATTTATTAAAATAACAAGATTTATTTACCTTTTAGTCTCATCTCATATTTCTTTCCATATCCTATCCCCCCTAAAAGACAAAAGGGACACATGTACTAGGCACAACCATTAGTAGTCATCTACAAGACGGCCAGAAATTTTTTCTCTGTGCTCTGTCTACTCTGTTCAACATTAAACTAGCTTCCAATAGATGAGAGGCAGGAGGCATGGAACTAAGTTTATCTTAGGGAAAACCGTCTAACCTCCAGGGGTCATCTCAGTGGGACTCCACACATGAAGCTTTGCTTAAGGAAACCATGCCAAGATCTTTGCCCTTGTACAGGTGAGGAAGATGGGGGGTAGCAGGGTGGGGGCCATTGTTGATGAAGGAAGGCAAGCGATTGTTTCCTTGCTCACCCCTTCATTTTAGGGGTCAATCTCATATGTAGAAGGCAAATGAAGTTATTTTATAAGTCTGAAGTAAACAGAGACATACCAGTGAACGTTCGTAAAGCAGCCTAACTCTCCTGTTGCTTTGACTCCACATACAACCTGATCTGATAAAATGCTGAAGAGAACACACCCTATCTTCATTTTGCATCAATCCAGAATAGACAAATTGGGGTATTTTGAAAATGTTCGTGGCCTGGCCTTGGTACTCATAGCTTACCTTCTCAGAGGTTAATGACAAAGTAATGTTCAGCCTAGTGGATCTGACCTCAAAATATGTTGACATCACGAATAATGGTTTGCAAAGAGTGGAACATCACAATTCGTGATGGAAGGCGTGATACAGGCACTTAGGTAAAGTGTACTCAGGGTGGGAAAACATAGACTAGATTAATTACTGGCAAACAGATGCTAGGAAATTGTCCATCTTTACTCACACTGTGGCACCCAACTGATTTCTGCCAAGCTGAGTGTTGCCCAAATTTGTTCCCTGGTGATGCTAAAACACATACTACCTAAATACCTTCTGTTACCACTGGTGTCTCTAGAATCGTGTTCCCTGAATGTATAAAAATCATTTATATTCAAGACAACTTAAAAACCACATCCTAACTGGGATGTTTGAAATAAAATAATTGCAGGAATGTAATACAGTTACAGGACTTAAGGGAAACATGCACGTATTTTAAAAGGCCATCATTGGTTTAATTTGGATTTTCAAAAACAGTTCATCCAAACAAGAGTTCTGTTTACACTTGGGGAGTCTCATTTGGCTTGTTCTGTTTTGCAAAGTGCAATGTTTCTGTAATATGTTTTGGTGGCATCATTTCAAATCAAAATAAGGAAAGGGATTCTCAAAAATAAAACCAGAGACAGCCAAATAAGGATTTGCTAAGTCAATTGGTTGTTTGCTTATTTATATTACACTTCTTTTTTCTCCCTCCTTTGGGAATCTGTATTAAAACACACACCACACACACCACACACCAACCTAGGTAGAGATTAGAACAGAAGGGAGCACCATGTCCTCTGGTTCTGGCTTCTGTGCTAATTTGAAAAAAGGGGGTGTTATTATCTATCTATCTACCTACCTACCTACCTACCTACCTACCTGTCTAGATCTATGTATAATTTTTATAGTTCCAAATGAAAGAGGATAGACAGATGCTGGGTAAACAGTTAAAATGTAAAACAAAGATACTTTCACCAAGTCCCACCTGTTCAAACATGCTATCATTTATTTTTTCTCTTAGGAGAAAACCTCTGAAGCTGGTTTGTAATTGCTAAACTAATCTGTAACCTAAGGGAGAATAAAGCCACCAAAACCTTATAGAAATGAAGGATATTACACAGACATGCCCACCCCCAGATTTAACGTTTCCACTTCCATGTGGTTTTGGAACACATGAGAAGTCTTAGTTGTACTTGGAAAGAAAAAAACACACACCAATAACATTTGGAAGAAACGTTGCTGTAAATAGAGAGATCCTCACAGTAGTAGGGGATGCCACTTATTCGGGCTGGCAGTAGCCAAGTTTTATTAAAAATACTTTTTCCCTTTACCAGATACTGCAAAGAAAACAAAAAAGTATATATCTCAGGCTGAGGATAGCTGTAACATGAGGAAGTTCATGAAACATGTTCATTCATTCATCTATTTGACAGTAATCTATGGACCACCTACTATGTACCAAGTCTTGGATAACAGCAGTGGCCAAGGTAGATGATGCCCATCTGCTCTTATAACTCACATTCTAGAAGGTACTTGCAGAAAAAATAAATACATTAACATATAGGCAAGACAATCCCTGATAGTAATATATGTTATTAACAGAATGAAACAGAGCAATGTAATACATGAGAGAGACTTAGGAGTGTAAGTGGCTGTTTTAGATCAAGTGGCCAGAGAAGGTCTCGCTGAGGAGATAGCATTTGACCTGAGACCTAAGTGCAAGCAAGATTAAGCCACCCAAGCTAATAACCTGCAAAGTGTCTGCTTGACATATGTTTAATTTCCCATTGCCTAACCCAATTGAAATCTCTGTCCTGTCATTCCAGCTCTTAATGGTCCAACAATCACATATTCTTCAACCTTATCCCCCCACTCCGCTTCTTTAAAATTTCTCAGCTCCAACCCTAACTAGGGTTCTTTGTTCATGGTCTCGTGATTTGCTTATAGAGATCTAACTCAATAGACTGTTTACCCCATACCATTTTTTAATGCCCAAATTCTCCTGTCCTTCAAGAACCTTTGTACATGGCACCTTCTTCATGGAGCCTTTTCCAAAACCACTTAAGTCATATCCCCTTCCTTGAAATCCAATCCCAATATCAACATAACTTTTTCATCTCATTTTATAATTGCTTCTTCTCCTGGTACCCTAGTGATTTACACATTTCACCTATGTCCCTACTTGAGTGTAAACTCTTTGAGAACAGCTCTCTTTGTCTTAACCATTAGTATCTCTTCCAGTTCCTTACCTAAAGTTTTCCCAGTCCTCAATAAACATACATGGCATAACCAAAGAATGAAAGTTAATCTATAAACACAAAATGAAAAAAAGTGAGGCTTACGTGTGTGTGTGTGTGTGTGTGTGTGTGTGTGTGTGTGTGTGTGTGTAATTTACCAAAGTGAGAGGCAGCATCTTTGTAGGGAAATAACAATAATACATGTCTTGGTTTGCTTGACTTCTCAGTGATAACCTTGCTGAAAATGATTCGTAATTTATGTTTCCATTCATTATCTGCATTTCTCTACCATGATGTAAAGTCACAGAAAATAAAAACTAAAAGGTACCTGAGGGGGTCTTCTGGAAGATGAATTTGAAGCTTGGAGAGATAAGATGATTAGCTCAGGGTTTCATCAATAGATCCAAGACTAGCAACCAAGACTCCCAACTCTAAACACAGCATGTTTTGATACCACGTTGTCTGGTTCTCCACCATCTAACAATTTTAAATGAGAAGAGTTTTCATTTTTTTTCGGTCATACTGTCTTTTAAGAATTTTAGACAAATTGCTTCTGGGGGAAAAACAATCCCTTAATTACTATGATATGCAAATGGAAAAAAATCCTTAAAAAAAATCCTATTAATGAAGCGTCACACCAGTTGCATCATTTCTGGCTCTGTGCCACACAAAACAGAGCCAGTAGGTAGTGTTTATCTCGTTATGTCTCCTTATGTTTCAAAATAACTGACTTTCAGGAAGAACTGAAACTGAAATTGTTCCCAACATCACTCAAAGGGAACTGAGTGCAACGAGGCGCTATGGGAAAGTGAAAAGAAAGAAAGAAAGGAAAAAACCACATTGATGCATAGTATAGCCAGGAGTAGAACAGAGATCGGGAGGGCTTGCCTGTCCAGCAATAACAAGAGTTGACATTTGTTACATGTTGATTACACGGTATTGTCTTTTGGAGGTTAAATCAATCAGAAATTTCCTGTACAGCTAATAAAATTGGAACCCATCTGTGGTTTGCCAAGTCACGTTAGACATTGTCTCAGGACAGAGTAAGAATGCTTGGGCTTTACTGTATTCTGGGCAGAAGAAATGAGAAACCACTGCTTCAACTGAATGAGAGTTGTTAGTGCTGTCTTCTAGTAAACGGTTCAATGTAATAAAAAGTATTATTATAACTTCCATTTATTGAAAGTGTATTGTGTAGCAGGTACTTTCTAACCACTTCACAATAGAATCTTAGTCTCTTGAAACTAAACCTGATGCAGTAAGTGTTATTAACTCCATTTTAAGAAACAGAAACTAGATCTCAGAGAGGTTAATCAAGTTTCCAAGGTCACACAGCTAGTAAACGCTGTATTTGGAACTTGAACTCAAATATCAAAATCCCAGCTTGTGTCCAATAAACTCCAGTGTAAGTGTTCACCTAATACATGATGATTCAACAGAACACTAGTAAGACATATTTGAAAGGGAAAATCTTATAGCTTCCACTAAAAGTGTTGATTTAATTGGACTATTTTGTTTTATAAAAACAATTATTTTCAGGAGTAAAGTTGTTTTGAATATTTAAACCAAGTGCCTCCTAAAACATTTGGCTGTCTTCTATTTTGAAATAATTCTCAGGCAACAGATACCCTAGGACAGATTAGATGAGCCTCAAGTATTTTAACTAAATTTATCTCAGTGCTAAGACTAGTTTCAGTTAAAAAAAAAAAAAAACCAGCAAATGAATAACTCACTTTAAGTTATTCTTATTTATATTGGCTTTTGAGGACTATCACATGAAAATGAATTCAGAGCTCCAAAGATCCATTTTTTTTAAACCGTTTTAAAATTCATCTCTTTCAAGAAGTTTCTGCTGATTCCTTATACCAAAGGCTATGTTTCTTCACTGTTTGGTTCTCCAACCTCAGTGTATTCAATTTGAATCATATTTATATTCACATGTAGAGTTGCTACATTGGGAATGCTTTTTATACAGGTAGATTTTGTTGGAGTTATGTGGAGGCTGGATAAAATTTTTCACTCAATTTGCTTAAAACCCATTTCCAAATTTCATTCAATCTCAGATGCCACTGATTTGTTAAAACATACCCTTAATTAATTTAGGACTAAAACTTTTTTTTTAAAAGCCAACAATTAATTAATTGAACAATGTTTTATAACCACATGAACTGTTAGACTTATTCCATTTTTACAGATGTTAAAACGTAAAAGTTAAGTACATCGTAGAACTCATGAAATATATTTACATGTCTTTTTCTGACACATGTAGGTGCTGAATTCATGTTTGGATTAGCTAACTGGTTACAGTGAAACTAGAAAGCGTTTATATACTTCTGGATTTAAAAAATTCTATACCACTTTCATCAATAAGGTGATTATGAAGGTAGAAATATGTGTTGTGTGTTTTGAGAACATAGAATTGCTTTTATTTTCCAAAAACGAGGCTATGAAGGTCCTTGTCAGCTCTGTTTTTCTGCTGACTACCCTAATTAAAGAGCAGGTTAAACTGCCCAGTAAACTTACAGAATTTTTATCTTTACTTCATTTTATTTACTTATGTTTATTTTATATTTTCAAGGCTTCCAGCGCTAATCAGGCCATAGAAATCAGTGGAAATACTCCATGAAATAATTGTCTCATAGCCACAAAAGCTAACTGTCCCATTTTGGTAAGATCAGCCAAGTTAGTTTGCTTCCTTTCACACCCTGGTGTCCTCAATAAATTCTTGTAGAGGAGACATATTGACATATTACCAACTCTTTCTCATATGTTGTAGATCTGATCCCCCTATGAATCAGCCACAACTCACTTTCTTAAATTCCCTTAAGGCCCACACTGGCTTGGCCCATTTTGCCTCCTGTGTGAGAATTAGCTTCTAGCTATCCTAGTGCTGTAGAGGCCCTTTAATTGGCTGCCTGATAAATGACACACTGTATTCTTTTTATTGGTATAATTCCCAGGCAGCTGATTGGATACAGAGAAATGACAGGAGGATTGCTGGCTAGGCTGCAGTCTTGCTTATTAACCAACACAGGTGGGACTGGTATTTGTCAGCCTGAATTTCCTTCTGCATTTGTCTTTGTTACTGTAAGGCAGACCTCTGGCTCACATCAAGATGTTGAAAGTGAATTCTTACACATGTTCTCAGCCCGAAATTTGACTTTCCTCCGAGGCCATGTCAATATGGTCAATACAAAGGAGAGAAATTCATCACATTATCCAAATGACTCAAGGCCCCAAGACTGAGAATGGAAGAAAATTAATTTTACAAGAAGGGAGAGAGATGATTTAATTACATAAGATTTCAAATATCTGGACATATGTGAATTCCAAAGTGAAAGCAACTTCTCTGGAGAATTGTGTCCCTATCCTAGACAATGCTGCAGAATCAGCCCCATCTTTATGTTTCCTTTAATGTCACATGGGTGGAAAGAATGCTTTCTTCTTCCTATAAGGAAAGTAGAAGTTGCTTCATCTAGAGTGAGGAGTTTTGCCTGTGTACTTACAGAGATATTAAACCAAGTCCTTTTCCCCCTTTTCTAAGGATGAAACAATTTGAAAGGTTATACTGCTATACATGAAGCACCATTCTTAGACTTTTTTTCCAAGGCTATCATATGCAGTTTGCCTCCAGCAAATGACAATATCGGTTTTACATGCAGGCATGAACAGCTACAATTTGACAGGAAGGTTCAGGTAAGCTTTCCTATTTTTCTTCTCATTGGAAGGAGGTTAACTCTGAGCTACATCTATAGCTCCCTTTAAACCACGCGCATGTGTGGGCTGACCTTGACAGGATCTAAACCAGCCCAATGTAATATCTTCCATTAATGCATCTAACTACTCTGGGGTCTTCCTCCTGTTGTGTGTGTCATCATAGCACAGCACACCCCCTGTACCTTGTCAAATTTTCTTCCCTAATTTAGAAATGTTTTATCATTCCAAGGAGGCAAAAAATTATTGTGAGGACGAATGTTACATTATACATTCAAGAAAACATATTCCTAAGTAAAACCAGGAAATGAACCGAATTTGACTGAAGCTGACTCAAAAATATTTTTGTGCTTCAGTTACTCTTTCTTCCAACCTTTAATTTTTTCCATTTCTCCAGAATCCCCATGAATTTATTTAACTAGACAGAATTTTTAAATTGTAGCACCTTGTCTGGGCTGTTGTCTTTCAGTGTTACTTAAGCTGCAAAATTCTCTCCTTGCTACTTGTTCGTCTCATCCGACCCTTTCCCTCTAATCAGATTTCAAATTACTTTACAGAACAGAAGTAGAACAGCAATCTGATTAATCTATGTTGTAACAAAATGATAATTTATGAGTTAGATCATGTTATTTATTTTTTTATTTTTTTGACACCGAGTCTTGCTCTGGAGCTCAGAGCTGAAGTACAGTGGCATGATCTCCGCTCATTGCAACCTCTGCCTACAGGGTTCAAGCAATTCTCATGTCTCAGCCTCCCGAGTAGCTGGGACTGCAGGTGTGCACCACCATGCCAGGCTAATTTTTGTATTTTTAGAGGAGATGGGGTTTTACAATATTGGCCAGGCTCGTCTCGAACTCTTGACCTCAGGTGATCCACCCACCTTGGCCTCCCAAAGTGCTGGGATTACAGGCATGAGCCACCATGCCCGGCCAGCTCATGTTATTTCGTTTCTTCTTTTTTCTGAAATATTTTTACTTGCCCTATTCTATTTAATTTTTCCAGCCATCATAAATGTTAATTCTGATTCTCTTTTCCTGGAAACCCTATCTGACCCTCCCACTCACCCTAGCACATAGTGAGCGCCCACTTCCTGCTCTATTTTACCCTGTCACGAATGTTATATTTTAATTAAATGGTGCTATTAACTTTATACGTCATGCTCGTTTCTCTTCTATGATTTTGTTCTCTCCAACTATTACAAATTATGTTATATCTTCTCGGAAGACAGAGGTTATGGTACTTAGTAGAGAATAAGAAAAGGAGTTAGAAAGACCAACGATCAAATGTTTTTTCTACTATTTACTGACTGTGTGATTCTGAACATGTGTCATTTCAGAATTGCTTTCATGTTCTCCAAAAATTTGGAATAAAAGCTGTCTTAGGTGTTATAGTGACTAACTACATAAGGCACTAAATATAATTTCCTTAGTGTACAGCCTGACACGTAGCCTGTGCAGTTAATATTACCTCCTTTATATTAGGTGGGTGCAAAAGCCATTGTGGTTTTTGCCTAAATACATGTTTTTATTCTCGGTACTTGGCTCTATGCTTCGCTTTCAGCAACTAATAACTCTTTGTTGATTGATGTTGATGAAATCATCAGCATATCCTACCTTTTCTCTGTCCCTAAAAATGGGTTTATCTTCAAAAGATAGCCTGATTCTCAGTAAGTCAAGCACTTTACAGGGAAGCCTGTGATATTAACTTGAGGAGCTGCTGCAGACATTGCGTAGCGTTCAGGAGCAGATCGGGGGAGGCCAATGTATGAATCCTGGCAACCAAGGTAGAAATTCAGCCACCATAAACAGCTATTTTGGAATGGAAAGGGTAGAGAAACAGCTCGCAGTTAAAAATTAATAGTATGCTATAAACTTTTCCTTTAAATAATAAATTAATTGAGGATTTGATAGAGTTAGAGTCCCTGTAAGACATCTGATGAAAAAGTTCCAATTGTGAGCCAGAGAAGGCACACATAGAGGCGGTAGGACTCTGTGGCTTCTCTCAATGCGAATGCCTTCCCTCCTTTCCTATCTGCTGAGCTGAGAATGAGCATTATTTTTTTGTTTGGGGCAGTTGCACTTTAAGAGGTTTTTCTACAAGCTACCCCTAGAGGGTGCAACAACCCTCTTCCTCTGGCGTTCTCAGCTAGAGATCAGGGGCAGGTATACTGTTGGAAAGTTAATCTGTTACAAGTAATAGCCAGACTCGAGCGGCCCAAAATTTAACTGCAAATAATTTGGACCCAATTTTCAGCTGATTAGCCTTACAACCTGATACCTACAAAGTGCCTACTATGTGTATGTCTTCTGTTTGTACAATTTTCCAATTAGACATAAACATTAAATTGACCTCCATTCCTCAATTATCAAAAGCTGATCTCTATATTTCTACGCCAACTAGAATAGTAATTTTAAAATCTGATATTTTATTTATAATAAGAGTGTTCTGTCTCATTTCCTACAAAAAAAAGAATGCTAAAAAATGTATCCCTATTTAGTAACTATAACTTTTTAATTTGAATGTAGAGTGCCCTAATTTGCTAGAATAAATTAAATTTTTGTTACCACTTTATATAGATTAAAATTGCATCTTTGAAGTTTTTTACTCAGACATCAAATAGAAACATAGATGTTTCTCATCGAATATTTATACTAACTAAAACTGATAGAACACCAAACTGAGGAAATGCCCTCTCTTAGCCTTAGTTTTCTTATTTATAAAATAGGAGATAATATTTGCACATCTCCATGTGGTTGCTTTAAGGGTGAAATGAGATCATCCATATGAAACACTTAGAACAATGCCTATCATATAGTAAGCAGTCAATAAACGCCAGCTATTCTTAAGAAGGACACACAATTTTGTGTTACAATATTCTAAAACCTGTAATAAAGCATAGCTTTATTACAAAGAGGCATATCACATAATTCTACATTGCCATATCTGATTCTAACTATTCTAATATTTTAGATGTCATTTATTGACTATAGACATATATATATGCAATGCACGTAGGAAAGATGTGAGATACAAGTCAGAGCGGTTGCTGGTAGGGAACACACACACACACACACACACACACACACACAAATTTCACTTAGTCAATTTGAATAGTGTCAGTCAATGACTTAGAACTGGAAAACTATAGAGCTTCTTATATTTCAGTAACACCATTTTTTAAATTTTTGTGCCATTTAAAAAATTTTTGAGCAACATATATTTTGTATCTTGGCAATTTTCTTATTTGAATCCAGAGTACCCATTCATAAAAGCATGATCAAGTAGGGCAATACAGACTGGAGAGATCAAAGAGATTCAATAACCTACACATGTCCTCTTGCAATCCAATATCCTTTTACAGAACTAAATTTGTCTTAGAGACACAGCCAATTATCTTAAAAATAACTGTACTCCACACCTATTGTCACCTTCTTCACTCAATAGAAAACAACAGACATCTGAATTAACAAAAGGGAAACTATTTGAAGAACTTCAACACAGCTTCCTCAAATGTAGCACCTTTACCCTCAGAATATGAAGTTTATGGATTAGGCATTGACTCAGGAATTTGCATTCAAGTGCTGGAGATCCCCCATGACCAAATAAATCTTGCCTCATCTACTAACTGAAGCTTGAAACTTCATGTTAGCAAACTCTTTCCTTTTTTTGCAGGTTTTCAATTGTATGAAGAATATAACTTCATGTTATCATCATAGTTTTATGATTTCAATCATTTAAAATCTAACACGAATGAAAAACTCAATGACTTATTAGTAAAAGGGTAAGTAGAGTATTCAAAGGCACTGATGCTCTGATAAAAAGAAGAGTTAGGCCGGGTACAGATCACGCCTGTGTTCCCAGCACTTTGGGAGGCTGAGGCGGGTGGATGACTTGAGGTCAGGAGTTCGAGACCAGCCTGGCCAACATGGTAAAACCATGTTTTTACTGAAAATACAAAAAAATTAGCTGGGTGTGGTGGCACACGCCTGTAATCCCAGCTACTAGGGAGGCTGAGGGAGGAGAATCGCTTGAATCTGAAAGATGGAGGTTGCAGTAAGCCAAGATTGTGCCACTGCACTCCAGCTTGGGTGAGAGACACTCTGCCAAAAGAGAAGAGAGAGAGAGAGAAAGAGAGAAAGAAATAAGTCAGAAAAAAAAGACCCCCATTCAAAGCTAACACCTTAAGAACATAAATACCAACACCTTTCAAGTTTTGTTAATGGTTCCTAGGTGAATGAGTGAGACTGCATGGCTGGCTTCTAATTGTGTCTCTCCCAATTTTACCCCCCAGAAGATGACTATATAGGGTCTTGTTTGCTGCCTTGGTCTTCTTCTATTTTCAATCCATATCATGGCTTTAGCTGTTGCAGTATAAATACATATCCACAGGCACATGTGTGTATGCTGCACTGTTTTACCGTGGGTGTTTAGTGCAAGGCATACGTGATTTGTGGCTTTGGCGGCCTGATTTGGGTTTTGCCCTTGAGAAAAACTCTGGTTCTGATGTGTGTATATAGTAAATGAAGCATACTAATGGCATAATTGGTACACGGTGGATCATGCTGTAACCCCAGATTGCACGGATATCTCAACAGTGAGCTGACTTAGGAACAGCACGTTGTATTTTGCCTTCCATAACCTCCTCAAGTGTGCCCTTCCAGGTGAGATGCGTGGAGCTGGGGGTTGTCCAGGTTCTTGACAGTAGGTTTTGTTTCAAGCAAATATAATACGCTTACATAATAAACATTGTATGCGACACCTGAAATAAAAATGATTATCCTGAGGATTATCTTTGCCAGTCTCTGCCCCTTCCCAAGAGTACTGCTATATCAAAGCAAGAAGAGGCTTTGAAAGGTGTGAGAATATCCATTTCATCCATCGCATACAAAAGCCCCTTTGTCAGTTGGAATCACTAGATAACCTGTAACACTGTTCCACTTCAGCATAAGCCGGAAAGTGACTTATGAAGAATACTTTCAAATGTCCTGGTCAAAACGTTAACTTGAGCTGAGATGAGTAGAGTCTTTTGGACCAAGATATAAATATCTGGAAAGCAAAGAAACTCTTTCTGGACTATATTACACCAAAATACTTCCATGTAGGAGAGGAATTCTAGTATCTTAAAAGTGATGAGTGCATTTTGCGTATCTTAGTCAAGAGAGACTCTGGGTTGAAAAACAGGTGTTCTTCTAAGACATTTTGCTTCCAGAAAAACTGTTCTCCTGGGCACACTGGGAGGACTTACTATACAGGGCCCTGACAATCTGATCTGATCAAATACGGCGCTGGAAAGAATTTGGGCAAAAGGTTATTCTGATGGATTGGTGTCATAATTTCATCACCTGTTTAGCAGTTAATTTCCCTGTTCCAATCTTCCCAGTAATAATTTTCTAGCCTCAGCAATACGTTCTTCTGTTTCCCAAAGTCCTTATATTTTTCATTGTCATCTGGAAATCCATACGTTAACAACTGCTTAAATCCCAAGGGAAAACTGGCATTAAACAGAATGGTTTTCATTTTTCCAATTTATTTGATTTGTGATCACTGCCTACAGAAGTTTTGAGTTTAAATGAACATTGCCAAAAAAAATGTGCAGATGCTCAATTCTTTGCAGGATTTATAATATTATATAGGGACTGTTTTATAGCCCATCACAATAAAAAGAGTTCGATTTATTACATGCCAAACAACAACAAGAATCACAAGTTGGAGAACAATTAGCTGGAATAGACATTTACTAGCAAAAAAAAAAAAAAAAAATTGTAATTTTATGCTCCAGAAAATCTCATTCTTATCAATTTTATAGCTGAGTTTGTTTTGCCAAACTCGTATTATTTTTAAGTAGATGGTAAAATGTGCTCTTGAGGCCTCCATCCTATAAAGGACTTGAGAAATGCGGTTAATACGAGTCTGCTGTTCATGTTTGTTCTTGCGTATTTTTGTAAGCTACAGAACAAACTGGGCTGGCCATTTTTTTAACGCCCATCATTAGCTCCAATCTTGCTTTTCATTGACTCTTTTTCATAATCCTCCTTCTGAGACAGGTTTTATGATACACATTCCAAAGCAGACAACAAATGAGTTGCTGCACTTTAAGAGCTGGCATTTGGGCCAGGCACGGTGGCTCACACCTGTCATCCCAGCACTTTGGGAGGCCGAAGGTGGGTGGATCACCTGAGGTTAGGAGTTCAAGACCAGCCTGGCCAACATAGTGAAACCGCATTTCTACTAAAGAAATACAAAAATTAGCTGGCGTGGTGGTGCCCGCCTGTAATCCTAGCTACTCAGGAGTCTGAGGCAAGAGAATCGCTTGAACCTGGAAGGTGGAGATTGCAGTGAGCAGTGATCATGCCATTGCACTCCAGCCCGGGGGGTGTGGGGGGCAACTGAGCGAAACTCCATCTCAAAAATAAAAAACTAAAAAAAAAAAAAAAAAAAAAAAGCTACCATTTGAAAGAGCAGTATACAACATCAAGCTTCCAGACCATACGCCTAGGGCCCAAGCAGGAGGCAGAAAATTTTCCTGTGATATGGTCACTCTTCTCAAAGGCTTGTGACGCTTTGTGCTCCCAGTGAAAGGTAGCGGCTCCATTCTTTCTATCACTGCTCAGTGATACCATTATAATGACATGTTTCCCTTTAAGGATCATATATTCTGAGAGCACTGATAGCTTATTATTACTCTTTCTGTAGACCACAGGGTGCCTTCTTGAAGGCCCTGTCCACAATTATAATGCTCACAAACCCCATCACTAATGGAAAACTCCGAATCTTCGGTGGCATTTAATACACTTCATCAAACATTCCTTACTCTTATGTACTGGAGAGTACCTTTTCCTTAAACAATAGTAAAAAAAAATTCAAGTATTTCACATTATTTTGTTAATAAGCCCAATTATGTTTAAATTCAAGATTTAAGTGTCATAGAAGGAGGTAGTCAAGCATCCCCCAAATGCACAATATGCACTCGCCCCTCAACACACACACACACACACACACACACACACACACACACACACACACAATAATACAGGGTGAATTTCTTCCAGTACTTTCTTTTTTCATACATTTGAAACTTTCCTTACCATGAGTGGTAAACTTCCAGGAAAATTCAGAAATACTGTTTTAGTTTTTCAATTTTTTTCAATTTTCAGTTTTTTAGTTACAAATATTTTAACCACGTCCAATACTAATGCATGGTCTGCAGGTCTGTGTGAGCAAGTCGGTATCTCGGAGTAGCTGTCTTGTCTCTGAGTAACTCTAGACATGACTGGCACTGAGGAAGGGGCGTAGGTCTGTACTCTGGGCTCGAGATGTCATATCAGATATTTGCTGCTTACATCTTTATAGTAGAAGATCGATTATAATTTGCCCAGATTTTATTTATGTCTGCAAATTTGCAATGGCTTTTTTAGTTATACATTTCCGTTTTACTAAGGAAAGTGTCTAATAATTCTAGTGAAAATAATTTAACCATAATGTCACCATTTGTCAGCAAGCTCTCCCTTTCTTCTATTCAGTCAGTTTATTTAATTTATTCCTCTCCTTGGAATAGAATACAAAAATTCAATATTAATTATTTCCTACTAGGTGCTTGCCTGTATATGAGGTTCAAGGCAACAGTCAGTATTAAAGGGAATTAGTTAAAGAATTGGGCCTGAAGTAAGGGGGCAAGGTATCTCTTCTCTCAGAAACAGAGTGGAAATAAGCCATCATTCTCAGCAAACTAACACAGGAACGGAAAACCAAACACTGCATGTTCTCACTCATAAGTGGGAGTCGAACAATGAGAACACATGGACGCAGGGAGGAGAACATCACACACCAGGTAATGTTCCCTTTCAGGGGGTGGGGGGACAAGGGTAGGGAGATAATTAGGACAAATACCTAATGCATGTGGGGCTTTAAACCTAGATGATAGGTTGACAGGTGCAGCAAACCACCATGGCACATGAATACCTATGTAACAAACCTGCACGTTCTACACGTGTATCCCAGAACTTAGAGTGAAATAAAAAAAATAATAGTTTCAAAAAGAATATGCACATATCATATTTGCAAAGAATATCTGACCAGGCACTGAGAGTTGCTAGTCAACTTCAACACCCCTGCCTCCTGGGTAGTTGGTAAAACTAAGTAAAACAAGTTAAGTTGAAATAACTTTCAGTATCAAAAGAGTAAGACATTGATTTGAGACAACATTTTGCTGAAAATATGTATTTTGAATGAAATATGTCTCTTTGAATGAAAATGACTGAAATAAAAAAGAAATAACCTAACAAAATTAATATCAAGATTTATAAAAATGTTCTTTAGCACCCATTATTGAGGAAACAGGATCAAGCTATTGTTTCTGCTGTAATGTGTACACATCTTATGACTAGAGGTGAACTTAATTGATTCACGTAACCAATTTGTTAAAGATTTGTTACACAAACCTACGTGGTGTGTAAAAATTGACCACATGGTAGAATTCAAAGAGCTGATCATATAGTTTCATCGCAGCCATGAAACAGGCCTGACTGCATGAAATACAATGACACAGAGTCCAGTCCTGAAACAGTAGTTGCCTGCTTCCTATGTGCAGGTTCAAGTTTCTGAGATAGAGTATATTCTCAACGTTAAAATAACAACTGGAGTGATTAACAACCTCTAAGTAGCAGTGTGGACGTCTTTCTACATACACATGCAGGATGTTAACCTTCACACTTCAAACCAGTCCAGCAAGCACAAACGATACATTCAGGGAAGGAGAATTATTGGGAACATAGATCCACATAGGAGGCTGGAAGCAGCCTCAGGGAAAATGGCTTGTTGTAAATATCAGGTCATGAATGCCACCATTTCTGTATCATCATGCTCTATTTCTGGTGACCTAGAAGTGGTCTGAAAAATGCTGACTAGAATAGGTATTCATAGGATGTAAATCATAAGATGCTATAAGGTAGAAATTATCAACAAAATCATGCTTTTCTGGTCATTTCTCAAGATGTTTGCACCCTGGATGGGCACAATGGCTCACACCTGTAATCCCAGCACTTTGGGAGGCTGAGGCAGGTGAATTACTTGAGGTCAGGAGTTCGAGACCAGCCTGGCCAACATGATCAACCCCTATCTCAACTAAAAATACAAAAAAACTAGCCGGGCATAGTGGTGGATGCCTGTAATTCCAGCTACTCGGGAGGCTGAGGCAGGAGAATTGCTGGAACCCAGGAGGCAGAGGTTGCAGTGAGCTGAGATCATACCATTGCACTCCAGCCTGGGTGACAAGAGTGAGACCTTGTCTCAAAAACAAAACAAAACAAAAACAGTTTGCACCCTGGTCTCAGTCTCCTTGGCTATTGTTGGGCTATATATAAAGAAAATTATTCCCTTTGAAGTAACCCAACCTTTCTGAAAAGCCAACCCTCAAACTCATTCATGTAATAAACATTATGCTGTTTAATCCTTCTGGTATTTAATGCCCAAAATGTATTTACTTACTGAAAAGAAGCAATATAAAACAATCTAATTAACCATGGCGAGTAAAATACTTTAAAGCTGATAACTCTTTTCTTACCCTCCTTTTTTTCTCATAGTAGCAATCACAAATGACCATGAGATAGACCAAAGTTGTAAGAATTTCTTGTTAGTTTTTTTGGTTCTGTTTTGTCTTCAAATGGCAAATAAAACTAGAAAGATATTTAACTTTAGATATTGTAAAGTTTTACAGTTCATCCTGTAGCTCTCGCAACTTGATTTGATTCTTTACTCTCAACAATAAAGGTGCTTTTCTCATGCAAAATGATCGATGGAAACGTGGCAGTCTTGTATATACAGTGAATATGAGAGTGTGACTAGTTTTCATAAGAACATCAATAGCTTTTTTAAGTCTTCGAAACATGTTTAGAGTAGCCTGCTTTATTAACTTGGCCATGGATGTTTTAGCAGTCTCGAAGTAAACACAAGATTTTTATAGTCTAGCAAGATTATATTATTGGAAATGCAACCAGGAATACTTGAAGTGACATAAGCACAAAAGAGTATTGTATTTGAAATCTTTATCAAATGTTCAACAAATCGCTTAATAAAACTTTAGTATCTCAGCACAATGACAAATATATATTCTGTACTAAAGCCTTGTAACTCTTAATAAGTAAAAAACAAACTGGCTGTGAGATTCCTAGCGATGAGTTTAACACAGGGTTTCTCAAGCTCAGCACTAATAACATTCTGAGGCAAGTAATTCTGTGTTGTAAAGGGTTGCCCTTGCACCTATAGATGTTTACCATCCAGCCTAGTATTTACTCACTCATTGCCAGTGGTGTGCCTCTTACTCCCGTCCCAAGCTGTGGTAACCAAAAATGTCTCTACTGTGAAACATCCACTCCGCGCAAAAATCACTTGAAGCTGAGAACCACTGGTTCAGTGTAACACAAAATATTAAGTTTTTGTTTGTTTTAGTCTTTCATGACAGAATTTACAACTGCATCTAAGAAAGTATATGGGCTCTATCATTTCACAATTATAGTGGTAAATATAGACGGCATTGAATTTTTTTAACATGGGATATTAGAATCAAATTGATAGAGAAAATACTAGGTAAGGGCAGATACATCGTGGAAAAACCTTAAAGTAAGCTCAATACATTTTTAAGAAGGCTTGTGTTGAAGATCTCATCACATTTAGCAACAGACGTGAACTACAAATTCTAAACACCGGTTTTGATGGTGGACCCCGTGATACCCAAGGATGGGCTGCCAACCTCTTATCAAAGCGAATTTTATGAGTACAGAGGCAGAATTCAGGTAATACTAAAACAACACAAACCAAATAGAAGTGCTATCTTGGTAATTCATGTCTTCTGAGAGTTGGCTTGTAGGGAAATGGAGCTTGGTAGAGGATTGCGGAAGACAGCTAAGAAGATGCCTTCTCATTTCGTACCCACTTGCTCAGTAATAGGTAAGTGAACTGAAGGCTGAGAAAGAGAAGCTCATGTTCTCCTTGCATTCTTGACATCGCAACTACATTTTAGAAATGTAATGCTATTGCAGATGAATGGGATCTCCTGTTCTTTTCTGGCCCAATGACCAGCACAGTGTCCTGCATAGAATTCAGCTCTCAATAAATGTTCAGTAATTATGGTAAACAGGAGAACCTAACTAACAGCAGCATAATTTCCCATGTGAAGAGTTCTACATAGGAAATGCAATGTCCATGACTCTTAATAAAGCAATGTTTTATCAAATCCATGTGCCACTGATATTGAGGGACAGGATATCATCTCATTACCAAAAACTAAAAATAAAATAAAGAAAGAGGAGGAGGAGGCGCTCTAACTCCCTCCCTCATGATGTACTTTAAGGAGAACATTCTACTATCTTTGCAACAACCAGGCATTACTGGACTTCATCTTCAGCTTCCTAAAATAAGAAATATTTACTAAACTTTTTTTACATGCTAATGGAAATGGGAAACAAAAAGGTAAGCTCACAGTACCTGCTATGGCAAGCTTAAAGACAGGCTCACAGTAACTGCTATGACAAGCTTGTATGCATGCTAAAAGTTCTGGTTACTTGAAACGGGTTTATGTAAAATTAAAAATGGAGTCTGTGGATTGCAGGTTGGGATCCTAGAGTTGCCCGGTGGCTTCCAGGAACCTAAGCTAGACACTGAGAACCAAGAAGAAACAGCATACCTAGCAGATCTATTACTGAGCTGGAGTTACTTCTGATATTCAGTTAATTAGAAATTGAAGACTATATAGAAAGAAATTTCACAGGATTTCATATGTACTTCAAGAACCAATGGTTTTCCATTGCAATTACCAAAAAATCCCAAATCCATATTATGATCTAGAAAGTTTGCATTCTTCTACCTCTTTCCCAAAAGCTTTCCATTCTTCTCACTATTCTTCAGCCATTTCATCTTTCTTGCCGCTCATCTTCCAGCTTCAAGACTTTGTGTTCACCATCTTTTTTCCTAGAAAGCTTCTCGCTTTAAATTTTCTGCATCTAGTGTCCACTCATCATCATCCAGTGCTCTCCTAGCTCAAATGTTACCGCTAAAAAGAAATTTCTTCACCTTCTCTTTCTAGCTAACATTTTTCACTAAACCTGATCAAAATTCCTTGTTACTTACTTTCAACTCCATTATCTTGCTTTATTGTCTCCTAAAAATTGTCATCTAAAATTATTTTAATATTTATTTGATTACATATTTATTGCTAACCTCCTTTTGCTGGAATGTAAGGTCTACAGAGTAACAATTTTTTTCTTTCCAATCTCATTGACCACTGAGAATTGTTTTTGGTGCTGCATGTTCTTGATCCTTAAAAGAAACCTGAAACCATGACTTCGATGAGTATGAGGAGAAGGAAAGATCTCTTATCTGTATTACTATTATTCCTCATTAAACTATTATCTGGGGTAACAATGAACAAGTAATATATAAAGAGAAAAGTGTTTCTGATCAAGCTATACTAGTCTTGACTCATATAGATAGAGCTTGAGGATGCCTTGTCATGTTATGGCCTCAGGCCCAGGTGAGCCTCCCCAAAGGCAACAGAACTATTACCCATAGTTCTGATGAACAATGAAACTATTTTCACTTTTCTATAAGAGAAAGGGGCAATAGGGGAACTGAGTTTCAGTAACCTCTGAGCCACCATCATGAGAATTTGTGTAACCTACAAGAGGTCTCCCCCTCTCTTCCTTAGTCCCAAAAAATATGATTTAAGAAATAGCTTGTCTTCACTTTGATCAGGAAGGACAACTAGGCAAAACCGAGAGAATTTGAGTCATTTTAGATGGTCAAGGAGAATAAAACAGTTGTGGTACAATTAAAACACTTTTCAAATTTAGACATTAAATATTTAAAAGTCAGCTCTAGAGGTACTTAATTTCATAGAAAAAATCTGCTGTGTTGCTAAATTTTCAGAAGTTCTGCTAGTAAGCAGATAGGAGTATAAACTGAATCTCTAGCTGGGCCTCTGCAATACACAAAGACCAATAAGCAAAGTTTGTTGCAATTGCAGGCAGATAGCTCAGGAATTAGAAGGCCACATTGGCTTGTGAAAACAGACCGCAACAATAAGAACTGTGATAAAAACTCTGAAAGAATCTTTTTATACTTCAAACTATATACTCTGAAATCATACACATTGCCTTCATGTCCAGACAAACATATCTTCAACAAAAGGGATTCTGGGGCTTGTGGGAGAAGCAGATAGTCAGTGAAAGAAAAATATATCAGAATGATGGTGTGGAATTGAAAGGGAAAACAATATGAACAGCTGTAGGATCCAGCTTTACACGAGCAGCTGGAAGGGAGTGTAAGGATGTCTGAGAAGCTCTAGTATCTTCTAATCAGCCATCGGAGAGAGGGAGGCGAGAATGTTATACATTCTCTGTGTGAATGAAGGCTTAGGTCTTGATGAAAGCTGTGCCTCCAAAAGGGCTTTGAACAAAAGATGAAGGGAACCTAAGCAAACTGTTGGAAGATTCCAAGTTGAAATTTCAGCTGAATAATATACTTCTCAGCAACGTTTCATATTCAATTACTCTGTTTGCAGCTAAGTGATTGGGTTTAGGCCATTATACTGGTAATCAAAATTCTTCTTAGAATTCGTGTTCTGACATCTGTACTTTCCTACCAAAGACTTCATCCATGGAATATAGCAAATTAGTCAAATCAAATTAACAAGCATTTATTGAGTGACTTTAGCCCCCAAATTCCTGGAGAGCTGAAGCCATCTCTCATTTTTGTGTGTTAGTTTATTCTCACAGTAGGTAAGATGTAGTAGCCATTTATTATAGAACTGTTGACTGAATGAACAAATGGATTAATTAATTTTCACTGCCAATCCATGTGCTTTCCAGATTTACATCTCCTTTAATTAGATGAATTTCCCTTTGGGCTCTGGAGCTATGACCACAGATACACACTAAAATTGAGGCAAGTCCATTTGGCAACTTTCCTCTCTTTTCAGTAGCATGTTTTTGCAGCTAAAAAGAAATTTAAAGGCATCTGTCAAGAGCAATGGCAATTGTTAGAGCATTTAGATGAAGCAGCATACCAAAGAGAAAAAAAAAAAGCACTTCTAAGAAAGCTCTGACCTGAAAATATGGATGGATTCACTGACCTGGTATTAAATTAACTAATGAGAAGTTCATCGGCATCTGGGCCCAAGCTATGGGTCAGGAAGAGGAGTACAATCATTCATTTAGTTAATTACTTAATTAACCTTTAAGACCAGAACTTTTGGTGGGATTCTCTTGAAATTTGAAGAAATTTATTATATTTTTTTTCAAAATGAAACTAGCTCTTAGTATGTGGTTACTCAAAAAGAAAGGGAAAATTTTTAGGATAGCCATGGGTATTTTTTAAAATGGTGCCCATTAAAGGTCGTAATATTGACGCAATTTTCCAGGGCTGGTGTCAGTTTTCCCACTGAGTGGTAATTAGGTCATTGGGCCAGTCCTTCTCTTGACTGACCAGTATGGTTTCACCAGATCTGCTTCTAAAAATAGGCTTTTGTAGGAATTGTTAGTCACTATCAGCTTTTCCCTGAGTTAATTTGCCTTTCCTTCAAGGTGCCAAAAGCACCTCCCTGGAAACTTAAATTTTCCATGTGTTCACAGAAGAAGGGTACACTAATCTGCCCTACCGCAGTCTGAATTTTCTTCAGTCCTGATTGGGCTGAACTAGCAGTAGATCATTTCTTTTGTGGCTCTTGGACTCCAGAAGCAGCCAAAGGCTTGGCAAGCATTGTTTTTCTGTGAACAGCCATCTCCTGGGAATAAGGACATTCTGCCCCATGGCTGGTTGTTCCCCTCCTGTTTTCTTTTTTCTTTTTTTCTTTTTTGAGACAGAGTCTCACTGTCACCAGGTGCTAGGCTGAAGTGCAGTGGCACGAGCTCCCCTCACTGCAACCTCTGCTTCCCAGGTTCAAGCAATTCTCCTGCCACAGCCTCCCAAGTAGCTGGGACTACAGGCGTGTGCCACCACGCCCAGCTAATTTTTATATTTTTTAGCAGAGACAGGGTTTCACTATGTTGGCCAGGATGATAACGATCTTTTTTTTTTTAATGGCATTTTAGGTTTTGTGGTACATGTGAAGAACATGCAAGATTGTTGCATAGGTACACACATGGCACTGTAATTTGCTGCCTTCCTCCCCATCACCAATATCTGGCATTTCTCCCCCATGCTCTCTCTCCCCAACTCCCCACCCCCGGCTGTCCCTTCCCTAATTCCCCACAACAGACCCCAGTGTGTGATGCTCTCCTCCCTGTGTCCATGTGTTCTCATTGTTCAACACCCACCTGTGAGTGAGAACATGTGGTGTTTGATTTTCTGTTCTTGTGTCAGTTTGCTGAGAATGATGGTTTCCAGGTTCATCCATGTCCCTACAAAGGACACAAACTCATCGTTTTTGATGGCTGCCTAATATTCCATGGTGTATATGTGCCACATTTTCCCTGTCTAGTCTATCATCGATGGGCATTTGGGTTGGTTCCAGGTCTTTGCTATTGTAAACTGTGCTGCAATGAACATTCGTGTGCGTGTGTCCTTATAGTAGAATGATTTATAATCCTTTGGATATATACCCAGTAATGGGATTGCTGGGTCAAATGAAATTTCTACTTCTAGGTCCTTGAGGAATCACCACACTGTCTTCCACAATGGATGAACTAATTTACACTCCCACCAACAGTGTAAAAGTGTTCCTATTTCTCCACATCCTCTCCAGCATCTGTTGTCTCCAGATTTTTTTAATGATCACCATTCTAACTAGCAGATTCCACAGAAATACAAACCATCATCAGAGATTATTACAAACAACTCTATGCACATAAACTAGTAAACCTGGAAGAAATGGATAAATTCCTGGACACTTGCATCCTCCCAAGCCTAAACCAGGAAGAAGTTGAAACCCTAAATAGACCAATAACAAGGTCTGAAGTTAAAGCAGCAATTAAGAGCATACCACCCAAAAAAAGCCCAGGTCCAGATGGGTTCACAGCCGAATTCTACCAGACATACAAAGAGGAGCTGCTACCATTCCTTCTGAAACTATTCCAAACAATCCCAAAAGAGGGAATCCTTCCCAAATCATTTTATGAGACCAACATCATCCTGATACCAAAACCCGGCAGAGACTCAGCAAGAAAAGAAAACTTCAGGCCAATATCCATGATGAACATAAATGCAAAAATCTTCAATAAAATACTGGCAAACTGATTGCAACAACACATCAAAAAGCTTATCCACCATGATTAAGCAGGCTTCATCCTGGGGATGCAAGGCTGGTTCAACATACGCAAGTCTATAAACATAATCCACCACATAAACAGAACCAAAGACAAAAACCACATGATTATCTCAATTGATGCAGAGAAGGCCTTTGACAAAATTCAACAGCCCTTTATGCTAAAAACTCTCAATAAACTAGGTATTGACAGAACATATCTTAAAATAATAAAAGCTATTTATGACAAACCAACAGCCAATATCATACTGAATGGGCAAAAACTGGAAGCATTCCCTTTGAAATCTGGCACTAGACAAGGATGCCCTCTCTCACCACTCCTATTCAATATAGTACTAGATGTTCTAACCAGAGCAATCAGGCAAGAAAAAGAAATAAAGGGTATTCAAATAGGAAAGGAGGAAGTCAAATTGGTTCTATTTGTAGACGACATGATTGTATATCTAGAAGACCCCATCGTCTCAGCCCAAAATCTCCTGAACTAATAAGCAACTTCAGCAAAGTCTCAGGATACAAAATCAATATGCAAAAATCACAAGCATTCCTATACACAAATAACAGACTTAAAGAGAGCCAAATCAAGAACAAATTGCCATTCACGATTGCTACAAAGAGAATCAAATACCTGGGAATACAACTAACAAGGAACATAAAGGACCTCTTCAAGGAGAACTACAAACTACTGCTCAACGAAATAAGAGAGGACACAAATAGATGGAGAAACATTCCATGTTCATGGTTAGGAAGAATCAATATCATGAAAATGGCCATACTGCCCAAAGTAATTTACAGATTCAACACTATCCCCATCAAGCTACCAATGATCTTCTTCACTGAACTGCAATAAACCACCTTAAACTTCATATGGAACCAAAAGAGAGCCCGCATAGCCAAGTCAATTCTAAGCAAAATGAACAAAGCGGGAGGCATCACACTACCGGACTTCAAACTATACTACAAGGCTACAGTAATCAAAACAGCATGGTACTGGTACCAAAACAGAGATATAGACCAATGGAACAGAACAGAGGCCTTGGAGGCAACACAACACATCTACAACCATCCAATCTTTGACAAACCTGACAAAAACAAGCAATGGGGAAAGGAGTCCCTGTTTAATAAATGGTGTTGGGAAAACTGGCTGGCCATGTGCAGAAAGCAGAAACTGGACCCCTTCCTGACACCTTACACTAAAATTAACTCCAGATGGATTAAAGACTTAAACATAAGACCTAACACCATAAAAACCCTAGAAGAAAATCTAGGCAAAACCATTCAGGACATAGGCATAGGCAAGGACTTCATAACCAAAACACCAAAAGCATTGGCAACAAAAGCCAAAATAGACAAATGGGACCTAATCAAACTCCACAGCTTCTGCACAGCAAAAGAAACAGTCATTAGAGTGAATCGGCAACCAACAGAATGGGAAAAAATTTTTGCAGTCTACCCATCTGACAAAGGGCTGATATCCAGAATCTACAAAGAACTAAAACAGATTTAGAAAAAAAAAAAACGATCTCTTGACCTCATGATCCACCCTCCTCGGCCTCCCAAAGTGCTGGGATTACAGGCCTGAACCATCATGCCTGGACCCCCTCCTGTTTTCTTTGATGAGTTAGATTTCTTCACTTAAAAGAGCTCCTTTCTCAGGAGAGCTGCCTGAGTTCACATAGGAAGGCGACTGGCCTGCTTCCAGTAAAGAAATGGTTACTCCTGAGAACACAGTGTACGTAGATTGAATCCTAGTGAACTGAAATCACCCCCCACAGAGTTTTGTAGTGTAACAAGTCAAGGTAACTAATATCACTCACTGCCATACAAATTGGTTGAGTTGTGTCAGAGTGCGGAGATTATAGGATTAGATGCTCCTCCTTCACACTGATCCTGGTTCCCTACGTTCACCCAAATCTAGAACAAATTAAATCTTTACTAGAAGGAACACAGGACCATACATCAGGGGACGTGGATTTTAGGTATGTCTAGTTTACTCCATTCATAGCACAAAGACTTAATTCCTAACATACACTAAGTGTTGAAATACCCCTCCTCATGAATGCTCCATCCTCATATATAAAATGGCCAAATATAAAGAACAAATAATGCAGTTTTATGAAATGGCTTTGCAAATTAAAACAGCAGTTCTCAAATTGGGGTCCATGGTGCCTAAGCCACTTTGAGTTGTCTGAGAAATCAAAATGAAGCATTTGCCTTTCCTCTCTGTGTTAACATTTGTACTGATGGCACAAAAACAATACTGGCATCTTAAGTATGAATCAAGTCAGTGGCATTAAATAAAGCCAATTTCATTTAAGAGATCTTTAAGGAAGTAATAAAAATCATTAATTTTATTAAATAGGGATTTGGCTTATGTCTTTTTTAATAATCTATGTGATAAAATGAGAGGCACTTATAAAATACTCTGACTACTTAAAGAGAGGGAAAAATACTGTTGTACAATTCTCCAAGTTGTCAGCATAACTAATCACTTTTTAAATATAAATATCATTTTTACTTGAAAGAAAAGTGAACCAATTGTGATTATTCATAGTTGGGTATTTGGCAGACAATTTTTCAAAAATGAATGAAGTAAAACTGTCACTTCAAGGAAAACAACTGGTAACATGTGTTGTCCATGATGAAATACAAGCTTTCAAGCAAAAATGAGCATTTTGAAAAGCTTGTTTCCACCACCATAGGCATGGTTTCTGATTATTTCAAGGCTTTTTTGGTGTGATGGGTGCTAAGAGTAACAGAGGTATTTGATTAATATAATGAAACCTATCCATGTTCGGAAGATACATATGACTTAGTGAACTATTACTCTTCAAATAACTGATGCAGAATGTTCTAAAATCATGCAGGGCTAAAACCGTTTGATAGATTTTTAATGTAACTGAGTACAAAAAGCCCCCTGATACTATTTCACACTCCACATTGCAACTAAACTTTAAAGATATTAGCTTTTGGCCTGGTGCAGTGGCTCACACCTGTAATCCCAGCACTTTGGGAGGCCGGGGCAGGGGGATTACAAAGTCAAGAGATCAAGATCATCCTGGCCAACATGGTGAAACCCCATCTCTACTAAAAATATAAAAATTATCTGGGTGTGGTGGCGTGCACCTGTACTCCCAGCTACTCGGGAGGTTGAGGCAGGAAAATCACTTAAACCTGAGAGGCAGAGGTTGCAGTGAGCCAAGATCGTGCCACCGTACTCCCACCTGGTGACAGAGCAAGACTCTGTTTCTTCTTTTAAACCAGACATTAAAGTGGAAAACAATGCCATCTTCTCTCTCATTTTTTAAAAAATATAGTCATTTTTCATTAAAAACGTGTTATTTAGTTTTACATGTAAATATTTATTCTTTCTGCTGTAAATTTATTAATAATTTTTTAAAATTACTCAATTTTAATTTCTAATGTAATACATATTATACTAGGTAGCACCCCAATAAACAAAAAACCCTTTGGTCACAGTGGTTTTTCAGAAATTAAGGGGGTTTGGGGGCCAAAATGTTTGAGAAACCCTACTTTAATATGTGTTTCTGCTTCTGCTCCCTGTTGGTGTTAATAACAGAACTTAAATGAAGATACTCAAGGATCCAGATACTCTAATCTTTGCTGCCCTCAGGTATCTTCTGGAGGATGACTGTCCAAGTACTCAGACCTGTTGCATTAGCTCATGATATACCAGGTTCACCACTTATAATTGGGTTTAGACCTAGTCAAAAATATTAGAATTATTGGTAATTCGTTTTAAAATCCTGTTTTTGCTGATTTTCCCAGTTTCAAATGGAGTATCATCCCATTTATTTTATCCAGTTGTTTTTTTAATAACAATGACATATTGTTTTGTAAAGGGCAAGGGATATTCACTGTAGTCCATCAAAACCAAAGCCAGTTTACCCCGACAGCTACCGAGGTGATCACTTTTGTTAGGAGTGCTTTCTTCTACTTCTGAAAAGTGCTTTCTTCTACTTTCCTCTTTGGAAGCCATCAAATTGTCCCCAAGCAATGATGTGTAAATCTTAAACATTTGAGCTTCAGGATGTTCCAAGAAGATTTATATTCATAGTGTTCCATGTTCAACAAGCAGAGGCTTAATTGTAATTCAGCTATTAGAAATAAACTTGCTTTTGTGCCTGGATCTATCTTATTGTGGGCAATTAGCTTAGAACCATAAATAATAAGCTTAGTTGAAAAGTTAAACATTAACCACAGTGTGTCACCGCTTTACCCAAACTGTGTTGCAGACCTACATAGCACAAGACCCCATACCGAAGGGTTTCCATTTAATCCTTACCACATCCCCCATCTCCTAAAACAGGCATTGTTATTTCGGTTTTACAGATGACAAAACAGAGGCTCATTCCATGAGAAACTTGCAGAGCCAAGAGTAAAACTGAGATTTGTGTAACTTCATTTTCTTTCTCTCTCTCTCTCTTTTTTTTTTTTTTTTTTTTTTTTGAGACAGTCTTGCTGTGTTGCTCAGGCTGGAGTACACTGGCTCACTGCAGCCTCCACCTCCTGGGCTCAAGCAATCCTCCCATCTCAGTCTTCTGAGTAGCTGGGACTACAGGTGTGCACCACTACATCTGTCTAATTTTTGTACTTTTTGTAGAGACAGGGTCTTTCTACATAGCCCACGCTGGTCTGGAACTCCTGGGCTCAAGCAAACCACCTGCTCTGGCTTCCCAAAGTGCTAGGGTAATAGGTGTGAGCCACTATGCCTGGCTTTTGTGTAACTTCAAATTGATGAGCTCTGTAGGTAACATGGCAAAGGAAGATTAGAACAGGGAACTATTTCAGCTACTAAACCAGTTAGGAAGTTATTGCATTGTCCTAGTGATGACATTTTCTTTCTTTGTCTTCTCAGGAAGAATGATTCAAAAGTTTTCCAACTGTTTGCCTGCTACAACTTCTCATAAACAAAGCATCATAAACAAATGATCATAAATAAATGACAGTATTTATTCTGAATGACTCTCAGTTAAGATGTTTTCTATTTACTATTGATATATCAATAACTGCTGAGTCACAGCTAATCAAATAACTATAGGTGTTTGATTGAGAGCTGTGGTTTTGCTTTTCAGAAATAAGCAATCAATACATTTTCACTTGAAACCAATATGGTGAATCTACTTTTATTTTTCTTACTAAAACCATCTCAATCTTCAAGGTTTGATTCTTTATTTTATTCTTTGTTTCAAGATCATAAATGGAAGCCTGAAGAGCAAAAACCCAAGGATGTGCTTGGACCTCCACTGAGCGGTGATCTCTGACCACTGGATCACTTTTTCTAGAGGGAAAAAACAGATGGCCAGGCCCTGTGGCTCACGCCTATAATCCCAGCACTGTGGGAGGTCCAGGTGGGTAGGTCACTTGAGGTTAGGAGTTTGAGACCAGTCTGGCCAACATACTGAAACCCCATCTCTACTAAAAATATTTAAAAAATGTTGCTGGGCATTGTGATGGGTACCTGTAATCCCAGCTATTTCAGAGACTGAGGTAAGAGAATCACTTGAATTCAGGAGGCAGAAGTTGCAGTGAGCCAAGATGGTGCCACTGTATTCCAGCATCCTGGGCAACAACCATGAGACACCAACTCAAAAAAAAAAAAAAAAAAAAATTACAATTAAGGAATTTAATATGGGTCTAATCCTAGATGTAGAAAGTAGATTTTGATGCAAGACCTCATCCCTATTTTCATTCTTACAGTATAATCATATTTGAGTTTGTAATTCCATTCACTGAAAAAATAACAACTAGGCAAAAAAGCCTACAGAAGAGAACACAAGCATTTCTGAGTTTAAAATTCAGATTTCATGATTTAGCAAGTAATTCTGATCGCATATAAAGTTGTCCATGGTTTCTGAAACGTGCTCATCTTGCTCTACTGCATAAGAGCCTCCCAGATTTCCTTCTGTGTTCAGGGTAAAGTTGCTAATTTTGGCATCTTAGCCAAGAAACTATGTACTCCTGCCCGTGTCCACTCTGCAGCCACTGGTCTCCCTGAGACTAAGGTTGTCTCTTTCCTTCTAATCATGATGATGCATTTGTAATTGTGTAGATACAATATATTATTTCATATTCCTCTGGTAATGCTCTTTCTACTTTCTTTTCTTGGGATGATCTCCCTCTTCCCAGATTGATCTTTCTGGGAACCTACACAGGTGTTTTTGAGACTCACCTCAAGTGCCACCTACTGATGTATAAAACCAAGACTGAAACTCAGTAAAGTCCTTAATGATTTTTTTTTTTTTCTGACAAACATCTGGTCCTTACCCAGTCCCAAAGAACAGCACATTTCTTCTAGTTGGCTATTACTGACTTAAACATTCTTCCATCAGAGTCCTGCCAATATTGGTGTATTTACATCCATATTTCCTTTGAAAATGTATAAACCCCTCAATGACATAGACCCATTTTGACTTTTGTATCTTGGACAAATATCACAATGTTAGGGATATATTACATGCTTAATAAATATCTGTTGAACAAATGCATAGATTTCCTTTAGTTCAGACTTTTTACTTCTGCTTAAATTTATACAACACACATTAAATCAGTATCCTGACTGATTTAAGAAGGTAAAACAAATACCAGCAGGGATTGCAGAAATCTTAACCCATGATCACTGAAGGAACTGATTTTTTAGGATTAGTTGATACAATTTGTATGGTTTGAAGGATACACGGGATTTAGAAACTAAATATTGTTATCTTGATTCCAGTTACATTTGAAACTGAGTCAACTTGTGCTTTTAGTAACACAGCTAATAAAGACAGCATTGTTATAGTAACTTATTTTCTGCACAAGTACAAACTTCTTTAGTATTTTAACTAAACTGTGTGATGTTTTATGCTGAAGAAGTTATCTAGTCCAATGTTTGGGGAAAAACAGACACTTGGCTAATATATCTTGAATTATTGATGAATAAATGAAAATAGAAGAAATTCAATTTACTTCTCTGATTTTACAGATGATAAAATTGAAGCCCAGTTAGTTGCAGATGATAAGTAATCAAACATCATGGCTCCTGGGTCAATAGCTACTTTTCTGTACGTATAATAAATATTATAAAATGTAAGGATTTTAGATGGATAGAACACACAGTCAGAGACATAGAACTTCATTGCGGGATAAGAAATACTGACACACATGCACACATATGTTCATTGCGGCACTGTTTACAATAGCAAAGACCTGGAACCAACCCAAATGCCTATCGATGATAGACTGGATAAGGAAAATGTGGCACATATACACCATGGAATATTATGCAGCCATCAAAAACGATGAGTTCATGTCCTTTGTAGGGACATGGATGAATCTGGAAACCATCATTCTTAGCAAACTGACACAAGAACAGAAAATCAAACACCGCATGTTCTCACTCACAGATGGGTGCTGAACAATGAGAACACATGGACACAGGGAGCGGAGCATCACACACTGGGGTCTGTTGGGGGAGGAACAGGGGGAGGGACAGAGGGGAATAGGGAGGTTGGGGAGGGATAACATGGGGGAGAAATGCCAGATATAGGTGACAAGGGGATGGAGACAGCAAACCACATTGCCATGTATGTACCTATGCAACAATCCTACATGTTCTGTACATGTACTCCAGAACCTGAAGTGCAATAAAATACATATATAGAGAAAAAAAGGAAACATTGATCATAAACCCAATATGTACCTTACATTTTACCATGTGCTGTGGATACAGACAAGAAATGAATCAGCCAGAGTGCCCTATGAGGTGAGTACAGTCTCACAGAGGAAGTATTTATAGTTCAGTATGATGTATGAACTGTTAGAGGCACAAATGAGAAAGCAACTCCACCCAAGGTAAGACAGGGAAGAAGGGAAAGCTACAGGGAAGAGGCAACATTGTATATGCCTCCTGAAATGGGCATGTTCCCAGCTCAAGAGAAGAGGAATGACATTTCAGGGTGAAGACACAATCGCAGCTCATCAGAAGTTACAAGTCCATGTAACAAAGTAGTCCTCTCTGCAGTAACAGAACCAAAGATGACCTTAGCTGAGGGACACTACTGCCCAAATGAAGAAAAATGACAAGTTGCTTTTCAAGCCATCCCAGAGTGGGAAGCCAGTGTGCCAGGAGCTATAAAGAGCCTCAGAAGAATAAGAAAAAAAGAAAAGAGATGTTCCCTTTCCTTGGCAAAAGCACTACATGCCAACACACCTTGGCTCTGTCAGATAGATTTTTACATAGGTTATCTTTGTAATTGTTTCGTATATTAATATTTTAATACACATAAAGTATCTTTTTTATTCCAAGGGATTTTTTAAAAAGGTGATTTTAGTGAAGTCACTGTCTTTTGATGTCAAAACGTATGTTTCACTGCAGCCTTAGGTAGAGAAACATCACACTGATGTGGGTTGTTCTCCAGACCTGACAATATCTAATGTTAGAAGAAGTTTTAAAATCTTGAGTTAAGTGAGGCATCAAAGAATCAATATCTTGTACTGACTCTAGGGAAGTAAACTCTTGGATTGCAGTCTCACTGACGCCTCCATCTCTAGAACTCCATCCTTCACTAAAAGTGAAGGTTGCTGAGTTAACTGTCTCAATGAACACTGACTGAGAAAGAGTTCACCTCCCCGCTTCACCCCGCCCTGCTCAGTGTGCTAATAACCACAGGGAAGTATGAGGTCACACTGTCTGAGGGATAGGAGGAGTAAACAATAAGTTAGGATTAAAATAAAAATTCAAATGGAAATTAGAATAAAGAGAACAGACATGTGAGACATGAAAGAAAATAGTTTAGATTTCTGGAGAAAAGAGAGAGTTATTTAACAAAACATGCAGGAGATTAGCAAGAAGATTCCACAGGTTTATTCATTATCATCAACATGGAGCACTGAATAGTGTTTCAAGCCTCACGAGTAGATTCCCAAAGCTTCAGTCAAGACCCACTACTGTTAGCTATGCAACCATTCAATTCCTCAGGTTTTCTAAGCCTCAGTTTCCTCATCTATAAAATGGGGGAAAATAGTAGTCACAAACTTAACATGTTTTTGGCAAATTAAATAAGATTATACACACAAACTTTAGCACAGTACATGCCCGCAGAATACAGAATGGACTCTCAATAAATTCTACAGTCATCATCACCATAAAAAAAATTTTAAAAACTCAAACCTGACTACCAATTTTGTGTAGTACTAGAAAATACAAGGAGAGATTCATCATCTCTCTCAGATCAGACATCCCGTGAACAATCATTAAGTAGGTGGATGGGTCTGAGTGATCAACTGAACTGCTTTTTCATCATGTGGAAATTGCCTTTAGATAAACAGGGATGACTGTATGCCCCAAAGTGTTTCTTACATTTTCTACAAAATGTCAAAGAAAGGCATTATTTTTTTTTTTCTCAGTAAAACATTATAGCCTTGGTCACTTTGAGTCATTACAGAAGTTGTGTTTGTTTATCCACTCTACCTTGCTTGATTAAAAAAAAAAAAAACCCAAAAAACTCTAATACACCATTCTTCTTGAGCAAACTCCAGCCAGACAGATATTTGCCATTCTATTATTATTTTAAAGTGTTAGCCCCAGACACATAAGCATTGTTGGAACGCAATGGAAAAAAAAAGTTTTAAATCTCAAATGGGGTAATAAACTGCAGCCAGAAGCTAATTGTACTGAAACCTGAGCTTTTATAACATGTTACTACTGTAGTGGGACCACTCAGCACTACTTTGGTGGGGTTGTTGTGTAATTGGTAGTAGATTACGTTGCAGACATATTTTTTTTTTTTTAAAAAAAAGACGTCAAATCAGACATTTCTGCTTATTGCTGTAGACCTCAGCATAATTCTCACAGCAATCAATGCATTTCATCCATTAAACTATTGATGGGGGGTATTAATTCATATAATGTTTAACTACTCACTGTGGACTTTCTCTCTGCCAACTTTCTTCCACCCAAGAAGTCCTGAAATGTTGCTGCTCCTGTCAAAAGAAATGAATCATTAATAGAACCAACAAGGCCAGTGGCAAGCTGGAAGCTGGGCCATGATGTATACAGGCCTCACATTATTTTAATTGAGTGCTGAACTGTACGTGTAAAGGAGAAAACAGCCCAGTAGGATTTTACCAAGAATCTGAAAGCAATATAAGGAAGGGTATATCCATCAAATCTATTTATTGAATATTTAGAGGATCTGAGGACACTTTTTGTTTTTAGATTATATATTTGTTAGACAGTCTAGAGTCAACAGGAACAAGTCAGTAATACTCCAACCAAAATCTGAACCCACAGAAGGCCAGGGAAATAACCACACTCATGTGCCAAAGTCTTAAAGAAATTAGGTCAAGTCTAGGTGAGAGTAGGCCTAGTCCCAAGAAAGCGTTGTGATAAAAATGGAAGAAATGCCTCCTCTTTCAAGTCCTCATGTTTGTGCTATGTCTATTTCTTTTTATTGTTATTCTTTTCTTTCTCTCTCCTTCTGCTCCCTTTCGTTTGAGACCACCTGCCTTCATGGAACTACATATCTACTTGCATCTACAAAATGAAGAAATGTGGGCATTATAAAACAGACTTACGTGGTCACAAAATCATAAGTGCTGAAGTCAGATTTGAATCTAAAGCCAGTTCTGCCACCTCTTCTTAAAAATTATCTTACCCCTTGAGTTCAATTTATTACATCATAAAATGAGAATAATACAGATGCTTTTCAATTTACATTGGGGCTCTGTTCTAATAAATGTAATATAAGTTGAAAATATTTCAAGTCGAGAATCCATTTAATATGCCTAACCTACCAAACACCACAGGTCAGCCTAACCTAGCTTAAATGTGTTTAGAACACTTAAATTAGTCTATAGTTGGGCAGCCTCATGTAACACAAAGCCTATTTTATAATAAAGGGTTGAATATCTCATGTATTGTATTGAATACTGTATTGAAAGTGAAAAACAGAATGGTTGTATAGGTACAGAAAGTATAGTTTCTACTGAATGCAAATTGCATTCATACCATAGTAAAGTCTGAAAGTCAGGGACCATCTGTGCTGACCTCATGACGATTTGATAAAGAATAAAAAGAATAGTATATGAAATTCTGAGTTGAATTATTGGCACTAAGATGACAGTCAGTGTTGGGTAAGTGATGACTACGATAATGAAGAAGGAAGGAAAGTTTACTTGATCAAATGGGATTGTCATTTTAGTAAACTAAAGTCCCCAGGCAGATTTGAGATGGAGATTGCTATCAACATCCTTAAAACTCACTCTGTCCTATGTGTGTGTACTTTAGCTACCTGCTGGGCATTTGCCAGACTAATATTTAAAAATGATGGAAGACGGCTGGGCGCAGTGGCTCACGCCTGTAATCCCAGTACTTTGGGAGTCTGAGGTGGGAGGATCATTTGTGGTCAGGAGTTCAAGACCAGCCTGGCCAACATGGTAAAACCCCACATCCACTAAGAATACAAAAAAAATAGCTGGGCATGATGGCGCATGCCTGTAATCACAGCTATTTAGGAGACTGTGGCAGGAGAATCACTTGAACCCGGAGATGGAGGTTGCAGTGAGCCAAGATCTCATCACTGCACTCCAGCCTGGGCGACAGAGTGAGACTCCATCCCAAATAATAGTAATAATAATAATAATAATAATAATAATAAATAGGACAGAAGAAGAAGCCTGGGCAGAGGAGGAGGGGAGTAGGCTTGATCTAACATGTAGCTGAGAAAGCCATGCCCATTTATGAAACCTGGAAATAACGTTTGTAAACAATAAATGATCAAGATATTTTAACAGGGCCTAAAATATTCTGTCAAGCAGGCTAGAACAATTCCTTCCATCAAATTTTAAATATACTCCACAGTCAAGAAATATTCTGTGGTTAGACAAATGTATCATTGAGCTTATTACTTTGCATATGTTTTCTCTGTTTGAAAACACAGTTTTTAACCTTATCCTGTAGAATGTTTAGAATTTTATAAAACAAGTCCATAATCTCAGCTGATCTTTACTGTGATCTTGTGAGGTCCTCATTATTATTGTTATCACCAATTTACAGCTTAAGCTCAAAGCGAATTAAGCAACTTGCCCAGTTATCACATCACTGGTGTATTGTAGAAACACAACTCCAACCATGATCTGCAGCTACTAAGTCCAGAAATATTTTACTAGAGGATTAAAAGTGGGTTTATACTTACACTGCTGAAGGCCACAGATCAACCTGAGTTGGCACCCTTTAATCCAAACCTCTTAGGGAAGTATACATTTGCTCTGAAAATGTTTCATATATAATTGTCTCCTGGCTTTTGAGTATCTTTAGGCTCTAAACTATTTTTAAATAGACATTAATATAACTGATTTCTTGGAAACCTTATTAAATTAACTTTAGGTAAGTACTGTCTATCACAAGGAAGATTGTACAAGTATTCCAAATACATTGTTATTCATTCATCATACAAAAATACCTAAAATAAGCCTTTACTACGTCCTGAACACTATTCTAGGCTCTATACACACCCAGTTAAAAAAAATAAAAATCAGACAAAAGTCACTGCTCTTTGGAGCTCAAAGTCTAACTTAGGGGAAGATGAAATATATAAATAAGTATTACATAAAATTTACTTAATGGTGTAAAGTTCTATAGAAGAAAACAAAGTGAGAAATGGAATTAGGATTGCTGGAGTGCTACTTTAAAAAGGGTTATTTGGGAAGACCTCATCAATAAGACTGTATATGACCAGAAACCCAGAAAAATAACTAAGTAGAGTGACCTATTAGGAGACTATTGCAGTATTTTGGGTGAGAGATGATGATGGCTTGGAACAAGCGAGGGGGCAATTTAGATAGTGAGAAGTGGCAGAATTCAAATATATTTGGAAGACAGAGCCAATGGGATTTGTTAACACATTTAATGTGGGGTCTGAGAAAAAGGCAGAATATTTGGTCTGAACTCTGACAGGTGAGTGTGAACTCTCTAAGATGGTGAAGACAGAGACAGGACTAGGTTTGGGAGGCAAAGTCAAGTGTTTGGTATCAGACACACTACATTTTAAGTGTCATTTTGATACCTTATGGAAGAGTCTTATATGCAGGCAGATAATTCTGGAGTTTCAAGAAGAGGTTCTGACTGGAGATGAAAAATAGAAAATTGTCTGTGCATGCAACACATTTAAAGTCATGACGTTTAATGACTTCTAGGGAATGTGAGAAGAAAAAGACAGTGCTTAGAGATGAAGCCTGGGATAGTCGTATGGTTAGAAATTGGAGATAAGTAGAGCAACCAGGAAACAAACAAACAAACAAACAAACAAAAAACGAGATAAAGGCCAGGAGCCCTTTATTTAAATATGTAGAGTATATTTTTGAATCACAGATTATGTATAGAACTCTTATACTTTACCTCTGATCCTTAACTTTATGTATTCTTCCTTATCGGGTCCTTTAAAAACAGTGACATAATTCCACATTCCCTTATCTCTACTTTTCCTTTTATTAATTAACTCATTGTTTATTTTGAGACAGGGTCTTTCTCTGTCATCCAGGCTGGAGTGCAGTGGCGTGATCTGAGCTCATTGTAACCTCCACCTCCTGGACTCAAGCAATCCTCCCACCTCAACCTCCCAAGTAGATGGGACCATAAGTGCACACCACCACAACCAGCCATTTTTTTTGTATTTTTCATAGACACGCGGTTTTGCCATGTTGCCCAGGCTGTTCTCCAACTCCTGAGCTCAAGGTTGTCCACCCACCTCAGCCTCACAGAGTGCTAGGATTACAGGCATGAGCCACCGCACCATGCCTGGCTCTACCTTTCTTAAATGATCTCTCCTTTTGCCTGAAATCTCTTGATACTGTAATAAGAATTCCTTGAAGGTATGGCATAGATTTCACTGAGCTCTGTCTACTCCGCCCAGGTCCTGCTCAAGGTGTTTGCAAGATGCATTCGATTGTACAACTGACTGCTTAAATTCAGAGATTACATCTATGTTATGATTTTATGAATCCTCCTCCTAACATCAAATGTGAATGGATAAAGTGTGTCTGTTCTTCAAAAAGCTAAACCTAAAATTTTCCTAACATCCAGAAATTTTACTGCTAGGAATATACACTAAAGAATTGGCTCACGCCTGTAATCCCAGTACTTTGGGAGGCCGAGGCAGGCAGATCACAAGGTCAGGAGATCGAGACCACCCTGGCCAACATGGTGAAACCCCGTCTCTACTAAAAATACAAAAATTAGCTGGGAGTGGTGGCATGTGCCTGTAATCCCAGCTACTCAGGAGGCTGAGACAGGAGAATTGCTTGAACCCGGGAGGCGGAGGTTGCGGTGAGCCGAGATCGCACCACTGCACTCCAGTCTGGCGCCTGGCGACAGAGCGAGACTCTGTCTCAAAAAAAAAAAAAAAAAAAAAAAAAAAAGAATTGAATACTGGCTCTCAAAAAATGCTTGTACACAAATGTTCATAGTATTATTACCCAAAATAACCAAAGGTAGAATATGCCAAAAACACATAATGAGACAAAGAAGAGTCTCTTCAATAAATGGTGCTGGGAAATTGGGCATCTACATGCAGAAGAATAAAATTAGATTTCATCTCATACCACACAAAAAACTCAAAATGGATTAAAGCCTTAGATGTAAGATGTGAAACTATAAAACTACAAGATGAAAACAGGGGAAAAGCTTCATGACACTGGATACAACCCCAAAAGCACAGGCAACAAAAGCACAAATAGACAATGGAATTACACAAAACTAAAAAGCTTCTGCACAGCCAAAAGAAACAATCAACAGAATTAAGGCACCACCTATTGAAGGGAAGAAAATATTTGCACACCATACATCTGATAAAAAGTTAATGTCCAAAACATACAAAGGAACTCAAGCAACTCAAGAAAACAAATAACTCCATTAAAAATTGGATGAAGAACCTAAGTAGGCATTTTTTCAAAAGAAAACAAATAACAACAATAAAAAAAGAAGACAAATAACTAACAGGCATATGAAAAAATACTCAACATCACTAATTATTAAGGAAAGACAAATTAAAACTACAGTGAGGTATCACCTGACACACGTTAGAATGGCTGTTACCAAAAAGACAAATGGTAAGAAGTGCTGGTGAGGATGTAGACAAAAAGGGAACCTTCGTACCCTGTAGGTAGTAATGCAAATTAGTGCAGCCATTATGGAAAACAGTGTGGCGATTTCTCAGCAAATTAAAAACAGAGCTACCATATGATTCAGCAATCCTACTACTGGCTATATATTTAAAGTAATGATATCAGCTTGTCAAAGAGATATCTGCATTCCTATGTTCATTACAGCATTATTTACAATGGCCAAGATATGAAATCAACCTAAATGATTATCAGCAGATGAATGGGTAAAGAAAACATGCTATCTACACAATGGAATACTAGTTAGCCTTACAAAATGAATTCCTGTCATTTACAACAACACGTGTGATCCCAGAGGGCATTATGTTAAGTGAAATAAGCCAGGCACAGAAAAACAAATGCCACATGATCTAACTTATATGTGAAACCCAGAAATGTTGTGAGCTCATAAAAGCAGAGGATAGAATGGTGATTATGAGGGGCTGGCAGGCTGGTGGTAGGAGGGATTGGGAAGATATTGGTCAAAGGATACAAAATTTCAGTTAGATAAGAGGGATAAGTTTAAGAGATCTGTTGTACAACATGGTGACTATAATTAATAGCAATGTATTGTATGCTTTAAAATTGCTAAGAGAATAGATTTTAAGCGTGGTCATCACAAAAAATTCTGAAGTATGTGAATAATGGTTACGTGAATTAGTTTCATATAGTCCTTCCATGACGTACACACACGTCAAAACATCATGGTGTCCACCATATGCACAATATTTGTCAATTTTAAAAGATTTAAAAGAGCTTTGTTATGTTGTTCATTCATATTCCACAAATGTACAAATTTTTAACATTTTACAAAATATACGTAATAACTGCATTTTATGCAAAACATAAAAAATGCAAAATGTGTGTTAGTGAGACAGCAATGGGGATAATATGCATGCATAGGTACATAAACATATAGATATCATCTGTTAAACTATCTGTATATGCATATTATGCCTATGGTTACATATAGGTATATCACGTGCATATGCCTCATACATGCATATATACAGGTGTGCCTATATGTGCACATGTATGTATATACTTATGAACATGTGTATATTCATATGCACACACACATACATTGTATGCATATTCATACATACGTATGCCTATATCCCCAAAAATATGTATACCTGTTACTTTTTCTGAACCATTTGAAAATATGTTATAAACATATTGTCCCTTTACTCATGTACATGGTGTCCATTTCCTATAATCAGGGACATTCTATTGTAATACTATGTATGATCATTAAAATCAGTATATTAATATCAATAGTACTAAAACCTAATCTATACCGCTTTTCAAATTTCATTACTTGTACTAATATGCTTTTTAGTAAAATAAGAAACAATGAGTTAAAACTTATGAAATGTAATAGAATGGGAAACTGAAAAATTGTGAAGACTTTCTCTTGTATCTAAGTCATTGTATTTTTAATCACTGAGGTAATATATTATGGAACATGCCTGGAGTGGATGAAGAATGGATTCAGGAATCAAATTCACTCAGTTACTTAATCCCCAATGTGGATGCTTTTACACTGTGAAACTATTAATCACTCTAAGAATAGAAGGAAGGCCAACAAAACAATTGTAAAGTCCCAAATATCTTTCAGCCTAAAAAGTGTTCTCTGTTTACTTTTTCTTTGATCATGAAAATCTACAGGCGGCTATAAAATTTGACTGGAGTTATAACTATTTGAAACTTTCAGGGTGTCTCTAAAACACTTTACAATAGCCTCAAGTATCATAAGTTGATATTATTTCTACTTTTCCACTTACAATGAAAATGAGAATTGTGACTTCTATTCATCATTTCCACATGAAAAAACAGTAGGAAAAAAATGGTGTGTTTATTCACCTTGCAAATGCCCAGCTGGGGTTTATTAACCACACTTTAGCTACTCATCTTTATGATGCTCAAATACAGATAAGATAAAAATCACAAAGACCTCCCAGATGACGAGTCCAGCAAGGTCATTGGATTAGAGGGAAGCTGGGTATTCTGTGACTGTTTTATAGTCAACAACAAAGTATCTATGTTCAAGATGTAAGTTATTTGAGTATTTTAGCAAATTAAAACCTATAGCCAGTTTTACACCACCATCTATGATATAATTGGCATATTGTCTCAATAGGGGATGCCAGTACTGAAAACTCATGTTCACAAAAGCCTTCTATAATGAGATTTTCTACACATACACACAGAGATATACATGCACAAACATATTCAATCCTAAAATAAATAAGGCTTACTCATTGTCTTTCTTTCCCTCTTTCTTTCTTCTCTTTCTCTTTCTCTCTCCTTCTCCCTTTCTCCCTTTCTTTCTTTCCTGCATGTCTAAGAAACAGAAAAGAATCATATCCTTTGTTAAGACAGGGACCCAAAAGAGTGCACTGTGTCTTTCCCCATATGGAGCTTACAGTCCAGTTAGGATCACTGGGCTGTAAAGAGAGAAACCACAAGCCAACTTCAATAGTTCTTTAACACAAGTCTGAACTGAGTGCCATGGGATCATGAAGAAGAGTCTGGGTGAGATTGCCTGAATTTACCTAGAAACATGTCACAGAGAAGGGAGTATCTGGACTGTGAAATCTTGCTGGGTGAATAAGAGTATCTTAGGGAAAAATGTTGGGAAGGGCATTTATAAACAGAAGAAAAAATACATATAAATACAGAGATATATACATACACACATATGCATGTAAACATACAGATGTGTAGTGTGTGTGTATGTAATATATAGGTGAAAGATGATGGTATAGGTGAAAGGTGATGGTGGCTAGTCCATGCAGACAAAATATATTTTAGGAGTTCAGGAAAAACTACAGGGCCCAGGGTACAAGATAAATGAAATCAAGTTCTGATTGCATAGCTTCCTCTGGGAAGCAGTAACAGTCATAATTCCTTCTAAAGGGGATTTTAAAGAATATCAGATGCATCAGTTGCCATACTTTGTATCATATGCCCTCATTACACTGGCCAAAGTTGACTGTAAAAGAAACGGACATCATACTCCAAACCAACCAAGCAATAAATGGGAAGATGGTACATTAGTTGGCCTAGCCAAGTGAATTGACCCATACTAGATGGTGATGGGTGAGTCACTTTGAGTCTTTCAGCTTCTTTTTTTTTTCTGCTGTCAATCTTTCATCCCTCCGTACAGAGTCTGGTCAGAGACCAAACATAAACCAGAGACCACGTGATGGAGAGATAAGCGTGTTGGAAAAGCTCTGGAGTATTCTCCTGGCTCCGTCGGCCATGACTCCTCATTGAGCTGCCTCTACCCACACCTCACCATGCTGGGCCCATGCCTTCTTTGGACTCCACACTCACTCTTCCCACTGCCTGCATGGTGCCATTCCCTCCACGTCATCAGGTCTTTTTGGCAATGTCTCCTTCTCAGGGAATCCTTCTCAGGGATGTGAGGCACCTCTGGTGACCCTGTCTAAAATTCTATCCTCTGCAGATTTCAAAGTCCCCTTCCCTGCTTCCTTAGTTTCTCCTTAGCTTGTATCACTATGGAACATCCCACAACTCATTCTCCATCCCTGTTTTGTTTTGCCTCTATTTTGCATTAGAAAGTAAGCTCTGTGAGTGCAGAATATGAATCTGCTGTGTTCACAGCTCTATTATGTGTTCACTGTTCATTGCCTAAATTAGGTCCAGGAATCTGGTTAGCATTTGGGCAAGTTATTCATCATCCCTAACTCCCCCCTGATTCTTTTTTTTTTTTTTTTTTTTTGAGAGGGATTCTCACTCTGTCACTCAGGCTAGAGTGCAGTGGCATACCAGTTCACTGCAACCTCAAACTCCTGGGCTTAAGTGATCCTCCCGCCTCAGCCTCCCAAAGTAGCTGGGACTATAGGTGAGTGCCACCATGCCATCTGATTTCTTTTAATTAATTAATTATTTTTGTAGAGATGAGGTCTTGCTATATTGCCCAGGCTGACCTCCAACTCCTGACCTCAAGGGATCCTCCTGCTTCAGCCTCTGAAACTGCTGGGATTACCCAGCCACAGATCCATTTTCTACTCTTCTCGACTTTGCTCTGTGCCCTGGGAGGTAGACTTCTTTGGACTACGTACCTTGTCAAATGACTTATGGGTGCTTTCAGCTAATGGGAGGTACTGTGAAGTGAGTGTAGGGAGGGGAGGAGAGAGAGGTTGTGATATTTCTTCTCCACCGCATCACTGCCTTAGTTCTTCTCTAGCAGTAGCTGCATTCCTCTACAACTCCTGCCAGATATCTGGTTCCTCTGGGGTTGCAGCTCTAACTTGGCTAGAATAAAAGCAGTTCTTCCTTTAATTCCTTCCACCCTGGAGGTGTAATGGCTTCCTGCTGCTTCTAATCTCTAAGTACTGCATCCTCTCTAGATTTATACTTGTAAACCTATCTACATATCATTAAGTAGACCCTTCATTAAAATCTCTTCATTTGTACCATCTGCAAATGAGTTCTCTTTCCTGCCAGGACTCTGACTGAAAAAAAAAAAAAAAAAAAAAAAAACTCAATAAAGACTTGTTGAAAGGCTGCTGAATGAATGAAAAGTCTTGGCATACTTTGGAAATTTGACTGATTGGCTTTGGCACTGGAACGGCCATTGAAGAGACACCAAAGGAAGAAAGGGTAGAAGTCAGCACCAAGAAGATAACTCTGGTATGCCTTGCCAATCCTCAAATGTGTGTATGTAATGCAATAGCCACTGCTTGAGTAGTGATGAACTCAGTCCACCAGCAAACTACTTTTCCTCATTATGCCCATCAGTTTGTCTTACTATTTTGTATTTAGGTTGAATCGTTTTATTTCTTATTTGTACTTTCTTTTTCAGCAGAGTCTCACTCTGTCACCCAGGCCACAGTGCACTGGAGAAATCATGGCTCACTGCAGCCTCAACCTCCCAGGCTCAAGCAATCCTCCTGCCTCAGCCTCCTAAGGAGCTGGGCTACAGGTACATGCTACCACGCCCAGCTATTTTTTTTTTTTTAAATCTTTTGTAGACATGGGGTCTCACTATGTTGCCCAGGCTGGTCTCAAACTCCTGGGCTCAAGCAATCATCCGTCTTGACCTCCCCAAATACTGGGATTATAAGAATGAGCCACCATGCCCAGGGGTTGAATACTTTTCTGCTGGTAAAATATGGTGCTTGACTGTTCACAATAGCAAAGACTTGGAACAAACCCAAATGCCCATCAGTGATAGATTGGATAAAGAATATGTGCCACATATATACCATGGAATACTATATGCAGCCATAAAAAAAAAAAGGATGAGTTTATATCCTTTGCAGGGACATGGATGAAGCTGGAAACCAACATTCTCAGCAAACTAACACAAGAACGGAAAACCTAACACCATATATTCTCACTCATAAGTGGAAGTTGAACAATGAGAACACATGAACACAGGGAGAAAAACATCAGACACTGGGGACTGTGGGTGGGTGGGGAGCTAGGGGAGGGATAGCAGGGGGCGGGGGGCATAGGAGAGGGATAGCATTAGGAGAAACACCTAATGTAGATGACCGGGTGATGGATGCAGCAAACCACCATGGCACCTGTGTACCTATGTAACAAACCTTCATGTTCTGCGCATGTACCCCAGAACTTAGAGTGCAATAAAACATATATGATGCTTGAAACAGATCAGAACACTTATATGATTATGCTTGTATGTGAGGTGACAGCATAAGAACAGCATTTAAATCATTGCTGAATTCTAACTTTCTACTGATTAACTTGCCTAGCTTTTCTGAGCTTACTCATCTAGAAAATTGACAGAAACTCTATGGAGAAGTCATAAATACATATAAAGATAAGGCTTATGTGAGGTGCTTAATATGGTGCATGACATAATATTTGCTCAATAAATGTTCATTTCTCTTCTGCTTTTCTCCCTTGTTTCATTTTCTTTGTCTCTCTTCTTATTCGATTTCCACAAATAAACTGAGATCAGAGTGATTTTCTTCTGCTAAATTTTTTTTAATTTCCTCAAATAAGTCGAAAGTCTATGCAATACTATTCTAGGTCAGGGAAAATACGGGATTTATAACTTCAGGAAATTCAAATATAACAGAAGTTTACAAGAAAAAGAAGGAATCAGAGAGAGAATTGTCTCTGTCACTCTCCCACGACAAGGCCCCCAGAAAGGTATGCTCCACGCTGTGCAATCAACTTGGTATGCCTGATTGCTTGGCAAGTTAAGCAATATTCCACAGGCATTAGAGTTACATACCACGGGCTCAAAATGGAGCCCATTTCAAGATATTGAACAAGGGAAACTTGGCTGCTTTTCTTTGCCATCGGGGAAAATAGAGAGGCCTTCTTGAGACATTATTGGTATGAAATTGTTACTTATACCTTTCAAAATTCACCACTCTGTGCATGTTAAGACATACAGACATATTTCCACTACAACATACACCTTTCTTGTCTTCTTTTTTTCCTTTGGTTTGTTTATAAAGCAAATAACACGCTACAGAGGTAGGGGAGCATTCGAGTTTTCTATTCCAAAAAATTTGACACACTACAGGATAGAGTAACAGACATGGATGCATTTTCAAAGAAAATGCTGTTTAGGAATATATAAAACCCACATGTCCTTTCACTGCATGAGAGTCTGCAACAAGATCATGGTACACGTGCACTGAGTTGATTTGCATGTGCTCCTGCATACTTTTTGAGCTAAAGCAAAAGGAATCATCCAACACATTATAAAACTTCAATGATCACCATCTATACCGCCAAAGCTAGCTGCCAAGAGGCTGATGTGATTGTGGAGACAAAACCAGCTCTGAAATTTGAAGGCCAGAGGGGTGGCAATGAGACATTTAAATCACACGCAAAACAAAACAGAAAAATTACTTTGCTTGCATCTTGCAGACATGTTTGCCATGCTAACCCAAGCTTGTGTCTTTAATCACGCCCTACACTGTCTTTATTTGTCAAATACTCATATTGCCATAGTCAGCATAATATTGTGTTCTTCATGAGCACTAATTCCTAACTCCAGGGAGAATCAATGTCCGTACAGATATATTGGAAGCCCATATGGCTTTTTATTGCACTCATCAATTCACATGACTCTATCATTTAACCAAACAGGAAGCCACGTGAAGGAAGGAGCCATGCCAAGTGATGATGACATCTTCCACTTCTACGAATGGCTTACATATAGTAGATGTTCAGGAAACTGATCTACCATGACTGGAACAAGCACTCCGCAGGGTTTTGGTGTTTGGCTTTTGTTTCTGTTTTTGTTTGTCAGTAGCAGGACGTTTGGATTTACGGAGATACTAGCTGGATTTAAGGTTGTGTTCTCCGCAATTTCTCTCAGGAGCATAGTCGGAGTGTTCAGTGTAAGCTTCAAATGAATGTCATCACGTTCTTTAGAGGATCTCACTTCTGTGCAAAAGTCTTGCAAATGTGGGTACCCACAAAATTAATAAATTAGTGTCTCAGATTTTTGCAGTAGCTCTTGAGCAAATATATGACCTTTATCTTAAGGGAAAAGCCCTACTAGCTGGTGAGGTTAAGAAATGGTCACAATGACAACTTACTGTCTTCCTTGTCACTGTAGTTATCCCTGACTGGTGGGCAATATTTACTAATGTCCTGACAGCCATATCTTCCTGTTAATAAAACAAATCTCCTATAAATTCAAAAATACATTTGAAGATATAAGCCACATTATAATAATTAAAGGTGCTATGTTCTAAAAATGCCAAATTATCAAATATTTTGGATTTTTTCCCTAAATGATTCTTCAATCCATTACTTTCTTCTATATTGCTCTTAGGTCTAGTCACCAATATTTCTCACCTGGGCAACTAGACAGCCTCAGCAGTTCCCATCTCAATCTCTACTGTCTCTTCAACCCTCTTGTCCATACTTTAGACAGAAGGATTTTTTTTTTTTTTGAGACAGGATTTTGCTCCTTAGCCCAGGCTGAAGTGCAGTGGCATAAGCTCAACCCACTGTAGGCTTGACTTCCTGGGCTCAGGTGATCCTCCCACCTCCCAAGTATCTGGGACTCCAGGCACATGTCACCACATCCAACTAATTTTTTTAGAGATGGTTTCTCACTTTATTGTTCAAACTTGGTTTCAAACTCCTGAACTTAAGCGATCCCCCAACTCCAAACTCCCAAAGTGCTGGGATTACAGGCCTGAGACACCACACCTTACCCAGAATGATCTCTCGAAATAAAGGTAAGTCTCATAATGTCACCTCACCTCTGGTCCTGTACCTACTTTATTTCATTTACTTAAAAATATTTAGGGGCTTTGTAGACCCCAGATCCTGACTCACTTTACAACGCTCTGGGTATATAACCTGCCTCCCTAGCCTTCTCCCTTGCCAACATCCTCCTCCTTTGCTGTGTTCTAGGCACACAACCTAATAACTCCTACTTAAACTTTCATATACATTATTATCATCTGGGAGGCTTACCAAAGCACAGATTCCTGAACCCTAGTCCCCAGGCAGTCTCATTCAGTACATCTGGGATGGGACCTGAGAACTCACATTTTCTGACAAGCCCCAGATGATGCTAAGGCTACTCCAGGGGACACACGTGGCTTCAATCTCTCCTAATTATTTTTCCCAGGGAATTCTTTACAACCTGCCTGACCAGGATCCAGATCCCTACTTTATCCCATCGTAGCACACCATCTAAGTCTGACACAGCTTCTACGACTGCCATAATATTGCCTTTGGGGGTCATTTGGTCGTTTCTACCCCCAAAAGTCAGTTTCATGATGGCAGGGCTAGTGTTGAAATTTGAGGTCTGATATTTCCATGAACCTAAGAATAATAATTATTTACATGAGATAACGAATACACAAATCCCCAAATGTCCTTATTATTTTAATTTTCTAGTATTATTGTTGGAAAAATTAGATGTCTTGATAAATTATAAAATGTCTTCACTACCTCACTTCTCTGAAAACATAAATAAAAGCCATTACTAAAACATACACATGCATAGCATTCTAGAATACATGATGGTACTATGACAAACAAGAAAAGGAAATTGGTGTTTGCCATTTCTCAGTGCTGGTGGGCACAAAAACCAACTATGTTGATTTAGAAGATGAGTCATATGGGTGGCCATAGTCTCTGACAGTTAGCACTGCTGGCAAATGAAAGCGTTGAGATGGAAAAATTCACTCATTTTAACAGACAGATGTCAACATTGCTCTGAATAAAGTGTCAATGTGTTTTACATACATGCACACATACACACAGGTTCTTTGTGCCTTCCACTACGATTAATGTATGATTCATACAGCCTATTGTAGAATAAAAATGATCAACTCCAGACATTAAAAGTAATGGTTCTTTAGGCAAGAACTACATAAGATGGTTATTAAAATTGTATTCGTACAACAAACATTTGGCATTCATTAGGTGCATGTTTTACGGGACTGATAAGATGATGTCTAAGGTACATTTCTACCCTCAAGTAATTTACAATGAGGGTGTATGAAAAATCAACTATAAAAGAAGTGAATATGTAATACATAAAAAGTGACTATATAATACATACCAAAAAGTGAATACGTGATGCATTATTAAATACCATTTAACAAAGTTTACTTCTTAAAAGGGAATGAGGGCCAGGCACGGTGGCTCGTGCCCATAAACCCAGCACTTTGAGAAGCCTAGGAGGGTGGATCATGAGGTCAGGATTTTGAGACCAGCCTTACCAACACGGTGAAACCCCGTCTCTACTAAAAATACAAAAACTAGCTGAGCATAGTGGTAGGCACCTATAATTCCAGTTACTTGGGGAGGCTGAAGCAGGATAACTGCTTGAAACCACTAGGCGGAGGCTGCAGTGAGCCAAGATCATGCCACTGCACTCTAGACTGGGTGACAGAGCAAGACTCCATTTCAAAAAAAAATAAAATAAAAAGGGTAGAGGGAATAAGGGAGAGCAGAATGTTTCTTGGAAGAACAAAATTTAATTAGGAATTTGAAGGTTGAGTAGCATTTTGATAGAAGTGGAAGTAGAATGAAGACAAGGGACAGCTGTCGCAGAAAACAGAATGTGTATTGTAATTAAACAACCTGAAGACCTTCATGAACTGTGACATATTGACATACACACTTCTTTTGTTTTAAAGGCTGGGAGTATCCATCACAACAGCTGCATGGTCTATGTTGCCTGAGCCAGGGCTCTCAGCTCTGAGGCTCTGTGGTCTCCGTCTGGAATTCAGAGACTCCCACCAGGAGACTGAGATCCATCCACATTTCTTCCAGCCATGTTTTCCTTTGATAGCTAGTCAATCACGCCACTCAACAATGCTGCTCCTTCAGTTCTTTTTCTGTAGTACCAGAAGTAGTTTATTATGTTTAAATCAGATTCCCTTTATTGGGATATTCTAAAGAATATTGATATGGGTCAAAATAATTTTAAATATTGAATAATTATGGAGAAGCCCATCTACATAACTTTCCCAAAAACTCTTGTCACCAATCTCTAAGGTCCATTACTTGCTTATTTGGGAAAATATCATGACATGTTTCTCTATGCCTTCATAGCAGATGCCGGTCAATGTCCTGCTCACTCACATTCCTGTGTCCTTATTATTTCAGTGAACACTGTCAACATCCAACTGCTAAATCTTGCTTTCCCTTTCTCCATGGGTTTCGGGCTTTTTCTTGCACCTGAAGCGCTTTTTGTCACCTGATAGAAGTAATTGACTTTGATTATCATGAAGAAATAACATTATTAAATGGAACCAGGAGCACATAGAGAACTCAGGACACTCATTGAACCTATCTTGCTGATTCCATGCCTGGTGATCACAAGAATGTGCGATTGCACCAGTTACAGCTTGACAAGGGCAAAGCAACCAAAGGCTCACACCTTTCCATCTCCAGTGATGAAGGTCTGAGCCTTCTATTGGCACGCACCCTAGACCTGCAGAAATGGACAAGGATGACGGGATGTCTAGAATGGGTAGAAAAGAGAGGAGAAAAGGAATATTGACTGCTGTCTTGAAAACAACTGAAGCAGACTATGGTTTCTCCCACTATCCCTCCTGCTGTATTTTATTTAACCATTTAGTAAACATTGTCTGTCCACCGCCTTGAAGAATCAACACAGGATAGAATGCATTAACACAGGGCATGCAGAGATTGAGCAGGTGGATTTTAGGGGATGACTTCAGTGCCCCATCGACATCTCACCTTTCTCACCACTTCAGTGCAGCTGCTGGCACCTGCACTACTTTGAGGGCTTTTTCTTGCTCTAGAGACTGCTTTGCTGCCAGCATGGCAAACAGAAGTAGAGAATTAAAAACCCCTAGAAACAGCTCTCAAATAAGTGATTGGAGTTTGTCTATGATTTCCCTCGGTGACCTCTTGGGAGCGACTCTAAATCATGTGGTTTTATTAATTTGATATGAGACTCTGATTCCTAGAGTTTCCCCCATAAGATTAATCTCTGTGTACCCGCACTTGTTACTGGCTTGGCAACGCACTCTTTGTTGGCTGCTTTCCCGTCCTTGTTTCTCTTCCTTACTCCCCCCATGGATGTTTTCTTTTGCCCTCCAAATATAATAATTTTATTCAAATCTTGGTTAGTTTCTGCTTCTGGAAAACCCAAACTAAGGTAGTCTGGGGCTTGTCACCTGGTCATACCGTTGGCTGTTGCCCAGGAAATGGTGTAGGTCTGGACTTTAGGTCAATGACCTTCCCAGAAAATACGGGCAGAGAGACATCATACGCATAACTTTATTGGCAAAAATCCACAACTCCACTCTCTTTCGAAGCTACCTGTGAATTCAGTTGTCATGCTTCAGCAGGTGATTTTTGGGTTCCTGGCATATTACCTAGATCCTTATGAGAAATAATAGATTAAAGAAAATAGGGCCGGGCACAGTGGCTCACGCCTGTAATCATTCCCACTCTGGGAGGCTGAGGAGGGTGGATCACCTGAGGTCAGGAGTTCGAGACCAGCCTAGCCAACATGGTGAAACCCCATCTCTACTAAAAATACAAAAATTAGCTGGGTATGGTGGGGGCCACCTGTAATCCCAGCTACTTGGGAGGCTGAGACAGGAGAATTGCTTGAACCCAGGAGTTGGAGGTTGCAGTGAGCTGAGATAATGCCATTGCACTCCAGCTGGGTGACAGAGTGAGACTCCATCTCAAAAAAAAAACAAAAAAAAGAAAGAAAAGAAACGAGGAAAAGAGAAGGAAATAAAAAGGGAAATGAAAGGAAAGAAAAGAAAAAGGAAAAAGGAAAGGAAAGAAAAGACAAGAAAAGAAAATAGTTATGCTCTTGTTGGGTGATTGCCTCACAATTCAGGTGGCCATGGGACAGAAAGCATAATTATAGTTTTTTCCTTCTTAGATTTTTTTTTCAAATGCTGGCTCTTCCTTATTTCACAACAAAATTTATGACATCTTCTAGTTGTAAATTTACGCTTTTGGTATTTTAAAAGACATGTATTGATACAGGAATTAGATCAATCAGCTATAAGAGTAAACTCAGTTTACATCATTTGCTTGGAGGTAAGACACATAATTCAGACCTTAAATCCTATAATCAGTATTAAGTGCTAAGGGTGTATACCTGATTCAGACTGAGACAATCCACTTCTCTCCTCCATAAATTCTGAGATGGGATTTAAAAAAATCCAAGCTGGTCATTGAAATGGGAAGCTCGACTGGGCCACTGAAATGGAGAGTCAGCTTGAGAAGATTCTATTTAATTCTATGCATGTTCAAGAAAAGAAAGCTGGAAGTCCTAAAAGCTGAGAAGGAGAAGAACAAAGCCCAGTTGTAAGAGACACAGAAAGAAGAGATAGTGCAACGAGACTTTCGAAGGAAATAATCTTGTTTTTTTAAACAATTTCTTGGTACCAACTTTCAGGCTTTCATGAGGCCCTCCTGTTTTTCTTTCTTTTGGATTTATAGATACTCCTGTATCTTAGAATAGTTTCTCCTTTTGGGTGTTGAGATAACTTGAGGGATTTTTCAGTGATTTGAAACCAGAACAGCCCTGGCGAAAAGAACTGCTCTCTGCTCTGAGCTCAAGAAGAATGAAGACCATCATTTTCTTGGTTTTCAGTGCACCTAACACAATACTTGGCACATAATAGACTCTCAACAAGCATTTTTCGGCAAAAAAAAAAAAAAAAAGTGAATGAAAATGTTAATTAGCTTCAGCAGAAGCACCAAGAAGCATATGCACTTCTAATAATGCGAAAAATCTTTCTACCAATAGAAAGCGGCTGACCTGTGTTCAGCCATGGACAGGGCTGGAAGGTTCATGCCTTAGGTTTATTTTAATCATAATTGCCCACTCATTTAATCCATCTGAAAAACAATCTTAACCACTGCTGAAATTATTGGTGTCTATTTCTCCAGGACATGTAGTAAGGTATTAAGTCACCTTGAAACATTTAGGCCTCTTTATCACTCTCAGATGTTTAAAGTGGCACAGCAAAAGAAAGAAATGGAGTGGAGTTTAGAACAGGTAAACCAGAGAAATGAGGTCTCAATCTTCGGCAAACCCAACACTTCATCAAACCCTATGGGAAGAGCAGTGTGTTGTGGGCTGTTGTTTCTTGAAATGTTCATTAAGGAAAGACCAAACTTAGCAAATGCTGAAGTCCCTCTTGTAATGTTTTATGATTGTTATAGTATTTGGTAACTTCTGTTCCCCCTCTGGCTGTGATGTGAGAGGTTCCTCCTACCGCATGCCCCCCATGACAGCAATCTCTAGCTGTAAAATAGTAAGACCGTCAGCCAGCAATAATTTGCAATCCAAACAGACTTGACGCTCCCTGACATTTATTGAAACCTCAGACCCCGTGCACTGGTTTCAGTTTTCCTCCCTTTGCTCTGTTTTTACAGACAGACAAGTGCTTAGATTTAGTCTTAATAATGAGGAGAAATTTCTTCTTGGCCTACTCTTGCTTGTGTTGGCTGCACTGGGGCTTGCAACAGATGGGTGGTTGGAGTTAATTATACTAAATGGTGAGAACATTATTTGACCCCACTGGTTCAGCCCCAGAGGCTGTGTGCCTCCTCACAGACATATGCAGATGGAATGCCTCACAGGCTGGGCAGAGGGCAGAAGCCATGTAGAGAGAACTCTTCCCTCAAGAGCAGACAGACGTGGGTTTCACTTTTTAACACAGCTCAGAATCCTGGGCTCTATCATATGTATAAAACGGTAAAATGTAAAGAAACACAAGGTGGTAACAAAGATTAGGAAAACACACTTTAACTGATGGGATGACCCTCCAAGGGACCAGTCATCTTCCAAAATGATAGGTTTCATCCTTTTATCCCAGTAAAGAATAATAGAAAAACTTCACCACACATGTGACTCAGACAAGCCCAAAAGGAATTCTCATCACATGTATCATTGTAGGAGACTTGGTGACAATCATATTATATTTGAGAACCCACTGATAACTGCATATTATTTAACTCAGTACATAATATGTAGTGCCCTGCAAATAATCTTTCCCTTGCTATATTTTTAATGATGATGGTGATAGGAACAATAAATCCATGTTCTCGTTATTCTAGAGATAACCTGGCATTCATGATCCTCAAGAAGAAAAATTAACCAATACACCTAGGTACGGTGGAGATCTATTTATAAACAGATTGTTGGTCATCACAACACAACTTCCAGTGTATTAAATCATATCTCATTCTAGAATATAACAAGACCAGAGAGAGACAACATTACATTGCGGACTTAATACAGACAGCAAGATTTCTGTTCCTAGATTTGTGCTTCACGGTTGTATGTAAATTCCATGCAGATAATTCAGTATGTCCTGGAAATCTGTAGGCAATAATGGCTTCTATGATCTGTCTGGCAATTATGATTCCATAAAACAGCATTGTGCAGCACCGTGTTTTTAAAAGCCTGCTGGAACAGTTGCTTCAAGTTGCACTGTCAAGTAATTTCTGGTCTGACATAGTTTATGAAACACACCAAGTTAATAGGAGAGGTAAGAGATGAGTATCAGCTTTTAAGATGCTTCCTATTCTTATCTAAGAGGACATGATCTTTGTTGTTCTTTTTCCTTATTTTCTTTAACATTTTTCTTTCTGTACTGTGGTGACCACCATCTTTCCCCCGTCTAGCCAGCGTCAAAAATGATCAATGACAAATGAAGCGATATTATACCCCAACATAACAAGAATTTTTTGGTAACATTTGAGAAAACAATGGCCAAGGATTAGGTTTTACTTTGAGTCAGAGTCTAACTGCATCCCTTTCGAAGCAGTTTGATTCATTCTGTTCAATAACCACACTCTATGACTCTATTTCTTCTCCACTAATACATACTAGATTGTCATTACATTATATGAGCAGGCATACATTGTTAGTACAACTCACCTCCACCCATGTGTAAATGACTCCAAGCGTATGTATTTCGTGAATCAGTGGCATCTTTCTCATAGAGGCAGCGTATGATTGCAAGTGTTATGTTCATATCTCAAATGAAAAAGGATACAGAAATTACCCTGGAGTATTTTAAACCTCATAAAACAAATACTGCCATGCATAAAAGAATTACTTGTTTTGCAAAATGCTTACAGTGTACAATGCATATTTTCCCCAGTAAAAGATAATTAAGTGGTAGGCTGTGCTTTTAAAGTACTGAGCCAACAGCACTTGAGAGTTTAAATATTATTGTATTATCACCTATATGAAAATGTGGGGCAAATATAGACATAAGCTATAGTTAAAAGACTTAAAATACTTTTAAATGGGCAAATGGTGTTTATCGAGGTGACCGCCTTCAGAACTAAAATTATGGTAGCTGAATTACAGACTTTATTGCAAGAATGTGTGAGCTAGAAGCAGTGCATAAGGGATGTTCAGGTCTGAACAATGCGTGAGAAGTGAAGTTAGGCAACAAGAAGACAGGGGCAAAGATAAATAAAACAAATGTTATTTTAAGCCCAAGACAAGGATTTCAGGGAAAAGTTGGAGACAGTTCCTTTTCACGGTATTTACTAGTTGCATGTATGTATCATTGGAGAGATGACCTGTAACACTTTGTAAAAACTCAGTGCTAAATCTGACTGTTCAAAGTTTTGGTTACTGTTGTTGTTTTCTTGATTTTAGTTTGTATGCTTGTTGTCTATTTTTTAATTAATTAATTAATTTTTGAGAGAGAGTCTCACTCTGTCTCCCAGGCTAGAGGGCAGTGGCGCAGTCTTGGTTCACTGCAACTTCCGCCTCCTAGGTTCAAGAAATTCTCCTGCCTCAGCTTCCCAAGAAGTTGGGAATGCAGGCACACACCACCACGCCTGGCTAATTTTTTCTATTTTTAGTAGAGATGGAGTTTCACCATGCTGACCAGGCTGGTCTCACACTCCTGACCCTTAGATGAGCCACCCACCTTGGCCTTCCAAAGTGTAGGTATTACAGGCATAAGGACCACGCCCAGCCACTTGTTTATTTCCCAGAAGAAGTTACAGGGAGAGTTGTTCACGGAAGAGGAAGCAGTGTGAGAAAGGCTGTAAGCATGAAAGATCTCAGGCTATTCAGGAAACATGCGTATGACTGGAGTCTCTGGTGCAGGGTTGAGGGCTAAACAGAGCCAGATATTAGAAAGCTATATGAGGGCCATGCTGAGAACTTGGCATTTATTCTGTGTGCAGCAAAGAGGCATGGAGTAGTTTATGTAAGAATACAGTATGGTCACCTGGTGTTTAGAGAGGTCACAAGAGCAATGTTGTAAAGGATAGATTGATGGTGAAACTGTAGTCAGAGGGAACAGCCAGTGAGAACACAGATCTGTTTATCATAAATCTGTTTTATAATAATAACGTTGAGTATTTTGATTTGCTTCTCTAGGGAGATGTAGGTTATATAAGAACATAGAGTTTAGTAGAAGGGAGGCTGATTCCTGCCTTTGATATTTACTAGCTGTATGATACCTGGTCTTCAGCATAGGTCTGTAATTATAGAACAGTATAGGTCTGATCTTCAGGCTTCCATTTTAGTTTAGACACTCCTTCAAGGCTTGGCAGTATACAAGGCCTTGGAGGGTCTAAACTAAGGTGGACACTGCAGAGAAACACATCAACAGAAAAAAACTGGCAAATTTTAACTGCTGAAAAATCATAGTGGAGGGAAAAAGGAAAAGTCCCCTGTCATGATTTTCAGGTTTGTGACTTGAGTCAGAGCGGCTGACAGCTTCATAAATGGAGATAAAACATAAAAAAAGAAAAAACAGATCCTAAGGAAAAACAGATCTATGATAAGATTTGGATAGAATGAGTTTGAAGTTCCTACAGTACTGAAGATCAGTATCATCCATCTAATAAATAGCAAAGCCAAGAATCAGCCTGAGATCTACTGAACCCTAATCTATGTTCTTCTTATATAACCTACATCTCCCTAGAGAAGCAAATAAAAATGTGCAATGTGATGGTAAAACAGGCATGACATAGGTATGCAGAGAGGCAAGAGTTAGTTGGATATATTTATAGAGGCATGCTCTTATCACTTCATGTTTTTGCTTTATAAGAGCTTTTCTCTCATATGACAGAAATAGCTACCTGTGAAACAACATCTTCACTAACATTTTATGATCAAGGCAGATGGACTTAGACTCTCAGCCAGGTGTTGAAATTCTTTCCTTCACCCAACACAGGGCTGAATGCAAGAAACTCTGGACAGAAATTCCTGAGGGTAACATGGATGAAAATGATGTTAATAAAAAGCAATGGAAAGAGAAGGATTCACACACAGATTCAAGTATTCACTTCTCTAGCTGAATCGAATTCTTAATACTGTCTCAGTTTTAAGCAAGTGGATTTTATCTTTTTAAAAATGATCTGTTGCAATACAAACTTTCTCTTCTTTTCAAAGATAAGATTTAATGAAGACATAGATTTCAACACTAGAGATTTAAATCAGTTTTAAATGAAGATGTAGACTTAACAGTAGAAAAAAGATATTAGAATTTTCAGAAGCAAAATAGGCTGAAAGATTTATGATAGTACTTAGAAACATGAGCCTTCAGACTGCGTGCCCAAGCATGACCAAAGAGCAGGTAATAACAGATTTCATTAGACGCTGTTTATTTAATTTAACATTATTCTGTCAGGGATGGTTTCCCTGCTTGATAGAACTTTTTTTTTTTTTTTTGGTAGTTTAAATACTGCTCAAATATACAAGAATATGTTCATAACAAGATAAGGCTACGCATACAAATTCAGAAAGTCATCAAATCATCCCCAAAACTATAGTTTTAGGTTTCCTGAATCTGTTCTCTTCTTTCCCAAGAGCTAAGAAATAGAACTTATATACTGGCTCAGAAAGAACCCTACAGAGAGAATCTGCTCTGGAGGAGATTAAATCTCCTCATTATTTTTCCTCCTTGTATTTATTTTCTTTTTTCTCTTCAAATGCTACTACAACAAAATAATCTGTTATTTTTCTTTTAGTGCCCAATTAATGTTTCAGAGAATCACGTGTTTGCATTTGAGGTTAAAGCAAACCTCTAGATAGAGCTGTAGAGAATATGATATGCCAGTGTTAATAATTTCCTATAGAAACAATAATTTTTGACTATTCAGCTGACAAAAATAAAAGATGGCCTTAAAGGGGACACACTGCATATATGCCCAATTAATTTTCTCCTACACAACTCCCATCTTCACCAAAAAAAGTTTTTGAAATTGCCACATTACTTAGGTTTATATATACTTAAAATAAAATAACCACTGCAAAAATATTTCACCTTAGTAAAGTATGAACTTTTATTAGACATTATTAAAGCTAAAATGGCCAAAACAAGGAATTGAATTTTCCTCTGTAATGTTGATATTATCGCCAACATGAACATGGAAATAATAATACAAATCACTGGACTGAAAATATTGCTCTCTGATTAAAACTTCTGAGAACAAGGCTGGTAGATTGACAGTTTTCATGAACACCCTCATGTATTAAGACAATAAATTGCCATAATCTGATCTGACATTGATAATGTGATCTAAAATCTTTTCATAAACGATGTCTTCAGGGAACAAGGATTCACTATCCATTTGTTCAGGTGGCTGAAAGTGATTGCATCAGATCCAAGGCTTGGCTGGGTATTAAGTTATCCTACACTGGAGAACCAAAGTTTAGGAAAAAATTGTTGGTAGAGCATGGAAGGTGGTCAGGAAAGCCCTCAGGACATTTAGACCATGCAGAAAAGGTCCATAGTTTGATCTTCTTTCAACACCATTGCTTATACGTGTAGGGGAGACAGTAAGGTTTTAAAAATCTCCATCATTTTCTGGGAACTTTGAACCAAGGAAGCAGATGTCTGCTTACTCTTTCCAACTTCATGGTGTCCTCTGATGCCACTGACCTTGCAATCAGACTTTCCAACTTCATGGTGTCCTCGGATGCCACTGACCTTGCAATCAAACAGCACTGAGACTTCCCACTTATTTTTGACCCATCTTTGTTCCCATCCTCTGTGTTTCATTAAAGTGCCAGGTAGTAAGAGCTTTAGGCTTGATGGACAGTACAGCATCTGTCACAGCACTCAACTCTGCTACTGTAGCATGGAAGTAGCTATAGACAATATGTAATTAAATTAATATGACAGTGTTCCAATAAAACTTTATTTACAAAAAGAGACAACAGGTAAATTTGATCCAAGGGTCTGTACTTTTGCCAACTGCTGAGCTAGGGCATCAACTTTTCCCATGCCTGCTATTATACCCCACCTAAACCCTCACTACTTCCAACCTGTATCATTCCATTCCTTTAGCCCCTTTCATTTTTTGATTCTCTTCAGCCAAAGCTTCCCTGATCATGCTGTCATAGGAATCCTCTTAAGGGAAACTCACTCCTATTGTTTCTGATTGGGAAAACCCTCCTGTGAGTTTCAACTGTCTATAAAACTAAGTTTTCCAGTCCTTGCAGAATTCAGTGTCAACCTGCTTTCATGCCTCAAGGCCCATACTTAAGGATGATACCTATTCTCCAAATTGTCCTGCTCCTTCTTACAACTATTCATTTTCTTACACTTTTCTTTCTTCTTGGAATGATCATCTCCCTGTCTTCTCAGTCAAAATTCTATTTGTAGTAGAAAGCCTTCATTTCCTCATCAACTACTCACGACTTGCCCCTCTCTATTGTTTACAGGGGAGAGTTAAAGTTATAGGTATACTGGAGTCCACCAAAGAAATAGAGATTTAAAAAGAGACAAGAGCAGAATTCTGGAAATTATTTATACTTAGGGAACAAAAGGCAGATCAGTGTAAGAGACAACAAAAAGCACTGGTAAAAATAGGAGAACTAAGGAAGCATTTCATGATAAATTAACATGCAGATAAATTATCATGTCTTATATTTAAGTAACATTTCATTGAATGAATGTATCACAATATACTACATTTAAACTTTGGCATTTTTGTTTTGTTTTGAGATGAAGTCTTGCTCTGTCTCCAGGCTGGAGTGCAGCTCACTGCAAACTCCTGGGTTCAAGTGATTCTCCTGCCTCAGCCACCCAAGTAGCTGAGATTACAGGCACACACAACCACGCCCAGCTAATTTTTGTATTTTTAATAGATAGGGCTTTTCACCGTGTTGGCTGGAGGTCTCGATCTCCTGATCTCATGATCTGCTTGCCTGGGCCTCCCAAAGTGCTGGGATTACAGGCATGAGCCATCATGCTTGGTCGAGTTTAAAATATCCTTTAAAAAAATTACATCTATTTTATTAAAATAAAATCTAGCAGGCTGGGCATGTTGTTTCTTACCTTGGATTTTTCCCTTACCAGTAAATTATCGATATCTTTACAGGCCAATGCATACAGATTTGATATGTTCTTTTTTTTTCTTTTGTCTCTACAAAGGACACGAACTCATTGTTTTTTATGGCTGCGTAGTATCCCATGGTGTATATGTACCACATTTTTTTTGTCCAGTCTACCATTGATGGGCATTCGGGTTGGTTCCAGGTCTTCGCTATCGTAAACAGTGCCGCAATGTACATACGTGTACATGTGTTTTTATGACAGAACGATTTATAATCCTTTAATAATTACGTAAAAGTCTTTACTTTAGAAAATCACAAAATATCCAAATATTAGCAATTCAAGTCTTCCTAAATTTGTTACTGTTGTAAACAACAATGTGAATAAAAAGTCTATTTATGAAGCAAATTTTTGAATGATTATTTAGTGACTACTATGTTTCAGGAACTTATACAGTCATGTATATATGATTGACAGCTTTTCTTAGTAAGCTGTTATCCTGGAAATAACCCCTGAGGATGGGCTTTCCCCCCCAATGCCTGAAGTTACAGTAACAATGGGAATATTTCACCACAGGTTTGACTCATGCTTAAGAACTCAGAGGTGAAGATACCGACAGGCCTATCCTGTGGGAAAGTAAGGAAAATACAGAGTTGAGAAAAAGACCCAGAAGATTATTATCCTGATATGTTAATCTTCTGGTTTTGGATGCTCCAGGGCGGAATCAGAGGACGCCTGTATGTTCAACTGGTTTTCAGTTGTACATGGAATTATTTGCAGAATATAACACGATAGCATCACCTGCCTCAGAGAGAAAAATCTCAGCTCCACAGCTTTTTAAGGGAATATTTAAAATATTTAAAATGCTTCAGGAAATGAAACAGGACTGTTTTGCAAATGGATACTGTTGATTTATCTTAGAGATATGACCAAGATATGTTCAACTGGTTTTCAGTTGTACATGGAATTATTTGCAGAATATAACACGATAGCATCACCTGCATCAGAGAGAAAAATCTCAGCTCCACAGCTTTTTAAGGGAATATTTAAAATATTTAAAATGCTTCAGGAAATGAAACAGGACTGTTTTGCAAATGGATACTGTTGATTTATCTTAGAGATATGACCAAGCCTTAATTATCCTGGGTTACACATTGCGTAGTGCCAGTGATGGAGAAAAACACTGCACATGAAAATCATTCCAATAATAGTGGAAAGCTTATCCAAATTAGAGAGATAATTAAATAGATCTCAGATAATAGAGGTCTAAAGTGAATAGGCACAGAGAGAAATAAATTAGAGCAAAAATGACAGCAAAAAGCCTTCTTAAATGAGAGGAATTCTCTTGACTTCTCCTTGGTGGCCACATGTGCCTTTTTTCTAGATTTGAAGTTTGATTGTAAATGGATAGCACTGAGAGCCAAAGTCTTCAGCTCGCTAAAGAATTTGAATAAGTATAATAAATTTAATTGTTAGCACACGAATTCAACCCCATCAACTGTCACTAGGAAAAAAAAGCATGAAGACATCTGTGGAAATTCATTCTTTTAAGCTCAGAATGGCCTTATGTTCAGGTTAGGAACACAAATAAAAGTTGCCTTACTGTGGTAGCAGGTATAATCCAGAAACATTTTATATCAACGAGTGAAGCTGATCAGCTGCAAGAGGGCTGCATGATGCCTGTGACGGGTGTGAGTGCATGGCCACTGGAAGGGGCAGCATCTACTCAGTCCTGGTAAATTGCTACCAGGAAAGCGTGCAGGACCAGTGTGCCAGATCTGATACTCAGGGAAAGAGGAATTGCCAGATGTGTAATAGATGATGTAAGACTTGGTAGCTACAAAAGATGATAGTAGTCTGTTTTGTTTTTGCTAGAAATAAAGTTGTTTTCATTAAGTCAGCTGAAATCACAGGCTCTAACTTCCATGACAAATTATTGGTATTTAGGTGAACATATTACTTTATTTCCCCAAATCTAAGTATTCTTATCCATTAAAGCAGAAATATGTTTTAAGGAAGAGGAAAACTAAAACCCCATGGGGCTTCAATAATTATCTGAATGAGAACATCATGTGTATTAGTCAGCTCAGGCAATAACAATGTATCATTAACCAGGTGGCTTAAACAACAGCAACTTACTTTTTCAGAATTCTGGAAGCTGGAAGTCTGAGATGAGGGTGCCTGCATGGTCAGGTTCTGTGGAAGGCTCTCTCCCTGACTTGCAGGTGGCCAACTTCTTGCTATGTGTTCACATGGCTTTTCTTCAGTGCAGTGCAACAGACAGACACAGAAACATCTCTTTTCCTGTTCCCATAGGACGTTAATCCTATTGGATTAAGTTCCTGCCCTTATTGTCACATTTAAACTTCATTACCCTCTAAATGCCCTGTGTCCAAATACAGTCCCATTAAGGGTCGGGAATTGAACATACGCATTTGGGGTGGGGGGTAACAATTTAGTCCATAGAATCATGTGAGCATCAAAGACTCATTGGACTTGCCTCTGTTTATGAGTATTTCCAGTTGCAGTGTATCTGAATCATAGAGATGTCAGCTAAAGAACTCAGATAATGGAGTATGTCGCATACAAAAAATAGCTGTTTCTTCATTTACTAATAGTTGCATAAGGTCATTCAATTTCCTTTTGCAGAAAACAAATAGAAAACTGGGAAAAATTTGAAAAATTAACCTTATCAGGACACTGGAAAACACCCAAAGGACATGAAAACTGCTAGTGTATTCTGGAAAAAGAGAAAAAGGAAGGAAGAAAACAGAGAAAAAAGCAAAAGAAAGAAAAAAGCAAGAGAAAGGAAAGGAGAGAAGAAAAGAGGACAGGAGAGGGGGGGGGGGGGAGGGGAGGGGAGGAGAGGGAGGAGGGAGGGAGGAGGGAGGGAAGGAGGGAGGGAAGGAGGGAGGGAAGGGAGGGAGGGAGGGAGGGAAAAAGAGACAGAGAGAGAGAGAAAGGGAGGGAAGAAGGAAAAGAAGAAAAGAAGGAAGGAAGGAAGATAACAACACAACAAACTTGTGGGCTTCTTGCTTAGGGTATTTCTATGAAAATTCCACTGGCCGGAGGTGGTAAAGTTGTTTTGGGGTAGGTGTCAGAGGGAGGAAAAAACCACCCCATTTAAAAGTGGGCAAAGGACATGGATACTTTTTTTTTTTTTTTTTTTTTACAAAGAATGCATGTGGCCAAAAAAATGAAAAAAATGCTCATTACCACTAATCATCAGAGAAATGCTGATCAAAACCGCAGTGAGATACCATCTCATACCAGTCAGAATGGCTATTACTAAAAAGTAAAAACAACAACAACAACAACAACAACAGATGCTGGTGAGACTGCAGAGGAAAGGGAATGCTCATACACTGTGGGTAGAAACGTAAATTCATTCAGCCGCTGTGGAAAGCAGTTTGCAAATTTCTCAAAGAACTTAAATCAGAGCTACCATTTGACTCAGCAATCCCATTCAGGGTATATATCCAAAAGAAAACAAATTGTTCTACCAGAAAGACACATGCACTTGAATGTTCATTGGAACACTATTCACAAGAGCAAAGACGTGGATTCAAGCTAGGTGCCCATCAGTGGCAAAGTGGCTAAAGAAACTGTGGTACGTATACATCATGGAATACTACACAGCCACAAAAGGAATAAGATCATGTCTCTTGCAGTAACATGGATGGCTGTAGAGGCAACAGTTCTAAGCAAATTAACACAGGAACAGAAAAGCAAATACTACATATTCTCACTTATAATTGGGAGCTAAGCATTGAGCACACATAAACATAAACATGGGAATAACAGGCACTGCAAACTACTAGAGGGGAAAAAAAAAAGAGATACAGGTTGAAAATCTACCTATTGGCGGCCGGGCACAGTGGCTCATGCTTGTAATCCCAGCACTTTGAGAGGCTAAGGCAGGCAGATCACGAGCTCAGGAATTCGAGACCAGCCTGGCCAACCCAGTGAAACCCCATCTCTGCTAAAAATACAAAAATTAGCTGGGCGCGGTGGCGCGCACCTGTAATCCCAGCTACTCAGGAGGCTGAGACAGGAGAATTGCTTGAACCTGGGAGGCGGAGGTTGCAGTGAGCTGACATCACGCCACTGCACTCCAGCCTGGGTGACAGAGTTAGACTCTGTCTCAAAAAAAAAAAAAAAAAAAAAGAAAGAAAAGAAAAGAAAAGAAAAACTATTTATTGGGTATTATTCTCACTATACCGATACATAAAACCTGCCCATGTATCCCCCTGTATCTAAAATAAAAGTTGGGAAAAGAGAGAAATGTGATGAGGAGATTTTGGAAGAAAGAGAACCATAGAAAGGCTCATATAATTCAGATGCATATGCAAACTACATATGCATATGGAGACACCAAAGAACCTGGCAAAATCAAAAGCCTGAGCAGCCTCGTATACTTCTTACACTTTTGAACACATTCCTCAACTCCCCAACGCAGCTTGGGTGGCAGAAGTAAAGCTCCAGTGGCTGGAGGAGTTTCAGTAGAGCCTCTGCACAAAATACTAGCTGACCACTGAAGTATACAGACACAGGGAGACTTCTAGAGAATCAAGCACTTAAAAAGACTTTTAGAGAACCAAGCACAAAAAACCAACATTGATTTCAGTGGTTGAACACCACAAGAAAGACTGAGTTTTTCAGTTTGTATTCATGCATGTCTATCACTGACTAAAGCATAAAAACATAACTCTCAGAGGAAAAACACAGAACCCAGAGTCACTTCAATGCATTATCTCAAGTGTCTACTTTTATTTTTGTTTTATTTATTTATTTGAGACAGGGTCTCATTCTGTTGCCCAGGTTGGAGTGCAGTGGCATGAATTTGGCTCACTGCAACCTTCACCTTTCAGGTTCAAGCAATTCTCAAGCCTTAGACTCCAGAGTAGCTAAGATTACAGGTATGCACCACCCGCTCAGCTAATTTTTGTATATTTAGGGAGTTTTTCATGTTGGCCAGGCTGGTCTCAAACCCCAAGTCTCAAGTGATCCACCCGCCTTGGACCCCCAAAGTGCTGGGATTACAAGTGTGAACCACCATGCCTAGCCTAATATCTACTTTTAAAGCAAAAATTACTAGACCAAGGAAAACAAAAAATCAATCAAAATTTGTGCATAATAGTTCAGATATTGCATTTAGTAAAGACTTCAAAGCAGCTATTATAAATATGTCCAAATATTTAAAAGAGAATATACAAGTATGAGTAAACGAATAGGGTATATCAATAGAGAAATAAGAATTATTTTGTTAAATGAAAAGTCTAGAACTTAAAAGTACAATAACTGAAGCTGAAAAGAAACTAGATAGGCTAACCAGTGTATTTGAGATGTCAGAAGAAAGAATCTGTGAATGTAAAAAATAGACCAAGAGAAAAGATCAAGTCTGAAAAAGAAAAAAAACTTGAAGAAAACTATACAAGACTTTGATATCTGTGGGCAATGTCAAGTGTCGCAACATATGTTTAAGTGGGAGTTCCAGGAAGAGAGAAGAAGAAAAAGGGAAGGAAAGTTGTTAAAGAAATAATGGCTAAAATCTTTCCAAATTTGGTGAAAATGCATTACCCTTCCTGCATGAGAAGCTTGAAAACCCAACCTGAAACACATGCAAAAAAACTATGAGTAGACACATTATAATCAAAGTTAAAAGGAAAGAGAAAGATTTGCAGAGTAGCAAGAAAAACAACTTATTACATGTGGATGCTTTCAGCAGGAATGATGGAGTGCTGAAAACATTGCTATGAAAGAAAAGTGTAAATACAAAAAACTAACAATCCAACAAAAATGCTGACCAATAATTTCATATCTAACAAAACAACCCATCAAAATAAAGATAAAATAAAAACACGTCCAAATAAAAATTTAATGTGTTGCTAGTTGCTCTGTACTACAACATAAACTAACGAAAATCCTTCAGATTGAAAGGAAACAATTCTAATCATATTCCACATTCACAAGAAATGATAAATATGTGTGTAAATATAAAATATTGATCTAGGGTTGAGGGAGGGGACACACACACACAAAAAACAAAATACTGATCTATATATACACACAATATTGATCTATATATATACACTACGCTGTTTATATATACAATTTTTCCTTCTTTTAATTTCTTTAAAAGACATATGAACATTTAAAGGAAAAATTAAAACACGCTATTGTTTAGTTTCTAATGTTTATAGGTGTGATGTATGAAAACAACGGTATAAACATGGGTTGAGTGGGCGATTTCAGCACAGATTTCTTATGTGTTCTGGACACACTTCCATGTTAGCTTGAAACACATTGGCATTAGTCAAAGATACATATTGCGTACCATAAAGTGACCACCAAAATAACAACATGAAGCCATATAGGTATAAAATGTAACAGATGAATTAAAATGGTACATTAAAAACTTCTGTTTAACATTAAAAGTAGTGAAAGGAGAAACAGAGATAAACCAACTGACAAAAATAGAAAACAAATAGCTAAGTGGCAGATCTAATTCCAAACAAATTATGTTAAAAATCAATTATTTGAAGACTCCAACCAAACGGAACACGCATCCATTGCTAGGAAAAATGTGAAACAGTACAGAAATTTTGTAAGTCTTTGGTGTTTTAATTATTAAACATATTGGCCAGCCGCAATGGCTCACACCGTTAATCCCAGCACTTTGGGAGGCTGAGGTGGGCGGATCACCTGAGGTCAGGAGTTCGAGAACAGCCTGACCAACATGATGAAACCCTGTCTTTACTAAAAACACACAAAATTAGCTGGCATGGTGGCGGGCACCTATAATCCCAGCTACTTGGGGAGGCTGAGCCAGGAGAATCACTTGAAACCAGGAGACAGAGGTTGTGGTGAGCCAAGATTGTGCCACCGTACTCCAGCCTGGGCAACAAGGGCAAAACTGCATCCCAAGAAAAAAAAAAGTTTATCATACCATATAATCCAGCAATTTTACTTTCAGGTATCTTACACAATAGAAATGCTCATTTATGTTCACACAAAGATTTGTCTATAACGGCCATAAAAGCATTGTTTATAATAATAGCTCAAAACTGGAAGCATTGCAAAGGTTCACCAACCGGTGAATGAATACACAAAATCTGGTATATCCATATGATGAAATATAATTCAGTAAAAAGAAACAAACTATGGATATAAGCAACACCATAGATGGAAGTCAAAGCATTTTACTAAATGAAAGAAACGACACAAAAGGTTGTCTATTGTGTAATTCCATTTAGATAAAATTTAAATGGCAGTAACAATGGTGAGAGAGATCAGTGATTTGTCAGGGTGAGTGCTGATGGCAGAGACTGACTGCAAAAAGGCATGAGGGAAATCTTGGGGATGGAAATAAATATTCTAAGACTAGATTTTGGCATTGTTTTCATGATGGTAGATTTAGTAATACTGAGAGAATTATACACTTAAAGGGGGTTAATTCCACTTTATATAAATTATATCTCAATAACAGCTCAAAGAAAGAAGCAGATTGAATTACAAAGTTATTAAGATTCTTGGGGTGTGTGTGTGTTGTGTGTGTGTGTGTGTGTGTGTGTGTGTGAAGAAATGCCTTATTCCACTTTTGATTTACTGGAATTTTGCTTATACTGATGAAATGCTGGTTTAATAATTATTTTCTTGGCCAGGTGCGGTGGCTCATGCCTGTAATCCAAGCACTTTGAGAAGCCAAAGCAGGTAGACCATGAGATCAAGTGATTGAGATCATCCTGGCCAACATGGTGAAACACCATCTCTACTAAAAACACAAAAATTAGCTGAGTGTGGTGGCATGCGCTTACAGTCTTAGCTACTTGGGAGGCTGAGGCAGGAGAATCACTTGAATCTGGGAGGTGGAGGATGCAGTGAGCTGAGATCGCGCCACTGCACTCCAGCCCGGCAACAGAGCGAGACTCTGTCTCACATAATAATAATAAATAATTATTTTCTTACCTGTTTCCCAAGTAGCTTAAAATCATATAATGCATTAGAGGAGAACAGACGGCTACGAGTTAGCCTTCATGACTGATCACAAGCACAATCCCTGCCACACAGTGTGAGAGTGTTGCATTGTGGCACTCATTTAAATATTTCTGATACATAAATATTAAATTTCTGATACACAAAGATTGAAATATGAGGAAGTCACTGTTACAGTTCATATTTCTTCATGGAGCCACATGAAGGGAACATAGCCAGGGGCCTTATGATTACTCTTATCCCTGATTACAGTGTAGGTCATGAAGGCATTTGTTGATGTTGATGTCGATACTGGTAGTGACTTGGATGATGGCTGTAGTAATGGTACCAAAGCTGGGAACCATGGGATCATTTGTGTAAAAGGACAAACAAACCAAGATGGAAATATTTTGCATGTATACTCTCTATTCCCTTTAGACATGAGTGATCTAAAGGGATGTGAATGGTAAGACAGGAGTGATCTTGGCACTCTCCCTGGCTTTTCTCACAACACAAATGGAAAAGGTTAGTTCATTTGGCACTTCCATACGGCTCTCCTTTCCATCTCCTCTACTGCACAGAAGCCTATTCTATGTGTGCAGCTCCTTTAGTAAACCAGCTCATTGTGTGTTGACATTTTACCTTTGTGTACAGCAAGAAGGTCATGCAAAGGAACACCAATCTGGCCATCCCCCTGCTTAATCCTTAACATTCTCGCTGGAAAATACTGCACTGACATGCTTCATCATGGGCTTGTGCCATTTTGTTGTGTTTGATTTTGTTTTGTAGCTAGAACAATGCTTTTTTTGGTTTGGGCACCGTATTGCTTGGGGAGGAAAGGGAAACTTCTGTTATTGCTTGCTAAACATCTACCACGTAACCAGCCAAACCGCAGGAGCTAATCTCAAACCAGGGAGTTAACTTCTCAAGGAAGGAGTCCTGTGGTTTACATTCCTTTGAATGTAACCCCCGTGAGTTGCCATGCTTTTCCACCTAATTTTTCTATATGTACTTCGATACACAGTCTCACTTTGGATTTGGTGCTATTGCAGTCTGTGGTATTATCTGAATTTTCTTTAAGAGGAGAAATAACCAACAGTTTGTATTCTTCTGTCTGTAGAGTCAAGATTAGAATCAGGTCACACAATTTCAAGGTCTGTTTAATAAGTAGTTTTGCCTCTGTCTCACTGTAATTTTTGCTTAACTCATCCTAAAAAGTAGCATTCATTCCTGTATTCATTCTTCCAAAACAACTTTTAAAATAACTTATATGGACCCTTTTTAGTGCCCTAGGAAAATAAAGGTAAGATATATAAGGTCTGATTTTTACCCCTAAAACCCTGTAGTCTGGTACAGATTCTGTCCCTTTGTGTACCTGAAGCAATTAGAATATTTAAATGAGGTATTGAGAAGAGTTTAAGGAAAATAAGAGTTTATTTATAATGCATTCATGAAAACCTAAAAGGGATAATAAGCATCTCATAGTGAGTAAGATCAAAGAACCACTACCACTAGTAAGTGTGAAAGAGCATAGGTTATATATATATCACAAATAAAGAGACTTGTGGCTCTAGGAAGAAAATGCTCCAAGAGGAACCGTGTCCTAAGGTTGGAAATACAGCCACTGCAAACGTGTGACCAGTGTGGGTGAGAAGATGGGGAACTAACTATCTCACTTGTACTCTACTCCCCCATTTTGTCAGTGCCTCCAATTGGTCAATCTAGCTGGAAGCAAGGGGCAAGGGAGCTTGAATGATATAATCCATTCCTAACACAGAAGGAAAACAAAAATGTGGAGTAAATCTGAAGGAAACAAAGAGAAAACAGAATACAGACAAATCTGGCAATGACATCTCATCAATAAATTTGCTTTGGAAAAGTATTAAAAAATGGTTAGTTCCATATAATCTAATTAATTGATACATTTAGCTATGATTTCTTTATTAGTTGAAAACAGATACTAAGAAATAGTTACAAATCTGTAAAACCAGAGGTAGTAAGGAGGCTTATGATTGAGTCCCATTACTTTAATCATTTGTATGCAAAATGACATACTGCATAGCTATTCTTTTATTTCAAGCTCTATCTATACTTCATCTTAATTTTATGAGATGAATACTAAACACATAGGAAAAGAGTATGGAAAGAGAAAGGAGGGGAAAACAGAAAGTCAAAATGAGATAATGTGAAAGGGAAGAGAAAGAAGAAGAGAAAAAGAGATAGAGAGGGAAAGATGGGAACGTAAATGAAAGGCAATGGAAGACAAATATTTTGTGCTATTGTGGATAATTTAGAATAACCCTAATCATATCCAAAAAAGGTCATTTTATCTTGAGAAATCTCAAGTTATGGCAAACAGCAAATCCTTATACCTCCTTGACCTCCTCTGATTTTTCTACATGTTAAATTAATCTGAGTTTTCTCCTAAGCTTTTTCGTTTCTTGCTCTACATAGTGACAGCAAAAAACACGCTTCAAATAGTGCCTCAATGCTTATAAATCCCATTTCTATATGTTAGCTTTAACCTTTATTTTCTCTCAAGATTAAGGTCCATATAACTGAGGAATTGCCACACATTTCCACTGGGATGTCAGATTCAATTTGTTTAAAATCAGACCCGACTTGTGTTTAGTATCAAATCTTTTATCCAGAATAGAAACTCAGTAGTATCAGTGAATATCCTTTCACCCTTACCTCCAAATACAGTCAGGCATTAATTCCTTCAGGTTCTTCTGGGTTTACTGGACCCGGGATTTTTCTTGACTTCCAGTGTTTGAAAATAACTCTTTCCACTTCTTCATCCTTTCTATCTTCCCTACCTCTTTCTCAACCTGTATCTTACCAAGTGAACCCCAACGCAACACTCTAGGGTTCAACTTAAATCTTCTATACTTTTTTCAAGCCTAACTCAGGTGGCCCGGTGGCCCCTGATGTGATCTTAATTTAGCATCTTAACATCCTAACATATAAGTCTCGTTTCTTATATGTCTCATTTACTAGATTAAATCTATAGGAGAGACAGGGTTGTATTTATTTTGTTCACTTTAGCGTCCTTAGTCCCTAGCATTACATCTGTGTGACAGCAGATCTTTGATAAGCATTATTTGATGAATGGATATTTTTAATGATTTAGTTATTGTATCCAAACTTAAAATCTAGTTTCTGATATACAAAGGGTTTTCCTAAGTATCTCTACAAAATAAGCTCTAAGTTCCTCTTTAGATATAAATCAAACTTTACTGAGTTCTGGATTAATGTTCTGTACATTAGGTTAAACTGAATCAGAAACATGTTGCTCTTCCCACTGTAAGCCACAGAGATAAATATTCATAGGATATAGTTCTGCTTATTATAGTTAGGTCTTCCCAGATGCTGAAGTGATTCATAGGGAAATCATCCAAAGGCAAGATAATATTTGTCTTTATTTTGGAACCAGCATCTCATCTTAAAATTTGATGATGGGGGATGCTAATAGAATGGGATTCTGATTATACAGTCTCCAATTTGTTTGGAAGGCACTTCAGCTGACCTATTTCACTTGTACTCTGGGTTATTCAGAGGTGCTAAGAAAATAAAAAATCCCCTTGACTTCTGGAAGAGCAAAACTTATGTTCAGAACTAAATGCATTTTAGAATTGGACTGCAATGCAGCAATATTGGGCACTTGGACTAATAAGCTTACTCTGTATAATCACCTGGAGAATAAAGTACAGATGAACCATGCACTGTATAAACAAGCTAGAACTTGGGTTACATTTGACTGTTGATTCATTCTTTGGCATCATCACCTTTATGAATCTTTGCCTCTCTTTAACCTTAGCTGAAGCCACAAACATTGTCTGATCTTGCTGACATCTGGGTTGCACTCAGAATGATGAATGCAGAAGCTTTGGGGAGGCAATAAAGTCACAACACCCATAATCTAAAACCAGCTCAAGAAATAACCATGAATCAACTCAAAGATCTGATGAGCATAAGGTCAGCTAGCAGCCTAAACATGTAATATCTATTGCCTTTCCTAAAGAATTGAAAGTTGCCTGCTCTAATGAGAGAAGAAGGTATAAAGGACACTTAAGCTTTGAATATAAAAGTCATTTTTAAAGGTTTTGTTTTTTTAGTGGTGGTGGTTGGATGAAGGCAAAATATGCTTCAGCCCCCCTGATATTTACATTACTTCCAATGTCTTCTTAATGAGATATTTAGTATATGTGTTAGTCAATATAGATTGGGTAACTATTGGAAGAAAGTACAGTAGGGAAAGTTAGTTTATAAAAAATTAAATACGCCCTCAGTCTCCCGGTTTCAGTCTTTGGTCATTATCTGTCCATATCTGGCCAAAATTTAGGGTTGAAACAACAAAACTTAGGGTTGAGAGTGATAAGCCAAAGCTGTGGTACCGACTGCCTACCTACTCAAGGGATGTGTCAGAATCATCCAGAGACTCTTCAGAGACCTCATTTCTGAATCCTCTGCCCCCAGAGCACTGATTCACTATATCTGCGGTGGGGTTCAGAAAATTCAGTTTGGAAGTCCTTCTAGAAACCTAATTTAAAAATATGTCTATCTTTTATATTCTGTATTCCATAGCATATGTTTAAAATCAGAAAATTTTTAAAAATTAACTATTTGCTATTCAATGTTGCTTTAGATTGTACAAAATTGCCTTATTTTATTATTTTTACTAATGTATACGTTTGTATGTATATATCTGGCCACCTTGTTTTTCTGTACCATGTAGTTATTCCTGTAAGTTCTTCATGGATTTAGTGCTACAAAGCAGTGTCTCTCTTTTGGAGGGATACAGGATATGTAACTAGTACATGCTGTTTGTTTTGCTGTATCTGACAAGTTAATAAAATTTAAGCTGAGGAACCATAGTTTCTTTATTTGAAGGATGGCCATATTTTCAATTACTTTTCAGTAAGTGGCTTTTTAATTTTAGGATTCCATTGTACACCTGTTTTAAATTGCACACTGCTTACACCGTTTTTGGATGTAGATATGACATTAATTATAAATGCATGAAATCTGGGTAATGGTGAATCAACCAGTATAAGAGAAAGTTGGGACAGAGAGCCAATTCAGTCATTGCAATGCCAGACTAAATCGATTTGGTATTTGGATAGTATCCTGAAACAAGTAAATAATAGAAAAATTTTTATAGCTTAACTTTCACCAAATTCTCTGCCTTCCTGGATGCCCTTAATAAGTAAATGACACAGATTTGAGGGTCTATCCTATGTAACCCAAGGGTGTCCAGGGCCTTTCAAAACATTGCTGAGGGTCCCTACAAGTCACTTATATGTCAGTTGTTCCAATGAAAGCTCTCTTTTCCCTTGTTAAACAAAATAACATCACAATAAGAAGCATCATGTTTTCCTCACCCCAATGATTTAGTGAGTAGACACTTGAGTATGTACACATCTGATTAAAAAGCCTCTCATACTCCAGGATGGACGACAGAGTAAGATTGTGTCTAAGAAAAAACAAAACCTCTCCAAAGATCTCTCCACACTGAAGGACAAGCTCCATTCAAATTCCAGTATCGATCCTTTAAGCCACTGATAGAAGAAAAGTTTAAAAAAAATTTAAAAGAAATAGCATTGTTTTTTTTCCCATTCATTAAGGTTTAAAAAATAGCAGGGTCAAGTCTTAAAACACTCCATCACAGCCTTCAAAGTGAATTCTGCAGACTCTTCACCTTACCCCAGGCCATGGCCATCACTCTGACTTAGACTTGTCTAGGCGTGCCCATTGGCAAGAAAGCTCTGCTCATAGGCACCCTTTGGAAAAGACTTTTATTTAACAAAAGATTCTAATCCACAATTGATGTCTCATGAAGGGGAATGCCAATTTTTCACTCCAAATATTATTTATTAACTGATTTCACTACTGCACATGGAACTTTGAGTGTCTACACAGAGAGACTGGGAGGTAATTTGAAGGGATCTTCTTATAAAGTCTTTGAGTAATACAAGAAATACAATTCAGTGCTATCATGAAACCTGTGTAAGAGTAATGTGGTGATGAGAGTGGAGTCTTCTTACTGAAGGACCAAGCGATTTGTTAGTTGCACACTGGAAGACTCAGAGATTACAGTTGAATTTCAGTGTGTGTACACTGCAAGCTAATCAACAGTACCTTAAGCTGCATGGAGGTCTCAAGCAATGATTACACTGTTGCATTGGCGAGACTGATCTAGCAGAAGCATCATCATTATTGGCAGACAGTTCCCCTGAGGTGGTTTTTGAACCCTGAACCAACTTCAGGAAAATGTGCAGAGGGATTATGGTTATGGGGCCGTGTTGATGGGTTGGGCCCTGATGAGGCTTAGCAAGTTCCAGATGCCTGTGGAGGACCTCCCAGGGTGATCTAACTTGAAGTAGTTAAGATCACTCATTCTCCAAAGCCAATGAGATCACCCCTATGGATTCCTGGAAAGAATGAAAGAGCATTTGCTGGAGATTTGAATAGGGGTTTGCAGGGGACCACAGGTCACATAGTAGGTAGGAGGGCATACATGATTTCTATGTAAATGCAACCCAATCCCTGTCTCTAAGCTGGTGTGGTCTGAAGAAACAAAGGTTACATAATCTATACTGACTCTGACAAAGTCTTAGCCATTGTTTTTTTACATAGTCTCATAGACAGGGCTGCAGGAACTGGTTAATGGGTAAATGCAGTTAAATCTAGTTGAAAAGTTATTTCTTAAGAGTAGTGATCAAGAACTTTACATTATTCTGTAAGGAATTTTCTGATAATCTCTCCTGGGGCTCTGCTCCTGGTTCTGGCTTTTCAACAGCTACATTATTAACTTGGACTAAATAAATGGACTGTATGTGTATGTGTACATATATGCACACACACACGCATAAAAATACATGCACACACATACATGCATATGCATATATACTCAGACATATATATATACACACATATGTGTTTATATGTTTGCCATAATTACTTAATTTGCTGATGAGACAAATCTGTAAGGGACATTTAATACCGTAACTGACCCCAAGATATTTAACACAGTCCACTAACTTAGAATGATGAACCAAAACCTAAAAAAGAAAGTTACGTGGAGAGAAATGCAAGGTAGATTTTTAATCAATTACACAATTACAATATGATGCAAAGTACACTGTGGGAGGAACCTGGTTTCCAGCCCTTGCCTTGTCATTAAGTTAGGTCAAATTAGACAAGTCAGACCTTGAGATATAATGTAAATCCCTTTATCTATAATATGATGAGGCATTGAGCAGACCATTCCTGACATCTCTTAAGACTCTAAATTAAGAGTGTGAGGGTTTTCTGGCTGTGTTTATTGTTGGAAAAGCACATAGTTTGGATTCGACAGATAGAAGTACAAGTTCTATTGTTTAATCGTTGTATACATTTGAGCAAGCTATTTAAAGTCTCTGAGACTCAGTTTTCTCATCTGTTGGATAAAAATCGTAACTACTTACTAGAGTTTGAGGAAGCATAAAGGGAGATAATACATATGAAGGATGAGGAAAGAGTCCAGCACACAGCAGAAATTGATATATATAATTATTCTCTTAATTCATAGCCTTGTTTTAAAATTTTTAAAAAAGATTTAGAAGAAATTTCCATCATTCAGAAATCTAAATGATCAAATAATATTTACTGCCAAACATTCAAACATCCAGTATTGTTCACAGTTCACAAGAAGAGTTATTTGCTGATTTTCATATCTAACAGTCTCCAAATCAGGTGCTCATATTTTAAGATAAGCCATAACAAATTAGAGCTTATTAAAGGGAACAGCATATGGAGAGAAAGGAGAGTTTTGGGAAGCTATCTCATATAAACAGTCACTGAAAAAAATGCAATGTGTCATGAGAGACATGTAGGCTGTAAAGGGACATTGTAAGTTTTATAAAAATTATTTCTGCCATTTGGTCATCAATGACATCAAGTAAGGTACAGTCTGATTATATGCTGCCTCTGAAAGTCAAGTAGAACCAAGTAACAGATCTGACATAAAGGCTGACTTCAATTCTCTATGAAATGAACATTGCATCAGCTAGACAGATCTAATATTGAAAAGATGGCCTCATGACTCAGGGACATCCCCATCACTATGGGTCTCAAAAAGTTGTAGATGACCTTTAATTAACATGACAGAAAGAATCTTGCATTGGCTTAGAGGTTGAACCACATGATATTTAGATTTCCTTGTAACTTTGAGACTATAATTCCAAGAAGGAAGTGGGTTGACAAGGCCTACATTCTGCAAACCAGTTTCATCAGAACTGCTGTGTTGTGACCTGAAATATGAAGGTGTTTTTCACAAACAATAAGACAGCCTTCTTCCCAGCACAAGAATTTCCCCTGAGGAATTCTCTGATGTTGGCACCTTTTGAAATAGTGCTTTGGCAACACACATGAGCCTGCGGCAAATATATCTAGACTCCATCTGGCTCGCTTCCTCTTCATCACCCTAACACTTTTCCTATAGCCAACACATACCACTTGGCTTTATTAATTAGTTAGAGTTACTGTGTATTTATCCAAATTTTCAACTCCTTGATCTTCCTTCTCTCATCTATTATTTTACTCTGCTAAAGTGTTTGCCTAGTGTGGGTTCAGTCATTTAAATACAGTTTTTGGCTCTGGCTTCAACCACAAATGTTGGGTTATGTTTTATTGTCGTGTCTTCAAGAATGACAGAGGAATGTGGAGGGCGCTGAGAAACGTGGACAGTGAAACACACACCCTAAGGTCTCTGTATCATCAAAGCTGAAGATGTAAGCATTTGGGGAAACTGAAAGTTTATACTCTGGACAGTAATATATTCTTTTGCTCAAAAGCTGGCCTCTATTTCCCATTAGTGCACATTTTGGGGCTTCCTACAGTATGAAGTATTTGAACACTGCCTTATTTTTAGAAATCTTAGTATAGGGGGCAGTCTTCTGAGATGGTTCCCAATAATCCTCACCTCCTAATATTCACACTGTATTTCTTTCTCCTTTAGTGTGGGAGGGACCTCGTGACTTGCTTCTAATGAGGAGAATATGGCAAAAGAGGTAGGATGTTATAAAAACACGTAGGCACACGCTGTCTTCTCTCTCACTGGCTTTGATGAAACAACCTGCCAGGTTTGAGACATCCATGTGACATAGAACTGAAGACACTGTCAAAAACGCCAAAGGCCTTTAGTCCAATAACCCACAAAGAACTGAATTAACAACCTGTGACCTTGGAAGTGGATTCTTTTTGAGTTTAGCCTTAAGAGGAGTCCATAGTTCAGTTGACAACTGGATTGCAACCCATGACAGATCCTGAAGCACAGAACCCATTTACTTTGTGCCTGGATTCCTGATATATAAGAACTGTGAGATAATAAATGTATGTTGTTTTAAGTGACGAAATTTTATAGCGATGAGCTATACAGAAAGAGATAACATATTTGCTATAATAGATAAAAAAAACAAAAAACAAAAAAACCCAAGCCTAGAATATAAATAATCTGGGTACCAATTATTCATATTACTACAGAATAAATTCTAGAATTCCTTTTAATCTAAGTGCCTTTAAGAAATTAAATATTGTGTATCTTTGACTATTAGGAGTAGAAAAATATAGAGTCAAAAGAACAAACTCATTGTTAATTACAAATTAACAAGAAGGTACAATAAGTCATCTTTATGACTTCTGTGTGTTACCTAGCAGGGATTCACTAGAGAAACAGAATAGGTGGGAAATATATAACAAGGGACTTATTGCAAATAATTGGCTTACACGATTATTCACTAGCTAGGCAAATCTGAAATCTTCAGAGCAGGCCAGCAAAGGAGGACAGGCTGGAACTTTCACGTGAAAACTGAAGCTTCAGTCCACAAGGAAAATTTCTTACTCTCCTGGGGAATTTCAGTTCTGCAATTAAGATCGTTCAACTCATTGAATCATTCCTACCTGGATTAATCTAAAACAATCTCCCTCACTAAAGGCAGCTGATGATGGACTTTAATTACATCCACAAAATACCTTCATAGCAACAGCTAAATTCGGGTTTGGTTGAATAACTGGAGACTTATAATGCCGGATATCACATCATGCAAATTAAAGTGGATATATACAACAGGCCATCAATCATTTAAATCAAATGAAAATAAATGTGAAATTTATTTGAAATTTGAAATGCTCATAACATTCTAGTAACCTTTTCCAATGAAAATTAAAGCCAATATATTGTTTTCATCTTCATATAGAAACTTACACAGTTGAAAAGTAAATATAAGCCACTTCTATAATTAAGTGTAAAAATGTGTTTTTTTAGATTCTTAATTTATTCAGAATTCTGAGAGCCATATTTGAATTGTGAACTCCAATGATATAAAACCATTCAAATAGTCAACCTGATATTTAATTATGTTCTAAATTTTAATTATTTATATGGTTAACAATAATAAGTAAATGTTATAGTCATGTTTTTAATGTAATTATTTTATGGATAATGAAAGAAAACACGGTGGTTAAAACTTTGTCCAATTATCAAAAAACTAATCAATTTTTCTTTGGTTTACTTGATCCTAAAACTTGTTTTTTACATATCTAGCAACTGAGCCATCTCAGAGGTAAATGGTAGGATAAAGATTCTCTTCTACAGGTCTAGTCACTAAAGAGACTATTATCATAAATAAGTAATTGGGGCCAAAAAAAAAAAGCATAAACTGTGGACTAATTACCTATTGTAACCAAAACTTAGGATCATTTTGTGCATTCTGTATGTACCTATCTATTTAGCAAATATTTATTAAATGCCAGGCAGGGGTCTGGTTTTGGAGATAGAACGATCTCCACCTTTATTTTAACCTAAAAACAAATGAGATTTAGATAAAAAAATAATGATAAAGATAATCCATAGATGGCATTTTTGTCAAGTGAAGTATATCTGATTTGTTTGGATCCCCATTCTTATAAGAAAACATCTTAAAAGATAGCATGAGGACAAATTATATCAGGCGTTTACACTCCCCTGAGAGTAAAAGCTACAAAAAAAGCAGCTGGAAATCTCAGAGAGGAAATTTGGAACACTAGCAATGAAGGAAAAACAGCAAAAATTGATAAATATCTGGGTAAACATAGTAGACTTTCCTTGTTTTGAGTTATTTGAAAGTGCTGGACATTTGAATGCAACAGCTGCCTGCAAGTTCTGGAATCTCTTGAGGTCAGTGACTTCTGAATGGTGTGCACTTTATGTCCCTGCAGAAATAACCTTGAGAAATCTGAGCTTCTCACTGGCAACTATGTTGCACCAAATACTAGAAGCAGCTGAGAAACGTATCCAGATACATGATTTTGGGGACATTTTGAGATACTTTTGTTATTAAAGAGACCTTGACTCATCTCAGCATTTACAAAGAACTTATCAGAGAGATTAGAATTCCACTGAGTTTCACAGTGTGATGCGTGGCTTCCACATTGTGTAGGATGTGGGTGTATTAGACTCAACGTTTTTCTCCCTTTTCCTCCTCCTTTATTTTCCAACTCAAATACTTGATAAAACAACTGTTTATGTGACACAATCTGACCTACTAATTTTGGGTTACCTGCAGATTCTTCAAAATGTTTGAAGCCAAACCATTTTATTTACTTTAAATAAGATACTGATTTAAGAAATCAATAAAATAGATTCTCAGTAGCAAAGAAATTCTGAAATAAAATAGAAAAAAAAATCTATTTTCTTACAATCACATTCGAAGCATTAAAGAAATATGTCCATTTCTCAGTGACCTGCAAGCATGCATTCACTTTTCTAACATATTCCCTTCATCTCCTCCTTTAAAATGTAGGAGCCTAATCCAAGAACATTACAAAGAAGTTTACGTATCAGACAAGATGTTGGACATGGTCACCTTTCCAGGATGATCCTTGGCACTTTTCATCCTTAGAGTAGGACACAAACCCATTTCCAACATTCTCAACCATTCTTTGTGGTTTCTTTGCTGACTATCATTTGCCTTTGTACCACAGTCACCTGAAAATCAATCTCTTTCTCTCTCTCTCTCTCTCTCTCTCTCTCATCCTCAAGATAACTACAGTCTTTACACGGTCTTTATGTTTAGTGTTTGATTCAATATGTCAGGCTAAAGGTATAAAAACGGACTCAACCAGCTAGGCTAAGACCACGTTTTCTCTCAAATATTTGGTAGCTGTCAGCTTTTTGAACAGGACTTGTCCTTGAAAACCAGGGTAATATGAATTAATGTGTTGATGGCAATGTGCACACAAACTCCCTCCCCTTCTGTTCCTCTCTCCCTTCCCCCACTAACCTTAACAGAAACATTTCTTGTCTTTTATCCAAATGTTGTATAATAAATTTGGTGTGTGATGTATTTTTATTTTGTGTCATCACATCTTCAAAAAGATAAAAAAACAGAACCCTTCAAATTTGTTCTTTAAAATATATTAATAAAAGCAAAACTTCAGCTGAATTAAATTTAAAGGAGTTTAACTGAGGAATGAATGATTTGCAAATCAGGCAGCCTTCCAAGCCAGAGTAGGCTCAGAGACTCCAGCACAGCCATGTGGTGGAAGAGGATTTATGGACAAAGCAAAGTGAGGTACTCAATATGGAAGTGAGGTACAGAAACAGCCAGATCGGTTATAGCTCGGTGTTTGCCTTACTTGAACATGGTTTGAACAGCTGGCTACAGCTGATCAGCCAAAACTTGATGATTGGCACCAGTGTAGGCTATGGTCTTCTTACACCTCCGCTTGTTATGGCAAAGATGTACAGAGAACTATTTAGGGCCAACCTTAAAATATGTAAGGAGGCAGCTTTAGGCTAAACTTGATTTAACAACACCGTTACTCTCTAGTCATATCTCCTTACTATATATCCAAACCTCAATTAGACAGGAGTCAGCTATTACATGTAGAACCAAACAATTTAGGGGCACACATACCCATTCACATACACACTCACACACACATGCTACTATGAAGAGCTTTTATTTATTTATTTTTATTTTTTGAGACAGAGTCTTACTCTGTTGCCCAGGCTGGAGTGCAGTGGCACAATCTCGGCTCACCACTGCCTCCACCTCCTGGGTTCAAGCGAGTCTCCTGCCTCAGCCTCTCAAGTAGCTGGGACTACAGGCATGTGCCACGAGAGCCAGCTAATTTTTGTTTTTCTAGTAGAGATGGGGTTTCACCATGTTGACCAGGCTGGTCTGGAACTCCTGACTTCAAGCTATCTGCCCACCTTGGCCTCCAAAAGTGGTGGGATTACAGGCATGAGCCATCGCACCAGGCTGAATGAAGAGGTTTCAGAGGTAAAAGTAGCAAAAACAAATTTGGGGTATGTGATGTCATCAATAGAAGTTATCGTCACTTTCCTATTTTATTCTCACCTACACAGATAGGGAGTTTCATCTCTCACTTTGAGGGGGAATTTCTCCATTAAAATTTTTTATTTATCCTCTCTTCTAATGCTGGGAAGCTTCTTCCATTCATGTTCCTCTCTAAATCTTGTTTTTAAGCTTTTATTTATACTTGGTTTCTCCTTCAAAAGTTGTGATCATAATTAATTCTCTATCTATCTGAACAAAAAAGAAGCATGAAGGTTCATCCAAAAATTAAAAACAGAAATATCATATGATTTAGCAATCCCACTTCTGGGTATATATCTGAAGGAAATGAAATTAATATCTTAAAGAGGTATCTGTACTCCAGGGTTCATTATAACATTATTCACAGTAGCCAAGACATGACTAAATTGTGGCATATATATCTATACATAGCTATACAGAGATTTGAAATATTATTCAGCCTTTAAAAAGAAGGAAACTCTACAATGTGCAACAACATGGATAAGCCTCAAAGACATTAAGGAAAATATATTAGCCAGAGAAAGGCAAATATTGTATGCCTTACATATGGAATCTGCAAAAGTTGAACTCAGGGAAGCAGGCAATAGAATTTGAAAGGTGGTTGCCAGAAGCTGGAAGGAGTCATGAGATGTTGGTCAAAGGGAATAAACTTTCAATTACGAGATGAACAAGTTCTGGTGATCTACATATGGTGAACAGAGTTAACAATATATGTTTGAAATTCATTAAGACAGTACATCTTAAATATTTTACACACAAACTTTATGAGGTGATGGATAGGTTAAATAACAGATTTGTGGTAATCATTTTACAATGCATACATATATCAAAACATCATGTTGTACACAGTAAATATGTTCAATTTTTATTTGTCAATTGCACCTCAATAAAGCTGGGCAAGGGGAAATAAAAACAAAATATTGACTAATCCTGAGTCCTTCTTTAGTCTTCTCTTTACAGCCTAAATTCCTAAGAATAGATGGCATTCATAAGTGCTTACTTCCTTAGCTCCCAGTCTTGCTGTATTTTATTTTTGTTCTTTTTAAAATTGATAAATATTTTAAGCATACAGAGTGGATGACATAACATATGCTCATGCATAGCCCACAGCTTGGTCACATCTTCATCTGTATTCATTTTTTTTCCAATCTTTACAAAATGAGAGGATATTACAGATACAGTTAAACACCCTTATTCCTCCCTCTTCTTTTTTTTTTAGACAGAGTCTCCCTCTTGTCGCTCAGGCTGGAGTGCAATGGCACCATCTTGGCTCACTGCAACCTCCACCTCTTGGGTTCAAGTAATTCTTCTGCCTCAGCCTCCTGAGTAGCTGGGACTACAGGAGCCCACCATGAAGGCCGGCTAATTTTGTACTTTTAGTAGAGCAGGGTTTTGCCATGTTGGCCACGCTGGTCTCGAACTCCTGACCTCAGGTGATCCACCCGCCTTGGCCTCCGAAAGTGCTGGGATTTACAGGCATGAGCCACCACATCCAGCCTCCTCCCTCTTTTGAATGAGTGTCTATTTCAGTTCTTGCTTTCAGAAAGTCTGAAGTACTAGGGAGGAATATTACTATCTTCTTTTTAAAAGTTCCCCAGGAGATGAAAAGTTAACCTGCCACAGATTGATTATTCTGCACGGTATAATAAAAACCAAGCCTTTTCTCTTTGATGTTAGAACTTATATAATGGTTTGCAGTTTTATTATATATATATATATATGCATAACTTATATATATATATATATATACACACACACACACACATATATACATAGGTATTTAATACTTGATATGTCTTCCTGAGTATGTTTTCTTCAGGCTCAAGAATAGCACTCTGTAATGGCTTAAGAGACCCATCTGGTGTTACCTTTTCTTTGTCCTAATCCTGGGGTGGACCAGGTAGCCCCAGAGTTCCACTGGGTCCCACCCATAACACATGGGATTATGGGTAAAACCACTCAGCTTGTGGCTCTTTGTTAGTGGTCCTGGGAAGCTAATATACCAATCCTAAAAACCTGTATTTTCTGTTTATGCTTAAAATTTCCCCCACTATAGAAGCTGTCATGTGGGCTCTAGATTTGATGGCTTTAAGGAATTCTCTTTTTTTACAAGAGCTGAAACTCTAAGCTTCTTCAAGTCCAGGATCTCTGTTTTGTTCATTGCTTTACCCCTATTTCTTGGTACAAAATGCCAATGGAGTTAGCAGTAGGTGAATGAAGTAGATGTCTTCAGGCATTTATGATAAAAAGTGGATTCCTGGCCAGATGCGGTGGCTCACGCCTGTAATCCCAGCACTTTTGGAGGCCGAGGCGGGTGGATCTTGAGGTCAGGAGCAACCACGTCTCTACTAAAAATACAAAAAAATTAGCTGAGCGTGGTGGTACATGCTTGTAGTCCCAGCTACTTGGGAGGCTGAGGCAGGAGAATTGCTTGAACTCAGGAGGCGGAGATTGCAGTGAGCCGAGGTCACACCATTGCACTACAGCCTGGGCAACAGTGCAAGACTCTGTCTTAAAAAAAACAAAAACAAACTGGATTCCTATGAGCTGTTATTTTTAGCATGACAGTAGCTAAGAGCTGACCAATCAGGGTGCATGAACTTTGCAGAGGAGAAAGGGTCAGAGGTCATCTCTTAGAGTCATAATTTCTTAGAGCTGGAAGAACTTTGAACCTAATAAATGAATATTTTTAAATGCATCCTTAAGAAATGATCATCACATTTCTATTTCAACAGCTCTGAACTGGAAATTGAGTGTCAGTCCTATTGCTAGCTTCTGCATTTTTAGGTAAGTTTAGACTGCCATTTCTTCACCTGTTAATTAGAAACATGGACTCAATGATTTTTTGTAGCTCAAGATCTTGCTGACCACAAAGACCTCTGAAATAAAGTAGCAGTCATGAGAAAGGAATACCAAATGGAATTTAACTCACTTTGAAATGTTGTCTAGGGGTTGACCATATCGGTTGACTTCAGACACAGTTTGCATTTCAAGAACACATTACTTTTGAATGATAAAGTCAGATTGTTTTTCAATAAACAAAAACAATTTTGTATTACACATCAGCTGCAGCTAATCCACACAGTAGATAAAACACACAAAGCTCAGCAAGGGGGCCAAGCCATTGACAAAGAAAAACAAAAATATAAGGACCATCCCACTTCTTCTCTCATCCAAGATGAAAATGAAGATTAAAATGAAATAAAACAATCCCGGAAGCAGCCATCACCATCTACAAATATACTAGGGTTCTGAGTTTATTTGACATTTGCTACTGTTTTCCATACAATCATCACCCAAGCGGGGGTGTCTCTAAATAATGGAAATGCTGACTGATCAAAAATAATGGAAATGCTGAGTGATCAAAAATAATGGAAATCGTAATAAAATCTGGAATCAAAATTCTCCGTCATGTTCCTCCAGCTAACCCCTCATAGTCATTTTTTGTTTCTAGAAATGGCACTAAAGCCACCCAGTGAGGGAGAGGGGAAGATTATACAGATTGCTCTTCACTGTGGGTCCTAAAACCTCATCCCCAAATGTAGATTTTGACTCTCTGCCCAGCACAGCTTTGAAAGTTTTGCCATGAAGTCCTAATTGCTAAGTAAATGTGTGCTCACTATTACTCCATAAAGGGGAGAGAGAAGAAAAAAAAAGTGAGACAAGAGAAAGTAAAAGACAGCATATATCATTTTTTTTAGAGAAATGACATAGTCTAGGTGCACTGCTAGGCTGAAGATGATTACTCCTCTTTATAAGTTGATCATTTCTTTTTAAGAAGTATGTAATACTCTTGGTGTCTCTAGGACATTCTATTAAAACATTATCACCTTCCAACCTTATAGCCTACCATCAGCCATATAAATAAGATGCTGTATTAGTCCATTCTCATGCTACTGATAAAGACATACCCAAGACAGGGTAATTTATAAAGAAAAAGAGGTTTCATTGACTCACACTTTCACATGGCTGGGGGAGGCCTCACAATCATGATGGAAGGCAAAAGGCACATCTTACATGGTGGCAGACAAGACAGAATAAGAATCAAGCAAAAGGGGTTTTCCTTTATAAATCCATCAGATCTCTGAGATTTATTCATTACCACAAGAACAGTGTAATGGGAAACCACCTCCATGATTCAATTATCTCCCACTGGGTCCCTCCCATAACACATGGAAATTATGCTACAATTCAAGATGAGATTTGGGTGGGGACAGAGCCAAATCAAATCAGATGCTTTTTTTTTTTTTTTTTTGCTGAATGGTATTTGCCAAGTCACAATTTTCAAAATCCCCTTGATATTTCACATGACACGGCTGCTTCACCTCTGCTTAGAAGTAAGTTTTGTTTCCTTCATGTTCTGCACATGTACCCCAGAACCTGAAGTGCAATAAAAAATATATATATATATATATATATATATATATACACAAAAAAAAAAAAAGAAATGTTTTGTTTTTAATCAGAACTACTGATTACAGATCAAGATTCTGTTAGACTTACGGAGACCACAAGAAAATAGAATGTTGGGGCCCTTCTCTGAAGAGTTAACGGTATCTCTTGGAAAGAAAAACTAACTAATGGATATGTTGGGAGCAAACTATACATAGAATTAAAAAAAAACACATAACAGAAGTTTTATATTTGTGATGGATCTAGCATCTAAGTAGCATAATAAATCATTCATTTAAAACCTGAATTTTTCTAGGTAATATTCCTTAAATGCCATGTAGTACTTTCACTTATACCAAGGTTTCAAAATCTCGTCACTGCTGACATTTGCACCAGATGATTCTTTGTTGTGGGAGCTGCTCCGTGCATTGCAGGATGTTTAACAGCGTAAATGGCCTCTATCTGGTAGATGCCAGTTGCACTTTTGCTGCATTTATAACAACCAAATATGCCTCCAGACATTGTCAAATGTCCCCTGAGGCGGGGACAGTCTCACCTCCAGTACAGAATTATTGATTATAGAGTGATTATAAAGAGTGTGATTTTTTTTTTCCTGTAGAGGATGGGGGAAGCTAAGCAATGAGGTTCTTCCTAAGTGTCTCATCTCTAGACAAAAATGAAATTATATGTGATCAACTCAAACAGGAACTTGGAGGGACGAAGGCTAGGAGGCAGAACTACCCACATTCTGTCACTTTATAACTGTGTTTTGGGGGGTAAGTTATTTAATCTCTCTAAGCTCCTGTGTAACAGCTGCGAAATAAAAATAATAGAAATCAACTCTAAAGATTGCTGTATATAAAACACCTAGCAAATAGTTAATACTCTGCAAGCACTTTGCAAATGATAATCATTACTGTTGTGACCTTTCTTAAAACAAACAGCCACCCTCACCTGCAGCCTGTACTTAGGAGTCTGGAGAATTATTTTATCATGCTTTACTCAACGTGGGTTTGTCTCTATGGGAATAAACATTTTAATTTCTCCATTTACTCTGTTTCAAAGAATAACTTCCAGACTAGTTACAAATGTTTGCTAATATGGTAAGATTAAAAGTGTAAGAATGGCACTGAGCGGTGGCTCCTGCCTGTAATCCCAGCACTTTGGGAGGATGAGGTGGGCGGATCCATTGAGCTCAGGAAACATGGCAAAACTAAATCTCTATAAAAAATTTTAAAAAATAAAATAAAAGCCAGGTGTGGTGGTGCACACGTGTCATCCCAGCTACTCGGGAGGCTGAAGCAGGAAGACCACCTGAGCCCAGGAGATCAAGGCTGTGGTGGGTTGAGATTGCACTGCTGCACTCCAGCCTGGGTGACAGAGTAGGACCCTGTCTCAAGAAAAAAAAAAAAAAAGGAAATGTAAGAACTATCATGTGTAATTTTCCTATAGGAAAGTGCAATTTTTAATTCCCAACTGGAGGATCTAGGACATCCTCGACACTTTGGGCAAAGAAATAACTGCCCCCACTGTAAGTAGATCTATTTCCATTCATAGCTACACCAGGTCCTCTGTTAGAAAAAGGGACCCAAAAGAGATGAAGAAGACAGTGCTTTACATAAGGACCGGTGGAGAAGTAGAGGTAGGTTCTCTGGGAGAGCAGAGGGGGTGGTGGTGTTGAGCCACACACAACCTATTCCCTGTAGGGCTACAGGTGGGGGCAATGAAGCAGTTGAGCTGTTTCTGGTGGTGGTGGTGGTGGTGGTGGTGGGGGATGCCAGTGCTGCTGCTGCTGCTGAAATCATTCTCCTAGAGGTAGAAACTTTGTCTCTGAAACTCAGTCTGTAAGAGACGTATAGCCTTTACAGAGGACCTTCATAAAGGAAGCAGATGTTATAAGCACCTGTGACTTTCAAAGTTTCAATTCCTGTAGGTAGCCCCGGGGTTTCCTCATACTGTAGCAGTCCTGAGACAGGGGACAGAGCAGGGAAGGCTGCAATTTCCCTGAATGGCCCCAAGAGATGGGAGCCCCCAGGTCAAGTGGCTGGCAGATCATAATGACTTGCTTGGAATCATTTTGCCTACACCATCTGGTGGGTCCACTGCACCAGCAAGAAAGTGAACATTCTGATAACTACTGAGCTGGCAAATAGAGCTTGACTTGGGCTACAGTCCTTCTGTTCTTATTCAGAAACTCCATAAAACAGAGACTGGGTCAGATATCCAATAGGACAGCTAAAAATGCACAGAGGTAGACAAGCGGTTCTATAGATCCTGGCTGGCGAGTGAGGAGAAAGTCTCCTGATCATTTGTGACTTAAGCCTTGGACCTTCCTGAAATGTAGGAAACAGCAGTTCATGTAAATTCTATAAATAGTTGTATAAGTAAAGTTTTTCCTCAGATGAGGAAAAAAAAAAATTAAAACATTCTCTGGAGAAAACATGATCTTTTCTCCATGTTTTAGTTGTCAGTTTTGACAAGAATGATACAAGCTAATTAAATTTTTGTTAATTTATTTTGTCTGATTGGGTGACTGCCTGTCACACAAATCCCTCAATAAGTAAGATTTCTCTCTGCTATAAACTTTCTACTCTTTCTCTGAAATGCCATTAGGTAAACGCACAAAAAGTGGACCTATTTTACTCAAATAAACACTAAAAGCACTTAAACTCAATCCGCCCTCAATACTTCAACTCCTCATGCCTGCTTTGGAGAGAACCTAACTCTTTCCAGCTTATAAATCTCCAATTGAGACCATTACCGTTTATGAAATAAAAGCATTTATGTAGATAAAATACAAAGATGAAGTTGAGAATTGATGGCAGATGAAACAGAGGAATATGTTGCATTCCTGTTTGCCTTGACATTCCCAAGGAATATTTTCTCACATTATTCCTCTTTGAAATAGAATTTGAGATTGACACTGTGTCATCTCTTCAATCATAGTTATCTAGAGTGATTGACGTCTTTATCTACTTGTCAAGAGTGATAAGATGAAGACGCATTATCACAGATGAACAGAGCTTGATGTTTGAATAGATATCAACATACTTGACAATGGTAGCTGTCTATTTAAATTTTCTTTTCCGTACCATTTTCATTGAAGGCTCAATCCTTCCTCATCTTTGAGACTTGGCCCAAACATCACCTCTACTACAAATTCTGCTGTCTTCACCCCACTCCTGTTGTCATGATTACCCTGGACGAACATTTTCTGTGTTAGGCTATTTGTGCATCTCTATAAAGAAGTACCTGAGGCTGGGTAATTTATAAAGAAAATAGATGTAACTGATTCATGATTCTGCAGGCTGTACCAGTATGATTCCAGCATCTCCTTCTGGTGAAGGCCTGAGGGAACCTTACAATCATGGTGGAAAGTGGAGGGGGAGCAGGCTCATTACATGGTGAGAGCAGGGACAAGAGAGAAGGGGGGGAAGGTGCCCTACATTTAAACACCCAGATCTCGCAATAATTCATTGGCAATTGTGAGGACAGCACCAGGTAATTCATGAGAGCTCTGCACCAATCACGAAAACACCTCCCTCTAGGCCCCACCTCCAACACTGGGGATTTCATTTCAACTTAAGATTTGGAAGGGACAAACATCCAAACTGTATGAACACTGTACTTAGTTTTTATCAGTCTGCATGGTATTTTTTTCTTTTGCATGTCTGTTAGCTTACTACAGTCTCTTGGAAGTATGTCCTAAAATCCATCACTGAGAAGGAGAACAAAAGAGGGGCAGGGAGTAAAACAGAGAGAGGAGACACGTAGGAAGAAAGACAGAAGAGAGATAAAGGACCTTTTTCCTAATGCAGCTGCTGGTCTGCCCTTTAGACAAGAGCAAATCTCATACTGATGTGTCTTTGGTTTCCTGGGGCTCATACATCATTTTGTTCACATTCACTATCACTAAGCAGAACGCTCATATTTTATCTGTATATATTCACTAGAATTTACTCAGAGTGAACTACATTCAGAATCAACCTATAGAATCTCAATATAGTTTTATATTGGGTTTGGTTCTTGTTGCTGTTCTTCCGTCTATTCAAAGCAAAAATTATTGGTTATACATATGTTGACATGCTAATAATATTGATAACGATATCTAATATACTGAACACTTCTTTGCTCCAAGCACTTTGCCTGTACAAACTGACTTAATCTTCAGAACAACCTGTGGATAGGTTCTGTTGTCATCCCCATTTTAGGGATGAGAAAAATCAAGAGAAAGATCTAAAATAAATTGCCCATGGTCATAAAATTAGTAAGTGGCAAAGCCCAGATTTAAAGCAGAGCCGAAAGAGTCCATGCTCTGAATAGCCTAGTGACCAACTGCATGACTGTTAGAAGTGCCTTCAATATAATCAGTCAACAAGCATTTTGCTTGCTGACATTTGATAAATTAGTTTTGTGCTGAATGTATGGTCATGACTCAAAGTAAGATGTCCACAATTGATCCTCTAAACACCGTCCTTTCTGTGCTCTCACAGTAGAAATATTCTTTTGTCAACATTATAGTTTTTGGTGGACATCGGTGTCTTTTTAGGCTCCAAGCTTTATGGAAATTTATTCACGATCACATACTTCACAACTGGTTTTGCTGAATAAAATAAAATGGCTTCCAAGTTAAATGCTCCTTTCTCCCCAGTGCTCATCAGAAACACAACTATTAATTCATATATGCATTTGTCTGATTCTATCCCATATTCAGGGACTTAATCGGAACTTTAACTTGTATCATTACGAAAGGCCTCTTTTTAAATTTCATATAGGGTTAAAAACTTTGTGATGAGTTTTTGTGGCTTTTGGAAATGCCTTTAGAAAAACTAGATTGAGAATTTTAATTGAGGGAGGCAAGCAGGGGCCATGATGCTCAGACTACCAATTGAATTCCTTAGAAACCCTTAAGAATTTCCTTTGTTTGGCATTAGTCATTTTGAAGGAACTTCACATTCAAAGAACCTTTTAATACCAGCACAGGAGTTTTGTTATGTTGTCTTGCATAATGTGGTCACTTCTGCATAAAAGCATCTGTATTTTTTAATTCTTCTTGGCAGCAAAACATTCAAGTACGTGACTTTACACTCATAGATGCTCTGGCTCATTAACTGTTCCCTCCCCCCTCGCCCCCCACTTTCTTCCTCCCTTCTCTGTAGCTGGAACTCACTCACAGAACACGCTGCACTCTTCCTCAACTCAATCTGAATATCCAGGGGCAAGAAATTAAAGAGCAGTCCGTTATTAAAGAGATGGAGCCATAGATTTGCTGAGTCACCCCATGATATCAATTGATTCTCTAGTGCTCCGGTAAGCTCAATCTCAATCAGTACCATGAGTACATATCAAGTGAAAAGCGTGACTAGGAGGTGCTGCTCCCTTTAACTAAGTTTCTTTTATTTTATATCACTTTAAGTCTAGAGTAGTTAGTGGATATTTCCCCGATCAAGATGGATATTCCCAAGAGTTTTGCAATGGATAAAAAACTGCTATGTGCATTACCTCTCGAAAATTAGATTCGGGTTTCTGCATAGCTGCCATATAACCAAAACACCACTAGGGAAGAGAACAAGCTGGCACGTGGAAGAGAATAGCAAACATACAGTAGATTGCCAGCCCGGCATTACTTACTTGATACATGAGAAGATGGAGGTGACATCCACACCTCTCCAGAAAGGCAGTCAGTCATCTGCTCCCCTCTTCCAAAAGAGGGTCAGGCCCATTACTTTATGACATAAACTTCCAAAGGAACATGAATGTTAATAGCTTTCCCCCATAACCAAGCTCCTTTCCAGCAGCAGAAAGAACACAGAGGGAGGTGAGCTCTAAAACACGAGACGGCTTCGTGTAGAGTTTAGAACTAGTCTCCCTGATTTAAGTCACTAGGTTATCCAAATTCGGGGAAAATGACTATTACATTACACTTACAATCTTCATTTCCTCTCTGACCTTGAATATACTTTTGTGCGCTTTCTAAACCTGCCTAGGGAAAAGTTAATGTCCATTCCAGACTAGAAAGACCAGGGTTTTACATGTTTTCGCAGAAAGCTAGCCATATGGTAGCTTTGCCCAACCAGGCAGCGATTTCTGTAGTTTGATGGGAGAGGAAAAATGGCCCCGTCTCCTTGGAGACGATGCAAGGATGAGTGCTCAGTCTGGGGACATAATGGATCATATCCCAGGTTCACAGTCTTCTAATCCCCCCCCACCTGAATGGCCTTAAATGTTCAGTAAATTAGGCTCCAATGTGATTAGTCACTTCATAAGTGGCCTTTTTGAGGGAAATTTGCCAGGACAACTGTTGAGTGATGTCTCAATTTATGGCTCAAGGGGGACGAGGTATCTCTGGTTATGCCATTAAGTGGGGAAAGATGAACGTAAATGCACCGTTTTCTCCTTTCGGTGGTAACTTTAAAATGTTTTTAAATATTTTTGGCCGCATCATCATGGCATTACTGCTGCCCATGGAGGAAGAGATGGGGGCTCCAGAGGAAAAGAGGAAAACACTTAAATGGAGCTCCTCAGATTTCTCCACTTTTACAGCATAAAATATTTTTTCTCCTTACAACTGCATGAGGAAAAAAAGTAATAATCTTCTGCTCTGAAACCCTGGATTCTTCAGCTCAGACTGTTAAAGATTTAATAAACTTTCCGCAGTGAGGAATAGGAGTGACTGCTCATATACGCTGCAAGGCACAACCCATGATGGCATTGATAAAGCTACCTCTTTGCCCTCATGTCTCTGCTGCAACAGCGGTGGTGCTCAAGGACACAGATCAAGGAGGGCTGCTGAGTCCTCAAGCAAGATCAAATTGCTAAGAATACCTAAGTTTGGCCTATTTTAATACCTTTCCTTTCATCTGGAGTTCCTCACCCAGGATACAAATAAGAAATGAGCCACAGAGTGTGAGGTGAGATCTAAAAATAGACTAGGCCTACTCATTCAATAATACCCTAAAGGTTATGGACTTTTATCACAGGCAAAAATAAACTTCTTAATTCCTCGAGGAGAGGAAGGAAGGAAGTGGGGAGGGACAGAGGGAGGGGAGGCAGGCAGGCAGGGAGGGAAGGGATGAAAGGAAAGGAGGGAGGGAGGCAAGAAGAAAGGAAAGGAGGAAGGGGAGAGAGGAAGGAAAGAAAGGAGGGAGGGAGAAGGAAGGGAAAGGAAGGAAGAGAGAGTGAGGGAAGGAAAGAAGAAGAGAGAAAAAGGGAAAGAGAGAGTAAAGGGAAGGAAGAAAGAAAAATGAGAGAAAGGCAGGCAGGAGGCAGGAGTCAGAAAGGAAAGGAGGGAAGGAAGAGAGGCAGGGAGGGAGGAGAGAAAGAAAAGAAAAAATAGAGGGAGGAAGGAAAGGAAGGAAGGAGAAAACAAGGAGAAAAAAATTGCCAAGCATGCCCAGATTAATTAGAGGAGAGCAATGGCTTCCTTGGACACACTATGTCTAGCTATGAAATCCCAGCGTTCCTCTGGTCACTTCTTTCTCTGCTTTATGGATCACAAAAATCACTCCTGATGGAGGCAGTTTTCACCTTGGTAATGTAGGGGCCTCGGTTTGGGGGGTCCCAACTCCTCAGCTCCAATAAGAGTGGATAAAGCCTCTTCCCTAGGTCAGGCTGGCCTCTGCCACTGTAGCCTGCCACATCTGACATGGTGATGATGTGCAAAATGATGGATATAAAGGGCTCTATGCGCAAGACACGCGTGTAAACCACTGCCCTTCCTATTTAATAATCACTATCATTTTATTTAAAAACACATCAAGTAACGTCCATTTTAAAGACAGGGCGAGGAGGATTTTGTTGTTGTAAGAAGTGATAAAACAATGTATGTTAATAAAAGGTCCCTATGTGATGGAGAGGGCACCTTTGTGTTTATGAACCAGGTCTATACCTATGAGCAGTGACCTGAAGCAGGAATAAAAAAGTACCTGCTGCATCACCTAGTTCAAGAAGATCCACTCTATTTCATTGTGTGTATTTGTTTGCATAGGTTAGGAGGGAGGGTATAGAAGATTTGTAACCACTACACCTAACGCCGACATTGGTCCTTTATAAATTATCAATTGTTAATGTTTAACCTAATTATCTCACCATTAAGAAACCTTTTATGAGTTTGAGCTTCAAAAGGTCCCTTGTTAGCGCAATTCCATAGTAACAGATTCAAGACACATGCAATGAAGATGGAAAAAACTGGCAAGGAGGATCCAGAGCTTGGTACAGGCACAGGAAGCTGACCCAGCTAGAAGGAAACAGGAGACCAGCATTTGGTGCTGGACCCAAGGAAGACGGGATGCACAAGCCTAAGAAATGCATGTCGTGGGCCACACACGGTGGCTCATGCCTGTAATCCTGACACTTTGGAAGGCCAAAGCGAGTGGATCACCTGAGGTCAGAAGTTCGAGACCAACCTGGCCAATGTGGTAAAACCAAAAATACACAAATTAGCCAGGCATGGTGGTGGGTGCCTGTAATCTCAGCTACTAGGGAGGTTGAAGCAGGAGAATTGCTTGAACCCAGGAGGTGGAGGTTGCAGTGAGCCAAGATACTGCCATTGCACTACAGCCTGGGCAACAGAGTGAGACTCCATCTCAAAAAGCAAGGAAGTTGGGGGGGGGGGGGGGGGGAGAAGGAGAAAAAGAGATAAAGAGAGAAAGAGCAAGAGAAAGAGAGAGAGAGAAATGCATGTCATGAATAAACTTCACACATTAATCATTAATTAGCTCAGATCTTGCCTCCTGTTATTTAGATGTTGGTCTTTTCAAATTATCTGGAAAGTTTGATATATTTCTTATTTGTTCCTCGCATTCTATAAGATGGGCAATGAAGATACTATTGTTCCATTATTCCATTTACACCAAGGAAACTGATGCAAGCGACAGGTCCAGAGTCACACAGCTTGTAGGTCATAATGCTATGACATAGACCCAAGGTCTGGACAGTTCAGAGACAAGTGTTTGTTTTTTTTTTTAAGAAAAAAGAAAAACAAACAATCCACAATCCATTCTTAGAATCTTCTAGTTGATACTACCCAAGCTACCCAAAATAGCCACATAGAACTGAAATTCTTCGCTCAGAGTCCACGATCCTTTTGGTGACGTATGCATGAGTTTCTCAAGGGACTCGTGACTCCCCCCCTCAAAATGTCACATGAAAGTTTGTGGTAGGAGCACATTTGCCGCCATCTGCAGGTTAAGTCCTCACCTTTCACTGAACAGACTGGAATTCCACTGTATTCGTCCATTCAGATGCTGCTGTAAAGAACTGCCTGGGACTGGGTAATTTATAAATGAAATAGGTTTAATTGACTCACAGTTTGGCATGGCTGGGAGGCCTCAGGAAACTTACAGTCACGGCAGAGGGTGAAGCCGGCACCTTTTCCACAAGGCAGCAGGAAGGAGAGAGTACAAATAAGGGAAATGCCAGATGCTTATTAAACCATTAGATCTCGTGAGAACTCACAGACTATCGTGAGAACAACATGGGGAAAAATGCCCCCATGATCCAGTCACCTCCTCCTGGGTCCCTTCCTTGACATGTGGGGATTATGGAGATTACAATTCAAGATGTAATTTGGGTGGTGACACAGTCAAACCATATCACCGACTGATGTTTTAGAACATGCTACAAATGTGGGAGGCTGCTGCTACTCTCTATCCCTGTCATTTTTCTACCCAAAATTCATAAAGAAGACTCACATGACCAGAGGAGAACAGGGAAGCACTCGCGTTTGCTCTTTATCTACATCAAAACAATCTCAGACATGCCTCAGGAACTCAGAATCGACACTGACGCTTCCCTTTCTTCCGTGTATGGAAGAGCATGTCCATGAATCGATGAGGAAAGTGGTGGCATCGGTTTTTGATATAATAAGTAGTCTGCAGGGAGATGTTTTGCTCACTTAAATATTGAATTCTTGGACAAAACGGGCATTGGACTTCACGAGAGATCTGGAGTTTGAGACAGGTTGAGCAGGGGCAGGGAGGTGAACTGAGGCAGTGGGCAAAGAGATCGCAATTGACAGGATGCAGACAATGTTTATCTTTCAACCACCAAGGGCACACGGTGGCCAGGTCTGGCAGGGACTGGTGAATTGCAGTTCCCCTTTTGTGCCTCTGCCAAACCATCTGAATCCTGACATGTAGAACATTTGCTGCCTCAGCCCAGACGTCCCTGGAGCTCAGCTGCTGGGCAGGAATGCTTCCTCTCCTAGGTCAGGCTGTCCAGACACGGTCCTTCAGGGGCCTGGTCCATCTGTCAGACTCTTTTCCATCCTCAGTCACCAGGGTTCAGAGTCATGAACAAAAATACACCACTAGTGCTTTGGTTTTCCTGTGACCCTGCAGTCCAGGAAAAAGAATGTCTATCACAAAATTTCTCTGTGTTCAAGACGCAATGTGGTCTAGTGGAAAGACTTCAGGGCTGAAAATGTGGAGCCTTGCCTCCAAAATCAAGCTTTAGCACCAGTTCTGTGACCTTGGGCACATAATATGAACTAGTAATTAAAGGGAGCTCAACTGATATAGCTGCCTGATCTTGTAAAATCTTCATTTATGGAGAGAAAACAGATGAAACTATGAGTGAATAGAAAACTAAGAGCTAAATTTGTAGCTAGCTTGGGCACATGCACTAGACGTTACAGAAAGCATTTTGTGTCCTGACCTGACTCCTGGCTTCATCTTATCTTCCAAGCTTCATATTTCCATTTCAATATGATTCTTTCCACTTTTTTATATGGCTATGCTGTGTATATTTTTAAAGCTATCTTAAATAACTTTTGAAAACATGGTACAGCAGAAAGAAAGAAAATAAAAGAATAAAGACAGGAAAGCTAAATGCCATTTAGCTATAATAACTGCCATCATTTCATTACTACTCCATGGAAGTCCCCATCAATACCTTCCTTTTCTAGATATCTGTTACCTAATTCATGGCTTCTGCTCACCCCAAATCCTACCATCATCATGAAGGGCAAGGACAATTCCTTTTACTTTCTGGATTCTCAAATGCTTGATTTTTTTTTATCTCCATTGACCTACAACTCCTAGATTTTTTGCATCTCTGAAATTGTAAACTCAGACAGATCCTGTCTATGGGCTAAACCTCTGTATATTACAGGCAAGAAAAGGTCACTCAAGCTGGTTTGAACTATAAAGGGATTTATTGGTTTATGAAATCGAAAAGCCCGTTAAGTATGACAGACTTGAGGTTGGATTGATTCAGTGACTCGATACAGTCTTCTTGGACTCAGTTTCTTTCCCTAACTGCTCCCTGCCCTCCACAGTAGCATTTTCTGGGTGTCAAATACCATCTTTCTCTGGGATTCACACAGTATGCCACAATACCAGGGAGGAGAGCGCGAGCCTTTTCCCAAAACCCTCCAGAAAAGGCTGCCTTCATTGTTACCAACGCAAACTGGGCCACATTTTTACCCCAGAACTAGGAACGTTGCCTCATTCTTGGATTACTACATACTGATTAGCAGAGGTCTAAGACGCACATCCAAAGCCCTGGAGCGAGGAACAGAACTCGTGCTACCTACCATGCACAGGCTGCATAAGGGAGGTACAGATACCAAAATAAAGGCTGAGATAGTAAAAAATAGGAGGGAAACAAATGCTGGACAGGTAACAACAATGCCTATGCATCAATTTCTCAACACAGTCTCCCATCCTTCCACCTCCTCCTCATTAAGTAACTCTAATACACTAGTTCTGTGTCTTCATCAGTATCTTTAGCCTGAAGACATTCAATATGGTAACCACCAGCTACATGTGCCTATTAAAGTTTAAATCAATTAAAAATAAGCAGAGTTTAAAATTCCATTTCTCAAGCTCACTGGACACATTTTGGGGTGCTCATTAGTAACCCGTAGATAGCAGAACCATATTCAGCAACACAGATTGATGGCATTTCTATCATTAAAGAACGTTCCACTGGACACTAGTACTCTTCTATCTACTCATCCTAGCCTGGAAACTAGGTATTACCTTACTCTCTTCTCACAAAATTCTGGCCATTTTACTGTCTAAAAAGTTTCTGAATGTTCTCAGTCTCTGCTACTATTCATTTAGTCAAGTTTAAAGTCATCTCTAAACCAGGTAACTACAGTAATCTCATTTTCTCAAAACACAGCGACAATGCCCTTTTTAAGATGACTGTTTCCTAAGTAAAGCCTTCTGTCCACTTCTCTTAGGATAAACTCTAGTATGGAAAATGACTTACAACGCTCTTCATTATCCAGACATTTCTCAGTTTTGTAACCTCCATTTGTTCCCACTTTCCCCATATCCTAGTTTGAGTTATAGGAAGAAGCATGGTATGAAAGTTAAGAGTATGCATTCTGGTACTCATGACTTGGGTTCAAATCCCAGTTCTCCTTTTATTGTTTTTTTCCTCTGTAAATTTCAGGTAATAATAGTTTCTATTCTAGAAGGTTCATTTGAAGATGCACTGAAGTAACAGTTTAATGAATGGCATATATTAGATGTTTGATAAAAATTTTTCAGATTAAGAAATGAACTACAACCAGGCACAGTGGTTCACTATAATCCTACCATGGTGAGAGGCTGAGGTGGGCAGATTGCTTGATCCCAGGAGTTTGAAACCGATCTGGGCAACATGGCAAAATCACATCTCTACAAAAAAAAAGAAAGAAGAAAACTAGCTGGGCATGGTGGTATAACCATAGTTCCAGATACTTGGGAGGCTGAGGCGGAAGAATTGCCTGAGCCTGAGAGGTTGAGGCTGCAGCAAGCTATGATCACACCACTACACTCCAACCTGGGCAACAGAGTGAGACCCTGTCTTAAAAAAAAAAAAGATAAAAAAATTAACTTCAATTTTTTTTAAGGCAATATCCTAATAACAATACTGTATAAGCTAAATCTCTAATGCATTTAGTATAATAAAGTATAGTATTGATATATAAAAAGACCATATATTGGCCATGCTTTAGAAGGTGGTACTTTTGGGCAACAGACTATCCTAGTTCATACCAAATGAATACTGTTTATTCAAAGGTATTAATTCATTTTCACACTACTAATAAAGACATACCAAAGACTGGGCGATTTACAAAAGAAAGAGGTTTAATGGACTTACAGTTCTACAGTTACACATGGCTGGGGAGGCTTCACAATCATGGCAGAAAGTGAAAGGCACATCTCACATGGAGGCAGACAAGAGAAGAGAGCTTATCCGTGAAAACTCCCCCTTTTTAAAACCATCAGATTTCATGAGACTCATTCACCATCACGAAAACAGCATAGGAAACACCTGCACCTATAATTCAATCACCTCCCACCAAGTACCTCTCACAACACTTGGGAATTGTGGGAGTCACAATTCAAGATGAGATTTGGATGGGGACACAGCCAAACCATATCATTAAGTAAACAATACCTGCACAAAACGCCACTTATTAAAACTGAGGTAAATCTAGTATAAATGTAATACAATACAAATAATACTGTGAACAAAACATGACTCCTTTCTGATACATTCTTACTGGGGGGAGAAAATAAAATAAAATATGCAACTAAAGATGTAATAAATGTCAGAAAATAATAAGTTCTATAAAAACCATTCAAGATGTAACAAACTCAGGACACAAAGAGTAAGGGGTGAGCAGGGTGCTGTTGTGGACAGGCAGCTAAGGAAAGCCTATTTGAGAAGGTAACACCTGTACCGAGGACCATATAGAGTGAGGTAGCAAGCCCAGCAAACATATGAGATCAGAACATTCCAGGAAGAAGGCAAAGAATGTGCAAGCCCCAGAGTTAGAATGGGTTTTGTTTGGGCCAAGCACTTTAAGGAAATCTATGCAGCACTGAAGAAATGAGCCGTGGGGAGCTGTCAAAAAGTGGGGTCAGAGGAGTCCTCAGGAGCTAGATTATATAAGACTTTTTAAGTCATGGGCAAAACTGCATTTTATTCCAATTCCTATAGAAAGCCATAGAGTGCTCTAACAATGCCTGGAGGGAAAACAATCATAACAGCAGCCAACTGTTGCTTTCTGTTGCTTTTATTACTTGTGAATCAATGTTTTGGGATCCACACAATAGTAAAGCAATTTCAGCTGAAATACCCCATCAGTTCCACGACTATTTAAATTGGTTTGTATGTGAACAACCAGAGTCTACACTACCATACAATGTGGATTTCAAATCAATCCACCCAGTGGAATGCACTCAGAGCATAGCATTACAATCATGCGATCTTCCTCTGAAATTGTATTAATGTTTCTTCCATGGAGAAACAGTGAGTAGATGTGTCATAGCATAATTCCCCCTCTATAAAAGCCACAGTGGTTTCATGAGGTGCTAAAGGGATGAAAAACTCACGTATCTCTTGTGAATCTCAGGTTTGGTTCAGTATCTTTGTTTTGTGTCACTTACCATCACATTTTCTTCTTTGAACATAGGGTGTCAATGAAATGAACACACAAAGATATTAAGAAATGCAAATAAAGTTTAGTACAAAAACTGTCAGTGTCAACTGCAGGATTTTTCTTGTAAACAAAAAATAAAAAGTCCTAACAAGCAGTAGTGTTTGAACTCTGAATGTTTGGTAAAACTCTCTTGCTCATGATCAATGAAGAAACAGATACTTTTTAATAAATATAGGAAGAATATCACTGATATCACCTCTACACATATTTTTTTGTAACCAACTTTAAGAAACGGCACAGCTCTTCACTTCTTACTATCCTCATCATATTCCCGGTAGCCTATGCTATAACACTAGCTATCATGGTAGACAGACTTAATAAAATAAAAGCAGAGCTCAACCAGTTTTTAAAATTACTGATTGAATGCCCTATTGACTTGCAGGGATTACATTATGTTTTCAAAGAGTTGTTTTGTATCTCGAGAGAAAAAAAAAAAGTACATACTAGTTTTCCCGTCAATTACAGGGACTTAATTGGTTTGAAGCAAAGCATATAATTTATCAAGACACGTTGAAAGAATCACAAAGCCAACCTCAAAAGTAAGGCTGCAACTGGTACCCAGCCAACCTTTTAGAGGCCTTTCCTTGGCCTCTAAAAAAGAAAGAGAATCGTACTTGTAAATGTTGTTATGTATAATATTTACATTTAGATCAGAAAGGAACAAATGGGCAACTCAGCCCCAAATGTGTACAACATGTGGGCAGATGTCAGCTTATGGGGTCACTTGAATGGCATTTTATGGCCGAGGACACACGATGCAGCTTGTTTCAGTCCGTTTGAGCAGCATGTCAGTTCCATCACTCTTTGCTCTTGGGCATATGGTGAGACGTCATTAACCTGGGAGACCGACAGAACCATGAAAGTGGAACCATATGTGTTGTAGCCAGGAAAAATTTATTTTGCTCACTATTCTACTGCAAATACAAGTGTATAATCTCTACCAGTGGTTCTTTTACATATTACATATTATGTTAACATGCTGGTACATGTACTTCCATTAATATAGTATTTGGGTATCCAAATACTATAGAGCCCTGGTCAGGGATAGACCTCCTGAGTTTGAACCAGGGAACTCAAAGATGAAATAATGGGGCAGATGGACCAAAGAGTCCCAGGTGCATCTTTCATCAGCATGTTAACTAATGCAAAGCAATGAAGGCAAAGTTCTTGGTCTGTCATCACAGGGGTCATATGGACCAGGACCTTTGATACTTGACACCATCTGGAGTCACTCTTAGTTACTATTAAACAGGGCTATTTAATGAGTAGAGCTCGAATATGCTAGCTGAACTTTGCAAGCTATTCTTTTCTCATTTAATTTCATACAGGCTTTGATTTCCATATGCATTTATGAAAGCGATCATGGTGTAACAAATTCTTCTGTTGTTACACTCGACTCTCTTTCTTTCTCCTGACTTTAATAAACTGTTTCACCTGACTGAGGTATATTTGCAGAAACTATCTGAATGCTTAAGTGTTTCTCATAAAACATGTACTTTGTAAGGTTCCCAAACCTTACAAATGATATTTGTGAAGATACTTTGGGATCTCTAGAAAGCTGGCTACTTAATTTAGGGCAGTCAGATTTGCCTATAAGCTTGCCATGTGTTGTCTGAGTGTTTGGTAATCAAGTCAGATTCACATGACATAAAACCAGAGACGGTTCATTGTTTCATATCATTCAAATGGCGTTTTTTAAGTCAAGGTGAAGTCATTTAAATCCATCTGTATTGACTGATTGAATCCTTGTCTAGAAATTTTTTCCACAGGTTTTCCCATGTATTCATAATAGCAAATACCATGTGCCTCATCTCCAGACAAAAGCTATAATCTCATATATAAAGGCTAAATTCAGAGTGAGTTTGGAAGGAACCACCAGTGTGTTTTTATACAAACATCATTTTTGTGTCTTTTAGATTATTTTTTATTCTCCGTCACAAAGGACCCACAGATTGGCCCTCCATATAAAGATTATTTAGCAAACGTGAGCCGCAGCTCAGTATAACTCTACAATGTATGTTTGTATATATTGATGTTTAATATTGTGTTATAGATCATTCAGTGGGTTAAAAATAAGGCAACAGAGCCCTCTTCATTCATGCTAATTTTTCTAACCATGAGTTCATCTTCTTTTGAAAATGACAATGTCTAGGCATAATCCTAATAGCTTTTGCTAAATTTCAAAAAATCAAATAGCTGTGTATTGCTGGGCTTTCATTTCTACCCCTATAAAAAGATGAAGACTAGACACATGAGAACGTCTATTTTGTGATCCTGTTTATATGAACTATCCCAAGTAGCAAATGGCTAGAGACAGAAAGTAGATTTGTAGTTGCCTAGGGCTAAAAGTAGGGATAGAGTGTGTCTATAAACAGGCATAAGGTTTCTTTTTAGGATGTTGAATATGTTCTAAAATTAGACTGGGGTAACGATTATACAACTATATAAATATACTACAATTTATTAAGTTATACAGATAAAACAGGTGAATTTATTGCATTTAAATTATATTACCATAGCATTATTAAAATTGTTTAAAGGAGGCGGCTAAAAGCAAGATAATAGTTTTGAACCTTTTCTCACTCCCTCAAAATGTCACATTTATAGATATATTTTTTCTGATGGGCTATTTTAACATATAATCTATTCTAATAATATTTGAAGACACTATATTGTCTACAGTATGTACCTTGTTTATTTTATCTATATAAATAATCACTCATCTAAAAATACAGTGCTTTGCTATTGCCATGAAAAAAATTACCAGCCCAGTGGCTTAAAATAAGACTAAGTTTTGATGCCTTATGCATCTATGGACTATTTAGGGTCAGTTGATGTAATTTGTGCTCAGCTGCAGTCAATCTTCTGCCCCTGAAGTAAGCAGCAACCAAGGCAGGTCTTCCCTGGGTATTGGAAGAGTTCGAAGAGACTGGATGGAAACAGGCAAGGTAACTTAAGGCTCCACTTGGAGGATGTGCCCCGTTGTATTCTCCTCTATTTGCCAATGCAAGAAACATGACTGGACCCACCCTCAAGGAATGTAAAAATACACTCTGCCACCCTTTTTGTAGGAGGAAGTGAAAAGTCAAATATCGAGTGGCATGGATGATAAATTGTGGGCATTTGTGGAATATTCATAAAGAAAAAGGATGCAACATAATCTAATAGTCACTAGAGTCGATACGAAAGCTTGGTTCACTTGATTCACGCTGAGACTCCAATGGACTTTTCTTCTTTTGTTGGAGAAGAAAAAATTCCCATTTATAAAATGGGAATAAATATCTTCACTTTTCAGTTTTCATTGCCCAGGAACAAATCAGTTAATCTGTTACTGCTACAGGGGAGTCACTATGCTTCCTGGCAGGGAGGAAAAGCGTGTCAGCAATAATAAAATAAAGCAAAACTGTTCGTATTTGTGGTTCACATCTTCCTTTTTGTCTAGTCATAATGTTGTTATTAACCTGTTAGGTAACAGAAACTTGGATTCTTTGAGTACAAGTGCTCACAGAAGTTAGAAGCCTCCTTTTCCTCTTTAAAGAGTTAAGTGACCTGCTAAATATGTCTTCTAGTCCTTTACTGTTTTCTGAAACATTGAGGTATTTCCCCAGAGTGCAAGGGAACACCAGTCCGAAAGAAATATATCGGTTAGGGTCTGCCCTTTATGCAGTAGTCCTGGGCCAAGAAAGGCGGGCAGTTGACATTTTAATGCTTTTATTTTCTTAATATTGTGGTGATTCATGTTTCCCATGGTGCTTGGTGTTTCCCAAGGACATAGCATGCTGGGGCTTGAAATGGGTCATTTTAACATCACAGATCCCTATTTTCCTGATTTCTACCTTCATCTACATTGTCCCTGTGGCATTTTCCTAATTATTTTTAGGAATTTCATCTTCAGAAATCAAAGGTACCCATCGTATTTATGGTTTCCCAATCCCTGTTCCTGATCCCATGCTGTGAGTAAAGGATCCGACGCTGGTCCATACTGGGGTCCCTCTCCCTGCCAGGCACTGCTGCCTTTCCTGGTGACTGCTGCTGCACTTCCGCCTCTAAGTGGTGTACTGCAGCTCCTGAGGGGCTGGCAGAGTCCACCGCTCTCTATAGCCACATCACACTTTATGTAAAAAATGAAAGGAGGTTTTTCATCTGCTTGTATGTAAGTGGTTACCTGGAAACCAAAACAGTGCTACTTCTGCTTCAATTATGTGACCTATTTTCAGAGAATTATCTCCTTTGATTTTTTGCACTTCAGCTCTCTCCTTAGGATGTAAACATGTCATGAGCGCACGGTATTTTTAGTTTGAACAAATGCTAGCAAGTTATTCTTCAATGTGTCTTACACATCCATACCCCACCAGCACTGATGACAAAAAAGCACTAGCACTAATGTGCCTTGACATCTGGGGTCTTAAACAACCTGATCTGGTGAAGAAGCCTCTGAGTCCAACAGCAGAAGAAATAGAAAGAGAGAGAGTCTGAGCTCTAGCCCTGGGAGTTTCTCTTAGCCAGGTGTATTAGAACTCTCCAGAGGAACAGAACCAGTGGGATGTGTATACACATAGAAAGAGATTTTTTTAAAGAGATTGGCTCATGTGATTATGGCAGCTAGCACAGCTATAAGGAGGGACTGCATGCTAGAGGCCCAGGGAAGAACTGAGGTGTCACTTCAGGTCCTAAGGCTTTATGCTGGAAGAATTCCCTCTTGCTTGTGGGAGGTCAGTTTTTGCTCTGTTTAGGCCTTCAGCTGATTTGAATGAGGCCCTCCCCCTCACATTGTGAAAGTCAACCTGTTTGACTCAAAGTGCACTGAATCAAATATTAATGTCATCCCAAAAACACCCTCGAAGAAACACTTGAAATGATATTTGATCAAATATATGGACACCAGAATGCACTCAAGTTGCTCTATAAAATTAACCTTCATATCAGGTATGGCTTGAATGAATTTCTTATGCCCACGAGGAACAGAAGAGGAGTAGGAGAAAATACCACAACTGAAGGAGACTCACAGCCTGGGGGTTGATCCTCAGCAGGTTGACTTTAGTGGGTGGTCAACAGAGGACTAGCTAAAATGACCTTCACCTAGACAGATGCCTGCATGGATCAAGGACAACCCCCAACATGCCTCATCATTTTGGCAATACGGAAGCCCTTTCATGGTTTATTATAATTCAGGGGGCAAAGCTTGTTAGAGAAACCCTGACTTAAATGAGATAAAGTTTCTCCCACTGGAGGTAAGTATGAATCAACATAGAATTACTAAACTTGGCACTAAATCAGAGCGGTTTTAAAAAAGTGATCCAAGTTAAATCAGAATCACAGGAAGACAGTGGCTTTTCCTGCCCCAGTTTTAGTGATAACTTCATGGTCTAACCAGGTAAAGTTACCCTGTCTAGGTAATATTTGACTTCTCCTTTTTGTACACATGCCAGAATGCCAATTGCAGTTTTACCAGCTTTATATGAATGGTGATATCACCCACCCAACAGCAGAGCTGGTCTAATAATACTGAACATACATTCTTTACAGAATATCTTATTACATGTCTGGCTGTTGTTTTTGCTACTTGACCATGGCTCAAATTGGTCAGAGATTTATTAAGACTTCCAAAGCAGCTGTCCAGGGGCCCCAAAGGAAGGTGTGAAGATTAACAGCCTTGAGTTGAGGTTGTTAGAGGATGTACTTTATTAATAGTGACAAGGGATTACTGGCCCCATCACCATTCTGGGCGTTCTTGAACCACACAAACTGACACTGGTTTATTTTTGTTTGCATTATTGAGTAAACTCTAGAAACTAGTAGAATTAAGTCTTTCCTTCCTTAATTCAACTGAACCTAGAGGCCTCAGTTCTCTTACATTTGCCACTGGGGTATCTGGAAGTAAATTACTTCTGGGTTTGTGGGTGGTAGGGGACCTGTCTTGTTCATTGCAAGTGTTCTTTAATCTTTGTTCCTTATGATAGTTTTTTCTACCCCCGCTTTTGCCCTTTTTCCCTTTTCTTATCCCTTAATCTAAACAGTAGCACCTTCTGGGCCTAAGTGTGACATTAAAGCTAAGCCAGTTTTAAGTTTCTGTCCTAAGATCTACTTTCATATCAGCGATGGCACTGCACACAGAGTGTTCTATCTAATGGTCTCCTTTTGGGAACCCTAAAGGTGTTACAGTAAGACATGAACTAATAAGGAATTATCAACCCAAAATCGAATATTCATTAAAAACAATCAACTAAAATCTCTCCTGAGATAGCTTTGCCATGAATTCCTAGCTACTTTCTGTCTTTCATTACCCTATGGTATATTTTGAAATATATATATGGCTTATCAGTTTATTATACATATATTTATTCCTTCATTTATGAAATTTATGGAGAAATTACATTCCATCTTTTAAAAATATTTACTAAAGCATTCACTTCAGACTACAATAGAGCTCACAGGAACAGAGTGTGTCTTGAGTGTTAAGTATTTTATAAATGACTCCTTTGATATGTTATTACTAGTTTAGTGTTTTCTAATAGAATTTAAACAACAACCAGGATAACTTCACGCCTTTTAACCTTTAGGCTAATGTCTATTTTTTTTCTTAAAATAGCTAGTGCGATAGGGCCCTGATTATTAAACTCCTTTTAGTAGTTGAAGAACTGAAATTAAATTACCAATACTGCTATGGGAAAATCTCCTTGTATATATAACTGAGAGTTTTGTTCAATACAAGAGTGGTTTGCAAGTAAGGTGGTCAGATTCAGCAAATCAAAACACAGCACACCGATTGAATTTGAATTTCAGATAAACAATTAATAATTTTCTGTAATATAAATATATCCTACCCGATTCACAGCCCACAGCCCACAAAATTCAGGTGGTCACAAAAGGCCATTTCTAGGCTTTCTTGGTGGGAGGAGGAGGAAGGGTGAGCAAGGCTCAGGATTTCCTCATCCTTTTCTCTAATCAGACAGGTTATAAGTATCTATGAAAGACTTTCTTTAATAAAATGTCTGCCTCATAAAAAGAAGGAAGATTTTTAAAACATTTTTCTGCTGCTAGAAGACTTTTTGTCCCTGCTGTGTGATAAGAGATTTGATATAAAACAAATAAGAACCTCAACAGGGGTGGGCATATAAATTTGCTGAGAATTGAATGATACCTACATTTTATAATTTTAATTATTTCAACTTCTGCTGATTTGAAAATTTTAAAAATTCAATTGAAACCAGAAAGAATATATTTTACACATTTAAATGTTTCACTGTTTAAGTAGAAACAAATGTACTTTATAAACAACTTTGTTAGAATCAATCAGAAAATATGCCAATATGCAAACACAGCTATGTGACATGTCACATGCATTTAAATATATATATATATATATATATATATATATTCCTCTGTGTACATAATATAGAATATACCTAAAAAAGATTAAATAATATATGAACATGTCATATACTTTATATAGAAATAAGGGCCATTTCATACTGGAAAATCTAGTTATAAATAATTGAAAAAAAAAAAAACCAAATTGCACAACACAACCCCCAAAAATGACAAAACTTATGTTGCCTACAGTTGTAAAACTAAATCAATTTGGATTCACCTGCTGTAAATTAGCAACAGAAACCAATAAAATCTATTTACTTCTAAAGATTTTAAAAATTACTTTTAATTCTTAGAAAAATTGAAAAAGTGAAGATTTTCTCTAAAATCAGAGCAAATCTACCTGGTGGTTTTAGTGGAGAAAACACCACTAAAGTTTTGAGGTTTGGACTCATCAGCTTGGTTTGCATATCAACGGTAACATTTAACAAAAAATGAACCCGGGAAAAAAAGTTTGCAATCTACCCATCTGACAAAGGGCTAATATCCAGAGTCTACAAAGAACGTAAACAAATTTACAAGAAATAAAAACCTCACCAAAAAGTGGGCAAAAGATATGAACAGATGCTTCTCAAAAGAAGACATTTATGCAGGCAACAAACATATGGAAAAAAAGCTCATCATCACTGGTCATTAGAGAAATGCAAATCAAAATCGCATTGAGATACCATCTCATGCCAGTTAGAATGGCGATCATTAAAGAATCAGGAGAAAACAGATGCTGGAGAGGATGTGGAGAAACAGGAACGCTTTTGCACAGTTGGTGGGAGTGTAAATTATTTCAACCATTGTGGAAGACAGTGTGGTGACTCCTCAATGATCTAGAAACAGAAACACCATTTAACCCAGCAATCTCATTACAGGGTATATACCCAAAGAATTATAAATTATTTCCATTATAAAGACATATGCACACATATGTTTATTGCAGCACTGCTCACAATAGCAAAGACTTGGAACCAACCCAGATGCCCTTCAAAGATAGACTGGATAAAGAAAATGTGGCACATATATACCATGGAATACTATGCAGTCATAAAAAAGATGAGTTCATGTCCTTTGCAGGGACATGGATGAATCTGGAAACCATCATTCTCAGCAAACCAACACAAGAACAGAAAACCAAACACCACATGTTCTCACTCATAGGTGGGTGTTGAACAATGAGAACACATGGACACAGGGAGGGGAACATCACACACCGGGGCCTGTCGGGGTGGGGGACTAGGGGAGGGATAGCAGTGGGTGGGGGGGATAGGGGAGGATAGCAACAGGAGAAAAATCTAATGTAGATGATGGGGTGATGGATGCAGTAAACCATCATGACACATGTATACCTATGTAACAAACCTGCATAATCTGCACATGTACCCCAGAACTTAAAGAATAATTTAAAAAAAAAACAGAACCCATTTCAGCATGTAAAATACATACTTCGATGACTGTTTGTATAACTACGGCAGCACGGATCTATCCATTTTCATGAAATGTACCTTTCTTGTTAGAGTAGGACATAGAAGTAAAAAGACAGTGTTAACTTGATTAATTTCCTATCAAGCATTAGGGGCCAAAATGGCATGCTGGTGCTTATATTTGCACTAATATGTATAGGTGTTTATGAAGAAAAAAGATTCAAAAAGAAAAAGCACACAGGAAAAGGAACTAAGAATGGTGCTGCCCATCACAAAGAAGCATCTGTCTCCAGATGTGATGCTGTATCATACTTGTTCTCTTCCCAGCACAGGGTCTGGGCAGCTGCATTCCTGAGGCTGAGATCCTAGGTTCCTGAAGTATCTGTTCTAATTCGTGATTCTAGGAAAACAACATTTTTGCTGTAGGCACAAAAATATCCATGCACACAGTTCATAAAACATCTTCTTAAGGGGCACTGGAAAGGGAGAGGAAAGCAGGCGTCAGGGAGCATCAGGCAGGAATGAATGGTCCCTTAGAATAGAGGAAACGTTGCTGGTGCCAAGTCCTGCTGGTGGCCATCTCCAAGCACCCGTGGCACCTTTCAGTGAAGTGCTTTGGGTAAATATTTGAGCACCTCTCCTCCTCAGAACTTTAATCAATACACTGCTTATTGGCAAATTTTTCTATAGCAATGAGTGTGCCAAATCTTTCACATCTCCCTATGACCTTCCTGGAAAGGGAAAGGATTGGATGATATTTTCAGCACATGACTGCGCTTATGTTCTAAATAAGGGAAAACGGTTTTTAGTTTTTATTTTTCCTCCATTATTGTCCTTGGTCAATCTTTTCATCAGGGAATCTGAGACTGAACGCTATTTTTTCCACATTCTGTGGATATATCAATGAGAAGAGCATCAGATGGCACAGCATACAGACAGACCAGGAATTGTTTCCTTTCAGGGAAGAAATTACCTGAATTCACAGCTGACACCAGCACATGTTGAGCTTGTATCTGTGTGTGTTAGGGTATTTTTTCATTTGAATAGCATTGAAAAAAATATATATATACATATACACACACACACATTTGTCATGACCTCTGAGCTACCTCTAGATGTCTAGAATTTAGGCTATGGGAATAATTCATGCTCTAAATTGTGAATTTGAAAGGCCTAAACTGAGGTTCACTTCTGCATTCCTTCTAACTGGTGCCAAAGTAGAAGAAATTGCTGCCTCTAGAGTGTTTCAAGAAGTCTTCAAAAGCTAGTGTAGGCAAGTAACATATTTTAAACATTGTATGGCATACGGAAAATTCTATTACTGCAAACATTTGGTTTATGTCCCTGTTTAACATATTTGTCATTTCTAAATTAATTTCTAAATTGATTGGTTTATTTATCAACCCAAATGGTAGTTCCACATCTTTAGTAGTTCCTTTGTTTTTAAGTAAGGACTCTAGTGAGGCAAATGTCTTTCAATGGCTTGGAAATACTAGCATCAGTAATTTTCTGGGATAAGGAGCTCAATGCCTAAAGAACAAACCTGAACACAATTAAAGAAAACAATGAAAATATTAATATTAGCTTCATCCCTTCTAGTTTTAGTATCTTGTCTTAAACTGCTGGGCTCAAGCTATCCTCCCACATCTGCCTCCCAAAGTGCTGGGATGACAGGTGTGAGCCACTGTGCTTGGTCGAGTTTTGCGACCTTGTGATTTGATGGTGGTGTATTTAGTGCAGAACTGAAGAATTTGGATAAGTGGTTGAGAAGCCTGGTTTGTATGATACAGCAGTTGTAAGATGGTACTGACCAATGCCCAGTTCATAGTTCTGAACCATATCAAGCCTCTAAGGATTCCTCCCTAAGGAAATGAAAAATTTACTAAGAAAGAACCACCTGATTACTTTCTATGTACCGGATATTTCTGAGTATTGCACACGTATCGGCCAATTCATTCCTTACAATGATACCATGGCACAGAATGTTATGTTAACCTCACTTCACAGATGAAAACTGAGCTCCAGTGACTTGTCTAAGGTAACTAGAAATTGGCAGAACTTGAATTTTTACCCAGTCTATCAGAGCAGGAAAATGAGTGGCAACTGAGTAAGTCCTTCATACTTCCTCCTTCCAATTTGTGAGTAAGGTGAGACAATGGGGCAGTGATAAAAGGGTTTTCTCTGTGAGGGCAAGCCTGAAGGGGAAGAAGGATCAGAAGAGAACCGCGTGGGGCAGCCAGCTCTGTTCTTTGAAGGCAGGCAGGAACGCCAAAGATGGCATTTTTCTCTTTTACACTGTCCTAGGCCTACATCAGTCATTCCTTTAACAATCAAAATATGATTTATTCCTTTAGCTGGCCTTGATGTCGAACAAGGCAGATATGTTCTTACTGCATGAGTGAACAGTGGAAGAAGTATGCCATGTGACACTCACGATCAAATGGGATTTTCCAAGTTCCAAGTCTATTTATTAATGGGGCAGCCGATACAGTGGCCTTGTTGTTTATCCCATTAAGCAATCATCCCATCGCTCTGTACCTTCGAAGATGCTATAAGAATATTTACCAAACAAAATGTCAATCCCACGTCTTTAGCAGTTCCTTCGTCTTTGAGTAAGGGCTATGATGAGGCTAAGATTTCTTTCTGGTTAGCAGAAGAGTAAATGCTGGTTTTTGTTATCCTCTTACAGTACCATTGGAAACCCAGATTAACGAGCTTTCTTTGTCAATTTTTTCAGTGATGCAGATCTGGGACCTGAATGGCATCTTGGCCTATAATAAATACACGAAGCCTGATAAAAACATATTCTCTCTTAAGAACTACCGAGTCTTCCATTCATGGAAGGGGCAGTGGGAGGATCACTAGGTAACCTCCATGATGTAAACTCAAGTTTCAAAATCTACTCAGGCAGAGAAGCAAACATATGTCTTAACTGAGACTGATATGCATTCACTCTGGAACTCCAAATATATGAGGTCGAAGGACATAATGATACCATGCCATATCTGGCCTCTGCTCAGCTGTTACGTTCCACTTCCTGTTGAATACTAGGCACTGGACTGGGTGTTTAAGGATAGTTACAACACTGGAATACCTTATTATTCTAGGCATTTTTCTAATATCTTTATTTTGGGATTTAAAGCCTACTCTAGGAAAAGTTGAGATTATTCCCTTTATAAGGTACAGAAGGTTCAATTCAAATATTGCCAGGTTTTATCAGGTAGTTGAAACAAGTAGCTGGGAGATGTACCGGCGTTGTGATTTTAACAAATTAAACACTGATATGGAAAAGATTTGATGGCATCACATCACAGCATTAATAGTGATCGAGTCTGGATAGTAAAGTTATAGGTTATTTTTATAATGAAAATTTTCTGCCACATCCCAAAAGCAGACAGACTAGTATAAAGCTCTCCCATGTATCCATTACCTTACAGAAAATACTTTATCTTCTGATTTATTCTTTTTGACTCTCATGTTTTCCAAATAAACATTACTTTTTAATAATCAGAAAATAAGAATGATAGTTCAGAAAATTAAAGTTAACATTTTTTTTCTTACTCTAAGAAGGCTCTCCTTTATATAAAGACACAAATGAAAAGTCAATATGAATGGCCCATCCCCAGTTCTTTCCAACAGAAGATTAGTCTCATACATTTAGAAAATGAGAATTGGCAGAGCAGGAAAAAAACCATGGGCTGCAGTTCTTTGCCTCCCTTCTGGTTCTGGAAGGGCCAGAGTTTGACAAGCCCAGTATACGACTAGAAAAACAGCACAAGTGCCACCACCCCCCATTCAGCAGCTTGCCTCTGGGCTTTGCATAAAAAATTGACATTTGGGATTTTGATCCACGCATGTGTCTGTGGAAAAGCGACTGTGAAACACCTATCTGAGCCCTCCACCCACAGGGAAAGGGGGACATGAATCATAACTGTATTCCATTTAAAAGACACTTAATTTAGAAATGTGCAATATGTTGAACAGGCACAGAACCAAACCAAATGTTTGCAGTAAGAAATTTCCATATGCCGTACAACATTTAAAATATGTTATTTGCCTATGCTAACAGCAAGACCTTTCTCTTGGGCTAAAATGACAACCTCTATCCAGTGGCCAGTACTAACACTGATGTTACAAACTAGACGCTGTGTGCCCTCTTGGCTTCCAAGCAAGGTGCCTCCCTCCAGAACTCCCCATCACTGAAGAACTCCCCATGAAGCCCTCCCACAGCAGGGGTTCATAAAGGGAATTGGGCATAAAGAACTGAAAAGAAATAGTTGTACAGTGGAGAACTGTAATGGGGAAACTTTGGAAAATTTTGCTTGGGATTCCATGATTTCACATTAAATCAGTTTTCTATTGCTGTTAGGAGTAGTAGAACTTAACATTAATAAGTATAACTGTATCAGACACAGAGCACTTTGTCATTTACAATGTTACATGAATCCTCTTTTTTACAAATAAGAAAATTGGAGCAGAGAGAAGGTACAGGAGTTTCCCAGAATCACACAGCTAGCGGCACAAAACAAAGAACAAAACTACTAAAAGACACTAAGTCCCCACTTGTCTTCTAGATATTAACAAAATAAAGGAAATAAAAATTAATTCTTGATACAAAGCATTATCTGGCCAGAGAGAGAGAGAAAGACAGAGACAGAAAGATGAGGGGGCGGGGAGAGAGAGAGAGAGAGAGGGGGAGAGAGGGAGAGAGAGGAGAGAGGGAGGGAGAGAGAGAGAGAGAGAGAGAGAGAGAGAGAGAGAGAGAGAGAGAGAGAGAAACAAGATTTAAGGCAAATCACAGCATGATCAAAGTACCATTGACAATTTCTACCTAAAACCTCCTTCCTCCCACCCCATGAAGCTGCTGTAAATATCAGTCACCTTAGTCCTCTTGACTCAGTGATGATCAGTGTGTCTTTCTTAAGCCTCTGACAGTTACTACTCATTTGTTCAGGAGCCTCCTCCCAAGCAAATTCTCCTCTCTGCACCCAGCCTGCCCTGCCTGTTGCTTTACTTGGCCGCCTGAGAATTAAACTTTCACTCCCATCCTCCTTTGCTTTCTCCAGTGCTAAATTCTTTGGGCTTTTAAAAGTGCCATTGGACAAATCTACATTAAAATATAAGAGAAAACATTAATAGAAACATCCAGTCCTACTTTCCAGAACACCAGCTGCATATTAAAAAAATTTTATTGACGAATAATACACATACAGAAAAAAGTGAACATATCAAAGGTATACAGTGCTATGAATGTCAAAGTGAACACACATGTGTAACCAGCAGGACCAAGAAACAAAACATTCCCAACTCCCCAGGTGTGCTCCTCATGCCTCCCTCATTACTGCCCAGCCAAGGAGGCTCACTATGCTGACTTCTAATAGCATAGGTTAGCTGTGCCTAGTTAGGATTTTACATGAATAGAATAATAAACTATGTATTTTTGCATCTGCTTTCTTTCACTGAACATTGTGAACATTGTTTTGTGTGATTCATTCATATTATTGTGCGGAGTTATAGATTTTTTCCCTTATGTCTCTATAATGTGGAATTCTGTGAACATACCACAAGGTACTATTCATCCATTCTGCAACTGATGTGGCATTTAGGTTGTTTCCAGTTATTGGCAACTTCAATTAGTGTCTCAAACTACTGCATGCTTTTGGTGAATATATGTGCAACTTCCTGATGAGTATAAACTTGGAAGTAGAATGCCTGGGTCATAAGTACGCATATATTCAGGTTTATTAGACACTGCCTAATATAGTTAGGATGTGTGTCCCCTCCAAATCTCATGTTGAAATGTTATCACTAGTGTTGGAGGTGGGACCTCCTGAAAGGTGATGGTACTGGATCCCTCATGAATGGGCTTGGTGCTCTCCCTGCAAATTCTCACTCTATAAGTTTACATGAGAGCTAATTGTTTAAGAGTCTGTCACCCTCCTCCGTCTCTCTCTTGCTCCCTTTCTTGACATTTAATACACCTGCTCCCTCTTCACCTTCTTCCCTGAGTCAAAGCTTCCTCAGCCCTTACCGGAAGCTGAGCAGATGCTAGTGCCATGCTGCTTATACAGCATGGAGAACTGTGAGCCAAATAAACCTCTTTCTTTATAAATTACCCAGCCTCAGGTATTCCTTTATAGCAACACAAAGCTGATTAACAAACTGCTAAGTCATTTTCAAAGTGGCTCAATCAACTTACTATCCTACCAGCTTATATGAAAGTTTGGTTGGGCTGGGTGCAGTGGCTCATGCCTGCAATCCCAGCACTTTGGGAGGCCAAGGCAGGTGGATCACTGAGGTCAGGAGTTCTAGACCAGCCTGACCAACATGGTGAAACCCTGTCTCTAGCAAAAATAAAAAATTAGCCACGTGTGGTGGCAGACGCCTGTAATCCTGATTACTCAGGAGGCCGAGGCAGGAGAATCACCTGAACCTGAGAGGCAGAGGTTGCAGTGAGCCAATATTGTGCCACTGCACTTCAGCCCGGGTAGCAGAGCAAGACTCCATCTCAAAAAAAAAAGAAAAAGAAAAAGAATTTTGGTTGGTTGCATAGCTTGCTATTGCTAAGTCCTACTATATCCCTTCCTTTTCATTTTATCACTTTTGCTATGTATGCAGTGGCATCACATTGTGGTTTTTATTTGCATTTCCCAGATGTGAATTTTAAGAGATGTTTATGGGGTGCTTATGGTAATTCAGTAGTCCTTTCCCATGAAGTTTCTTTCCAAAAAGGATTTGTAGGTATGCTTGATCTATAGTGCCATTATTGAGGATAATGGCACTTTTTTGTGTTTGGGGTTAAATAATCCTTTTGGGTTAAATAATCCTTTGTGAAGGGTGGTCCTGTGTATTTTAGGATGGTTAGCAGTACAACCTGCAGTTGTGACAACCAAAAGTGTCTCCAAACATGGTTTAATGTCTGTGAGAGGGAAGAGAGCCATCCTTGGTTAAGAATCACGAGGGATCCATTTGGTTCATTCTTGGAGATGTGTCAGTCTCTATAAGGGCTTAGAGATAACACAGGAAGAGGGGGATGTCTACATAGTACTAATTCAGCAAAAACAGCAGGGTGCAACCCAGGGTGACAAGGGAAGGAAGTCTCTTAGGACCTCTGTATAAGTCTCGTGACTCAGAAGGCAGAAGTTTCTTTGAAACACTTTAAGAATGTGTGGTTTCCCTGCCACCACCACCACCACCCCAGCTGAAAAGTCTCTGAGATTCTTCTGCATGCCATCCAACCCACCTTGAAGGGAAAACACAGTCATTCAGAAAGCTTCTAGCCAGCCAGAACCTGCCCATCAGTAAAAAGTGGGAAACTAAATAGTTGGTTAGATTTCTTTGTTTTTAAATTTGCAATATAAAAGAAAAGTTGCCAGGTTATACTTCTCTTATTTTTATGACTTAAAGCAAATATACTTTGAAGCCAATATTTTTTTTATCATCAGGAATGTGTGTGTGTGTATGTGTTTGTGTGTGTGTGTGTGTATGTAACAAGAGGAGCAAAGAGGTAATAAAGCCTTGAGGTAAACCGAGATGAGTGAGAGTTTGGCTATATATTTAAAAACTTGTCTAACATTGTTTTCAAGTGTACCGAGGTCTCTAGAACTCGAAACCTTAGATTTAAATCCTGGCACTGCCACATAATGTTGGGTCATTTAATTTTATTTAATCTCCTTGCACTCCAGTTTCCTCATCTGTAAAATAGAGTTTTTAAAATCTAACCTATCTCAGAAGGTTCCTTGAAGATGAATGAGTTAATTATAAAGCCACAATCCTATGGAATAAGTATTATTACTTTACCTCACTAAAAAAGGAACTGTGTTCCAAAAAATGAAGTACATTGCCCAATATCACACCCTTAATTTTAGTAGGTTTAAATCCAAAACCCAGTTTCTGCAGGATTTTTACTAGTCAAGATGCCTCAGGTGTAAGGTATAGTGCTTGGCACCATCTCTGCTGCAAACCCCCGAGTCTTGCAGAAAATCCGTAATATAAAACTCCTACCCTGCTTCCAAACTACAAAAACCCAAATACCTCAATCCTGGTTTACATTTTGTTTTAAATTTTTTCAATAAGATTTTTTTCCAATCTGTATCAATTTTAGTAACCAATTTTTCTTAAACAAGCAGGGCAGATAAGCCATGTCAAAAAATCAACTACTAAAAAAAATCAAAACTGACTTAATGGAAATGAAGAGGCAGACCATATTAAATGAATTAAACATTTCCTTCTTCCATACTCCCTCAGAGTTTGTTGTGGTTGTTATTACTTAATCAAGCTCCCTAAAAGCATCGTTTCTGCAGGCAGATTATGTTGGGTGTAATTTTGGCAGAGTGGCATGGTAAGAGTGGAGTGAGGATGGCATGAGGAAAAAGAGGCAGCAGTGACATTAATGAATGTGATTTTATTCCTTGCAAATTTTGCAAGACAAGTGGAATCTTTGGATGATTTTTGAAAACTACTTGTAAGACCTAATTATATTCCTATGGAAAGTATTTCAGTTGGGCCAACCCACTGCAGAAAATCACAGGAGAAAATCAGGGGGCCTTTGTGCTGAGTAAAGACTGACAATAAGGCCTTATAAATCAATTAAAGTCAGATTTATACCCCTAAAGCCCCAGATCATTTGCAGACTTCCTAGGGCAATGCAGCTTTGTTATCCGTAGACTTGGCCACACTAATTGTCCCTTGCTTAACACTAAATCTCAGCTGTCTGAAAAACAAAATTATACATGTGGAGGCTTTTACACTGAAACTCTTCAGAAAGGCATGACAACTCTCCCCAAATTAGGAATCCCATCAGGGTCAGAAAGAATTTTGGCTAACACCAGGACTTCAGAGCTTGGGTTCTTAATCCGGGTCTCTTGCTTTTTAGAACCCGTTGATTGTTTCCACAAAGGCTTTACCAGTTTTATAAGAAGAAGGCCAACAATTGGTCACAGGCAGTACAGAAGAGAATCCAAGCACATCCTGTGAGAGTAGTGCAATCCTCTAAGCTTGGGACCTGGAGCAGATGCCAAGGTCTTAGGTCAGCCCTCTGTGTGAAGAGACATCTTCTGTCCTCTGACCCACTGTTCATATTTTCTGTTACCCATAACTGACCCAATGGCTCTGAAACTTTCTATAAACCTGTCACTGTGCCTGTGGTCCCTCTAACCAAAAGCATTTTAGCAAGCCATTGTTCCTGACGGAAATATGCTCAAGTTAGAGAGGAGGCCGGGCGTGGTGCCTCACGCCTGTAATCCCAGCACTTTGGGATTCTGAAGCGGGCAGATCACTTGAGGTCAGGAGTTCAAGATCAGTCTGGCCAACAGGGTGAAAACCCATCTCTACTAAAATATACAAGAAGTTAGCTGGTTGTGGTGGCAAATGCCTGTAATCCCAGCTATTTGGGAGGCTGAGGCACAAGAATCGCTTGAACCCTGGAGGCAGAGGTTGCAGTGAGCTGAGATTGTGCCACTGCACTCCAGCCTGGGTGACAGATAGGGACTCTCTCTCTAAAAAAAAAAAAAAAAAAGTGTGAGACATAGCTAAAACCTCCAACCTCTCAGCATTATAAAGAGAAAAACAAGAGGGGCAAATTCAAATAGCCTGTTCCTTCTTCTTCCTCACCTGACTCACTCAATGCAAGACGGCAACAATCACTAAGTGCAAGCTACAAATGGCCAGATCTGACTAACGAGAATGGAAACGGCCACAACCCCAGGAGCTCTGGTGTTATATAGGGCACTCTGGAAAAGTTGTGGTACTCTCCAGATCCACCATCACTGAGACAGACACTTATCTCCTGGATTAGTGCAATTCTTCCAGACCCTGTCTATCCATTAGGATCACCTGGGAAGCTAAACATCCAAGCCCCTATACTAGCTTCAACATCAATAAAGTCTTTGAGTGTAGGACCTAAGGAATGTTTTTGAATTTTGTTGCTGTTGTTATAATTTCCCCAGGAAATTCTGACTGTGAATGCTTTGTTATATGTACTACTACAGAGACACTGAACAATCTCATCTAGAGACTCATTGTGTGCAAAAGTATATTTAAAAAAAACATTTTGGAAGGCCTGCAAGCAACCTTTACCTGTTAAATATTTTCCCCTTGGTAATATGATTAAATTTTCTTTCCCTAAATGCTTGTCTCCCACATAAACTGCTTTTACAGAAACTAGCTGTTATTGCTCAGAGAAACACACCACACTTTGTAAAAGTATCATACGTATGTTATTTGGAGGAATTGTCTCATGAGGAAAAGTACAATCGCATAAATGAAAAGTTTATTCAGGTCTTAATTTCGTGAAACTCTCAAATACATATTTCTCTTTCTCATGGATAATTTGATATGTAAATAAAAATGAAAATGTCACTTTAATATAAAATTTTCTAGATGGAAACATGACGCTTGACAATGAAGGCACAATGAATCATTTTTTCTTGTCAATTACCATTATGTCAATTGCATGTTTAAAAAAACTAACATGTGAATCCAAGTATTTTGTTCTGTTGGCTTTGGTCCACATTTCTTGACTTACAAAAAATTTCTAAATTAAAAAAGTATTAAAAAGACTTTGTGTTTTCTACTTTAGTGCCATGATATTACATTGAAAATGTCTACCACAAGTTACACATCACCATATGAACAAAAAAGAGAAAGAGAAAGAGAGAGAGGGGGAAGGAAAGGAAAGGAAGGAAAAGGAAAGGAGGGGAAGGGGAAGATAGAGGGGAAGGGGAAGATGAAGGGGAGGCGGAGAGGGGAGGGGAAGGGGAGCGAGAAAGAAGTATTTGTCAGGGTTTCACTGAAATTTCAATGTGCCTTTGGTCAGCCCCCATTGTTAAGAAGGGTAGGAAGAATAAAGGGTCAAAGAAGTGGGTAATAATTCTTTCTGAAACTTTGCCTCTAGTGCTTCTACTCTTCCACTATTTCTCTCTTTCCTCCAAGCATCAACTTTTCTACTTATTTCAGAGAAATGCTGATCACAGCATGACCGCAGCTGACTACAAGCTAAGAGAAGAAGCCTCAGAATGAAACCTATCTTGCTGACACCTTGATCTTGGACTTCCCAGCCTCTGGAACTGTGAGAAACAAATTTACATTGTTTAGACCACCCAGTTTGTGATAATTTGTTATAACAATCTAAGGAGACTAATACAACTAGTTATTTGGACAAAGAGCCAGTTCAAGGATCTGAGCAGATGCTGGTAGTGTTAACCTAAAAGCAAGAAGCTGAGGCAAAATTAATATAAGCAGAGAATTTATTTGGGCCAAGCTTGAGGAGTGCAACCCTAGGGCATAGATTGAAACTGTCCTGAACATATACTCTGATTACTGGCAGAAACAAGTAAATTGGTAAAGGGAAAAGAGTTGGATAGGGCATGGGCTGATACAAAGTTGTTTGTCAGGAATTCTCATAGGTTTGCAGAAATAACATTGATTAGGGATTGCCTATACTTGTTAAGCTGTAGAGTATGGGTTACTGTGACTGGTATGTCAAATTACTGGTTAATTTATAGTTACTGTGGCCACAGCAAACAATTTCAAGAGATAAAACTTAAAAGGAAGAGTAGGACATGATTGTCATCTGATTTCAATTTCTCTCTGTGCCTGATAATAAAAAGAACTTGCTTTTCTCAGATAAAATTTATTTTCTTTTCTCAGTAAACGTATTTATAGCTCTGCCTTTTTTTTCAGCAGTTGATAGTACTCTTGTCTTTTTTAACTGCCTTTGAAAAATTATTACAGTGAGAAATCTAACATAACTGACTCCATTTTGCTTCTAATCTCACAAGCTGTCTTTGCTCACTTTTGTGCATAGGCTAAGATAATTATGGGGAAAAATCTAGTTTATAATTTAACTGACAAATGTAGTTTACAGTTTAATTTTAAAGCAAGGATAATAATAGCCCCTCTTCAAAGTTAACTCCCTCCCTGTCTGGGGACTAAACCACCAACGTAAAAATAATAAAAAGCCACAAGGTTAAAATTTTGATATGGGCCTGAATTCTGCTAAGATATAGTCATAGTTGAACAGTAAGAATCATTGTTTCCTGGCTTGCTTTCTATAATTGCTTACTGCTTAGGAGTCACATAGCTCTGATCACAAGATTTATAACTTCTCTAATTGCCCCTATAGATAACATCAGTATAGTGAAACCTGCGACTAGTCTTTGAGCTATTTTTCAGACTTTGCATTCTTATGGATCAACTGATACCACTTGGACAAGTGATCCCCACCCAGGAACTGAATCAGTGCACAAAGACAGTTTTGGCAGCCCTGTGATTTCAACCCCCACTCCAACCAATCAGTAGAACCCATTCCTTAGTCCCCTTTCCACCTAATCACCCTTAAAATTCCAAGTCTCCAAATTATCAGGGAGGTAGATTTGAGAAATACCTTCTAAGCTCCTCTCTTGGCCACCTGGCAATTAAACTCTTTCTCTGCTGCAACATCTTCTGGCTCAATGTATTGGCTTTTTCTGGGTGGCAGACAAGAACCACCTAGTTGGGTAATAACATTTTCACTGTCTCTAATCCAACCTAACATCACACAAATCTCAGAAACGAAAGACTACTTCTGAATATTCTGTACTCTGCTGTCCCCAAGTTAAGATAAAGTCATTCAAAGATTTTGAGAAAAATTTTCTAAATCTAATGTTGAATCTTGAATATGCAACTTAGATAATAACAGAAAATTGCTTTTAAATCTCAACATTATTTGTGGTTTAAATTTTTTTAAATATTATAAGTAGTGCCCCAGGTATAACTTGCTTGAAAAAATCTAATATTTACTTCAAAACTTAATCAAACTTCTCTGATTGCTTCCAAAGCTATGTTTGTAAAATACTTCCCAGGATTCAAATTGGTAACCTAGCTGGGCCTTAATAATTATTTATTTGAAAATATCAGTAATTGTAATAATAATCACCAAATCAGAATTATAGCATTAGCTAAACTTTATTAAGTACTTGCCTTGTGCCAGGTAAGATTCTAAATATTCCCATTAATTTGTTTAACCTTCATATCTATCCTATAAAGCTCACCTGTTACTCTTTATGTTCTAAAGGTGGAAACTGAGGATAAATAACTCACAAAAAGCCATAAAGCTAGTAAGAAATAGAATCAGGCTAAAACTTGTACTGATCCTAGAATCCACAGGTTTAGCCATTACCCAGGAGATTTTTCTTTTTTGCCTGGGCAAAAGACCAGTAGCTTCTGAAGTTGGTTTGTGTCTCAAAGCTCACATTCTTCTCATTGTCTTGGAAAGTTGCTGGTACATTATCTTAGGGTTACATCCAGCACTTTATGCACTCTATCCCCAAACTGACTTCCAGTTTTCTTTCTCTAGCTAATATGAATCCTGTCTTGAGAGGATAAAAGACAACCTGACATTCTCAAATCTGCTCAGAATGTCTTTGTCTTTATTATTTATTCATACTGTTTCCTTTAAAAGAAATGCTTATTTTCTTGCCTTTACCTATAAAAAGCTCACCTGTCTTTCTGAATTCAGCTCAATATCTGTGGCTTCCATGAAGCTTAAGCTGAACTTCTTTCTGAAATTTTCTCTTTTATTTTATTACATATTTCCCTCTATTCTTTCACTTCAAATCTTGGACCTTGAATATCATTAATCAAATGCTTGGTTATCTCTCTCACTGCTCTGCAAATTCCTTGAAGGCTAAGAAGTGTGCTACTAACATTTGGTACTCTCCAAAGGACTTAGGACAGAGCTTCTAAATGTTTGTTTTCAAATATTTTTAATTGAAGCATAACTAATAAGAGTGCACTGATTGCAAGTACACTCTGTGATGAATGTTCACATAATAAACCTATCTATAAATGATACATTATGCCAGCCCTCTGGAAGTCCCTTTTATGCCCCCATTCTCCAATAAGATAACCTCTCCGAATTCCACCCGTTTGTTAGTTTTGTCTACTGTTAAACATTGCTTATATGGGATCATGCAGTCTGTACTTTTTGTATCTGGTTTCTTTCTTTCAACAGTGTATTTGTGAGATCCACCAGCTTTTGTCTAGAAGTAGTTTGTTAATATTTATATAGTATGTAGTATTCCCCTGTGTGAATATACCACCAAGTATTTATCCATTCACCTGTTGATGGACATTTAGATTGCTTCCAATTTGGAACCATTATAAATAGTGCTGCTATCAACATTCCTGTGTATGTCTTTGCTATACATGTGTAAGCATTTCACTGGATATATACCTAAACCTGGAATTGAGTCATATGGCATACATATGTTCAATTTCAGTAGACACTGACAGTTTTCCAAAGTGATTGCATTTCCTTGATGAACAATGAGATTGAACACTTTTTCTTATGTTCATTGACTACTGGGGCATCCCTTTTTATGAAATGCCTAGTCAAATATCTTGTCTATGTTTGTAGAAAGGGGCATTTTTTTAAAGGGGTATCTTTTTCCCATTGACTTTAAAAAATTATTTATACATCATAAAACCAAACATTTTGTACGTTTTCTGTGTTGCAAATATTTTCTCTCAGTCTGTGGCTTACTAAACTCTTTTATGAATAGAAGTCCTTAATGTTAATTTTATCAATGTATTAGTGTTTCAATTTATGGTTAATTTATAGTGTCTTTTGTTTCCTTTCTTATAAAAGAGATCTCCATCAACCACACAGTTACAGTTTTCTGTGTTTTATCAGCAATCAAAGTGGGGTGTGTTAAATTAAGTGTAGCCTAAAACTGCCTCCTTATGTATTTTAAGTGTGGCCTAAAGGTTTCTGTGTACACTGTGAAATGTAACCTAACTGGATGTGTAAACAGACTGTTAACCTACTCTTGTGCCAAATCACTGAATGTCAGCCAACGAAAGGTAGCCAACTGCTCAAGCCATGTTCAAGTAAGGCAAACACAAAACTGTAACCAATCTGGCTGTTTCCATATCTCACTTCCCATATTCTGTACAGTGTTTTTTTTTTACTCTGTCCAAAAGTCTCCTTCCAGCATGCTGGAGCATCTCTGAACCTATTCTGGTTCAGGGGCTGCCTGATTGACAAATCATTCTTTATTCAATTAAACTCTGTTAATTTGCCAAAGGTGTTCTTTTTAACAGGTGTGATATATATATTTTTCTGTTCCATTTGCATTATCCATTGACCCAACATCACTTACTGCTCTGCAGTTCTACCTTACCCATATTCAAGTAACTACCTATGTATGGGCCTGCTTCTCACTTCCTATTCTGCCCAGTTGGCTCAAGGTTCCATCAATTCCACACTCTTTTAATCCTGCAGTTTTAGATTGTTGTTATTAACAGTACTGCATCATCTCTAGCCCCGTACCTTTACAAGATTTTTAGAATCATTCTTGAACTTCTTCACTTTCATGTATATTTTAAAATAGTCCTATACGTTCTGACTGGATTTTTTTATGGGATTATATTAAATCTATTAATCACTTTGAGGAAAGCTGACATCTTTTCATTATGAATGCATTATTCTTAATGTGTTTAGATCTTTAATTTTTTCTCACCAAATACTGTATGTTCTCACTTAGAAGCAGGAGTTAAATGATGAGAAGACATGGACATGAAAGAGTATTTCTAACTAGATACAGAATTCGGAGTTGACAGTGATTTTTTTCCTCTGCACTTTTTCCTATTCTGTAGGTTTATGTCTATTGTTTCTTTCGAGAAGTCAGTTGTCAGTTGCTTTCCTTGCTGCTTTGAATGTAAGATGTTCTATTTCTGACTTTTCTACCCATTCTCACAGAGTACGGGAGGAGGGTTGTCCACAAAATTTTGTTATTCATTGCTGGATGCAGACCCTGTCCATATTTTAAATTTCAGGGCATTTAAAAATATTCCTAAGTCTCCTTGTTAAATATCATAAATGCAGCTTTCAGAGCAGTGAGAACTTTGTTTCCTTGTAGATTTTCCTTTCCCTCCTCTAGAATAAACTGTTAGAACAGATAAGAAAGCTGATATATGACAAAAACATTAAGGCACCACCACAGGATTCCAGAAAGATCTGGGCCCAGGATAGCACAAAAATAGTGGTTCTCTGTGCATGTATCAAAATAGCTCCAATATTGAAAAATTAGGAAAGTTTACCAAAGATTCAAGTTATAGTTAGGCTTTGCTTTGCTAAAGATATAATTACCATGTGTGTCAGTATGTTTGTGTGCACATACATATATGCATGTGAACATATATGTGAGAATAATTTTGCACCATAAAAACCCTCATTGATAGCTCAATAAAAATTTAAAATTACTCCCTAAAATGATGAATATTCTGTCTTTTCATTTCACTAATGTACATTCTCTATTTAACTCACACATACAGTTAAAATGCATGCAAATTCATTAACATGTGTTCATGTCAGCTGCCTTTAATATAAAATACCATAGGGTAAAAAAACAGACACAGTAGAAGCCTTGGAGTGGGCAGATTGTTTGCTTAAGGTATATGTTGCTCTTTCCTTTCATCTTCCTAAGGTACTTTATCATCTTTATAACTATTATGTCTAGTAATCTATCAAAAAGAAATGGTCAAACTGGACAACAATTTATGTATAAAGGTGATCTCCATAGCTTATGGGTAATGAAAAATACTATTAACGTCTTAGTATCTAACACCAGCTATAAGTAAACAAATTATGGACCATCTTTACCATAAAATGTTAAATACTTTTTAATACATGAGACAATTATTATTTCTACTAAAAGGTTAAGTGAGAAGCATAAAGTACTAGAATTTTATATAAACTATGATCTCAATAGATGGAAAGAAAAATATGTAAAGAGTAGTTATTGATTTTGAGAATTACAGGTGATTTTTATTTTCTTTTTAGAAATGTTTATTTAATTTTAATTAATTCCAATACTACAAAATTATAAATACAAAAATACTTATTATTCCCTATATAACACTGCTTGGAACTCCAGTCATATATAGAATGCTCTGCAATCATTCTTTCTGGTGGATTAATGCTCCATTTCTCTTAATAGGTTATGCCTTACGTAACATGATAATTTTAGAGGTTTCCATCATTTTAAAGATACCAAACCTCATTTCCTCTAAACAAAGTGGTGAATAAGGAAAGAATTCCTTTCAAGTTTCTTACTTGTATTCTTGTACTGCCTTATTAAGGTCAACCCCAAGGGTATATCAGCACAAGGAAAGTTAAAGTAATTAGCTCAAGAATTTGGACCAAAACATGCTCTTAAAAAAATACCGTATGTTGGAGCTGAATGGCCAGGATTATTTGTCAATGTTGATCAAATTTACCAGCTGGTAGCTTAACCTCTGCTTTTTGTCTGCCTTTGAATACACATACAGCTTCGGGCGGTCAAAGGAATCGACACTACTATATACTCCTATCACTGAGCATCTGTGTTTATCATCAGTTTGTTTATCATCATGCCAAAATAACCAGTGCAAGAGTAAAAAACATAACCAAGGAAAGAAAGAATTGTTTAATATTGTAAAACTTATCAATACGGTACATCTCATTAATTGGTCAAATATGAACTACCACAAATCGCATGATTACCCAAATAAAAGATGACAAGGTCTTTTATCAGATTAAATACCTGTTCTGGATGAAAACTTCTTTGTGTGTGTGTGCATATGTGTGTGTGTTTTATTTTACTTTAAGTTCTGGGGTATATGTGCAGATCTTGCAGGATTGTTACACAGGTATACACATGCCATAGTGGTTTGCTGCCTCCATCCCCTCCCTCACCTACATTAGGTATTTCTCCTAATTGTATCCCTCCCCAATCTCCCCCACCCCCTTCTATCCCTCCTCTAGCCCCCCAAACCCCTAACAAACCCCAGTGTGTGATGTTCCCCTCCCTGTGTCCATGTGTTCTCATTGTTCAACACCCATCTATGAGTGAGAACATGCGGTGTTTGGTTTTTGTTCTTGTGTCAGTTTGCTGAGAATGACGGTTCCCAGCTTCATCCATATCCCTGCAAAGGAGACGAACTCATCATTTTTTATGGCTGCATAGTATTCCATGGTGTGTATGTGCCATATTTTCTTTATCCGGTCTATCTTTGATGGGCATTTGGGTTGGTTCCAAGTCTTTGCTATTGCAAACAGTGTTGCAATGAACATGCATGTGCACGTGTCTTTATAATAGATTGGTTTATAATTCTTTGGGTATACACCCAGTAATGGGATTGCTGGGTCAAATGGTATTTCTATTTCTAGATCTTTGAGGAGTCCCTCTTCAAATAACTTGTTTAAGTAAAAATGTGAATAAATTTAAACTATTAATTGAGTAACAAATAATACTATTGCCACTAAGTTTACTAATCCACAAACAGCAAATCAATACTGCATGTTCTCACTTGTAAGTGGGAGCTAAACCACAGGTATGCATAGATATAAAGATAGAGATAATAGTCTCTGGAGACTCCAAAAGTGGGGAGGTTTAGAGGGGAGAGAGGGTTGAAAAATTATCTATTGGGTACAATGTTCAATATTTGGGTGATAGGTACACTAGAAGCCCAGTCCCCACCATGAGGCATGTAAAAGCCATGGAGCAAACAAGCAAATGTACCCTCTGAGTCTAAAAAAGAAAGAAAAAAGAAATGGACATAGAGAAGTTAAAAGACTTGCCTAAAAGTTACTGATGAATAATGAGGACTAAAGTGGTTGACCTCAAGACAGGATTCTAATACTTCTGTGTTTCCCAAATGTCTTTTTAAATGGTGTTCAAAATTTTGAAATATCTGTGTAGCAATACAATTTTAAATGAGAATACACAATGTCGGTAAGAATGTGGTTAAACGAAAAGTAATTATTATCTATTCATTCATTTATCAAAAAGTCACCAAGTGTCTACATTTTGCCAAGTATTTTTCAGGTAGCTCAAAAGATGTTGTTTAATATGACCAAGTCTCCACCCTTCTCAAACACATATCCTACTGGACAAAAAAAAACAAAAAAAACAAACAAATAAAAAGTTAGAAATAAATAGTGTAATTCATACAATCAAAAGTACTATCAAGAAAATCAAGCAAAGGAAGGCATTAGAGAGTGACCTGGTGGGACACTTAAGGAATGCTCCTCTAAGGAGATGACCTTTGGGCATCTAGTCAAGAAAAGTAAGAACTAAGCTATGAGGCAGGAACGAAGGTGAAAGTTGGAGGAATTACACAGGACTGCGTGCTTGTGGGACAATCAGTAAGTAAGAATGGCAAGAAAGTAAGTTCTAGAGAAAGGCAGGGGCCAAACCAGGTGGGGCTGGCTCAGGTAATCCCATCTCATCCTGATGTTGGATGCCATACAAATGGCAAAGCTTTTCTGGAAGGAAAAATTGGCAATGCTTATAGAAAACCATAAAATATCTTATATTTAACTCAGCAATCCTATTTATGGAAACATATTCCAGGAAAATCGTTTTCTCTCATGCCCAAAAGTGATCAGTTCAGACATTACCAGTCTCTAAACATTTCTTATCCCACCTCCCTACCCCTATCATAATTCTTCCCCCTGTAGGATGAACTAGTTAATCTGTTTCAAAAATAAAACACAAAATGACGTCTGTTAGGTAAAAGCTCCTTAACATCTGCATTCTGACCCATTTTATCTTCATATACGTCCTTGCCTCATACCTTCCCTCCTCTGTGAGAGCAGTGTCCTCCTTCTATCCTACTTTTAATAATTAAAATATTATTTTACTAATATTTACTCCTAACCAGCAACATCTGAACAAATCAATAAGGAATATACTGTGCAAATATATGTGTATAATAAATATACATAATATTCAAAGATAAAATACTAATGCACTATAAACAGGGAATCACAAAACAAAATCGCACATAACTGTTCCACTTTCTTCAGTGGACTCTGACTCTTGTCTCTTTCCTTGTCTGAAAACTCACTCAGTTATTTCTCCTTAATTATGATCTTGCATTTCTCTGTCGCTACCAACCCCTTCTCTTTAACAATTCAACTCAAAAACATCATTCATCATTGAAAAAACAAAGCAAAACCCTCCCCCTTCTCTATGTATCTCCTGGTCCTCTTAGGCAACTTTTCTCAATTACCTGCTTTACTGACTATAATCCTTCACTTTGATTTGCTCTCGAACTTTCCACCATCTCGGTCTTGATCCGAATTGTTGCAGTGGAAACCCCTCTGGAAAATACAAGCCATGTCCTCACTGTGGCTATATCCTTTTTTACATCCAACTTTTTGCTGTGGTTAGGCCTCAAGGGTGGACTTGTTCATAGAGGGCACATCAAGCCACTGAGAAAGTACAGAATGGAGGTTCTAAATTTGTTATTATCTTGTCTATCATGAGGCCTTAAATTACCTTATTTTCACTATTCTTAGTGGAAATAGCTATAGTGAATAAGCTACTTTTGAAATAATAACTGTAATACCTTAGTTTGGATTAATTTCATGTATTAAGCTTACAAAAAACACAGAAGTCCAGATAACGGGTCAACACATAAACAATCTGTGATTAGAAGGTGTATCAGTCTGTTTTCACACTGCTATAAAGATACTACCTAAGACTGGGTAATGTATAAAGGAAACAGGTTTAATAAACTCACAGTTCCACATGGAAGGGGGAGGTCACAGGAAACTTACAATCATGGCAGAAGCAGAAGGAATAGCAAGTACCTTCTTCACAAGACGTCAGGAGAGACAGAGATAGAGTGAAGGGGAAACTGCCACTTTTAAACCATCAGATCTCATGAGAACTCCCTCACTACCCTGAGAACAGTATGCGGGAAACCACTGCCACGATCCAATCACCGTCCTCCAGGTCCCTCCCTCGACTTGTGGGATTAAAATTCAAGATGAGATTTGGGTGGGGACACAGAGCCGACCCTTATCAAAAACAACAGTTTCTAAATATAGCACAGTGTGAGGAGTTGTTGATATCATAGCAGGAAGGTTGGAAACCCTAAAGCATAACTTAACACTGGATATTGCCACGAAGAGAAGGTCGTATGTGTCCAAAGAGAGAAGACAGCATATTAAAAAAAGATAGAGAGAGCTCAATACTTTTTTTCATAACTTATCCTAATGATCTACAGATCTGTGCTTGATGTTTTCTCTGAGAAGACCTCTCTTTGTTCTTGTCTAACTGAAAACTCTATCCTCATGAATCTGCTATTGTAAATGGGCTGTTTTATAAAACAGAAAGCCAAAAAAAAAAGTGTTCACCCAGGCAAGAGATGCCACCTTCTATTCATTTCTGATGTGTCTTATTTCCTAGCACTTACAGCTTGCCAAACTGCAGGATAAAGTACATACAGTAAAATCATACAGACTTGCAAAAAGATTTGAATTCAGGGTATTAATAGCAGAAGGAATGTTCTTCTGGGAGTAATCTAAGTGTTATATTTACCTTTGGTTTGAGAATATTTGCAGTGAGGAATTTCAAATGCAAATATTTTAAAAGCATAGCATGTTGGTAGAGAGACACTGTGGGCACTTCTGTTTTCCTTTAAAAAAAGGTTTTTCTTAACTTTTTATTGGAATCTTAATGAGACCATAATTACGATAGCAAAAGGGGGGGAAATACAGCTGTTAAAAGCTTGGCGTTACTGTATATATAGTCCCTGCACTATATTTAAAAAAATCTGAAACCATTCAAGAGAGAGAAAAAAAAGATGATCTAGCAAAGTAAATCTTATGCACTTGTATTTTTGGTGTGCATGGATTTTTTTCACTGCAAATGTTTTGAAATTTGACAGTCATGTTTCATCTTACCTGTTCTTTTCATTTTAATTGAACCATAATATGAAATACCTTAAAAGAAGACTTACCTTCATTTTTGTCCCTTCTGTATATATATCTAACCTCCCTTTCCATGTTAAATGCAGTAGTTATGAAACCATAATCTCGAAAGATCAAAGGTGCAATTATTTTATAGGGTATACTCCTGTTAGGAAGTTATGGGTGTCTGTGCATACAATATACTATAAGGGAAGTATATCTTTTAACACAAGACTTGTGAATACAGAGACCCTCACCTTCTAGACTGAAGCAGTATTTGTATTTCCACTGTATTTATTCATCTCTCTTAAATAGATGAACATGATAAATTTGATTCAATTCATTTTATGCTTAATAAAACTTCCAAAATGTAACCCTAAATCTTCTGGTGATGTTCAGACCTTGACTTAAGCAGACATTTTTACAGAATAAACAGAATGCTCTGGGTAAATCCTAAGCTAAAATATACTCAGAGTGACTCATCATTAATAGTACTTGTTAACTAGATAGAAATTTTTAACTGCAAGGTCTGGTAAAAATCATTTAATTCAAATCTTTTCTACTTTCCTTTCCTTGAAAAGAACAAGACCAGAGTGTTTCTGAGGCTGAGGGTTTTGAGCATGTATAGCACCACATATAGAGAGTAGAAGGTAATACTGGGATTTGCCATGATCTTTGTATGCCCTTCAAAACATGTAAAAAATAAGCTGGCTTCCCTGATGAAGAGGATCAAGTGATTTCTTTGCTCTTGGATCATCCACTGTTTGTACAGTGTCTCAATTGTGCACTCCATTGAACCAACAAAGAGTTCAATTTATATGGTTTAGTTAAACAGTATCACAGATCCAAGACAGAACCTGCACCAGGTTGTGAGTGAAGCGTATTTCATTTAGGCACTCACCTGGGTGTCTTGACCTCAGTATCGTAAGTTGCAAACAGAAACTTTAGGCAATAGTAAACAGGGATTTTCATCAGCATCATATACTCATATATTTTAAATTACAAATTCACTATGTCTCTACATTTTAATAGGTGATATATGTACAAGTTCCAAATTTACAGTATTTGAGTAAGTTTTTCAATGTCCTATGCACTTTGGAAATAAACTATGTACTTGATGAATTGCTTCATTGCTAAAAGTCTGCTCCTGACCATACCAGGAAAAGCCCTAGATCACCAGTCATTGAAAGAAGTGAAACTCGATGTACTGAGTTGTGGGGCAAGTCCTCAGATTTCCAAGGGACACTTGGCAAGTGAAAAGGGTTTAGCAAAGAAACAGAAAAAAATTCTTTAAGGATATTTTTCAGAGGACCAGAGGACTTGGAGGTTAAACCCAGCTGACTTGAATAACATTAGTGTCTGATAAATACTCATTTATCTATTGGAGTTAAAAAAGATCTGCTCTTTACCTGCCATGATCGTATGTTGTAGGAAATTTTTAGAGGAACCAATAAAGCCACTGTAGTCTCATACTATGGACCATCACTGAAACATGTCTCTTCTCATTATTTGCTTAACCCTATCATCATCTCCAACATTGAAATCCCATTTTTTTTCAAGTTACTTGAGGGCTGAGCCCATTAGTGTTACTTGTACCAATTTGATTTAATCCCTAGAAATACAAGCTAATGAAAAGAATGAGTCTTCCCAAGACTGAGATTGGTGTTTCATTCACACCTGGTTTGTTCCTGAGTCATTACTTCCAGCATTTCCACAGGGGGAACCAGACATTTCCTCACATTTGACTCCATTCCTCTCAAGTTGGAACTGTCATGAAATGGTAAAGAAAAGCACTAAAACCTTCCTGCATCTCACTGTGGCCTAAAAGAGGAAGAAGCTATTATGTTGTTTCATAAACTCTGATCAGCATGAGCCTCCATCACACACCAGCAAAACAGTAACTTTTCAGATATATGTCTCAGAAGGTTAAGATTCTCAGCCCTGTGAGAGTTGACCACTGTCATTATTTTGAGTTTACAAAGTCTCATAAGACATGGTGCCCTTGGTTTGGTGACAGTGTCAGCTTATATATATGACAGATGAATACTGCATGACTGCACTAGCTCTTAGAAGAAGGCTGTTATCTTAACACAAATAATGCATCAACAGTGCCTTCAAAATGAGCTAAGGTTGTGTTAGAGAACTGGAATTGAAGGAAAAGGATAAAAGCCACTTTTCATATATTTACCAATTGTAGACAGTAGTATTTATTTTAACATTTTTCAATAAGTCAGTTGCTACATTCAATGGGTATAGCAGAACCATTTAGATCCCATGTCGGTGCCAAATATTTTTTAGATTCTGATATACTCAATATCCCCTCTGCCCAGCCCCACAACTGCTCCTAACACAGACTTCTGTTCCTTTCCCCACCCCAGGAATCTTATCTCTTACACAAAGAATACCAGCTACGAGGCAAAAGGCACTCAAGCCATCTCCTCCCTTAAAGATTTATAAGCAATTTGACCTTCCTGAATTGAGGTAATAATGATTGACCTCATATCATCAGGGTGTGATAAATACGGATATGAGAGATGATGTCTGTGGCTGCCTGGCGGGATTACATTGCTTCCATGCCTTGTCCTGTTTTTCTACCCTGTCTTGTTTGAATATGAAAAAAGGCAGTTGGCTGCTACACATGCTGTGTCAGGAGCTAATGAAACACAGGGTCACATTACCCAATTTTCTGTGTATGTGGAGGGGACAGGGGATAGGGAATGGTTAAACCCTTCTGTTTAGCCTCTCCCTCCATTGCAAAATTATGTAAACATAATAACTCAAGAAATATCCAAACAATCTAAAAGAAATTGCAGCAAAATCGACCATGTCTTCTGTGGTAGCCCTTCAACCAACTCATTCTTCACCCTTATCAACTTTTTTAAAAAACAGAGTAATTTAAAATTGTGGCATCAAAGTAAGATGCATTTATTCTAGGAAAAAATATCATTAAAAGCATAAGACATAAAATTAGAATAACTTCAACATCCAGAAATGACTTATTTTATTCATTAGGGGTTTTGTGTTTTCATCATTTGTTTGTATGTGTGTGTACATGTGTACATTTTTAAAAATAATTTTGATTACACTTGACATTCATATCATATAGATATTTCTTAGGTTATATTTCATCACCTAACAAATATCGATATGATTCTTGCAATCTGATTCTTAATGTCATGTATCACTGTATATTCCTTTAGTCACTCCTCAATTTTTGGACCTTAAGTGATTTTCTGCACTAGCGTCTCTGTGGCCGTCTCTGTCAGAGGCAAAGCCTTTTACAACCCGCTAATCTCTGTATGCACTGTGCATCTATGGTCTAAGGGCATTCTTACCCACAGGAAACAAAAAAAAAAGACAGATAAAAAAGGCTCGCGGATTATAACCCATCAAGCTTTACTTGGAGATTCTATCACCTTGATATCTTTGAATCTTTCCTGTACCTCTAGAAATAGGTCCACATCCCTCTTTATCAGCTCACCTCCCTTCATTTAGTATCCTGTCTTCCTGCATTTACACAAACTACCAAACTCTGACTTAACTTGTTCCCAAGTCCCAGTTCCTCCAATTTAACACTATCGTATTGTTGCCCAGGCCCTAGCATGCCTGCTACAATTAGATAGCTCTGCCTTTTTTCTAATAACTTTTTGCTCCTCCCCTTTGAGTAACTTTTTTTTTTTAATAAGCTCAGGTTGCCGTAACAAAATACCATAAACTGATGACTTAAACAACAGACATTCATTTTTTCACAGTTGTGGAGGATGGGAAGTCCAAAACGAAGGCACTAGCAGGGTCAATGTCTGGTGAGGGCTCTTTCCTTGGGTTGCTGACAGGTACCTTCTCATTATGTCTCATATGGGAGAGAGAGACAGAGAGTTCTCTTCTTACAAGGATATCAATCCTATAGGATTAAGGCCCCATTCTTATGACTGCCTTTAACCTTAATTACCTCCTAAAAGCCCTGTCTCCAAATTTAATCACATGGGGGTTAGAACATAACATATAAATTTTGAGGGGAATCAATTTATTCCATAACAGTTTTAAAATACAGTTTTCATCATCAATACTTTAAATATTTTGGATTTCTTCCTAGAGGAAATTTTTATATTCCTAAAATGATGGTAACTCCATTCTGACAGCAGGTCAGGGTTGCAAATCTAGCACAGCTGAGCTGTACTAATAAGCCATGCTCAATTCCAAAATATGTAATCTCATGAACATTTGGAGATTCCTTTAGTTGACTGTCTCCCAACTTGGTTCTCTGCCTTAAAACAGCACGCTTCAGATGCTGTTCCTTAGCACAAAACCTGTCTGGCTCCCAAGTCATAAAACAGCAGCAAATTTTAATTAATCCATGTTTTATGGTCATAATTAAAATATGCACTTACAAACAAAATGTCACACTTAAAATCAGGTACCAATTTCTCAGAGCTGCATTAATATTTATAAAATGATTATTGCAGACAGGCACATTACTGCTTATTAAGGCATACATTCATGTAAGGGTAGTAAATTCTTAATTATCATGAAGTTGAAGGCTATGATTTCTCAGTTCCTTGGCCTGGTTCTAAAAACTTCCAACCTTCTCAGGCCTTTTTTATGGATAAGCGTTTGGCCTTTTTCACCACCCTGATTTTCCCTTCCCAAGAGATGCTACCTTATGCAAGTTATCTGTTGAGATAAAAATGAAGAATGGTGCCCTCGACCTATGGCCCCTTGGAATACATGAAACTAAATAGGCATCCCCAGCCAGGGGAAACCAAACAACAGCTTCCATCTCTTCCATGAATTCTGCAGCCCAAGGCATGACAATTTCTCTCCCCCAAATCCCACCCATAGTTGTTTCCACCAGACCACCATCATAGTCTATTATTGGCCAATATAAGGCCTGTAATATTGCAATGGAATTTTTGTAGGGGTAAAAAAACCACATACTTATATAATAGAGGTGGGAATTGATTTACACCGCCATAGTGTGAGCTCTAAAGCAATACAATATTTGAGAAATATTTATTAGCCCAAAAGGAAAATTTTAACAGTAGAACTGAACTAACTCTACCAGCGGGCAACATGGCAGAGGAGAGAAAGGACAACACATTTGGCCAGGTTCATATTCATCCGAGCTTTCAGACTTCACAATCTCAGCCCCTTTTGGAGGCTCGTGTTCCTTTTACATGTAGAATGTTATTTTCTGATGCAGAAATAGCAAGAAAATGCTCTTCTGGGACATTTTTGAGTGTCTTTGAGCACATTTGGGGCATCTTTAGGGCTTTTTTGACCACTTTTTGGGAAGTACTCCTGGGGCTCCAATAGTATCTAATATTAGCTTCTTACAAAACATTTGATGAACCAACTTGAAATTCATCAGAAATGCAACAGACTGACTCTTCTTTATGGAAATGTTATTTTCATAGAATTATGTACTAAGAAAGGTTCTTTGGAATTATCTAGTCCAAATCTCTCATTTACAGATCAAGATTGAGGCAACGTAAAATTAATTGCCAAAGTAAAATTAATTTGGAGCATAAATAATCAATGATATGCTCCAAAAATGTTAGTTGACTGGAAAAATATTATCGCCTCTATGTGGAGTGGAGTGGACTCAGTTATGAACTGTATGTGTGGATCTTCATAGAAACTGCATGCTGATGATGACAGTGGTTAAGGTGAAAGAAGAGTCAACCCTGACAATTATGTGTTATGAACTCAGAGCAGAGAAACACACAGCCACTCCATAATATGCCTGCAATCTGCTATGGGGGCTCAAGTCTCCACCATTAGAATCATCCCACAGAATTAAGATTTTAATCTCTATGGAAACCTTGACTTATACACAGATCTTGTGTGTGTTGAGTGAGGGCTGTAACACATTCTATAATCTCATTTTTACTTCAGCATAAACTATCAGTGTATTTGAATGAGACAGGAAAAGCAGATATGTTGATTAGGTAGAAAAATAAGAGAAATTAAAGAGATTAGATATTTATTCCATCTGTCTCAGAAAGCAAGATGGTGTGCTGTGAATGGGATGTGCCAGAGGGTGGGAATATGTGAGGATTGTGTGGCAAAAACTGGAAGAAGAAACTTTTAACAGAAAGTCAGAGATGTCAAACATTACCTTTGTTTTCATTCAGGTAAACTGGAGGGCATCATTTGATTAATGGAGAATATTAAATTCATTTCGAGCAAGCAAACATGAAAGACAATCAGTAGTGAATAAAATAGCAATACATTTATGGAAAAGAACGTGGAATTTGAGGTCAGATAGACATGGCTTTAAAGCACGTGTCTTTATCTACTATTCCTGTAATTTTGAGCAAAGCCACTTAAATTTGAGCATTAGTTTATATGTAAAGCAAGAATACTACTACTTTTCAGAGGTTGTTAAAAGAATCGTTGTTAAAAGAATTATGCCCCAAATGCATATACTAGACACCCAAAACCTAGAAACTATAAGAAATAAGAAGAAATTTTATATTGCTAGAGACTTATGATTATAAATGAAGCATCCTAAATTTCCATATTCCAGCCAGACTATCCTGTAAGGTTATATAAGGATGTGGCCTCCAACCCACCTACTCCCAGGTCACTTTTGTGCCAGTCTTGCCAGGGTGTTCTGGGTAATCCTGAAACTAGGACTCTTTCCAAATCAGCCAACAAGAAGCCCAGTGAAAGCCACAGGAGGACAACTGCAGGATCAGTAAATCACCGAGTCTAGGGGACTTTGGGGACAGAATTTAGGTCTCCTTTCACTTCATGACTTGTCTTCTGTGAATAATGCTTTATTTCCTTCACACCAGCAAAGGACTTGGTAGAGAGCAGAAAGCAAATAGAGAATATAAGAATCTCATCCCCCAAATTTGCTGGTTGCTCCTTATAAACTTCTAAGTTTTATATATGCATCAACAACTGCCTTGAAAAATCATCTGGAAATATGTTCAGCTAATATGTCGCTCCTGAGGACTTCAAATTCAAACATAGAAACAAAGCCACCAAGAGACCCATACCCTGCAGTATCTGGCTTTCAGAAAGAAATGATTTGGGATGTGTACGCCCACTTTCCAAAGATTGGTAAGCACCTAGAAATTATCCACAGGAATGTGTGCGATTTCATTGTAGTTTGGCAGATGGTGTTGGCAGGAAAGTGGCAAAGGACACAACCTCATTGACTCCAGCAAAAAATAAAAAATAAAAAACATTTAAATTCCTTTACCTGCTCATTTTCTAGCACTGTGATTTTGTGTTCCTGAAAATGGTGATTCCACCCATGATGAAACACGTAACATTGACATTTTGCCCAGCAATGGAAAACACCACAAATTCTCTGAGAGCCAGATCGGAGCTAGACATGTAAGTCCGGAATGTCCTATTACATCCCAAAAGGAATCCTTATGTAGTTGAACATTGCATGCAGATATTATGATTTAGGTGAGATTTTTAGTGTTATGGAATAACACTAGCCAGCACTTTTAGATTATCATCTTTACCATCCCCCAGACCCCAAATCTACTATAAGGTATGAAAATTAACATGTGGACATCCATGTGGACATATTAGGAACTATGAAGGAACCAAGTTGCTCATTTACACATACACAATTACATAAATGGGGTTCATGTAATAACTGACTTCTCTAACACAATGAACAGCATCTCCAGTTGTTCTCTCCAAGTCCACTGAAAAGCTCAAAAACCCCAGTCCCTTTGGAGTCTCCCCAGGAATCAGCCTGAACTAGTTTGTTCTTCTGAGCTTTTGCCATTTACAGGGCTGCTATCTCAGACCCAGTTTCTATCACTCAATTGGTAACTGATTTTTGTTCTTATTTGAATATGTAGCTATGTCTCTATCTAGCTAGCTGCCTCTGTATATATGAAATGATTTTCAATAATAAAAGATATTTATTGTAAAACATTAAGATAAACAAGACCATAAAATTCAATTACTATTCATAATTCCACTGCCACAAGATAATTACATATATCCAGCAACAGATGTTTACAAAATTAAAAATGAAAAAAAAGTTTTGTTTTTTTTTTTTTGTTGAGACAGAGTCTCACTCTGTTGCCCAGGCTAGGGTGCAGTGGCACAATCTCAGCTCACTGGAACCTCCGCATCCTGGGTTCCAGCAATTCTCCTGCCTCAGCCTTCCGAGTAGCTGGGACTACAGGTGCGCACCACCACACCCGGCTAATTTTTTTAATTTTTAGTAGAGATGGGGTTTCACCATGTTGTCTAGACTGGTCTTGAACTCCTGATCTCAGTTGATCTGCCCACCTCAGCCTCCCAAAGTTCTGGGATTACAGGCATGAGCCACTGCGCCCAGCCCTGAATATGTTCTTTACTTTTGTTCTTTTTTTCTCTCACAAATCACATTATATGGTGACTTTGTTCACATATTAATACATGCTCATGCCATTGTTTTGACTGTCTAGAATTCCTTTGGTTTCATACTTATTTTGACAATTTCTTTGGCTACTGTTTCCACCTTTCCTCTTGTTCAAAGTCTTGCTATTTCTTTTTTGGCTTCAAGCATTCAGGTGAAGTTTGAGTTCTTCCCATAGCTCATAGACCTCATGTCAGCCAGGTGAGGTGTTCTCGTGTGGTGTTGGAAGTATTCCATGCATTGAGTGTCTTCCTATGCAAGTCTTTGCAGAGTGTAACCTACAGAGACACCATGAGTTGGAGGAAGATGATTCATAACCTTTTGCATCTTTCATTCAAAAGTCTCCCATACTTAAGCACCATCCTTTAAATGGGACTTTAAAAAGGCGTAATTACATAAATTTCCCAAGATCTTTTGTTTGTTTACTTCTTTTGTTTGCTGTTACTATTATTTTATCGTATATCCAGGAAGAAAAAGAGATGGTTACAGAAAGAACCCCAAGATCTTATTTGATAAATATTAGCACCATAATGACACATAATGGAGGTATTAAGAGTGCAAGAATGTGCATATGTCACAAAGTTTTGGTCTAATGGAAACTAAACGCAATGTGTAAACTTCAATTAGATCTAGGAGTAGAAAAAGTGACTACAAGGATGTTACTGGGACAACTGACAGATTGTAAATAAGCTTTGTAGATAACAATGTCAATGGTTTTAAAAAAAAAAATCCTTATTTTGGCACTGTTCTGTAATTATGTAAGTAAAGAGACTTACTCTTGGAAATATACATTTAGGAATTTAGATGTAAAGGACCAAGATTTATACGACTTACTCTCAAGTGGTTAAAAAGTAAAAAATTAGATAGATGAATGCATAATGACAAGGTACCTGCGGTAAAATGTTAACAATTGGTGGATTTCAGTAAAAATGTATGTACAATTTTTTTCTTGAATTTTTTTCTACGAGATTAAATTATTTCAAGATAAAAATTGGCCAGGCACAGTACTTCACACCCATAATCTCAGCATTTTGGGAGGCTGAGGTGGACTGATCAGTTAAGGCCAGGAGTTTGAGACCAGCCTGGCCATGATGGCAAAGCCCAGTCTCTACTAAAAATACAAAAATTAGCCAGGCATCTGTGGTGCCAGCCTGTAATCCCAGCTACCCAGGAGGCTGGAGCCCAAGAATTGCTTGAACCCAGGAGGCAGAGGTTGCAGTGAGCCAAGATGGCACTACTGCAGTCCAGCTTGGGCAACAGGGCAAGACTGTCTCAAAAAACTTAAACTTAAAATTCAAAATTATATAGCAACACCCTAATTTAAGCAGGAAAACAAAAAAAAATGGAGAATTTTTTTCTAATAGTTGATTTTTGCCCCTTGATGTTATACTAACCATATTATCATTTATCAGGATAAAAATCTTCCAGAAGTCACCAAGTGTAGTTTGTCTCACTTTTATTTTTAATGAAAAGCAGTTGCCTTGTCTAAAAAGAAACCATGTTTTCACTTCCTGTTCAGACTACAGAAACTTAATCTCTATTTCTGGAAAACATATGAAATGTGGTTGCTTGAGATTTCCCTACTCCAGAATTTCCACGAAAATTTACTGGAAAGATAATGGGCAAACTCTTAATTTCCTTTAATTGAAACAAGAGAGGACAGAAAGTTCAGCTCACATTCCAGACATCATAAAGTCTATTCTGAAAACGAACGGTGGGTAGATCGAAACATAAATACACACATGCACACCCTTACCTTTAAACTCAAGTCTACAGACAGTTTGACTTTTGTTAAGACTGATATCATATGTGCAGTTTACGGTTTTCAGTAACATAGCAACATTTGCTGTATGTGTAATAACAGCATCTAAAATGACATAATAAAAAAAGAATTATCTGCGATTAGAAGTGAACTGTTAACACTACTCTGGTCAGTGCCAAAAATCAAGGGAGTTTATTATTTCAGTAGCTGCAGTGAAACGCCCCTCCGGGTGCCCAGAAAACGTAGCCCCTTGAGTTTCCACCCTTCCTCCTCACTGACACGGTAATGGGCTTTGTTAAATTCAAAGACAGTTACATCAGCAATTTGTGGCCTCTTGTGGGTTTTCCAGGCCTATAAAGCACACAAATTATACCCAAATATTGGCCTGAAAAATTAGTAAGCTATAGGATTTGTGTAATTTTAGCCAAGCTTTACTGGAGTAAAAGAAACCCAGGGACCCTAAAGCTCAATAGTCTCTTTGCTACCTTATTATTTTCTTTTTTGGTGGGCTGATTCTGATATGTTAATACTGTTGTGGGTTTTTTTTGCTTTATTATTATATTATTTCATATTGTGTGTTAATACTGTTGGGTTTTTTTGGCTTTATTATATTTTTTAAATTATTTTATCTTGATTTGTTTTGTTTGACATGCAAGAAAACATCTGGCAGACGTTAACCAATGTTCTGTTTCCAGCGATCTTATAAAACTATTCCTTGGCTCTTGCTTAGAATTGAGTAATTACACAAAAATCAAAGTTTTCTTCCTTTTGTAGAATCTCCCACAAATATCTCTAAAAATTATAATGCCTTTGTTGCAGGTAGTAAATTCCTGGTTTATCATGTCCATGCAATTCCGTATATGAAGCATAGTACAGTAGTTGAATGAAAGATAGAGCTTTGGCTAAGCCAGGTAAGAAACAGTGCAGAGAAGGAAATTACTACTGGCTATCAACCCTTCTGTACCGATTTAATAAGGAAAAGTACTAAACATGCAGTTCAGACATTTTGATTCAAGACCAGATCTGCACTTACCAGCTTTGAACTACTGTGGGCAAATGTCTAAGCCTTATTTTCCTCATTAGAGTAATATAAAGGATAATATTTTTCCTAATAGTGGTGTTTGGAGAAACAAAGCATAACAAACAAAAAGGGGAATATGTTCAAGGGCTCTATAAGCCATAAAGCTCTCTACAAAGAGTGATGGTTCCCATTAGACTTAGAGATCCTTAGGTAGGGGGTCTGGAGCTCAACCTAACAGCAACATACGAATCTGACGAGATGTATTGCTAATAACTCCTATCATTCATATTTATGTGCTGTTATCTGCGGGGAGTTAGGCTCCAAAGATTTTCATAATATTATTTATCTTGCAGTAAGATAATTATGACTAGCAATTTGGAAACATAATTGTTAATAAAACTATGTTTATTTTCAGCTGCTTATACTTTAATATGACATTTTTCACTAGACCTTCACATATTTTCTGAACTTACGTTATTTAATATTCTTTTTGCAATTCCCCAAAAAACTAGTAAGGGGCTCTAAAGGTCAAAAATCAAGAGGAAAAGAAGGCATTGTTGAATAAAGTTATTTACATAGTTAATCAGGAGCAAAAACCCAGGAGAAATGCAAATCACCTTGTTTCCAGAGAAGGAACAGTAGTATAGTCTTTGGCAGACATTCACACCCTAGAGATAAACAAAAGATTTTACTTTCATCCTTTGGACTTCTTTTGTGTATGTGATCTTACGTGGTTTCAGTTTTCAAGTTTATAGAAATAATCTCCTGGGTGAACCAAGGTCAAAACAGCAACCTGGGGTTTAACTGCTGATCAAGCAAACAGGATGTCCAAATATTTCTCCAAAGCAATAAACCATCAGTTAATGGTGTCATTCCCACCCATATTGCCCTCTAGCACCAAAAGGAAATGTACCTTCATTTGCTGGCCATGTGTAGAAATATCCATTCTAAACACAATATAAAAGTGATTACATTGAGATTCCTAGCTTTAACCAAAGATGAAAAAGTCCAGTGAAGTGCAGACTCAGTGTCTTCCTAGCTATCTTTCTAGCCCTCGTTTTTACTCAACTGTTACATGATCTGGGTGCCTTCCTTATTTTTAAAAGACAATAAGGTATCCTAGAGAAGGACCCCTAGGCTAGGATGTGGAAGACCTTCATTCTAGTCGTTTCTGCCTCTGTGTGATATTATACCAGTCACTTCAAAAGCACAGGTAAAATTCTAAGAAGTTTGACTTAAATTCTGAACGCTAGTTTTTGTTACTGTCTCCTTGAAAAAGGCTTTGCTACACAGGCTATAAGAGGTACATCATCAGAATAAACCATGATGAGGACAGGGGGAAAGTGAAAAGACAATAGCAGCCAAAGGGTGTTGTGTTAGTCTGTTCTCCTGCTGCTAATAAAGACGTACCCAACACTGGGCAATTTATAAAGGAAAAAGTTTTAATTGACTCACAGTAACACACGTCTAGGGAGGCCTCACAATCATGGCTGAAGTGACTGAAGAGCAAAGTTACATCTTACATGGTGGCAGGCAAAAGAGTGTGTGTAGGGGAACTCCCTTTTATAAAATCATCAGATCTCATGAGACTTATTCACTACCACCACGATAACAGCACAGGAAAACCCACCCACATAATTCAGTTACCTCCCACCAGATTTCCCTCACAAAAGTGGGATTATAATTCAAGGTAAGATTTGGGTGGGGACACAGAGCCAAATCATATCACTTGTGATGGAAAAGGATACAGCCTTAGTAAGTCTTAGGAAACTGAGAAATGTGTGAATATTAATTCACAGGTTAGCATGCCCACAATGCTTTGCTGATGCCTGGACAGTATCATTCACCCAACTAAACTTTTAAGGGTATTTCATCAAAATTTATGTTAAGTTCACGTTAGGTCACAAATTTGAAGCTTTTCAGATTTTCATAGAATCACCCTTTAACTAGCCTATTTCTCTGCATCTAATGTAACTATTTAACTTTGTATTCTGCTCATCCTGGCCCATCTAATTTTTGGATTCTAATTTTTCCTGTCTTTAGATCTGCCATTTAAAAAATTACCAATTTCCTTATTTTGAAATCCATAGTTATCTATTTTGATGCTTTTCTTGCAATTCTAGAATCCATTATCCCTTTGTCTCTCATGCAAATTTCTGCCAAGATAATCCACTTCCTCCCTACTGTTTAAAGTTGTAGGCTTTCAAAAAGTGTTAAGAAAAGTAGAAAAACACTGCGGAGTATACTGCCAATGTGGGTGATCCCACCTTGGTGGATCCTTGCCTGCACTCACTCCTCTGTAACCCTCCAACCTTCTTCAGTCACATTCTTTTTAATAGTGACTGTTCTACACTTAACTGTGTGTTTTTAAATGCCTGATCCTATTTCTTGTAGCTGACCATCTACTCTGGTGGCTCTATTTATGAACTCAACATTTTATTCCTTACCACTCTCATCATGATTGCTTTGAATTTTTCCATATTCTTTTAAGTCCCTAGTATCATCATCTCTTCATCACTCACAGCTAAAACCTCCTCTATTACTTTACTGAGGTTTAAGTGTCTGGCCTAACCATTCTAGTTTTATCTGTTTTCAATTATCACAATATCCACTTCACTGATTCAATATTTTACTGACTCTTTACATAAGTTTTTCTTTTTTCCTTCCATTTTAAATATTTTTATAAAATATTAAAACATACTAATAAATATAAATGTTATGATTTAAAAAAATACAGTGTCCTCCCCCTCTTACCCTCTCCTTCACTTAACTTGATGAAACCCTAGAATTTTTACCGTTAGTTTCAAATCCATTTTTTTAAATAGCAAATACTGGAGGAACAATAGTCTTTCCCTGAATTTCTTCTCAATTCAATTTTTCTCTAATTTCTCTATCTAGAGGTAATCAATATCCTGAATTTGGTACCAGTTATCCCCCTGCATGTTTCTATAATTTTACTACATCTATATTTGTCCATTAAACATATAAAATGTGATACAGAGAAAAATAAACTCCCAAAATGTTCACAACCCCACTTTTGGAACTTGTTAACTTGTTCTCTTACGTGAAAAAGGAACTTAGCAGATACAGTAAGGTTAAGGATTCAGCTCTGACTTACAAAACTAAAATGATTAATTTATAGTGTTTTAAGCCACTAAATTTGTAGTTTGTGACAGGAGCCTAGAAGACAAATACATACATTGTTTTGTGTTTTGATGCAAAAAAATATATATATCCGTCCTTTCCCATTTTGAAAAACTCATTGTAATGTTTTTTGGATTAATTCATGGTGATATGTGTAGCTTTCTAGTTCACTCACTGTATGTACTATGATGTTTTATAAATATTCCACAATTTGTTCATTATCCTCTTTAGTGAGATTTACAGGATTTTCTTCTGGGCTTTTTACTATTAATAGTTTTAAAATAAACTTTTTTCTTTTTTGAGATGGAGTTTTGCTGTTGTTGCCCAGACAGGAGTGCAATAGCATGATCTCGGCTCACTGCAACCTCAGCCTTCCAGGTTCAAGCAATTCCCCTGCCTCAGCCTCCCAAATAGCTGGGATTCCAGACACCTGCCACCACACCCAGCTAATTTTTGTATTTTTAATAGAGACGGGGTTTCACCATGTTGGCCAGGCTGGTCTCTAAATCTTGACCCCAGGTGATCCACCTGCCTCGGTCTCCCAAAGTAGTAGGATTGCAGGCATGAACCACTGCATGGGAAGAAATTTTCCTTTATTTTTATTTTGAAATTCTCTGATTACCAGTAAGATTAAGTTTATAAAACTTTTAGGTTCTCTTTTAGTGAATTTTCTTGTTCACATGTTCATTTTTCTGTTGGGTTTTTATTTTCTAATGGATTTGTAGTTATTTATAAATTCTGGGCCTAAATGCATTGCTACTTATAACTTCTAATTGTACGATTTTCTTTTTGTTAATGGTATTTTTTTCCTTGAAATTATGTTTTATGTTTAAAATGGCCACACTTGTATTTTTCAGTTATGGTTTGTGATTTTCTTTCTTAAGAAATCCTTCTATAACTTGAGAGCATACTTTTTAAAAAAAAATGTTTTACACGTACAAATGTTTAATCTACCTGTAAGTAATTATAGTGTTAACTATACTTTTTTCAGATTAATAACTGAAAATCTAATACCACTTACACATTTATCTTTTTCCCAACTAATTTTAATACCACCTTTGTAACACATAAACTTTCCATACATGTGCAGATCTTTCTCTGGACCCCCATTCTATTTCACTGACTTACTTGTTTTCACTCTTGTGCAGATATCAAACAGGTTTAATTACTGTAGTGGCAGAGTGTCTTGGTATCTGTTGTGTGCTTCCCCTTCACTATTTTTTTTCAAAATCATCTTTGCTACTTTTGACTCTTTGGTGTTCCATATGAATTGCGGGGAACTGCTTGTCTAGTTTTATGATAAACTGTATTGGGATTTTATTTGTACTTAAAATTATTCGTTAATTTGGAGAAAATCCATACCTTTTTACATTATTGAATCTTTCCATCCATGAACATGGTATATTTTGGCATTCAGTTAGCACTTATTTTGTTAGATATATTTCTAGATACATTATGTATCTATTTTCTCAATGTTTATTGCAGCTATACAGAAATGCTAATGATTTCTGTATGCTGAGCATTCTGCTAGCAATCTTCCTGAATTCTCATAAATTCCAACACTTTGTGGAGTTTATGAAATTTTTCTAGAAGACAACCAAATAGTAATAACTAGTATTATAATCTTTATGCTACTATATTTTTAAATGTATTACTTTGTTTTGAACCATTATTTCAATATGGAGCAGAAGGATTGCTAACAGATCCGTGTTATGTTTTTGAATTGAAATTAACAGATTTCCTTTTGTCGTATAGTTATTAAATACATGGTTTTCTTTTGTTTCCATTGTCCATGGAAAAGGCATATAAGTTACAGATCCCTTAAAATGTGGTAAAAACTGCCTGCAAAACTATCTGAGCTCAGTTTCATTTGGAGAGAAGGGTGGGGGTACTGGATCCTTTTTTTATTTTTCTTTTTTGCTGATATAATTTCCTAATTTAATATTAATTTATACATGGCTATGTTTTATAAGTCCAGCTGTGTAACTTTTGCTTTTTTCTAAAAGTTATCCACTCCTTCCAAGCTTTCAATTGTATGGGCATCATCTGGTTAACTGTATTTCTTTACAGTTTTTAATGTCTCTAATACATCTTTCATAAATCTGTTGCATGCTAGAACTAGGCATTTTATTCTTGGGAGGCCCTCTTTCTCACAAACCTCATTGATTACTGTAAATCAAGATTTCATGTGCGCTTCTCTCCTTAGCTCCTGTTCAGTGTTTTCAATTGCATTACAAACATTCGATCTGGCTAGGTTTCCATCACCTAAACCCAACATGACTAACAGTAAACTTTTTGTTTCTACTACCACTTCAGAATTACCTCCTTCTGAATCAGGTCCTGAAAATGATAGGACAGTCCCTGTAGTCATTTAGACTCAACATTTTAGTTCACCTTTTAACTTCTCTACCCAATCTCTGGAATTACAGGATAATTACTTTGTCTCAAATATTTGTCTGTTTCTTTTTCTTGCGGCTACATAGCCTTAAAATTGCATTTTAGTTCCTCGTTTCTGAACTGCTCTGGTAGATTTTGAATTTATTGTACTGTTTCTATACATTCCTCTTTTGTAATTCATATTTCTCATCATCCACACATTAATCTTAAATATATGTAAAAATATAATGACATTTTTAGAGTTATACAATAATTTATAATCTATATCATATGATGTACACGGCACATATAAGATAGCTAGAAAAGGCATTACTACTTCCAACTTTGTCAAATGTAGAACTGGAGGTTTATATTTCTCTTAACTTTGTAAGAACACTAAACATCAAATCTATGTTGAGTTAACTGACCTTCATGATGCAGAATCCCAATTTTCTATATGAAAATACGAGTTCTCTTATGGCGGGAGTTATGATTTCTGCTTGTCTCACATACTCTCAAACTCTATGTGTTGCTGTAGAAAGTGCCCACAAATGCTAAGCTAGTTTTTAATAGTTTGAAAAATATAGGAGTGACGTATTTTAGATTTAGGAAGTATGTTAGGTGTTTCTGTTACATTATCTCACTGAGAAGCATACTACATCATGAACAAACTGTTCTTTTGCCTATTAGTCATAAAAAATATGTGTTCCCTCAAAAATTACCAGAGGACTAACCTGAAAGAAACTTCAGCACCAGCAATTTTAATAAGATGAATAAAAAATAAAGAGATTCAATCTTATCTACTCCTACTGTGTCATTTCTGAAAGAGATGAAAGAAAAAATAATGAAAACACCTTTTCTTAGTGAATTAACCCTTCCTCCAACCCCAACACATATTTAATTGGTTCCATGATTTATATAGTGTGTTTTACGCTCTTTTTCCACCCACTCACAATATTGCAAATATTAATCATTTTTCCACAGTCAATTATAGGAATTAATGCTTGGTATTGTGTTTGTTCATAAGCAATACAACATCAGATAAAAACGTGCTCTGCTTTTTGTTCTCCCAACCCCCAACCCCCAGGTGTTCATATACCATTTTCTGCTTTCTTCAAGAAAGAATAAAATTACTTTGGTAAAGAGCTATGCTCAACAAACCAAGTAAAAAGAGAAAAAAATTATTTTGGAAAACATCAAAGAATGTGAAAAGCTCCCAGAGACTGAAAATGTTTTTCATACAGGGACTCCAGTACAGGACTGTCAGAGGATAATCTTCATACCAAAGTTGCTGAAATAAAAAAGGCAGTAGCTAAGAACCTACAAACATAAGCTAAGGAGGCTACTGTCTCTGCTGTTGACAGCACTACATACATGTCATGTTGCAGTCTTGAGGTCAAAGATACTGAAGATAACTGAGCTTCTCTGAATTCAGACACTTCCTCCGCTCTTTCTTTACATGTGATCCGGAAGGATGGCTCTGGACTAGGGTTAGTCTATGAAACCTCCTAAACTAACTCAAGGAGGAGGTTAAATTACATAAGATCAATAAATCAACAGAACTGCAAAGCAAGCAGGAGCGTGCTTTCAGAGGAACTGCCTATGTGTCCTTTCTTCCTCAATTAATGAAAAGATTTCTATGATTTTTCTCAATTTCTCAGCTGGTATGTAAATTGTGTATTTTTTTCAGTAGGATCAGAACCACCTGGGAATTTGGAATCATCCCAGAAATAAGTATGCAAACCAACCTCTTACATGTTAGCAGGGCAGAGGTCTTCAGGGAATCATGTATGTAACGCCCTGTAGCAGTCAGAATGAGGTAGGTTATTCTTCAATCATCAAGAACAGCTCCAACGCTCAATTGAACAAAATATAGTTTTTATACAATGAAAAAAATATATTTTTAACTCATCCTACATATTGTACAGGAAAGTGACTGTCAGGAGGATTTACCCATTACAGTCAAACAGAAATGTAGGTTAAAAGAATGCTCCATCTCAACCTGTGCTTCCAAGATCACCCAGGCAGAGAAAGGAACTATGGAACATGTATGTTCATGGCAGCACTATTCACAGTCACAAAGACAGGGAAACAGCCTAGGATGTCCATCAATGGCAGATTGGATAATGAAAATGTGGTACCTGTACACCATGGAATACTACACAGCCATAAAAAAGAAAAAACCTTGCCCTTTGCAGCAACATGGATGCTGCTGGAGGCCATTATCATAAGTGAATTAATACAGAAACAGCAAACCTAATACTACATATTCTTACTTATAAGTGGGGGCTAATCGTTGGGTTCACATGGACATAAAATTAGGAATAGTAGACACTGGAGGCTACAAGAAGAGGGAGGGAGAGATGGGGACAAAGGTGGAAACTGGGTGTTATGCTCAAATTGGGTGATGGGTTTAATTATACTCCAAACCTCAGTGTCATGCAATATATCCATATAAAAACCCTGCACATGTACCTTCTGAATCTAAAATAAAAGTTGACATTTAAAAATGAAAAAGAGTTGCTCAGAAGTATAACATAACATTCACTCCCATTTCATGGCTTAAATTCAAAGGATGCAAGGTTGTGCAATCCTATCATATGCTGAGAAAGAAAAAAAAGCTGTAAGAAATGTGAGCAGATTTAATGACCTCATTGCACTTCATGAAAATTGTCAAAATCATATCCTTCACTATTGTCCTCATCCAAAATATAAATACGTACTGTACATGAAAATAGTTTTACACAGAACAGACAGAAAAGAAGATGGGGTGAATATTAAATACCACAAAAGTATCTCCTAAAGCAATTCAGGAAATAGAAGCCTGGATGATATCCAATTACATTGTATTTAGTCTTTGGCTTGGACTTTTCTTCTTCCTTCCTTTTCAATCAATCAACAAACCTCTTCCTGGTCTATACTCTTAATGTTTTCTTTCTCGTAGTTTTTAAATATTTCACTTTCAGTTTCCTACTGTTACATTGTGAATTCTTTGGAACAAAGTCTTATATTCAGTGAATTCCCCCTGTGATATTTTCAAAGGCCTTAATGTCATTAATTCATTAATTTTTTTATACTCAAAATCATTCCAGAACTTATCAGTTTTGAGCCCTGACCATGTTAGGGCAAAGAAAATAAGGACTTAATTTCTGCCTTTGTAGAATTACAACTTCCCCAGAGAAACAGTTCATAAACAATGAACAACCACAAGAAAAAAATATATGAGAAAAGTCCAACATAATATTATTTCAAGTTCCTATCACTAATATTAACTACTGGCATATTTTTAAACCCCTACTGATGGATCATATATGAACAGAAATAGTGCTTTAAGAAGTAACAAGTTGAGATTTTCTGAAACTCCTTGCCTACAATCAGCTAAAGAAGATTGTAAAGGAGTCTAATTACATCAAAAAACACAGAATGCAGGAAAGCCTATAGAGATAGGTAAATAATCACTTTGTTCAGAGGCAGAGAAATTATGGCTCTTTCAATGTGTAGATGGCAACAAAAATTTGTTGAGCTTTTCGTTTGATATTTACCTATTTCAGATAATTATTGAAACTGTGGAATCAAGCTAAACACACTTATCAGAATGGCTCTGCCCTGTCCTTCTGCGTAAATACTGAAACCCTTGGCTGTTCTTTTCCATTCTTTATACACCTACAAGGTGTTACCTTCAGTTTCTTAACTGAATCGTGGTTCAAAATGTGTGTCTGTGTTTGTATATGTGTAATTTTTGGAAATTCTTCTTCCACCCTCAGCAGTCTCCTGCAGTGAACTGACTGCCTTGCCTGTTATTATTGCTTTACTAAATGTTCAGAGGACCATGTGATTTGGCTGCTTCCATACAAATACAGAGAAAGTATTTCCATGCAAAAAAATATTTCTTTTTATTCTGACGTGGGCATGAGAGAACAGCCAGGTAGCTGAGAAAATTGTCTAATATATCTTTCTGGCATTTGTCAGCTGCTACAAAACCCTGGTAACTTATGTTAGCTTATCACATAGTCACGATTGTAGCTACATTTGGGAAATCAGTTCAATCCTTCAGAGCATGCTTGCATGGAAAGAGAAGTCAGAAATTATGATGCTCAGACTGAAGAATTAGAAACAAAGGTAGACAGAAAATATGGACTACATGAGACCACTCAGCCAAGCTCTGTGGTTTTAAGGGACACTCTATTACTCTGATTATCTACTAAGTATATTAACAGAGACCATTGAATTATATTAGATTAGAGGCTTACTGTTTCCATAGTTTACAGCGGCGTGCCAACACCATCTTTTAGAATAGTGAATAAAATTAGTACTACATTGCAAGGAAACTTGAATCGACATGCTTTCATTGAGATTCAAAATGAAATCTAGAATATATTAGTCGACATCTCTTTTGTTCTTTTAAAATTGGTTAGGTCCCATTTCTTTAGAAGTAAAAAAAAAAGTGTTTTGTTATTTCTTAGAGAGATTTCCATCCTTTTTTTTTCTAGGTCATTCTGTTCCATTCTATATAGGTAACATTTCCATGACCATTATCTTTCTCAAAAATACAATTAATAATGTTCAAAATGTTTATGGCAGCATAGGTAAGCATAGGGTAACAACCCACTTTGCAAGAAACATTGCCCTCTCATTGTTTATGACCAAAGTGTGGTCTACAGCCAAGTCCCACGTACAAAAAAGACTGGGAAGAGGAAAGTCTAGTGCTTACATTGTGCTGGAAGTCTCTTCAAATGATCCACTTTACCTATTTGTTCCCAAGCAGACATAAATATCTCTGGAGACTGCCTTTTCACCTAACTCTCAAAATGCTTTAATTATTAAAGACATGGCAGCTTACACACAGGTCATTTCCTCATCATCTTCTGGAAGTTTTAAAATCTCTTCTAAAAATAGAAGCAGAAGTGAAGAGAAAATATTTAGTGTTTCTATGACTTATTCATAATTGAACTCTCATTTAAAAAATGAATAGAGAAACAAAAAATTAAGTCTTTACTACTACTTTCTTCATATACTTATTTGTTCACATCTGATTTAAGAAGCCTTTTATAATCGTTGGAATGATCCTGGCTTTTTGACACAAGATCAAAGGTTCCCAGTTTGAGAGCAAGTTTTCTGCATAAGCAAGTGCAGCATCAGTGTATTCTGAGGCTAGGTAAAGAACCTTTAGTTAAGCAGTAAAACTGAGTTATTTTTAAGGAAGCCGATGTCAAGGGCTGGACCCAGAGACTCAGAGTATTACAATGGACACCCAGGCTTCCCACCAAAAACCCAGCAAGAGACTTTGTGATATTTGTGTTTAAAGACTGTACCAGCAGGACAACATTTATGAGGCTTTTCCAAGTGAAGTACACCAGTCGTGAGTAGAAGGCTCACCTCAGGCTAACAACATCCTATCTTTCTCTTCATCATTTATGAGATCCCTGTTGGCCTCTCAGTATTGTCTGTGGACTGGAAATGTATGACATAAATCTTTGCTAGTCTTTTTAAAAGAGACTTTTGATTGTCTCAAGGGAGAATGTCCTTGGGTCTATTCCATCCAGGAATCTCAAGTCATTATAGCATAAAGAATATAGTTCATATTTATCATCAGAGTCTGGATAAACCTTTTCTAAATATGATTCTTCTTCACTGAGATACAAACATTTCATTCCTAATCACTAATTTTATGCTTAATTTTGTTCTTGGAGGAAAGTAATTTTTAGTGGAATGGATGGTCATATCTTTGTGGCTCTTTCTTTCCTCTTCCTCTTCCTTGTCACATATATCTTCCATTGTCCCTTGTCTCCATAGCATGTTCATAAAATTTATAACAGATCCTCTTACAATAGTATTTTCTAGGCTTTTTAGTATGTATTGTTTTTCCCACAAAAGAGTATACTTCCTGAATATCTGATTCCTGTTTATAATCTACTCATCGTTTTCCAAAATGCCTGCCAATAATAAATGTATCATAAATAGTTGTTGGCTAAGTATATGAAGAGATAAAATTACTTGTTTAAAAAAAGTCATTCACATCTTTTTAAAAAAAATTAGGAGACCTTAAACCTCCCCCTTTAAATCTCGATTGCTCCCCGGACTGAATGCTGTCTTTCACATCCTATCCCTAACTCTTTCTACAATCATTTCCCTATAATTCCATGATACCCTGTGTTCCTGCTAAGCTGAACTTCCTTGTATTACTCAAAGAAAAGATGGTATTCTATAACGTTGAAAGTTCTTCCTGTCTTTTCCATTTGTAAATGTGAATCCATCCTTCAAAATATAGATAAAACGTTACTTCCTTGTGAATCCTTATTTGGTTCTCCAGAGTGACCCTTCGTTAGTACTTAAGTGATGCTTTATAACTATCTCTATTATATCAACACATTGGAAAAGTAATAGAGTGATTATTTGCTCATTTGACATCCCACAACAAACACACAAATACCATATATACACCACACAAATCTCTCTGAGCATCTATATATCTTATTTCTTGTGTCTAACTAAGCACCCAGCATAGTACTTGAAACATAATTAGGTATTAAATGTATGAATGAATAGAATACAATACAATACAATAGAACACAACACAACAAAATAGGGATTTAGGGGCTGGCAAAATAATTGATCTGTTTTAACCATTTGTAGCTTTTGATCTTCAGAAAATTTCTTGCCTTTCTAGAGCTTCCATTTTTTCACCTCTAAAATAGGGTAATACTTTGATAATACAACTGTGATAAAGGGTATAAAAGATAATTCACGGAAATACTTGGCAGTGTCTGTACGATGAGGAAGGAATAGAAGAACAGGAAGAAGAAAGAGGAGGAGACATAGAAGAAAAAAGAATAAGGAGGAGGAGGAAGAGGAGATACACTAATGATAAATACATTTAACCAAAAGTGAATAGAGAAGCAAGAATAATGTAGACAAAACCCAAAGTAATTAAACGGTAATTCTTGTCTGAAGCTTCTATTAGATTGCATAGGAAGAAAAAAAGAAATAGTGATGCTGATATGATTTGGCTGTGTCCCCACCCAAATCTCATCTTGAATTGTACTCCCATAATCCCCACATGTTGTGGGAGAGACCCGGTGGAAGATAATTTGAATCATGGGGGCAGTTTCTTCCAAACTATTCTCTTGATACTGAGTAAGTCTCACGAGATCTGATGGTTTTATCAAGGGTTACCACTATTTCATTCTCTCTTTGCCTGCTGCCATCCATGTAAGACAGAATTTGCTCCTCCTTGCCTTCCACCACGATTGTGGGGTTTCCCCAGCCATGTGAACTGTGAGTCCAATTGAAGCTCTTTCTTTTGTATCTTTCCCAGTCTCAGGTATGTCTTTGTCAGCAGTGTGAATACAGACTAATATAGATGACAAAAGAAGTTGTCATACATCTGCTAAGTTCAGTCATCCATTCTTAAATCTTCTCAACTGTCACAGATATCCATAAGAATGGACAGGAATTTCAAAGGAAAAGTAGTTACAATATGAAATGATAAATGTGTAAGACATTTTGTCTCCTTAACAATTTTTTAATAATAAATAACATCATTTAAAAATATTACTTTTATGGTGTTCTTCATTGGACAAATGCCTACTGTGGGGGACAAAACATGAAAGCAATATCCCCAAGACATTGTTAAGACTAGGAGGAGCTTACAAAAGTTTGACAGGAAACTATTTTTTAAAAGATTGCCATAGTTCATTGTCACAATCATTATGGGCATGTTTCAAAGGGGAATGAAGGAATGGGGATTTCCAGAGAGTCAAATTTCATTTACCAAAACAATTTCTGAATCCACTGTTATAGCAACATCAAAGCCACTGAAAATGAATAAGGTCTCATGAAGACACTTTTAAATGGATTAATAAGGGGATTTTAGTGTAAGAGTAGGAGTGTGGATCACAGCTCATTCCCCAGGGAGGGGTGGAGAGGAAAGACAGAAGGATTCTTCAAATTTTTGAATAATCTTAATCCCCAAAGGAGTGAGATTTAGTCAACTGTGGGCTACGAGTCTCCAGAGGTAGCCAGAGCTAACTTCTTACATCTCAAGTCACCCTTTGCTACTAACCATGTAAGCCTGGGATAGGGTAGAGAAGCAGATGTCAGCTTAAATCCTTTACAAAAAGCCACTCCTGGCCATTACTATGGGGAAAAGTCCGCAGAGCTAAACAGTCAAGATGTGTGAGACTTCACCAAGGACCAGACCGCAGAGTTCAAGGAGGGCTTCCAGCTGTTTCACTGAACAGGTGATGGCAAGATCCTGTACAACCAATGAGGACATGATGAGGGCTCTGGGCCAGAACCCCACCAACACTGAGGTGCTCAAGATCCTGGGGAACCCCAAGAGTGATGAGATGAATGTGAGGAGGGCTGGACTTTGAGCATTTTCTGCTCATGTTCCAGATGGTGGCCAAGAACAAGGACCAGGGCACCTATGAAGATTATGTAGAAACAATTCAGATGTTTGACAAGGAAGGAAATGGCACCATCATGGGTGCTGAAATCTGGCAAGGTCTTGTCACACTGGATGAGAAGTTGACAGAGGAAGAAGTAGAGATGCTGGTGGCAGGACATGAGGACAGCAATGGTTCTATCAATCACGAAGCACTGGGAGACATATCCTGTCAGGGTGACGGGCCCATGGGACACAGCTTGTCCTTACAGTGCTAAATGGCTGAGGACCTTCCCAGTCTCCCAGAGCCCATGTCTTTCCCTGTGGGAGATTTTGTATCTAGCCTGAAGGCTCCCTAGGCTCTCTTATCACAGCACCTTTCCCATCTTGTCTCTTTTGGATGATACGTGCTGTCAGCATTCATCAAATAAACTTGCTCTCTGTGCCCCATGCCACACACCCACAAAGGTTACTCCCATACTCATACCTGCCATCATCCTTATTGCTCAGAAGTTTCTGATAGGACACACTGTATACACACATATGCACATATACAAGAGAATGGAAATTAATCACATATCCTCTCTACTTCCTCAAATCTATGATAAACAAGCACTAGTAGTGCCAAAGATACTGGAAGTTAAGTCCTATTAAGTCATTTTGATATCGTCAGAGTCAAAAGTTAAAAAAATATTGAGAGACAACTGGCTTTCAGGACCCTAAGTCATCTGTTTATTTCAAGAAGTGTTGACAATGGTAAAAAGAAAGCTCTTGAGTTGAAATTAGGTTTGGTTTCCAAAGCATTCTTTCAAATAAAAAGAATCAAACTATCAACCTAATTTAAAAAGCTGCTATATACACATGTGCACATGCATTCCACTTGTGTATGTGTTCACGTGTTCACCTGCATGCTACATATACACGCAACAGACCTACAGCAACTTTCATCATCTTTCACCCCACTGTGCTCAACAACGTGATTTACACATGGTAGGCCTTCAGCAATTTTTTAAATGAAGTTATGGATGTTGTAATCAAAGTGCATATAAGTGACCACATACATATAGTTACTGACCTCAGTGATTGATACCCCCCTCAGAGAGCTTTCAGTTTTCAAAGTATATGCCAAAATGAATGTGCTCTGAGAACACTGTGGAACTAAGGGTCAGAAAATGTCCAGTTTCGATCTCTTGTCACAGCCCCAAACACTATTATTATTTACAGAAGGCCAGTGATTTGCTTGGCACTGCACACTTCACAGGAGAAAGCTCTTTCTCTGCCCAGTGGGGTCTGAAGAACAGGGCTTGTAGGACATAAAAGACAAGAACTGGCAAGAGAGAGGGGCAATCTAAGCCTGTGGCTTAAAATGCCATTAAAATAACCATTAAAACCAGGCGCCTAACACACCCCATGGTCTAGGCCAAAAACACAGGAAAATAGAAGATTTTTCACCCTTTAACCACACGCTGTTTGTGTAATTGGTAAGCATCAAGAAAGGGAGTGATAAATTCCTCCCTAGGTATTCGAGGAGAGAGTTGTATTGTTGTGAGTGTTGTCATTATACGTTATGCGCCCACAGTTTCATAGTTTATGTTGGGACACATACAAGAGCGTGACGCATGGTTTGGATAGTTTTAACAGGCAAAGAGATATTCTTCAGGTTGCCCAGGATATAGCCTGTAAAGACTAACAACATCTTATCTAAGAAAAGGACCATGGAAACTTTTTTTTCTTTTCTTTTTCTTTTATTTTTTGACAGTCTAGTTCTGTCACCCAGGCTGAAGAACGCAGTGGTAGAGTTTGGCTCACTGCAAACTTCCCATCCTGGGTTCAAGCAATTCTCCTGCCTCAGCCTTCCAAGTAGCTGGGATTACAGGGCCCGCCACCATGCCAAGCTAATTTTTTTATTTTCAGTAAAGGTGGGGTTTTGCTATGTTGGTCAGGCTGGTCTGAAACTCCTGACCTCAGGTGATTCACCTGCCTCAGCCTCCCAAAGTGCTGGGATTACAGACATGAGCCACTACACCCAGCCAAAAATGTGGTGGCTCATTCGTGTAATCTCAGCACTTCGGGAGACCAAGGTGAGAGGATCACTTGAGCTCAGGGGTTCGAGACCAGCCTGGGCAGCATGGGGAAACTCTGTCTCTACAAAACAATTCAAAAATTAGCTGGGCCTTGTGGTTCATGCCTGTGACCCCTCCTCTACTCAGGAGGCTGAGCTGGGAGGAACATTTGAGCCCAGAAGGTTGAGTCCGCAGTGAGCTGTGATAGAGACACTGCACTCCAGTCTGGGTGACAGTGTGAGACCCTGTCTCAAAAAAAAAAAAAAAAAGAAAAGAAAAAGAAAAATGAAAATGAAGTATCTGGAGATACTTTTGAAGCAAATGGGTCTTGACTATCTCCCAAAGACACAGCCCAGAGGTATAAGATGTGTTAACAGTATCTCTGTTTAAAATACCACCTACGGAATTTTTTAAAAAGCATTTTTTCCCCTCAAAGAGCTCTGTACTAGTTCAGAACTCCCAGGCAATGTATCACAGATGGCTCAAAAGCTAATCCTTAAAGCCATCCTGAAGAATTCTTTCCACTTTTCCTTGTGATTATTAATCACACGGATCCTTGGGGACCATCAGAGTAAGTGCTTCTGCCTTTTTCCCTATTACTTTAACAGACAAAGTCTACATGTATACAATCAAGATAGTTTTCCTGACCTTGGATGGCTCTAAGTATGCCTAGAGTTTAGGTTTCTGCATTGGTACAGGTTTGCTTCTGATACCTTCTACCCAGACTATTGAACAGCAAGTTGGCTTTTTTTGTTTTGTTTCGGTTTGGTTTGTTGCTAAAGTTAGCCTCCTAGGTTCTGACCCCCAGGTTACCATGCAGAAGCAAGCTGGCCTGGCTACTGAAATCTCCTCCTACATTCCAGGAATTGTTCTTCAGTTCCATGCACCAATGCTAAGGTAGGCAAAATAATTTCCATGCCAACTTGTGCTCCACCCTGCTACCTAGGAAACAAAGCAGAACCGACTCTAGTTTTCCCTGTCTTACAGAGATTTTAACAATCCTGCTTTTGTTGTTGTTTTCAATCCCAGAGGGAAAAAGGATACCTAGAGATCAATCTCGACAGCAGGGAGATTGCTCTGCTCTGCTATATTCAAAACTCTCCTGATGGAGAGAAAGGGACTAGAGTTAATTCCCTGTTATGAACAGAATGTTCGTTCCACCCCCTCTGCCCCCACACAAATTTACATGTTGAAATCCTAAACCCCAATGTGATGGTATTAGGAGGTAGAGCCTTGGGGATTAAGTCAGTAATTAGACTGGAGACCTCATGAAGGGGAATCGTGCCCTTATAAAAGAGAGCCCAGAGAAGTTCCTTACCTTTTTTCCACCACATGTTGATACAATGAGAAGCAAGGTTTGCAATTCAAAAGAGGGCCTTTACTATGTTAGCATCCTGATCTCAGCCTTTCAGTCCCCAGAAGTGTGAGGAATAAATTTCTATTGTTTATAAGACACTGATACTATAGTTGTTTGATACAGCACCCTGAATTAAGATACATTCTGCTTTCGATAGCTATAAAACTGAACATGATACACGAGGAAACAACGTTTAGACATTGAAAAACTGGCAGCAACAATACTATGATTCCTGAGAGAGGGGACACAAATGAGGTGAGTCCCATGATTTCTTCCAGAACTGACTGGTTTATATATCACAGAGGTACAGACCTATTGCAAGGATCATCCCAAACATAACATGGTGGTTTCCTTAAGTAAACACTGATGTTCAGCAAGACTCAGGTGGCTGTAATTTTCAGGATGGAGTACCAAAAAGGAAGGAGGTGTCCCCTTCAAAATTCATGTGTTGAAACCTTAACAGCCATGTTAAGACTCAATGCTGAAGGTTGAGTCTTTGGGAGGTAATCAGAATTAGAGGAGGTCATGAAGGTGGGTTCTCCATGTTGGGATTGGTGTCCCCATAAGAAGGAGAAGACAGAGCTCTCTCTGTCTATCTGTGAAGACATAGCAAGAAGGCTACAACTCAAGGAAAGAGCCCTGACCAGACACCCACTCTGCTAGCACCTTGACCTTGGACTTCCCAACCTTCAAAGCTGTGAGAAATTTCTGCTGTTTGAGCCACCTAGTTTATAGTATTTTGTTATATAGCCCAAGGTGACTAAGAAAAAAGTGTGCAGAGCAAGAACTCTCAGAAATCATCACGTGGTCCATTTGAATCTGTTATTAATACAAAATTACACCTGTATGCTATGAAACTACGTAAGGCAGTGTACCAGGAAAATACAAGTTACATAAAGCAGAATGCCAGGGAAATAGCAGAGTTCATGCAGGACAGGAAAATGCCCTAAAAACAATTAGCAGAATTCACTCAGGACAGGAAAATGCCCTGATTACTATTTGCCAGAACGCAGAGTCCTCATGGCATACCTGGACACTAGATAGTGATCCCAGGAAAGTTGAACCTTAGTAGTGACTCAAAATTTGCCTTAGAATAAAGACTACTCTAAACCCATCAGGACAAAGCTTAAAAACAAACTTCATAAGGAACAAGCTCAACTATCTACTCAACATTAACACCCTTTAAAGACATACAACAAACGTCAGGGCAAAAACAAACAAACAAAAAAACATCCCTGAGGACCAGGAAGATCATGTTGCCCATAATCAAGACAAAAATCAGTTAATAGAAAATGACTCATATAGAGAAGATGAAAAATGGAATTAGCAGGACTTTGGACAGCTATTAAGGAAATGATAATTATGTTCAAAACAACAGAAAATTAAATAGCATCTTGTAAAATAACATGAATACAATTAATCAAAAGCAAAGTTAGAAAATATGTTTCATGGAAAAGAAATTTAAAAATACACATCAAAATTTGTGGAACAGAGCTAAAGGGCTTCGAAAAAAATTTATAGCTTTAAAGTTTTATGTTAGAAAAGAAGATCTAAAAGCAATGATCTAACCTTCTAGTATGAAAAATAATCTAGATAAAGGAGAACACATTGAACTTCACATAGAAATGAAAAAAGAATAAAGAAAAATGTGCAAGTCAATGAAATAGGAAATGAACAAATGATAGAAAAAAATAAATAAAACCAAAAATTTATTCTTGTTACAGAGCAGTAAACTGGTAGAGTTAAAGCTCTAGAGAGAAGGAGGAGGAGAGAAAGAAAAAAAAGGGAGGGAGACAGGGAGAAAGAGCACAAAAGAGAGAGACACAGAGAGTAACAAAGAGAGAGAGAATAAACTAATTATCAAATTACCAACATGGGGAATAAAAGAGGGGATATCACTAGAGATACCACAAACATTAAAATAATAAGAAAACATTTTGAACAACTTCATAATAAATTTGACCACTTAGATAAAACTACAAAATATCTTGAAAATTACAAATTATCAAAACCGACCAAAGAAGAGATAGAAAATATGAGTGATTAATAATGCCAATAAAAGATACTGAATTTATGAGTAAAATAAAAGATACTGAATTTGTGAGCATGACCTGTACACTAAAAACTACAAAGCATTGCATAAACTACAAAACAATAATGATGCCTAAATAAATGGAGGGTATAACATGTCCATGGATTAAAAGACTCAATATTGCTAATATTTTATAATTTTATTTATAAAATTATAAAGCTAATGAAATCCCAACCAAGTTAAGAGTAGTCTATATATTTTTTTTAAATTGATAAGTTGAAAATACATATGGGTATGTAAATAACCTAGAATAGCAGGGGAAAAAAATACAAAGAGAAGAATACCTGATTTTATGACTTACTCTTAAGTGTGCTGTTATAAAAACAGAAATATATATTAGTGGAACAGAATGGCGAGTGTATTAGTTTGTTCTCACACTGCTATCAAGATCTATCTGAGACCAGGTAATTTATAAAGGAAAGAGATTAACTGATTCCACATGGTGGGGGAAACCTCAGAAAACTTACAATCATGGTGGAAAGGGAAGAGGCATGTCTTACATGGCAGCAGGCAACAAAGAGCAAATGAGCGAAAGGGAAAGAGCCCCTTATAAAACTGTAAGATCTTGTGAGAACTCACTCACTATCATGAAAACAGCGTGAGGAAAACTGCCCCCATGATCCAATCACTGCCCACCAGGTCCCACCCTTGACACATGGGAATTGCGGGAATTACAATTTGAGATGAGATTTGGGTGAGGAGACAGTGCCAAACCATATCAGGAAGTCAGAAATATACCCACACATATATGTGAGAATGTATATATGTTAATTTTGACAAAGCTACCAAGACAATCCAATAGAGAAATGGACAGTCTTTTGCACAATGGTGTAGGGATACGTATTTATACATATGGAACAGTGAGCCTTGACTCTTCCCTTCCACTATATAAAATATTAACTTGAAATACGTCATAGATGTAAGCTTCCAAAAGAAAACATAAAACTTTTAAAAGAAAACAAGGGAAATCTTTACAAACTTGGAATAGGTTAAGTTTCTTAGATGAGTCACAAACAATACAGTTTATAGAAGAGAAATGGGCAAATCAGACTTCATCATAAAAATAAAGAAAGAAAACATCGCTCTGTATAAGGAAGATACTGATAAGAGAATGAAATAGCAAATAGACTAGGAAAAAATATTTGCAACAAACATATCTGGTATAGGAATTACTTCCAGAATACGAAGAACACTTGAAAATCAGTAATAGATCAAATAACCCTATATAAAAATGTTTTGATCCAACCCTTAACAAAAGAAGATGTACAAATAACCAATAAGGACATTAAAATAAGCTCAACATCTTGATTCATCAAAGTAATGAAAATTAGGACTACAAACCAGTATCATTATAAACCCACTAAAATGGCTAAAATTAAAAAAGCTTCTCTGTCCCATGAGTTGGCAAGTATGTAGGACACCTGTTCTACACTCCTGGTAGAAAATGTAAAATATTACAACTACACAGGAAAACTGCTTGTCAGTTTTTCTAACAAGGTAATCATACACTTACCATTGGACATGGTACTACTAGATACTTGGCCAAAATAAATGTAAGCATATGTCTACAAAAAGAGGTGTACATGTATGTTCATGAATGTTCACAGCACCTTTATTTGCCATAGCCCAAATGAGACACAACCCAAATGTCCCTCAATAGGTGACTGTATAAACAAATTGTGGTATATCCATAAAATGAAATTATGACAAGCAATGAAAAGAATAGACTACTTTCATGCAATAACATGGACGAATCACAACACTGGCTTTATACAAGAGAGTATAAACTCTGAGATTTTAATTACATGAAACTCCCCAAAAATACAAATCTAATCAGTGGTTGCCTGTGGCCAGAAGTTAAGAAATTGAAATGACTACAAAGGGGCACATTTGGGGGCTAACAAAAATGTTCTATATTTAAGTTGTGGGGGTGGTTACACAGGCTTATATTTTCAAAATTTCTCAGAGGATATGCTTAAAATGGGTGCAATTTATTTAACTTACACATATTTAACTTATGCCTCAGTTAAGTTGATAATTTCTTCTCTTCTCCCAGTACCATTTACAAACATTTACAAACTCTGCCTACTCCACCCCTGTCCATATGCCACGTCTATGGACTCTTTTCTTAGGTGAGTTCCTTCCCAAGTGGCAGCTAAACAATTTAAGCAAATAGGACCCTGGGCACTGGGTTACTTTGTAAGCCCTGCCTGTATGTTTGGCCATATGAGTTCAGATATTATTCAATTTTACTCCCTCTGGAATTTGCAGCTATTCAAATCTGCAGAGTAATGAATGACTAAAAGCTGGTGGCAAAAGACAAGTATTTAAAGAATGACAGAAACAGGAAGAAACGCGTATCTGGGGAAACTCATTAACTGTCTTTCCAGTGATGAGTGACTTCCAGAGGGCAAGAACAAATATGTTCTACATCAAAGTCTCCCTGTATACTTTTGAAGGAAGTTATTTCTGTCTGCTCAAAGATGTTATGAAATGCTATACTTGGTGATAGCAGTTACCACTCTTCCACCCCCCTCATTGGCATAGAATTACAACACAAGAGAATAACAATTAAATATTATTTGAGCTGTGGTTTAGAATGCATACATTTAGGAATTTAAAAGCACTGACATTGGGCATTGCCAAAGAGCAGTATGATATGACAATCAAGTCCTTGAGAAAATAAAAGATCACTCCACCAGAATGCTTAAGGTCAAGTCTATGTCGGACATCGTACCATCTTACTACTATTTTGATCTTCCGTATTTTTCTTTTTTGAGAAATGTTTTTCTGAATTCCTTTTATTTAGACTTGTCGTTGAAGCAGCAGGCAAAAATAGCAGGCCCATAAAATGATCTTTTCTCCACTGATGTATGTATGTTCCTTGATCATCATTTATATAAACTGAGAAAGTCACATGGATACTCCAAAAATGGTGTAATATGAAAAAGTCACCTCCATTATAATTTGTGATATATTTCTGTGTGTGCAGTTCATGTACTATATTCGTTGTGATGTCATTTCATAGAATGATGATCTCTGGGTAGCAGAAGAAAACATTAGGCAAATAGGGAAAACATCTGAGATTAGAAGTTTTCCAGGAAAATGCTGTAAGGCAACAATAAGTATACGAATCATGGAAAGAGAATTATCTGGAGATCTCAGGGGACAAAAACTTCTAAGAAGCATAAAAACGTATTATCATGATTCCTGCTGGTAACTTGAGCCAACTTCAAAGCTTTCTTTAGGGGATTATGCCAAGAGGACCCATTATCAGAAAGGAGTAGCTAATTAGAGTGAATTATTATTATGTTCGACCTGCCTTAAATGGAGTACAGCTGCTGAGTCACACTATAAAGATGAAATTGGACCATTCATCTGCTTATGTAGTTTGTTTGAATTTTACATCTGGTTTTTAAAGCCTGAACAGTGACACCAGAAAAATAAAAAGTAACCACAGAGTGTAGCAGACATCAGATTTGAATGCCCTCTTCTTATGTCTTTCAATCAGGCAATATACTTTTCTGGACATTTTTAACACTTTAACGATTAATCTGTTTTTTTTGAGGTGTTATTTAAATACAGAAATTTTGTTCTATCTTAAAAATAACCATTGTTCCCAGATGTGTCTGTTTAACTGTAGTATAATGCTTGCAATTCTTGGGGTCTTACTATCTACTGCAATTGCTTCATAAAGGGGAATTTAGACTGAAGGTCACAATGTAATAAAGTCATTTTCTCATTCACTCCTGAAATAAACTTAAAAGAAACAGGTGCATGGTCTGGGAGGAACACTGATTGATGATTGATTGTCTAAAAGAGTGCTTCTTTTTTTTTTTCTTTCTTATTTTTTTCTTTTTCTTTCCCCTCTCAGTAGGTTTCCCAAAATATCATGAGAAAGCAGTTTAATACAAACAGATATATCTTACACTAAGAAAAAAAAAAAAAAAAAACCAATTGTGAAGTAGAATGGCACAGACAACTGATAAAAGATGCAACGTATTTTTTCCCTCATTTTTGGGGCATACACATCTGGGAATTTCATACATAAAGTTAAGGAAGTAAACAGATGTCTGCTGTTGATAGCAATCTCTGGTGAACTCTCAGAGATCAGTAGTGATTTGCCCAATGGCTCTTTCCTTATCAGAATGCCATTATAAACCCTCACCTGGGAGTGAGCACTGCAGCCTGCCCAAGCAACATTCATCTGGCATCAATCCTGGTCATAAAACAAGCCCATGAGTGACATAACAGCCCAGGTGTCTACAATTTCCAACTTCCATACCATCTGAAAGCCTGCAATCACTTTTGAATCATGGTTTCCCTATCTCTATTTAAGGACAGTGAAGAGAACTCTAAGAATTGTAACCTAGTCCTGGACATTCTTTGGTTGAGTGTAACACTCTTGATCATTTTCCAGCAAGTCAGCAAATACTGTGAGTGATCAAAGAGGAATGACATACTCCAGGAGTGTAAAAGCAACTGGACTAGTATCAGCAATGCAGCTTGCATAACCAGTGAATGCCTGATCTTGAAAAAGATTGTCTTGACTTGCAAATGTGTTCTTCATTCAGCAGCCGGGAGAGTATGTTGGTGGTACACAGATCCAAAAGCCTCACACATCTAAAGTAGCTTACACTGCTAAAGATAAGGCAGTAGTTGTGATCAAAAACATTTCTAGCTGAATATATATTTTTGTCCTGGACCTGAAGACACAAAAATAATGTATCGACTCTAAAGTTTATACTTAGTTTAAAAATTAGGGAAAGAGAATTAGATAGAGGTGATGGTTACAAAACGTGAATGTACTAAAAAATGCCACTAGATTGTACACTTTAAAATGATGAATTTTATGTTGTATGAATTTCATCTTAATAAAAAGGAATTTTAAATGGTGAGAAAAACTTAGACAAGGAATTAAGGCCAAAACATTCTGGGAACAACTCCTAAATAATTCTTTCATTCCACAAACATTTTTTGCACACTTGTAAGTAATGTAAATACTAAGTAAAGCAACACTAAGTTTATGGAGCTTAGAAAATTATCCTTATACTCTTATACTTGAAAATCCCCAGAGGATTTACACCCAGAATCTCTAGTCTTTACTGTTGTTGTTGTTGTTATTCTAATAGTCTTCTGGGAAAGAAAATCTTTTCCCTGTCTTATCAAGCTAAAGGCTCCAGAGTTAAAGATCCTGGCTTCCATCTGTGCAAGTCTAAACATGCTGGTTAACCTCACCAAGTCTCTCTTTTCCATGAGAAAATGAAGACAATAAAGACATCAAACCTCAGGACATTTTTAGGATTTAATTAGCTAACATAGGTAAAGCATTTAGTATAATACTAGCATTAAATTGATATTAAGTTTGATTGTTGACATTATGTAACTTCATTTATGTCAATATAATGTTTAAAATTTTTTGTTTCCATTATTTCTAAGCACATTTCCATGATTGTACAGTACATCTTAATGATGATAAAATCAGCAGCTCTGAATCCAATTAATTTTTAAACGATTCTAAATGTGGTATATCTTACTGGTATAGTAACCATGATACTGGTATAGGACCACGATAACTATAGATTCAACGAACTAGTTAAGAGCTCAATAATCAGTTAATTCTTTTCTTTTCCTTCAAGTCTCCCCACTCCTAAATGTTGTCAAAAAACCCCAAAAAGCAAACAAACAAAAAACCTGATTGATCCTTAGTCACTAGAGAAAATTCTGTTACTTCCTAAGATAGGCTTGCTGTCTTGTGAAACCGCATTCAAGCCAGTGAAAGTTTTGGAGAATAAGAGTGAAATAAATAGATCTACATCTACTTGCAGTTTATTCTTTTACCTTTATTTTTTTTGAAAAATTAACTTTATCACTTTATTAAGGAATAATTTACATGTAATATAATGTCCCATTTTAAATGTACAGTTGGTGAGTTGCAACAAATATATACTCTAATGTAACCACCACTCCAATCAAGACAGCAAACATTTCTATCATCCCCCCCAAGATTATCCTTGTGACCTTTGCAATCAACCCCACCCCATCCTTTGTCTCAGGCAACTATGTATCTGTTTAATGACATTTACATTAGTATAGTGTCATCTGCAACATAGCATTTGCAAATTATGACCCACAACTTTTTTTGGTAAAGGTCTAAAGATAAAAATATTTTTTACGTTTAAATGATTTTTCAAAAAGAGTATTTTATGATACATAAAATACTTATAAAATTAAAATCTCACCAGTCATGATGAGCATTTTTTCATGTTTTTTGGCCAAAAAGAAAAAAAAATTAAAAGCTCAGTGTTCACAAATAAGGTTTGATTGTTACAGCCACAATCACTCCTTATATATTGAATCTGGCTGCTTTTGAGTTACAATGACAAAGTTAAGAGGTTGAAACAAATACAATATGGCCTGAAAATACTTACTATCTGCTCTTGTTACAGAAAACGGAATTATACAGTGCACAATCTTTTGAATCTGGCTTCTTTGCTCACTGAAAGCTTTTGACATTCATCTATACTGTTGCATGTAACAGCAAGTGGACCTTTTAATTGCTGAGTAGTATTCCACTAAATATACCACAGTTTGTCTCCTTACTGCCATACTCATGTGCATGAGTTGTTTCCAGTTTGGTGCCGTCATAAATTATCCTGTGTTAACATTCTGACACAAGTCATTTTGTGTTCATATGCTTTCATTTCTCTTGGTGAAACAGCTAGCAGTGGACTTGCTGCGTCACATACTAAGGCTATGCTAACGTGATAAACTGTGAATTTGAGTTACAGTTGCTCCACGCCTTTGCCATTCCAAAGACTGGCAAGAATTTTACATTTGTATTTTTAATGATTAAAACGGTATCTTTACGAAAAAAAACCACGAAATCTAACTTGAGTTATTTATATTGCTCTATTTTTGTTAACATATCTTTCTTAAAAGTAAGTTCTACTGTGTATATTTAAAGTGTGCAACATGATGTTATGGGATACATATAGAGAGAGCACAGACGCTACTACGCTGAAGCAATAAGCATCCATCATTGTTAATTACACTCACGTTTCTAACTCTCTTACCTTGTTTTCAGAAAATAATAATGTCTTTGGATTTCTACATAATACTGTAGGCCTCTTATAGAAGATCAATATATATATTATTTTTGAATTCTGGTGATGAAGCAGAACTGGATCACGTACATTTTTTTTGTAAGGGGCCAGAGAGTCGAGGCTTTGCTGACCACATATGGTTGCTCTTTAATATTCGCCTCCTTCCTCTTTTTCTTTTACAAACCTTTAAAATGGGAAAAATACTCTTAGTTGATGGACTGTACACAAATAGGCTATGGGCCAGATTCAGCCAATGGGCTGTAGTCTACTGTTGAACTAGAATATGATTTTTTTAATAATGTAACAACGCTCAGAGTTTTACATATTGTTTCTTTAGAAATATTGATCAAACACAAGTCAATCTGACATCTTAAGAAACATCTTTCAAATAAAGTATTCTGAAACCTGGAAAACTCTCTATTAAGCGAATGACAGAAAACCAATATTGACTCAGAACAGGCTCCTACAGCTAATTATTACAAAGTCAAGAATTTTGCTCTCTGACTATTAAACCACTGATAGCTTGAAATGGGCCACAGTTATTTAAAACATAAAAATCAGCAAGTACTATTTTTTTTTGGAGACAGGGTCTAACTCTGTTACACAGGTGGGAGTGCAGTGGTGCCATTGTGGTTTATGATAGCTTGAAATGGGCCACAGTTATTTAAAACATAAAAATCAGCAAGTACTATTTTTTTTTGGAGACAGGGTCTAACTCTGTTACACAGGCAGGAGTGCAGTGGTGCCACTGTGGTTTACTGCAGTATTGACCTCCTGGGCTCAAGTGATCCTCCCACCACAGCCAACCAAGTAGCTGGGATTATAGGCACACACCATCACACCTGAATAATTTTTGTATTTTTTTTTTTTTTTTTTAGAGATGAGGTTTCACCATGTTGCCCAGGCTGGTCTTGAACTCCTGGGCTCAAGTGATCCACCCACCTTGGCCTCCCAAAGTACTAAGATTACAGGTGTGAACCACCATGACCAGCAGCAAATATTTTTTATTTTATTTTAGAGAGCATATCTTTATCATACCAGTGGCAACAACCTTGTGAATACCAGAGCTTTGCTATCTGTATGCACAGACTGGTGGTACCCAGAGCAGCAGAAAGTTAATCCATTCATCACATTCTCTGGATACTGTGGGGACAACCCATCCTTCTTTCCCATCATAATGTGGAACATTTATATTTTACTCTCACTTGTAATCTAACTGGAAATTCAGAAATCCTAGCCATACATTTAGAAGTACAATTTCTGTAACGCTCACTGAGAAGGCACAAGAAAACAGGAAATGCTTCTATATCTGAATTGCTGTGTATTTCTGATTTTATTTTTTCTGTTTATATGCAAATACATGTTGTAATTTTTCCTCGTATACAATTATTCCATAAACTGAGTTTAATATTTTGCATTATGTTTATAAAAATTTCAGATGACAGCTTCTGTCTGAGTTTGACTTCTGTAAATTGAGTTGGATCACTGTATAGATCAAGTGTCATCTGCAGGACAAATCTGATCACTGCCCAGCCATGAGATAATGTTTTTACATATTAAAGAGTTATTTTAAAAAAGGAAGAGGAGGAAGAAGAGATGGAGAAGAAGATGCAACAGCAACCACATGGTCTACAAAGACTAAAATCTTAACTACTTGGCCCTTTACAGGAAGCTTGCCAATCCTTTGTAGAAATAATCAACACAGCATTAATATAACATAATTTACTTAATATTTTGCACACTGTGATTCCATTAGTCCGTTTTCGCAATGCTATAAAGAACTACCTGAGCCTGGGTAATTTATGAAGAAAAGAGGTTTAATTGACTCACAGTTCTATAGGCTGTACAGGAAGCATGGCTGGGAGGCCTCAGGAAACTTACAATCATGGCAGAAGGTGAAGGGAAAGCAAGCATATCTTACCATGGCAAAGCAGGAGAGAGCGCACGCGTAAAGGGGAAAATGCTACATGGTTTTAAACAACCAGATCTCGTGAGAACTCTGTCATAAGACAGCACTAGGGTGATGCTGCTAAACCATTAGAAACCACCCCCATGATCCAACCACCTCCCACCAGGCCCCACCTCCAACACTCAGAACCACAATTCAACATGAGATATGGGTGGAGACGCAGAGCCAAACCGTATCAATGATATGTAGTACAAGACAGGGAACAAATTATCTTCCTATTTGTTCTCTTTAAAAATGACAAAGAAGTAAGCATGTAGGAAAAGGGAGCAACTGATTTACTGGAAATTGCCTTGTTTTCCTGTTTTTAGGACTGTTTTTCTTTCACCGTCCCCATTTTTGTAGGTAAGAACATTAATTTAAAAACAGGAATGACTGAATGAAGCATGGAGTAATGAACTCTCTGGGCCTATCACTTCACTTTCCACCAAGCCAGCCATCCTCAAATATCCATAAGTCATCAACTTTTAAAACAGGATGTGCAAATAAATTGTACTCACTACTTCTGACAGGGTGGGTACCACAAAATTGATATATAGCTATCTGTGTGGAAAGCCTGTGCTTCTGGTGTTTACATGTTCCATTCAAGATAATTTATTGAGAACTTGCTGTACCCAAGTATCCACATTATGGGTTACCGGTCTGAAAGCAGTCTAGATACATACTTAGCTATAATAAAAAATTAAACATACAGCCACACTGTATGTAAACAATTCATTTTGTTCAGGCATTCCTCCAAATGTCAATCTCTTCTCATGTTTAGTACTCTACCAGTTTGCATGAAAATTTGCATTTACAAAGGAAGCATTTGACTAGCCTGTTGAAAGAACCTAAAACATGAGAGCTTCTTTATTTTTTCTTTTTTTTCTCTCAGCCTTTCCAAGAGAGCAAACAGCAGCTCTGTTCACGTTATGTAGCTGTTGATGGACATCTGAGTATTATTTGTAATAGGAACTTCCTGGGCCAATCATAAAACTCAGGATCTTGGTTTTGTCCTGAATTATAAGCAGCCCAAATCAAATGTATGCAACTTGTACAGTATTTAAAATGTAGAGAATGAGAAGGAGATGACAGTATGAAGAGCAAGGAAAGGGTATTCCAGACCAAAGAAACACAACACAAAGCTCTGGAGGCAGAAGGGCTGGGATTGTGGTAGAGAAACTTACCAGATCATGTGGGGGGCTTGCAGGCCATGTAAAGAGCAGTTTGAAAGCAGCAGAGTTTTTAGAAGAAATGACAAGATTTGATTCTACTTTTAAAAGTCCACACTCGGGGATGCTAGATGGTAATGAATGGTCATTGGGCAGGACAAGAACTAAAAAGACATGTTGGCAGGTTATTGCAGATAGTTCAGATAGCAAATAAGGTTGGCAATGGAGTAGGAGCAAGGAAACATAATCATAATATATTTTGAGTTATTAATGTCAGCATTTTAGCAATGGGCTAGTGATGTTCTATTTTGCTACAAAATTAAATGAGAGTTCAGTAACAGCTTGCATGGAAGATTCTAGTGCTCCATGTCATTCTCCTAAACTACACTGTATACTTTTCATGAAAAGATAATGACATTGCTTTTATTCAAAAATATTAAATGGTAGCTGTTGTAGATTGAATGTCTGTGTCCCCCTAAAACTCATAAACTGAAATTTAATCCCCAGTGTGATGGTACTTGGAGGTAAGATCTTTGGGAGGTAATTAGGTAGTAAGACTTGAATTCAGGCCCTTGTAAGAAGAAGCCAGAAAGTCAGCACACTCTTTTCGTCAAGTGTATTCGCCCAGAAGTCAACAGTCTGGAGCCTGGAAGAGGGCTCTTGCCAAAACCAAACCATGCTGTCCATACAATGCTGATCTCGGACATCGAGCCTTCAAAATGGTAAGAAATAAATTTCTGTTGCATAAGCCGTCCAGTCTCTGGTATTTTATTATAGCTGCCAAACTGACTACTGTAGTAACTCATACATCTTCTACATAAATTTGGTATTCAATTGATGCTTTTGTAGAGTAGCGACGTGGTGGTCATGGGCATGCAATGACCAGATGTTACTTCAAGGAAGACTCTGCTATAAGGAGAGTTTGTGGGCAGTCTTCATCTGCTGCATCTTTGGGATCTACCATAATATTCACATCAAGGCCATTCTCTCCCTGAGCTGCTCTTGGTCAATGGCGAACCACAGAACATGTTCGAGAGCAAGATTATTTCTGCCTAATATGCAACACTTGTAATGGACAACCTTTGTGCTGGGACTGCCCATCACCCCAGCTGGCCAAGCCTTTCTTAGAACTATGTTGTAGCCTGAGGCTCTTCCTACTCAAATCTCCTTTCTTCTCTTTCTCCTTCCACAAGCCTAAGAACCGCATCACTTCTGAAGGTTCTTCCCACCTATTTCTGTTCTGTCTCCTCTTTACACGTACATGCATTTCCCCCCAGTGTATCTCTTGCACATCTAGTTCTATCAAGACAACTGCTTCTTAGAGGACTTGAACTAACACTAGAGGCAATTATAAATATTAACATTAGTATTCTGCAATTTGTGCTATTTCTTGGAAAAAAAATCAATAAAATGACAACGAAAGAAATTATTTAATAACCAACACACACACACACACACACACACACACACACACACACACACACACACACACAGCTAAAAAGACCAGAGTTCAGGCTTTTAAGCTGGAAGGCAGATCAATGTAAATGAGTGGTCATAGATTTGGCATACTAGAGAAAGCTGAATCCTAAAATGACAGAGCAAAAAGTCAAAATGGCATTTTATGTACCATAAAATGTCTTCGAAAATTAAGAAATTGGCAGCACCAGTTACTTCTGGTATTAAAAGTAAAGGTGGGGGAAAAAGATTAGTTAAAAATTGATTTAAGACAAAAGTAGAACTCCCCTGACCCCATTCCAAGATTACCTTGGTGAGGGGTAGTGACATCTGTATGTGCAGCAAAGCAGGCTTCCATCCCTTATCCCAGCATAAGACTTGAGATTTATGTTCTATAAGAGCAAAGCATAAAAGACTCCACGCTGAGAGAGAAGGCCCACTGATGAAGAGGTAATTCCCAAATCTTTTCACCAACTTAGATTCCAGAGCTTTGGAAGCCAGGAGTTCACCCTCCATATAGAAAAGTAGAAAGTCTCTCTTCCAGGAAATCTGACTACATGAAGAGTTAAGAGTTAAAGTACTGTCTAGGGGCTTGCACAAGAAAATGACTTCATCAGACCTATTATACAGGAAGATCACAGTAAACAAGTCCCAGGCACTGGAAGGAAAAAAATGTGTTATTGCAAATAGAGACAAAACATGCAAGCAAAAAAAAAAAAAAAAAACGGCAAATGAATAAAAACTAAGCAAACAGGTGACTAAACTAAGATAATTTAATATTTTCAAAGAGATAAGAAGTATATTTATGCAAAAAGAAGTAAATGCTAGAGAAAAGCTATCTTTGTTGAATTCAAAAAATGCTTTTTGAAATTAAAAATACAGGAGCAGAAATTTTTGAAAAATTCAATATAAAGTGTGGAAGATAAAGTTGAGGAGAGCATAAACAGAAAACAAATAAAATAGTAGGAATAATAGAATGGAAATAACATCATGAAAATTTCAAAACAACATCCCAAAATAAAAGGAGATAGGCCCAGAGAATCCACAGGACAGTGCATAAAGGTGGATCTATCCCAAGACAAAGCATTGTAAAAATCTGTACTCTTGAAATTAACAAAAGATCCCATAATTTTGTTAATCCAAGAAAAAAAACTGGATTTTATATAAAGTTCTGAAATCTATGATAACTTTTTTCAATAGTACCTGTAGATACCAAAAGACTATAGAAAAATGTCTTCAACATTTTTAGAGAAAAGTATTTCCCATGTAAAAATTATACATCCTGCTAAATTCCCAATTCACTCTGAAAGCAAAGTCAAGACATCTTTAAATGTACAAGGTGTCAAAACTTTACTCTCCCGGAGAGAGATCCAAGATGGCAGATTAGCAGCAGCTCAGGATTGTAGCTCCCACTGAAAGCGCAGAGAGTGAGTGGACGCCACATTTTCAGACGAATTTTTATTGCCCACGGACCAAGAGATTCCTGGCGGAGGAGCCCCACGGGTCGCCAGCGCGACTCTTTTGGCCGGCGCGACCGTTTTGCAGGCGCCCCCGGCGCGGCAGTTCTCAGTCCGGAGTATACGGGACTGAGTGCCCTTTGGTTGGTGTTTGGAGCTCCGGGAAGGCAGAGTCTCCCAATCAGCTGATTGAAAAGCGGACTGAAGTGGGGAACCAGATCAGGAGATTCCCAGGCAGAAGCGCCACGAATCTTAACGCCGCTGCTTCAGTCGGCGTGGTGGGTCGCCGCAGGGGAAGGCTGGTCCCCCACTACACACACACAAAAAAACAGCAGTTGGCATTGCTGAGGATTGAGAGTTTCACAGCAAGTACAGCTGAACCCGGGAAGGTCCAGTTCTGTGGGGGAGGGGCGTCCGCCGAAGGAAAATTAAGAAACAGAAAAAACTTTACCACCAACAAGTTGGACGTCCACTCAGAGACCTAATCTGAACGTCAGCAATTACACAGACGACAGGTGGATAAATCAACAAAGATGGGAAGAAACCAGCGCAAAAAGGCTGAAAACACGGGAAATCAGAATGCCTTTCCTCCTATGGAGGATTGCAGTGCCTCATCACCAATTGCAAAAGGCCTGATCGAGAATGAATGTGAGGAATCAACGGAATCAGGCTTCAGAAGGTGGATAATGAGAAACTTCTGTGAGCTAAAAGAACATGTTCTAGCCCAATGCAAGGAAACTAAGAACCTTGAAAAAAGGTTTGACGAAATGTTGATGAGAATGGACAATTTAGAAAGGAATATAAGTGATTTAATGGAGCTAAAAAACACAATACAAGAACTTCGAGAAGTATGCACAAGTCTAAACAGTCGAATTGATCAAGCAGAAGAAAGGATTTCAGAGGTCAAAGACCAACTTAATGAAATAAAACGAGAAGACAAGATTAGAGAAAAAAGGGTAAAAAGGAATGAGCAAAGTCTCCAAGAAATATGGGACTATGTGAAAAGACCTAATCTACGTTTGATAGTTGTACCTGAATGTGACGAAGAGAATGAATCCAAGCTGGAAAATATTTTTCAGGATATTATCCACGAAAACTTTCCTAACCTAGCAAGCCAGGACAATACTCAACTCCAGGTAATACAGAGAACACCACAGAGATATTCCTCAAAAAGAGCAACCCCAAGGCACATAATCATTAGATTCACCAGGGTTGAAACAAAGGAGAAAATACTAAGGGCAGCCAGAGAGAAAGGACAGGTTACCCATAAGGGGAAGCCTATCAGACTCACAGCAGATCTCTCAGCAGAAACCCTACAAGCCAGAAGAGAGTGGGGGCCAATATTCAACATCCTTAAAGAAAAGAACTTTCAACCCAGAATTTCATATCCAGCCAAATTAAGTTTCATAAGTGAAGGAAAAATACAATTTTTTACGAACAAGCAAGTACTCAGAGATTTCATTACCACCAGGCCTGCTTTACAAGAGCTTCTGAAAGAAGCACTATGTACAGAAAGGAACAACCAGTATCAGCCATTCTAAAAAACCCATCAGTAAGCTGCATCCAGTCCCATCTCACATGCAAGGATATACAGAGACTCAAAACAAAGGGATGGAGGAAGATTTGCCAACCGAATGGAGAGAAAAAAAAAAGGAGTTACAATTCTCATCTCTGATAAAATAGACTTTAAAGTAATAGAAAACAAAAGAGACAAGAAGGACATTGTATAATGGTAGAGGGATCAATGTAATGGGAAAAGTTAACGATCCTAAGTCTATGCACACACAATATAGGAGCACCCAGATACATAGGGCAAGTTCTTGGTGACTTACAAAGAGACTTGGACTCCCACACAATAATAGTGGGAGACTTTAACACTACATTGTCAATATTGGACAAATTAATGAGACAGAAGGTTAACAAGGATATCCGGGACTTGAACTTATACCTCGAACAAGTAAACTTAATAAACATTTACAGAACTCTCTACTTCAAATCCACAAAACACCCATTTTTTTTTTCAGTAACACATCACATTTATTCTAAAAGAGACCACATGGTTGGGAGTAAATCACTCCCCAGCAATTACATAGTATTTCATAGGTTCAAATGAAATATTGGTTGGCTGTTTGTTTGTTATTTTCCTCCCTTATTCCTCTCCTGTCTCCATCGTATAACACAATTATTAGTATAAAAGAGCTTTTTAATACCCATTTTTAGACTGCATTCTACCCTGGGCAATAGAGCAAGATTCCTGTTCTCTCTCCCTCTTTTCTCTTCTTCTTTTTCTCTTTCTTTTATTCTCTTTTTTTTCTTTCTTTCTCTCTTTATTCTTTTCTTTCTTTTTCTTTCAAAAAAAAAAAAACTTTACTCTCCCATACCTATGATCACAGCATTCATGCAGAAAAAAACGACACAGGTTCTAGGAAATACGAAATCAAGTTGGAAACATAAAGGAAATCAAGATGATGGTTAAGAGAAATCCCAGAGCAGCAAGCATGCAGCTAATGTAGAGACCAATCAACCTTGACTAGAGTATGTCAGAACATTTCAGAAGACCAGGTCAGAAGGCAACATGAATAGATTATCAAATGTCTATAATCATACTGAGAAACACAGACAGAACTGAAGCAAAGATTCAGCTTAAATTAGTAATCAGTACTAAGAAAGCAAAAAAGGAATAAGGCAATTATCAACAAAAAATTTGAAAGAAAAAATGATTATAGTATACTATATGGCTCAGTTGTGACTAAGGTTTTCATAGCTGTAATACCATATGGAAATGAATATTGATCTAATAACAATTACCAAATCACTCCCTTCTAAAGAAGAGAAGATAAGATTCCTGTAGAGAAGGAGTAAGGAAAGGATAGCCAAATCTCCACCTTCTATAGTAGTTTAAGAAATAATTTTTAAAACAAAATTTTTTTAGAATAGTTATATGATCAAACATTAATTGGAGATATGGATAAACATTGAAAGAATCTGCTGAAAAAGTTGATTAGGATTGCCATGGGGAGCAGAACAGCTATCTTCTGCAACAAGACAAAAGTACAAGCAGAAAATCAACACCCCCCATACACAATATTATTTTCTTAATAATAATAATAATAATGCCATCCCTATAATTTAATTGGCCAACCAAGTTTGCCAAAGAAAACCAGCTCTGAGACAATCTTGCCACACTATCATTAGACTAGAAACCCCAGTAATCTTGATTTTAGTTGACTAACTTTGAATGTCATTACTCATTCCAAGGAAATATTCTGCACAGATAAAACTAATGTAAAATTAAAAGCAGCATGAATGAAGATCCAGATTTGAACCATAGGCTTCTAATTAAGGGAAAAAGGGAAAAAGGGAGAATGAGAGGAAGTCAACTTGGTCACTCTAGCTTCTGGAAGGTAACTGCTTATTTTCCTGAAGATTTTAATCTATGCCAAGTAATCACTCTCTCTCAATGTCATCAACAAAAAAGTCCCCACAAAAACCCCATCCAAAGGTCAGCAGCCTCGAAGACCAAAGCTAGATAAACTCAGGAAGATAGGAATCAATGAAAACATACTGAAAACTCAAAAAGCCAGAGTGCTGCTCCTTCTCCAAATAATCACAACACCTCTTCAACAAGGGCACCCAACTGGAGCTGAATGCCCAGAGGCTGAGCTGGATGAATTGACAAAAGTGGACTTTGAAAGTGAGTAATAACAAACTTTGCTGAGCTAAAGGAACATGATCTAACCTAATGCAAAGAAGCTAAGAACCATGATAAAATATTACGGGAGCTATCAACCAGAATGAACAGTTTAAGAGAGGAACATAAATGCCCTGATGGAGCTGAAAAACACAACACAAGAACTTTACAATGTGATCACAAATATCAATAACCAAACAGACCAAGCAGAGAAAAGAATTTCAGAACTTAAAGACTATCTTGCTGAAATAAGACATGCAGACAAGATTAGAGAAAGGAACCAACAAAACCTCTGAGAACTATGGGATTACGCAAAAAGATCAAACTTACAACTGATTGAGGTACCTGAAAGAGACAGGGAGAATGGAAGCAAGTTAGAAAAACATACTTTGAGATATGATCCAGGAGAACTTCCCCAACCCAACAAGAGAGGCCAACATTCAAATTCAGGAAATCCAGAGAACCCCAGTAAGATACTCCATGAGAAGATCAACAACAAGACACATAATCATCAGATTCTCCAAGGTCAAAATAAAGAAAAATATGTTAAGGCCAGCCAGAGAGAAAGGCCAGGTCACCCACAAATGGAAGACCATCGTACCAACAGTGGACCTCTCAGCAGAAACCCTATAAGCCAGAAGAGACTGGGGGCCAATACCCAATATTCTTGAAGAAAAGAATTTCAACCCAGAGTTTTATATCTGACCAAACTAAGTATCATAAGCAAAGAAGAAATAAAATCCTTTTCAGGCAAACAAATGCTGAGGAAATTTGTCACCACCAGGCCTGCCTTGCAAGAGTTCCTGAAGGAAGCGCTATACAAAAAAAAAGGAAAAACTGTCATCAGCCACCACAAAAACACACTGAAGTACAAAGACCAATGACACTATAAAGCAACTACATCAACAAGTCTGTGAAATAACATACATTGTGATGACAGGATCAAATTTATACATAACAATATTAACTTCAAATGTAAATAGGCTAAACACTCCCAATTAAAAGACACAGAACAGCAAAGTTGATTGAGTCAAGACCTATCAGCATGCTGTATTCAGGAGATCCAACTCATATGCAAAGACACGTAGGCTCAAAATAAAGGGATGAAGAAAAATTGACCAAGTAAATGGAAAACAGAAAGAAGCAGGGGTTGCAATCCTAATTTCTGACAAAACAGAATTTAACCAACAAAAATTGAAAAAGACAAAGAAGGGCACTACCTAATGGTAAAGGGATCAATTCAACAAGAGGAGCTAACTATCCTGAATATATATGTGCCCAATACAGGAGCTCCCAGATTCATAAAACAAGTTCTTAGAGACCTACAAAGAGACTTAGACTCCCATATAGTAATAGTAGGAGACATTAATATCCCATAGTCAGTATTAGACAGATCATTGAGACAGAAAATTAGCAAGGATATTCAGGACTTGAACTCCGCTCTGAATCAAGTGGACTTGATAGATATCTACAGAGCTCTCCACCCAAAAAGGAGAATAGACACTCTTCTTGGTGTCACATGACACTTAGTCTAAAATTGATCACATAGTTGGAAGTAAAACACTCCTCAGCAAATGCAAAAGAACTGAAACCATAATGGTCTTTCAGACCACAGCACAATCAAATTTGAACTCAAGATTAAGAAACTTGCTCAAATCCACACAACTACATGGAAATTGAAAAACCCACTCCTGAATGACTCCTGGTAAATAATAAAATTAAGGCAAAAATGAAGAAGTTATTTTAAATCAATGAGAACAAAGAGACAGCATACCAGAATCTCTGGGACACAGCTAAAGCAGTGTTAAGTGGGAAATTTATAGCACTAAATGACCACATACAAAAGCTATAATGATCTCAAATTGACATGCTAAAATTACACTATTAAAAAAAGAACTAGAGAACCAAGAGCAAACAAATCCCAAAGCTAGCAGAAGACAAGAAATAACCAAGATCAGAGCATGACTGAAGGAGACAGAGACACAAAACACACTTTAAAAAAAAAATCAATGAATCCAGGAGCTTTTTTTGAAAAAAATTAATAGAATAGATAGACCTCTAGATACTAGAAAGCCCCATCATCTCAGCCCAAACTCTCCTTAAGCTGATAAGCAAGTTCAGCAAAGTCTCGGGATACAAAATCAATGTGCAAAAATCACAAGCATTCCTGTACATCAACAATAAACAAGCAGAGAGCCAAATCATGAATCAACTCCCATTCATAATTGTTACACATCATATATAAATACCTAGGAATACAGTTAATAAGGGAAATGAAGAACCTCTTCAAGGAGAACTACAAACCACTGTTCAAGGAAATCAGAGGAGACACAAATAATGGAAAAACATTCCATGCTCATGGATAGGAAGAATCAATATTATGAAAATAGCCATACTGTCCAAAGTAATTTATAGATTCAATGCTATTCCCATTAAACTATCATTGGCATTCTTCATATAATTAGAAAAAAACTACTTTAAAATTCATTTGGAACCAAAAAGAGCCCATATATCCAAGACAATCCTAAGCAAAAAGAACAAAGCTGGAAGCATTACACTACTCGACTTTAAACTATACTACAAGGCTACAGTAACCAAAACAGCACGGTACTGGTACAAAAATGAACATAGAGACCAATGGAACAGAATAGAGATCTTAGAAATAAGACCACAAATCTACAACCATCTGATCTTTGACAAACCTGACAAACACAAGCAATGGGTAAAGGATTCTTTATTTAATAAATGCTGCTGGGAGAATCTGCTAGACATATGCAGAAAACTGAAACTGGACCCCTTCCTTACACATTATGGAAAAACTAATTCAAGATAGATTCAAGACTTAAATGTGAAACACAAAACTACCAAAACCCTGTAATAAAATCTAGGCAATACCATTCAGGACATAGGCATGGGCAAAGACTTCATGTCTAAAACACCAAAAACAATTCCAGCATAAGCAAAAATTGACAAATGGGATCTAATTAAACTAAAGAACTTCAGCACAGCAAAAGAAACTATCATCAGAGTAAACAGACAATGTACAAGAATGGAGAAAATTTTTTCAATCTAACCATCTCACAAAGGTCTAATATCCAGAATCTACAAGGAATTTAAACAAATTTACAAGAAAAAAAAAAAACACCCCATTAGAAAGCTGGCGAAGGACATGAACAGACATTTCTCAAAAGAAGACATTTATGCAGCCAACAAACATATGAAAAACCTCAACATCACTGATTATTAGATAAATGTAAATCAAAACCACAATGAGATACCATCTCACACCAGTCAGAATGGAGATTATTAAAAACTCAACAACAGATGCTGCTGAGGCTGTGGAGAAACAGGGAACGCTTTTATGCTGTTAGTGGAAATGTAAATTAGTTCAGCAAAGTGTAAGACAATGTGACAATTCCTAAAGACCTAAAACCAGAAATACCATTCGACCCAGCAATCCCAATACTGGGTATATACCCAAAGGAACAGAAACTATTCCGTTATAAAGATACATGCATGTGCATGTTAAATGCAGCACTACTCACACTAGCAAAAACATAGAATCAATCCAAATGCCCATCAATGATAGACTGGATAAAGAAAATGTGGTACATATATGCCATGGAATACTATACAGCCATATACAGGAATGAGTCCATGTCCTTTGCAGGGACATGGATGAAGTTGGAAACCATCATTCTCAGCAAACTGACACAAGAACAGAAAACCAAACACTACATGTTTTCACTTATAAGAAGGAGCTGAACATGAGAATACATGGACACTGGGAGGGGAATAACACACACTGGGGCTTGTTGGGGAAGTAAAGGGAGGGGAGAGCACCAGGATAAATAGCTAATGCATGTGGGGCTTGACACCTAGGTGATGGGTTTATAGGTGCAGCAAACCACCATGGCACACATTTTACCTATGTAACAAATCTGCAAGTCCAACACAATAAAGCTATATATATATATATATATACACTTTTATCTCATTTATACACACACACACACAAAATCTAACAAAAAATAAAAAAAATGGTACCTAAAATGTAGATGAAAGACGCAATCATGCTAACAAAAATAAGGAAGTAATTCCCAAGGCAAGCCTGCAAAATAAGAGCCTTACTCAGATGCCCTGCCATAACATAGGCCTGGGCTCTCTTTTCCATGCTAATCTCTAACTAATCCCACCTGTAACAAAAACAAGCTTCATATCAAAGTATGAGGTTTTTTTTGGTCTGTATCCCAATAGGCCAGATACTAGAAATGGGAATGGACTCAGTTGTCTTATGCTTTTTCTATTCAGAAAAGGGGACTCATTTAAGCTTTAGCCTGGGAGTATCCTGTTCTGTGAAGAGTTTCCAAACCAAGATAGGGTGTGGTTAGCGATCTTGGCACTTCAAGTGGCTGAGATAGATGCCCTGTGGGATCTTGCCATCTATCACACCCACACACACCATTGTCATTATAGTGTCTTAGACATCACCACCACACCCTGCCATGCACTGGGATTTTCAATTAGAAAATCTCCCGAGGTTTCCATGTGAATGTCTTACAAAGGGTAGCATGAAGGCCATTGCTTATAAGGACTCTCACAGAGAATTTGTGCTACATGTCGTCCTTTCATCTGGACACAAGTGAAAAAACTGAGTACCTGAATATGTTGCAAGAGACAGAAAACATGGAGGTCATCTCACAAATGAAAGAGATCTTCAGAACCTTAATTTTGTATTATTTTGTGTCCATGCTATGCTTCTTTACATTTCAGTATATAGCTCCCTTCTGTTTTACTATTTCACCTCAAGAAGTAACTAAGCTGAAAAGAAATATAAATATAAAAATATATATAAATTTTCTCATCCAGGATAAGCCTTTGGATTAGAAAACAATGCTGTCCCCATTCACCATCCCACCCTGTTACTAAAGACATATCTAGAGGAAAAACAAGAAATAATCAGACAACACTTCTGAGCTAATATTATGTTTATACTTATTACAAATCAGAATTGAGAAACTCTGGAACTTTCTATAAATTAAAAAACTATAAAAGAGAGTAAGAAAAATTCATCAATGTCAATCCAAATTTCTAAGATGCAGAGCTCCTAAGGGTGTCAAAGTGCCAGGACCCTCTCCCATTCTATGAATGAGTCAAGCCCTTCTACATGGCACTGGGAAACTGTTCCTTCTCCGATGAATAGATCCACCTTCCATGTAAGATATGACATCAGCCTCTAGTTTCTGAAGAAGATGAGTAGAATATGCAACCTAGTAATTATTTTGCTGTGAATTTTCAATAAAGATGCTCTTATCCTAAGTATTCCATTGATTGATACAATGAGTTTTGGGGTTGAAAGTAGCAATGAAGAAAAGCTTGGTTTATTCTCATTTGGCAAATCTATCAATGAAACAAATTATCAGGCTACGCAGTGGCTCACACCTATAATCTCAGCATTTTGGGAGGCAAAGGAGGGTGGACTGCTTGAGGTCAGGCATTTGAGACCAGCCTGGTCAACATGTCCAAACCCCATCTCTATTAAAAACACAAAAATTAGCTGGGCGTAGTGGCACATACCTGTAATCCCAGCTACTCGGGAGGCTAAGGCTACAGAATCACTTGAACCCAGGAGGCCAAGTCTGTACTGACCTGAGATGGAGCCACTGTATTCCAGCCTGGATGACAGAGTAAGACTTCGTTTCAAAAAAATAAAAATAAAAAAATTCATTAAGAATGCATCATTTCTGTTTTCTAATGCAATTTCTGTTTATGTACCAAAAAAAAAAAAAAAGAAAAGAAATTGAACTCTTTATTATAACTCCTCCTCCAAGAAAAGATCTGGAAACAAGTCCTTTAAATCAGCAACCTTTCCTCCACCCTACCCCATTACCCTTACCCTAATTAATGACCATCATGACACAAGGACTGGGACTCTTGCCAATTATCAGCTTCATCTCTGTGTTCTGTTTCTCAACATAGATTCAATAAACAATTCAAGACTTGCTGGAGTTTGAAAGCAAAAACCAAAGCCCAAACCCTGTGTATATTAAAACCATTCCTGCAACAATAAACTCCGACTGGGATATGAACTAATCATTCCTGTTGTTCAACTAAGCTCCCAACTGAAGAGGCTGAAATCACAGCCCCCTCAAAGAGGAAGCTCTGGCTTAACAAGGAAAAAACATTTACTGACCCTCAGGTACCCTTTGTTTCTGAGCTTCTCTGACATACCCTCTTTTCTGCACCACATGCCTCTCATTCCTCCAGGCCAGCATTTGAGAGTTGAGCTTAGGATGGTGAATGGTGATGGGTGACTCATAATCCATCATTTATATTCCATTAGGGGAAAATAAGCAAGATAGAGTGTCTGGTAACATGCTCTTAGACAGATAGTTTTTAATGTTTTCTCTTAGCTATGCTTTTTAAAGACACCAACAAGTGAGAGTTCTGTTTAGGAATTGATGAATCTATCCGTGGCTAAAACCACTATATAATTGGAAATTTTTACAACATGAGAAAGTCTTTGCCCAAAACTCTATTGTGTCATTTTTCCTATTTCTTATATGACAATGATCTGATGACTTCTGTGTCCCCAAACTGTTCCTTTAAACATCTGGTCCTTTGAGTTGAGTAGAAGCATGCTTAGATGCAATGGAAAACTTGGAAAGGATAACACATTCATCAACAACTCATTTGTAGAACTTAGAATGAATTTATTATGATTCTTACTAAGTGACAGGCAGCCTGAGGAGAGCGCTCTGCATCAATCAATGCAATGATATATGATGAATGACAGATGAAAGGATAGAACAGGGATACAGGATACATCTTACAAAACTGAAACAGGGGGTGGCTGGTATGCAATGCACCGATTGCAGAGTAGATGCTTCTACACACAAGTTCTACGCATGAAACAGTTACCTGCAAGAGGATGGTAACTAAGGCTAACTTCACACTGTACACTTAACTTCACAGAGAATACATGTTTTAGTCTCATTTACCTGTGACTCAGTCAAAGGCAATGAATAAAAAGGTTAGCCTGAAAACTATTTCCAAAGAAAATCTGTCTTCATCTACCAGTAATGCCTGAATGTATCGATTTCTTTCTGCTTTTCAGAAATACCTCTTTGTTATCTCATAATAGCATAAGAAATATCATGCCCTCAGTTGCCTAGTAATTCAAGTAAATGAACACCAATTAGTGTTGTGTAGACCTTTAAAGAGATAGCATTTTAGTGTGCAGAAATGTGTGTGGCAATAAGTTTTGCATACACAACAGCCATTTTTAGTCTTTTCATTCATGATGAAATGGTTTGCCTCTCATGAGAGAGAAAGCAGATACAAATGCTCATTTTTCCAGCTTCCCTTGAGGCCAGGAGTAGGAATGCAACCAATTAGACATAAGGATAAATCTGCTCTGCGACCTTTGAGGTAGAATTATCTACTTATTATAGAGAAAGCATGAGGCTAACTCTATTCCCCATGTTCTTTCTTCCTGATTTTGGGTATTGAGTAAGGACATAATAAGTAAGAGTTACAGCATGAGGTGGGGAGAATGTCAGCCCTAAGGGTAACAAAAAAAAAAAATGGAAAGAGTTTGATTTTCTTATGCCATTATTAACCTGACAAACCTATCTCAGAACTATCACAATCCTAATTTTTGTATGTGAGATATGAACTGCCTCTAGCTGTTTAAGCCACATTTGGTACAGAAGTCTCTTACTTGCAATTCAAAGCAAGTGATTGGTTTGGAAATGGGGGAGGCATACGCCAATTTGAACCAATGCAACACAGGAGAATCTTTCTCTAAGCTCTTGGATAAAACAATTTACCAAATAGGAACACTGAAGTTTATTTTTTCAATTACTGCTGATAGCCATTTGAGACCTTGAAATGAGCCAGGGCAAGGATGAGCCAATATCAGAATAGCTGAGAGGAAACTTGGAAAGCGTCTATGTTCTTTATGACATTGTTGAGCCATTTAGTCAAACAACTCTGTAGTCCATACTTCATCTTGGCTTCCTAGCATGTGAGATAATTAATCCATGTAGGGTTTAAGCAAAATTTATACTGTTTACCATGGCAGGTTGATTGCATAGATGGTCCCAATTAATGATATTTCTGGATCCAAGCTCTTTGCCTTGCAGCTTTGTAGGATCTGCCCACTCTAACTACAAACATTGCTTTATCCAACAGAATGTGACAAAAGTAATGGTGTGCTGGTTTTGAGCCTAGACCGCAAGAGACCTTGAGTGTCTCTGTTCTCTCTGCTGGAATCCTGACACTGTCATGACTATCAGCCTGGGCCAGCCTGTAGATAATGAAAGACCACATGGAAGAGAGCCCAGCTGTCTCAGCTGAGGCCATCCTAGACTCATCTACAGTTAGCCGACACCCAAACATGAGAGATGGCCAAGCCAAAATCAGCAGAGCTGCCTACCCAACCACCAGCTGACCACAGACACATGTGTGATGCCCAGCCAGGACCAGAAGATTTGCCCAGATGACCCATGGACTCATGAGCAATAATAAATGTTAAATAATAAATTGTTTTAAGCCACACTGAGTGTTGGGATGGCATGTTATGCATTTAGTTACTTTTATTATTTGTGAATAAGAGCATTTTAGCTGATAAAGTAAAGTAGTAAGCTGAAGAGATGGGCAGGCGGCTTCCCTTATAATATATTCTAAGCACATGGGACATGATTGAAAGGTTTTAATTAGGAAAATGATAGAATTTGCTTTTTTCTTTTTTGAGACAGAGTCTCACTCTGTCATCCAGGCTGGAGTGCACTGGCACAATCTCAGCTCACTGTAACCTCTGCCTCCCGGGTTCAAGTGATTCTCCTGCCTCAGCCTCCCAAGTAGCCAGGACTACAGGCACATGCCACCATGCCTGGCTAGATTTTTGTATTTTTAATAGAGACGGGGTTTTACCCTGTTAGCCAGGATGGTCTCAATCTCCTGACCTGTGATCCACCCACCTCAGCCTCCCAAAGTGCTGGGATTACAGGCATGAGCCATTGCACCGGGCCTCAAATTTGAAATTTTAGATAAAAACACTATGGTATGGATGTGGAAGATAATATTGAGATCAGGTGACTAAACTTGCATTAAAAATAGCCCAGGGTCAGGCATGGTGGCTCACGCCGGTAATCTCAGCACTTTGAAAGCCTGAGGCAGGTGGATCACTTGAGGCCAGGAGTTCGAGATCAGCTTACACAATATGGCAAAACTCCATCTCTACCAAAAACACAAAAAAATTAGTCAGGTGTGGTGGCATATGCCTGTGGTCCCAACTACTTGGGAGGCTGAGGTAGGAGGATCCCTTGAAGCCAGGAGGTGGAGGTTGCAGTGAGCCACGATCGTGCCACTGCACTTCAGCCTGGGCAACAGAGTGAGACACTATCTCACTCTAAAATTAAAAATTAAAAAGAAAAAAAAGAGCAGAAAGGAAAGGAAAATTTAAGACGTAAGACAACACCATTAAAAAAAAAAAGTTATCTAAGGGGAAAAAGAAAGAGAAAAAAGCACATGGGGGAGAAGATGTAGATTTCTTGAGTTCTTGCAATGCAAGTACATTTATTTGTAGCCTAGATCAAGTGATTAAATTGGGACCTTCAGATCAGCGACGTCTGCAGCACTTGGAAATTTGTTAGAAATACAAGGTGTCAGCCCATTGCAGATCTACTGAATCGGAAACAGAAAATGAGTCCCAGCAATCTGTGTTTTCACAAGCCCTCCAGGTAGATAATGCTGATGCATGCTAAAGTTTGACCCAGGCCATGCGTAAGAATCCGATAAGGATGACAAATTGTTAAGGACACCATCACCTTCTTCAGATCACCTTTGCCATGAGGGAAGGACTTGATTTATTGCCAGCTTTGTCTGGCTGGAAATCTTTGTCAATCGATTTGAGGCTTGTTCCCATGATTGTTCCCCTGGATCCTAATTTCTCAGTGGCCAGGTTTCAGCAAGAGCCATAGAGTCTCCCGTGGGTCCCAAGTTTCCTTTATGACATGGTTCAGAGGAGGGACTTTCTAAACTACACGCAGAGATACTAGGTTCTCCATAGGTCAATGGATATTGGAACACAGAGTGAATATATATTGCATTAGTCCATTACATATTGTATTAGTCAGTTCTCACACTGCTATAAAGAATACTACCTGAGAAGCTCGGTGCAGTGGCTCACACCTGTAATCTCACCACTTTTGGAGGCAGAGGCAGGTGAACCACATGAGGCCAGGAGTTTGAGACCAGCCTGGTCAACATAGTAGAAACTCCATCTCTACTAAAAAAAAAAAAAAAAAAAAAAAAAAAAAAACTAGCCAGGTATGGTGGTGCATGCCTGTAAGGATTAAATTAGCCAGGCAGGGTGGTATAATCCTTACATGCCTGGCTAATTTATGGAAGGATGGGGCTAATATTTTGGGAGGCTAAGGCTAATTTTGGGGAGGCTGAGAGGCAGAATCACTTGAACTGGGAGGCAGAAGTTGCGGTGAGTTGAGATGGTGCCACTGAACTCCAGCCTGAGCAACAGAGCAAGACTCTGTCTCAAAGAAAAAAAGAAAAAAAGGGATTAATCGACACAGTTCTGCAGGGCTGCAGAGGCCTTGGGAAACTGACAGTCATGGCAGAAGGGGAAACAGGCACCTTCTTCACAAGGAGGCAGGGGAAAAGAATGAATGCGAGCCCAGAAAAAAACTACTTTTAAAAGCATCACATCTTGTGAGACTAACTCACCATCATGAGAACAGTATGGGGGAAACTGCCCCCCATAATCCAATTACAATTACAACTCAAGGTGAGATTTGAGTGGGGACACAGAGCCAGACTATGTAATATATAGACAGAAGACACTGAATTTAGAAGACAAGCAGGTTAACACCTGGGTCTTTCTCACCTCAAAAAGACCCAGGTATTAACCATCCATCTTCTGGCTTGGGAGGGGTTGATAATGTCTTGTTTGGTCCTGCCATTCAGATATCATCCTCTAAGGGCCTGTGCTGATCTCCATATACTTTCTTTCTTCTTTTTTAGAGAGAGACAAGGTCTCGCTCTATCACCCAGGCTAGAGTGGAGTGGTATGATCACAGCTCACCAAAGCCTCAAACTCCTGGGCTCAAGGGATTCTCCTTCCTCATCTACCTGAGTAGCTCTGAATACAGGCATGCACCACCATGCCTGGCTAATTTTTTTTTCTAGAGAGATAGCATCTCACTATGCCACTCAGGCTGGTCTCAAACCCTCGGCCTCCAGTGATCCTCCGGCCTTGGTCTCCCAAAGTGCTGGGATTACAGGCATAAGCCACCACACCAGGCCTGACTTCTATACTTAATATGCTATGTCTTACTCTCTCAGAAATCTGCAAAACTTCTGACTTCCCATTTTTGATTTGTTTTTTAAATTCTGGGAGACTGTTAACATGTTATTGATGTAGAGAAGCATCCATCTTTCAAGTTATTCTAGGCATTACCCTTTATGGAAGAGGACTTTGGAGTCCTTCTCTGTAGGGGGAATTAAAAATTATGTTAAGAAGAAAAGGAACATCTAATTTGTTGATAGACCTTCGACTCAGCAAAACGCCTGTATCAGAGGCCAAAACAAATTCCATCTCTCAGCAATCAGGCCTAATGACCCATTGTTTCAGCACGAAATCATAATGGGACAAAATTTAAAGAGAGCCTGGGTGACCCTAATATTGTCAACAAAACTGGATGTAACTTCTAAGATCTAGATAAACCTCAAAACTTCTTCACCCACACAAACATATACCTGATCTCACTCTTTTGGAGAAGGTGGGCTATTTCATGAATTTGAAAACAGAACTGAAAATAAAATTATTGACTTATCTTTTCCAGCCCAGAAATGGATAGGAAATCACTGACCTAACAATTCCAGGATTCCTGTATGGATAGACTATTCTAGGACTACAGGTTAGAACAATTAAAAACCTCTTGCAGTAAACGTGGTATCATTATCATCAAGACTAAGAAATGGTTTTACTGTGCTTCATCTCACTCATCGACAAAATGAGAATTTTAATAGTACTATCAGTAACGACACTTCCAGTTTTGAGGATTAAATGAGTTTTAAAAGCACAGAGCACTTAAAATATCATCTGATTCTTAGAAATTTGATGGAAGGAAGAAGTTTGACAGGTCCATCTGACAGAAGTTTAGCTATTATTAGTGCTAATGTATTGTTGACTATAATTATTATTACCAGCAGCAGCATTGTTTAGTTTTGTATTAGTTTAGGTTTCACAGGTAATTGTGGAAAGCATTAGAAAGGACAATTTAATAGGACTCAGTGTCTGAGATGGCTCTGATACCTTGAGCATGGCTAACTGAGAGAAGAATAGTGCCCTTATCAGACATTCAGAAGCCAAGTGCAAAAGAGTGCTGCTTTCATAGGAAAATATTGTTAAACTTGATGAATGTAATGCAGTAGCACAATATTATTTAAGTGAAGCAGACCCAGAACTTAAGACATAGAATGGGAATGGAAAAGTCAAATATCAAATAAGTTGAGAAAAATATGCACAGATAACCAATTCTATTCTCTTGTTTTTAGCAAGTAAACAAAGAGGAATAATCAGGAATATCTAGAGTATCTAGGAGTATCTAGATCACGAAAAGGGTGACATAAAGAAAAAAACAGAGCAAGAACAGTGAGGAAAATGAGACAAGGATGTGAGTTCCTTAACTCTCTTATCCCTCGATTTATTAATTCTTCATCCATTTATTAATTAGTTTGTTGATTTCATCAAGATTGCCTGCCAGGTGCTAGAGACATACACTCCTGGCCCCAAATTGGTGAGTTTAATGGAAAAAACAACCAGACACCCAAAGTTATATTACAGTCAGCCAAGTGCTACAGTTGAGATATAAGCAAAATGTAGGCAAAGAACAGTATCACTGCACAAGCCTCAAAGAAGAAGGTCATAGTCTGGTTTCTGATCCCACTCCATAACTGAAACTACGCCAGGAGATGGATGACTCCATTGCTCAATCCAAGGCAGATATTTACGACAATGATGAAAAAAAAAAAAGAAGATGGGCTCTGACTTCCAGTCCTCATGATACAGAGACCATGTTTCCTAGCACTAGTTCAAACATGTAGAGTGATTGATAACAATATTAAAGGAAAACAAAACAGCACAGGGTTGTTTACCCTCTAGATGAACATTTCTATGAACCTGAAATAGAACAGAAACACATTACAGAAAGTAGAGGATAAAAAACTAGTATCACTGAGCTCCAGGAATAAAAAAGAACAGTATTATGTTGAAGTTCGATTTCTATAGATACAATCAGTCTCTTATCAGGTAGAAAACTGGGGCCAAATATAACATGCAAAGCCGGTGGCTACTATGCTACTGCCACCCAAAGAAAGGGGCTGGATAGTTTCCTGGGACTGCAGCTCATAGGAAGCTACCCAGGGACATGAGCAGGAACAGAGACAGGCACAGAAATAGACAAGGCCCCGGGGCAAATCCTCTGCTGACTCAGTGACTATCAGCATTAGCCCAAAATCGTGTAATGGAGCCACCGTGAATGGGCGGAGGAGCCACTTTCAGAACTATTAGCTAAAAGAGGAGATCCAGAGACAGAAACGAAAACATCTACCAACTAAACTATGTCTGCAATCTAAAACTTCAAAGCACATAGGAACATTTTCACTAAGAAAGATAACCAGCAAACCGTGATCAAGAGAATTCACACCGTACAAGAAGGCAATGATAGAGCAGCCTGAAGTTACTTTAAATTGTGTTTGGAATCTGCCATAGAAAGTAGTGAAAAACATTCATAAAAAAGAAGGGATTTTTTTTTAAGTAAAAACAGGCAGATATGAATAAAAATATACAAATATAAAAACAGAAAAATTCAAAATCATAAAAAGGAAGAAATACGGTGAAATAAAAGCAAACTATACACAGGATAAAGTTTAGTCTTGATCAAGCCCAAAAAATAATTAATGAACTAGGAAGTAATGCCTAGAGCATCAAGAGATGATTAAAAGTAGGAAAGAAGTTAAAGAACATGGAGAATGAAATGAGAAATCCTGGAAGCAAAGAGGAGACAGAAAAACAGAGAAGAAAGTTTTATAGCAAGAACTAGAAAAGTAAATGTTCAAACCCTCGGATTCTCAGACTAAATGTGTACAGTAGCTGAAGAAGAGAACAAATACATATCTTGGCTAGATGCATCATACTAAACAATAACGTTGGAAGAATGAAGAAAAAATATTAAAAATGAAAAGATATACGCCTAAAAACTATTATGTCATCAAGAATGGAGGCAAAAATGGATTCATGTTCAGACATAAGTATCCCCAAAGATATTTTTTAAGAGTCACTAAATTGTGCTCTTCAGCAAAATAACAGAATTCGTAGAAAAGCAGCAGGATGTAAGAAATAAAACTGAGTACAAACCAGTAAAGGTGTTGGAAACCTTCACTAATTTAATCTGTATGTGTGTGTGTTTCTGTGGAACAAGTTAAAACTACATTTTGAAAAATCCATCAATAAATCTTATATTCTGCCTAGCTGCAGAATTTCTCCTATCTCGCTCTTTTTCTTACTTAGTTAAAAGCACACTTTTGACCCTCCATAACTTTTTTTCCATTTCTCTCTACTCTTTCTCTGAGCTTTCCCCAACATTTCCTTGCTCAAAATTTCAGTGCGTCAGCGGGCAGCTTGGCCTGAGAATATGGGAAGGTAGCGCCGTCTGGCAGCTTCAACTTGAGTTACGGTGAAGACTTGTTTTCCATTGTGCACTCCCCTCCGTGCCATATCCATCCTGGCCATTGTGCCAGGCGAAATACCAATGCTCGCCGATGTGGAAGATGCCTCATTGGGAGGCAATCGGCTCTGCCGGGGAAAGAAAAACATGTGTGGCTTCTGCCGCCTTCACCTTGGCAGAGAAAAATGGATGTAAAACTGGGGCTGGGGTACAGCCTTCAGAGTTCTGGAAGATCAGCAACGCCAGCCTGAGCCAAGAAAGAACACATGGTGGTTGTGTGTGGCAGTGACACCTCAAGAAAAATCACTTTGGGTCGTGCGCCTGATCATTTAACTGCTATGGGCACAGGCCCAGCTTTCTCCCCCAAGTCAAATGTAAATGGTTTAAGGAAGCTGGTCTTTCTTTCCCCACCACTTTTACCATACTAAGTGTCTGACAGTCATTTTACTGTGTTTACAAATTATGAAAACTCTGGGCAGCTAATTATGAAAATATTGAGAAGTCGAATGAGAACTAACTCTTGGAGTCAGTGAAGGCAGGGAACAGACTGTAAAGTCTTTGAAAAATGAACTGCTTACTCTCCACTTCTGCCAGTAAATTTTGGTATTCCAGCATATTGCCATGTTAATCTGAAACCAAAAAGAAGGAAATCAATAAAAATCTAGGAGAAAAGTAGGGGAAGAGGCAAGCCATCAATGCTTAGATGAGAAAGGGCTGATCAGTTTCTAGGATCCATACATTTTGCTTCCCATGGATCATAAGCCAAAGAATCCAGGGAAAAAAATATGAAAAACAAGTTTTATAACCTAAAGGAGAGGTGATAAATTTTAAGTTCTCTGTAAAAAAGGGACAGCCTTTCTTCGAGTCTGACCTTACTGTTTTCATACCATCTGGAAAGAAAATCTAGTTGTCTTCCCCCATTTGTTTTATGTTGAATAAAATTAATGCACGTGCAGCAATAACAGAAAGAATATAAGTACATTCTAGACTGATTATAAAGTTGCTTAGATTTCATGATCTATCCTAGTAATTTAACATATGTGTTTTTTCTACAATGCCTTTCTTTCTTGCAGATTTCTTTAGCTAATTTTTTATGTTAACCTAATCTATACAAAATAGAATTATTGCCATTCTCACTGTGCAGAAAAGACGAGTCATGGCAGACAAAAATTGCAAGTTTAGAGATGGTAAAATAATTTTAGAAAATTATTATGTTGTCGTGTAATCCTATAATCTCTCCATCACAAAATGAAACCTGTGTTTAGATAATATTACATGGAGTTCCCCTTTATACCCCATCCTACAACCTCACAGACTGTTATGCTATAAGACCATGGTTAATGTCTTTAATTGCATTAAATCTAAAGTGAATATTGTCTAGTATTAGTATAAGCAGACCATGAGTTATATTATACAGCGATATTGTCACTATGTAGACCTAACATAAACAGCATCTTAAACTTGGAATCTTGTGAACGTTATTAAGATTCTTCACTCTAAATCCTTCCACTTTCTCATTCTGCTTGATCCTAGATTTAGAAAATGTAAATAATACAAATTTTAGTAATTGATAAAATATGAAGTAGAATCACATTTTCAACTTCCCCTATTGTTTGTTTTCATAAGAAAAGGCTAAGCTCCAATCATGAGCTCCTTATTAAATACTTTAAGTCAAGAAACTTATAATGTTTTTCCTGACTTGTTATTAGCAGAAAGCTTTATAAAAGCTGCTGTTTATATATAGTACAGAAAGGCAAGGAACATACACATTTACCCAAGTGAAAGAGTAACAAGGAAAAGAAAAGCTATGACCTGAATTCTCAACGCACATAGTATTTGACTGCAATACAAAGTTACCTATTAATTTATACTTTGTATTTCAATTGAGTATCTGCATGAATACAGATACATATAACTTCAGTATTTTTAAGTGGCAGATCATCGATATTACAGGTTAATTATATTAAATGTCATGATAAGGAGTCATTACGTTTCAGTCTGTCATATTGTCCTGTTACAAAGGTCTAGGAAGCTGTCAAAAGAAAATGTGTTTGGTGTGACATTGCTCATTCTTAGTGAAGTCATGCTGGTTGTTAGTGTCCCTTAATACCTCTGGTTTTTTTTTTTTTATTGCATTTTAGGTTTGGGGGTACATGTGAAGAACATGGAAGATTTTGCATACGTACACACATGGCAGTGTGATTTGCTGCCTTCCTCCCCCATCACCTATATCTGGCATTTCTCCCCATGCTATCCCTCCCCAACTCCCCACCCCCCCACTGTCCCTCCCCTATTTCTCCTCCAACAGACCCCAGTGTGTGATACTCCCCCTCCCTGTGTCCATGTGTTCACATTGTTCAACACCCGCCTATGAGTGAGAACATGCGGTGTTTGATTTTCTGTTCTTGTGTCAGTTTGCTGAGAATGATGGTTTCCAGGTTCATCCACGTCCCTACAAAGGACACGAACTCATCGTTTTTGATGGCTGCATAATATTCCATGGTGTATATGTGCCACATTTTCCCTGACCAGTCTATCATCGATGGGCATTTGGGTTGGTTCCAGGTCTTTGCTATTGTAAACTGTGCTGCAATGAACATTCGTGTGCATGTGTCCTTACAGTAGAACGATTTATAGTCTGAAAGCTGAAAAGTCATTTTGTTTACACCTAGTCCTAGAGGCTTTCTTTGGAATGCAAGCATTTCTGTAGCTTGAAGAATCCAGATTGAACTTTGGAAACTTTACCCATATTCAGACTCCAGGCATCCTTCTCCTTCTTGCATATTCACAGATACACAGACATCTGTTTGTTAATGTGTTTACTTGCCAGTGATGTCAATATACTGCAGGAAGTAAATCAGTCAGGCTCCAAAGTTTGAATTCATTTGAAACAGCTCGGGATATATCTAAAATATTTGGCCCGAATTTGGCATCATAACCTCCGTAGCAAACTCTGCCCGGTCCTTTTCATTCCAAAGCTCATCCTGCTTGAGTGTAAATATAAAAGTCAAGTACAACATGAAAGAATTGTGACCCAATTTGATAGATGATCACTAATGATTTTTTAACAAATAACAAGTTTTTTAGCAATTGATTTTGAAGTTAGAATATAAAGAGAAAGAAAAAAAAGCAGAAAAAATGAGCGTGATTCTGTGATGCAGACATTTTTCACTATTTTGCCTCAAACTGGGATGTCATCCACTGATCGCTGCTTCAGCTGCTAATTAGTTACATGATTTTGATACATGAAGACAATAATTCAAGTATTAGAACAATAATAATCATTTTCTGCCTCTGGGCTAGACATGTCTAAGTTAAGCAAAGTTTGTCTGTGTGTAATTCCAAAGGAATACAAGGTGAAAACCGTCTCGCCTAGTTTTTTTTTTTTTTAAGCCTCAAATGGAAGAGCAGGTTCTTCATTAAAACCATGAAGCACCTAATATTCTGAGACAGATTTTATTTTTTCCTTTCTCTCTCTCTGACTCTGTCTGTCTCAACATTTAATGAAATGAGGCAGCTAGCAACCTCTTTTCCAAAAGGTTGCCATAATTCAGTTATTTGACATTCTTTCTGCTGAGGTATAATTTAAAAATCAACAGTGCACATCTACCCGCATGGAAACTTCTTAAGTATTTGGGAACTGACCAAGAACACCTTGTATCCTATCATCTTCTCTCTACCAGCACTGGAAATGTACACGCTACCAAAAACCCTTTCATCAGTTTCAGTTTTACAAGGGAGAAAGGATGCTGTCTAAGGACATGAAAACCATCTGGAAAACAACACAGCTGTCAGTACTATGGGGATGGTAAGGCTTGAGTCTTCAAATAGAGTTTCTTTTTTGGCCTTTACCACCAAATCCTGATGGTTTGGAATTAGGTTGATATTGCCTTTCAACACATGCATTATATTTGCAATTGCTTAGAACACAGATGTAAAAATTTCTATCATCATTTGAAAATGAACGTCCCACTACGTAAATTCCGTGGGCACATAAGTAGCTACTTTGTTTACTGATGCACAGTTCATTGCACAGGATTCAACAAACTTTTTCTATATAGGACAGCTTAAAAATATTTTAGGCTTGGCCGGGCGGGGTGGCTCACACCTGTAATCCCAGTACTTTGGGACGCTGAGGCGGGCAGATCATGACGTCAAGAGATCTAGATCATCCTGGCCAACATGGTGAAACCCCATCTCTACTAAAAATATAAAAATTACCTGGGCGTGGTGGCACGTACCTGTAATCCCAGCTACTTGGGAGGCTGAGGCAGGAGAATCGCTTGAACCTGGGAGGCAGAGGTTGCAGTGAGCCAAGATCCCACCACCGCACTCCAGCCTGGGCAACAGAGCGAGACTCTGTCTCAAAAAATACATATATATTTTAGGCTTTGCAGACCTTATGATATTATTTACAGACCACGTGGTATTGTTATAGCTACTCAACTACAAAAGTAGCCATAGATATGTAAATGAATGAGCATGGTTATGTTCTGACAAAACTTTATAAAAATAAGAAGTATGATTGTGTTCTGATAAAAGTTTATTTATAAAAACAAGCAGCAAGTTGAATTTAGCACACAAGTCATAATTTGCTAAATTCTGCTCTAGAATATTCTCTGGCACTTAACAAAGCTTTGTTGAGGAGAGATAAAATTGATGCCAGTTATTATCTCAATAGGTTTAGATTAGTCTGACATGTTTTCAAGTATTCCCAGGCTCTGTTAGGGCAAGTTAATAACAAGTTGCTATTCAAACGAGGTAAATATGTGTTAAAGTTGTCTGTATTCACTACTCATGCATCTTAACACGATAGTGTCTTAAAAGGATGAGGCAGATTATGGATTAAGGGATAAACAGCAACACATAATCCAAAGCTGGAACAATGGAAGAAAAAAAAGGATTTAAGTGCTGATAAGCTACCATTTATCTGCATAGATAGCTCTTCCTTTTCTTTGCCTTTACTTGTTCGCTGTTGTTTTCATCCTTCTTTGTCATCTCTTTCCTTTTTTCCCCTACTGTATTCTTCTCTTCCAACAGCATTGCCTCTGTATAAAATCATCCTGTAAAAATGTTTCTGGAGTTTTCTCTCTAATAACATTTTTCTTTCAGTATCATCTCCAGCCCCTTGGCAGACACCAGCTACACCAACCTACCTCCTCTTACAAAACAGAGAAAAACAAATATAATTTCTTTAATATTTATACATAAATATAAAATATTTTAAATATATTTTAAAGTATTTTTACATTTTATGTTTATATATAAAAATATAAAATAATATATTAAAATTAAAGCATAAAGAGAATATATAAGAATATGAAATATATTAAAATTAGAGCATAATCAGTTACAGCAGAAAAAGTGTGATTCTGTGATGCAGACACAAAAAAATTTATATTTATATATTTAAAAAATTTACAACATTTTTTAAAAAATAAATATCAAATTTTTTATATTTATATATAAATATAAAGAAAACAAATGTCTCTCAAGTCCCCTTTATGCCTCTTCCAAATATCTCTCCCATGTTTTCTCAGTTTCCCCTGTCTTAAATATGGATCCCACTCCCCTACAATTTGAATTTTTCCCATAATTCTTTTTTTTTTCTTTTTTTGGAGATGGAGTCTCACTGTCAGTGCAATGGCACAATCTCGGCACAACCTCCACCTCCCAGGTTCAAGCGATTCTCCTGCCTCTGCCTCCCAAATAGCTGGTATCAGAGGCCACCATGCCCAGGTAAGGTTTTTTCTTTGTTTTTTTTCTTTTTTTCGTATTTTTTAGGAGAGACAGGGTTTTACCATGTTGGCCAGGCTGATCTCAAACTCTTGGCCTCAGGCACCCGCCTCAGCCTCACAGAGTGCTGGGATTACCGGTGTGAGCCACTATGCCCAGCTTTTTCCACAATTATTGATTCCCATCCTTTGTAGCCTCCTCTGACATAGACCTTGACAGGTGAATCATTCTTTGTCTTTTTATATGTTTGATTTTCCTATCTCTCTGGCTTCTTTTCCTTAACCTACTATATATTAAAGTCTCCTCCATACTGAAGAAAAGTAAGACAGTTGTTGTCACGTCTGCATCTTCTGCTTCCTGTCTTAACTCCTGTCCTTCAATCCCTGCCAAGTGTCCCCGCTTAGGCCTCTGCTCTCCTTTCTCTCTAGCGTCTGCTGGCCCATCACTTTCTCTCTCACTGTTTAGAGTCTTGGCTCTCATCTGATGATCCCCAAATCTTCATCCCACCGTGATGTCTCTCTACAGCTTGGATCTAAGTGTCCAGTTTCACAGCATGTTTCCAACACAGTGCCTCCCAACATAGTGACTCAATATGCCCTAAAATTTAACTAATCAGTTTCCTGGAACTTCTCTGTATCCTCTGTACCTTCAAATCTTCTTTTATCTCCTTCTCCAAATCAATCAAGTCTTCCAAGTGTTGTCCATTTCTGGAATGTACCCATTCTCTCTCCTTTAAACTGTACCAATGCTACCCTAAACTGTATCTTCTTTTTTTAATCTGGTCTTTTTCAAGAGATTTCTCACTGATCTCTTAATAGTCTTGCTCTTCTAAGACATCATCACACTGTTTCTAGAGTTCATACCATATTATTCTCCTCTTCAAAAAAATGATTGATAATTTTTCACCATTTGTAGTGTGAACTAAAATCTGCTTATTTAGCAAAACTCAGGGCTGTTTACATTGTACCACTTATTATTCACTCTATCCAATCTCCTTTCACCCATTATTCCAATCACATTGATTCAGTCTCCAAATCTAATATATGATCAATCTTTCTAATCGAATATATGCCCGATATCTATATTAATATTTAAAAAAATATTAAATACAATCCTATACCTCAAAATGTGCTATTTCCCTTTTCAGCATGATGCTGTCCTCTCATTCTAAATGTGTACACACAACTCACCAGCCATTTAATATTCTGATTTTGCAATTATCACAAATATTTCATGTTTCTAAACACTCAGATAATATTATCTCGTTAACTTAGTACAATCCAACAATGAGTTAGGTAAGCCAGTCAACATGGTGAAAGCACGCAAGTTCTTTTCTTCTTAGATGTGGCCTGGAGCAATGACTTGCTGCCATCATCATCTTCATCATCATAATTGCCACCAGTATTCGGATGGTCTGGAATTTTAAAAAGTATTACTTTCTTTCTGGTCCTGTGCTTTCTTTTCAGCTGATCTGATATTTTTAAATGTTATAATATCTTGTGTATATAAATAAAATGATTTTATATTTTTTTATATTAGTTTTTCAAGATAAATTCCTCCCAGAAGCAGGGTTATGTTGTCAAAGAATATGAGTAGCTTTGTTGCTCTTGGTTACTCATAGAGTTTCACTTTTGGGAAAATTTTGTGCAGCCCAAAGACACACCGAGTCCTACTGGCTGATGCCTCACTAGAAGAAATTTGCACGAACCTGGGCTCTGTCCCTCTTCTTTTTCCAAAAACAAAAGAATTATTTATTTGCAACAAAACCCAGTCCCATCATTTAAATACAGTACAGTAGTATAAAGGAGTCACTTACATTCACTGTCCTGCTGCTGTAGCTTATAATTTCACCCCCACCAAGCACCTAAACACGGTCATACACCCTCTCTCTTTCACTCTGCAATTAAAATGTTCTTCTCTACAGCCCTGCTCTTATACCTCTTTCTATACAAGGCTTACTATAGATTGCTAATCAGAATCAATAATGCTTTACCTCAAGCAAATTACTTAGTCTCTGGGGCCTCCATTAGACTACAAAATAAACATAAAAAGAATACCGACATGATAAAGCTGTTAAATATAGATCTCTTTAGAAGGTGCCTGGAAAATAGTGACCATGCATTAGATATTAGCTATTTTTATAATTGCGCTAGTCTTCCCAAGTGCATTGAGGAGAGCCCCTTAAATGCAATCAGCATTGGCTCATGCTTGTGTCCATCTCACCCCATTTTACACAATATCTTCCACTGAGTAAGTGGCAGGGGAAACAGCCATGCTCACCAATGTTCAGCTTTAATGCTTCTTCCTCAGCATATTCCTAGGCAGTGACGTGCTCAATCAGCTCCATACTCACTTGTGAGAGCAGACTGTACACATCTCTTCCCAATTCCATCCACATTTAGTAATGTCCTAATTTTATCTGGTCTCTTTTCAAGAGATTTCTCACCGGTGTCCTAACTTAATAGTCTTACTTTTCCAAGATATCATCGCAAGCTTGAACTTGGCCATGGTAGGAGTTATTTACACTGTGGAAAATGGCAATCCCATGGATCAGAGATTTATTTTTTTCCCCCTCTAGAAACCCAGTTGTTAAACCTTTACCAGCATACCTTTGCTTCTAGGATACATTCCACCCCCTTCTCTTACTTCTGGTTGGTTCTGTATGAAAACTACTCAGTAACAGAATGTAAGGAGAAGTAGCATGCGTAGCATCACCTTCAGAAAACAGCAATTAAGAACAATTATGCCTCTGCCATATTCAATCTCTCCCTTTCTTTCTCAATTGCTATAGAGGATTCAGTTGCAAACTAAAAAAAAATATATGGAGGTACTTGATAGATTCTGAATTACTCTGTGGAACAGAGAACCTCTTCAGACCGTCATGAGATTGTTACGTAATTCAGAAATAAGGCTTTATTGTATTAAGCTACTAAGATATTGGGGTAGCTATTACACCAATTAGTCTACCACAGTACTGTAAGGGGCCCATAACATTGAGACAAGAAAGCAGTCATTATGTCAAATAAGTACAAGTTGGCCCTCGATGACCAGTATAAGACTCTTTAGCTAAATAGCTAAATTTTCCTTAATTGGCTAGCATAGACAAAACCATAACCCAGTAAATATAAATATATTCCTTCTGTGGCATTGTGCAACCTACCATCTCTGGTGTCAGCTAGCAGGCTTGAATCATTGGACAACTGTACATGAAACTGCATGTAACTAACTCTATTCTTCCAAGTTATTCAGTGTAATTCCACTAAAATTGCATCATAAATTTTGGGCATTATGAAGGATTAAAAAATAAAGACAACGGGTTTGAATAAAGCCTCATTATTAGATTACATTTGAGTAGCAGCCACCATTATTGCAAAGCATAGACTCTCAACATATTATTCGCATCAAAAAATGCTGTTTTGTATCTTTGTATTAATGGAAAAATGGAATAAACATAAATAGAAGATTTTCTATTTGGGGGGAACCCTCAAGGGAAAAAAGAAAGGATACATTAGTAGTACCTTACTGGAAGTAAGCTTTCTCTCATGCACCCATCATGCACTTTTTTACCCTACAGTAGTATGTATGATCAGCTTTACCCAGCCGAGACTTCAAAATAATGGAGAGTCTGAAGAATAATAAAATTGCCTTCTTCTGGTCTGGAATATTGGGTGCTTTCCCTATGATCTTTTGTCAGTGGCATTTTAAAAGTTTTTAATACAAAAGGTAAGAATTCTGATTAACTGTGTGGGTGACAGATATTTGAAAAGACTTCATTCCAATAACTCACCAGTTTTAGTGTTTTAAGGCATTGCAGAAAAAAAATAGATAAAAGAGGGATAAATAGCAGTGGTTATATCCGCATGTCCTCCTGGTGATGAGAGCCGTTGCAGTGAAAGCCAGCCAAGCCCACAGGGAAAATACCAGGTTGATTTGAACATGGCATAAAGTCGAGTTCCAGAGATCAATTCCTAACTCCCTAGTAATTCAAAAATTGGAAGCTGTGTGTGTGTAGAGAATGATGTGGTATCCCTCCCTCCCAAAAATATGGCATTCCCTTTTCTAAAACCCATGAGATAGGTGCTCTCTTGGGAAACTTTTGGAAACTTAATGTTATGCTATGGGTAGAAGGAGACATGGAGTACTATTCCTGAGCATGTGGAAGAACTGTATTCTATATAGTGCATGAAATAGTAGGACGGGCAGCGCCATCTAAGGCTAAATTGATCCATATGATTGGAATTTTGCCCAGACCCTTTAACCAAAGGGGGGGGAAAAAAGGCATCATTTTGAAATTAGCATTATCAATACGGTAATACATTTTGAATCCTAGTTGGGCCTGACACAGGAAGTGATGTAATAAGGGAGAGCTTACTACTCCTGCCCCTTGAACAGGAAATATTTTCCTTGAGGAATAGAATACTTGAAAACTGCAGATTGCATTTTAATATTAACCAGATTTCTACATTAAACATGATTTCCGAGAACAATTTGATTTTTCTTTTTTTTCCTCTCTCTTTACCCCCCACTGCACCCCTCAAGCAAGGGATCAGAACTGCACTCAACCACAGCCAGCTCCTGGAATGGACCCAGGGCTGCCTGCAATTTAAATGTCAAACTTGGTGCCATTGAGTGGTGGAGAATCACTCAGCAACATGTGTCACTCATTGTTGCCCTGCCAATCGTTATTGTTTCCTGCTGCATTCAGATTGCTATAAATTCTCTCCTGGTTTCCTTCATTATCTCCAAGTGTGAAAATTTAAATCTTGTTTCTTCTTCACTATGTTAAGATGCGTATGTGTAATCACCTTCTAGAACAAGCAACGAGCAACAGGAAAATTACTAAATCTGTTTTATATTTTGAAAGGCACAGAAAGTTTTCTTTTTTTTTTTAAGCTCCTAAAACTAGTTTCTGTAACTAACTGCAGGGTTGAAAAGCCTTTTAACTGGCTAAACATATCTATCCCCCGGTGGACACATACACAAGAATTCTAAGCTACCAAAAATGGTCTCTCTCAGGGCAGACTTGACAGCAGTGACAACCCCTGATTGGTTAATGGAAGCACTTCAGGATTTATCAGTTGTGATTGCCTTAGTCTTTGGCAGCCAGTAAAATTGTGAAATAAAGACGATTTAACCACAGTTGTTCAGGGACAGGGGAGGTTGTGGAAGCAGGGCTATAAGTAATGTGCTGTCATTCTTGATAGGTAGAAAGCAGATGGTTGTGAAATGGGGGGCCACAAAGGAGGATGAATAAGGAGACCAAGAATATCGAGTTACAAGGCAATAAACCCAAAGCATGGGTATTGGATGCATGCAATGGCATTCACGAGGTTGGTAAGTATAGCTGTATAAGATAATGCAGGATAAATGATAAGCAATGGTTATAAACAGAGTTTTTATACTTTGCATCGGTAAATAAGAATTTCTACTAAAATGAGGCAACTAAGGAATCAGGAACACAAAAAGCAACTGTGAAGTCACTCTGAGGATCTAGGAATATCCCACACCCCCAAAAAAGCGGTGTCACGAGCAAAAGAACACAAACAGCAAAACTGTCAGCAGCCACTGGCCTCTAGATGCACTCTTCAGTAAAAGTCACAAACTGGGTGGAAAGCAGTCATGCACAGTAGGTGACATTCATGTGAAACTGACACCACCCTATCCCTGCACTGAGAGTTCACTTCTTCAGCAGAGAGAAATGTTTTGGAGAAGATCTCTAGCTCTTGAGCATTAGAGGTTCTCGAGAATAGCACAGTTTTTAATTCTTGATCTCAATGCAGCCTAAGTGCCTCAGAGCCACATCATCTCCTTCTCTATACCCATCCTCAATCTGGCTTTATGGAGGAAGGAAGAAATCTAACACTTGTGAGAAAACCTACTATGTACTAGACTGTTTATTCTATATATTAAATTTCATTACATCTTATAACCAACAATCCTGTGAAACTGACATTATCTCAATTTACAAAAATGAAGAAACAGGCACAGTTTCTAAGATCACAAGGCACAAGATAAGTCTGTGATATAATCAGTCACAAAAGCAGAATTTCAATTTAAGATTGCCTCCATCAAAGATGAGTGCCCTTTCCTTATGTCACATCTGCTACTCACATTAGTCAGCTCTCAGTTTGACCTGATATCTGCTGTTATCAGTAAATAACACCAGGCATCTGTGATTTATTTTTCTCAGCTTTTTCTTATTGTACTGATCCAATATCCAGAATGAGTCTTTTGCCCCGATATTCCTTCTTTAATCACTGCAGTGTCTGGGCCTGCAGTCAAAGTCTTCTGACGATCTCCTGGCCCATTTGACTGAAGACCTCCCTGTCTATAACACAGCAGCACTCTAGGACCTTCATTCTTCCTTCTAGCTAGTAGTGTCTGCAAAGTAGAGGTAAACCTTCAGGATGACTGCTTCTTGCCTGACTCTTCCACTGATTTGTTTATTTCCATATACTGACCCCTCCCCTTCACAAACACACCCAATTTGGAAGACATTTTCCTAACTCTAAAAGCAGTGGGTACCTGTAGATGATGTTCTATCAGAGCTTCTGTAAGAACTTATGTAAGAACTTCAAAACACCTAAAAGTGTTTTGAGTGGGTTTATTTTTTGTTTGTTTTTTTTGAGATGGAGTCTCACACTGTTGCCCAGGCTGGAGTGGAGTGGTGCAATGTCAGTTCACTGCAACCTCTGCCTCCCGGGTTCAAGTGATTCTCCTGCCTCAGCCTCCCGAGTAGCTGGGATTACAGGTGCATGCCACCACACCCAGCGAATTTTGGATTTTTAGTAGAGACAGGGTTTCACCATATTGGCCAAGCTGGTCTCGAACTCCTGACCTTGTGACCCACCGGCCTCGGCCTACCAAAGTGCTGGGATTACAAGCGTGAGCCTTATTAATGATTTTACTTTCAACTATCAAAACACCTGAAGCAAAACTGATGGAGCAAAGGGGAAAAAAGACAAGTTTATAGTTATAAAAGTTTCAATGTTTCCCATCTTGATCATTGGTGAGATAAATAGATGGAAATTCAGTTGGTTAACAACACTATCAGTGAATTTCATTAATATCTACAGAGAAATACATTTCACAACTACAGAGTAAAAACTCTACAAGTCCATATGAACCAGTCACCAAGATAAACCCTATGTTTGGCTCTAAAATAAGTCTCAATAGATTAAAAAAGATTAAAATGAAACACAGCGTATTTTCCAACTACAAATGGAATTAAATTAGAAAATAATGGAAACATTTCTGCAAAATATTCACATCTTTAGGAATTAAGGAATACAATTCTAAGTAATTTATGCATGAAAAAAATCACTGGCTGTAGTAACATTTCTTAGTAAATGAACATGAAAACACAACATAAAAATCTGTAAGGTACAGCAAAAGGAATGCTTAGAATGAAACATGTAGTTTTAAGTGCATCTAATATAAAAGAAGAAAAGTCCAAAATCCATGATACACATATCACCTTAAGAATCTAAAATGAAGAAAAAGAATAGGACAAAATATAAATTGCAGAAATAATAATCAGAAAGAAAAATCAATGCAAGCATAGTGAAGTATTTTTAAACATTAAAAAATTGATAAACTTGTACCTTAATCACTAAATATTACCAAAATCAGGAATAAGAGAAGGATCACTACACATGCCTTAGATTTCAAAAAATAATAAAAAATTATAATAAAGAATTGTACTAACAAATATGAAAACTTAGATGTAACAGATAAGTACTTTGAAAGTCAAATTCACCAAAAGTGACAAAAGAAGAAATAAACATGTAAACAGTCTTCTATTTATCAAAGAAACTGTATCTGTAATTACGTATCGTCCTCCGAAAGAATTCTAGTCCCATATGGTTTTACTGGTGAATTCTATGAAGGATAGATCTGTTATTGTTTCTTGCTGCATTTAGGAATAAAGTAATCCTATGCACACTTTTTAGGATAAAATGAGAAAGCAACATTTGCATCACTTTTTTGCAGATTTTGCACTTATAGGAAAACCATAAAAGACATTGCGAGAAAGATTTGTGGATCGATATTACTCATGAATATAAAAACAAAAGTTCCAAATAAAATTTCAGCAAATTAAATTAAAAAATATTTAAACATAATATGCCACCATCAAACAGTATTATCCCAACAATGTAAAATCAGTTTAATTTTCAAAATCGATTGATGTGAATCACGATGTTAGTAAAATAAAAAACCTATGACCATCTCAATAGATACAGAAAATAAATTTGACAAAATTAAACACTCATTTGTGATAAACACTCTCAGTACATTAGGAATGAATAGGGTGTTTCTCAATTTTATGAGGGCACTTACAGAAAATCTTTAGCTGATATCAAACATACTGGTAAAAGACTGACAGCTTTGTACCTAAAATCAGAAACAATGCAAATATGCCAGTTTTAACTACCCCTGTTCAATATTCTATTCAAATTCCTGGCCAATGCAATAAGACAGGGGAAAAAAATAGCGTACAGATTGGAAAAAAAGCAGCAACATACTCCACAGAACTCCCAAAGAAATCCTACAATAAAGCTATATGAACTTAGTAAGTGTCCTTATCAGAGTCATAACATATAAGGTTAATATAATGAATTTCTATGAAAACTGCAGGAATGTTTCATACAGACATTTTTCACATACTTTGAATGATGGACTATGAGATAAGGGAAAAATTCACTTTGGGGATAATCGAGAGATCTAGATAAATACAAATTAGGAAAGACACTCTCTTAATGGCAGTTGAGCCTGCTCCACAGTGTGTATCACTTCATTCCCAAATACTTATCTTATAGTGAAGTTAAAACTAAGATATAATGATGAGCCAAAGTTACTACTAATTATGAAAGGCAGTATCATTCTCAGGTTGCTGAAATGGAATTCCAGCATATGAGACATTAACTGCCAATCAGAAGAGAGATGCCATATACATAAACAAGCTCTGGACAGAAGATTTATACCAGGAGCATCAAATCACTTCTTATGCCAGGGATCTGACATCACTTTAACACCTATAATTTGTCATTATTATTAAGTCATGAAATGAAGAGGTGAGCCAAATGGTATGTGCTTTCCAGTGGTACGTTTATGTTGGAATGAGATACTGGGCCACCAGAGCTGCTAAAATATTTTTTAATGAATTCATAAAGAAAATCCAGACACTTAAAAAAATAACAAGGCCTACAACATTGTATTTCAACAGGTTTGCTAAAGGGGAATCAATATTTTTCCTTGAGACTTTCTTCCTCTGATTCTCTATTGCAAATACAGACATTGTAAAGTGAAGAGATCATTGGTTTCACCTTGAATACTAATGAGTCAAAGGCCAGAAGTTTTAAATTTAAGGCCCAGATTTGTGATAGAGTTGCTTCTCATACAGTCAACTTTACCTCATATGTTCCAGGTTATATATCAACAGGAATTTATTTTTCATGTTACCTAAGCAAATAGAATGACAAATATGCACAAAAGCTCTGTCACAAAGTTAAAGAATTATCACAGCTCTGAATAAATTACTATAGTCACGTAAAATTATAATAACTGCAAAGATGTATTTTTCATTAAACTTCATGTAATAATAGCTAATGGTTCTCCTGAAAAAAAATGCTAGGTGATAAAGCTAATATTATTAATAATAGCCTACATTTTACTTTTACCATGTTTATAATGCATAGCTTTGTTACAATGCATCTTATCCTCATAACCCCAGGAAGAATGTATTATTAATTTTCCCTATTTTGGAGGTGAGATAATCAATGTACAGACAGTTTTAACTGTTGCCAAGTTCATTTAGCTAGTAAATGGTATGGTTTTTTTTTCTTAAGAGTGTTTGTCAGGGTTGAGATTTATAAACAAGTGTGTCATGCTCTAAAGATTGAGCTGATAAACGCTATGATATTCTGTATTACAAACCAAAAAAAGTAAAAGTATTCAGAAAAACTTAACGTTCTGTAGTTTTTCTCCCACCCTTAAAAGCTTTGTGCACACAATATAATAAGGTATTCTGGCAATATGGAAGTAATAATAAGTAACTGTTTAATCTTTTAATAATCAGAATTTGCCATGTAAGAGACAAAGGCTACCACATATACAAGTCACTTAATTTTACCAAAATAGTCACATAGAAAACAAAATTTAAAAAAGAGACCTAAATAAAAGTCCTTATCACTGAAGTAATTAAAATGAATCAACTCTATTAAACTCTATGTGAAAACACACACACACACAAACACACACATACACACTACCCTTTCTTGTAATTTCTTGAGTTGGTGTGCCAGAATTTCAAATAACTAAGCTTTTATATATTACTGAATTCTAATCAGAGAACAAAAGGGTTCTAAAAATAGGCTTGAAGAAGTGAAAACCAAACAGCTTCTAAACTCATTTAGCAGCGAGAAAAGTGACTTTCATGGTGGAAACAGTATTGGGGTGAATGTGTAGGGAAAAAATCGGCTAATGGCTAATGGCCACAAAGACTAATAATTCATGCAGAATTATGACGACAAAGCTGAAAGGATCCCTGAAGATATCTGAACCCCCTCCCCTCCCTTCTGCATAGTACCAGGGATTCTTAATCCAAATACTTCTGGATAGAAGTGTCTCTTCTTTAAGGAAATATTCAGGGTTCCCAATTTCAAAATTGCCCTCACTCACAAATTTCATAAATTTCTCCAAGTTTTGTAAATTTCTCTTTTTATTAAGTAAATCTAACTTGCCCATTTGAGTACTGGGTTTGGAGAATAAATATTATTCAAGCCTTCTCTTTTCCCTACCCAAAAAGAAAATACTCAGAAAATAAACTTCCAAAAGAGCCATAGAGAAATAGCTCTAGATCTTGCTATATATCTGGAGGTCAAGGGATTCCTTGCCCTCCATCTTTTCCTAGACTTATCAACTCTCAAACAAACATGCTTGCACACGTGCACACATGCACGCACGCACACACACACGCACCTTCCTCAAGGAGCTTTCACCCAACACACATTCTGGCATCATTCCTTTCTAAGCTAGTCCCATTCTCTTTCCCAAGTGTGATTTCTTTTTTTCTTTTTTCTTTTTAATTGTACTTTAGGTTCTGTGGTACATGTGCAGATCACACAGGGTTGTTGCATAGGTACTTAATGGCAAGGTGGTTTGCTGCCTCCATATCCCCTATATCTGGCATTTTTCCTCATGTTATCCCTCTCCAACTTCCCCACCCCCCTACTGTCCCTCCCCCTAACCCCCCCCCCACCCCCACAGATCCCAGTGTGTGATGCTCCCCCTCTCTGTGTCCACGTGTTCTCATTGTTCAACACCTGCCTATGAGTAAGAACATGTGGTGTTTGGTTTTTCTGTTCTTGTGTCAGTTTGCTCAGAATGACGGTTTCCAGACTCATCCATGTCCCTATCAAGAACGTGAACTCATCCTTTTTTATGACTGCTTAGTATTCCATGGTGTATATGTGCCACATTTTCTTTGTCCAGTCTATCATTGATGGGCATTTGGGTTGGTTCCAAATACAGAGCACATTTTTCAAGTTTATATATGGTATTTACTAAATATACAGATTCCAAGGTTCCTTTCCAGGCCTATAGAAACGGAATGTATAGAGCTTAAACCCTGGATTCTGTATTATTCTTTTTTTTAAACAGGGTTGTGGAGTCCTAAGGAGTTAAGAGAAAATTGAAAAATGGACTTAGCTGGCAGGCACAGAAACAGGAGTAGAGGCAAACGAATGTTCCAAGAAATGGGGTCAACTGCAAACAGCTCACCTGCGCCCAACCGTTCTGTCTGCAAACATTCAGCCTAAGCAGTACAACCTTATAAAACTCCCCTCCAGCCCCTGTTCATTGGCAGACAGCCTTCTTCTGCTGTCTTGCCTGTTGCTTCCTGGCAATGCAAATGAATCTGCTTTTCTAAACTCATTATTGTCTTGGCAAATTCCTTTACCATCTGCATGACAGCCTCAGACAGTCATTGACCACGACAAGGGTCTCTGTTACTCAGGCTGGAGTGCAGTGGTGTGATCATGGCTTACTGCAGCCTCTGCCTCCTGGGGCTCAAGCAATCCTCCCACCTCAGCCTCCTGAGTAGCTAGGACTACAGACGTGTGCTACCATGCCCAGTTAATTAAAAATATATATATATTTTTTTGTAGAGACAGGGTTTGCCTAGGTTGGTCTCAAACTCCTGAGTTCAAGTGATTCACCCACCTCAGACTCCCAAAATGTGGGGTTTACAGGCATGAGCCACCACGCCTGGCTGGAATCTGTAATTTTAAAACAAGCTCTTCCTGTTTACACTGGTAAATTCTACACAAATGAAACACTGATAGGTCCTGTGTGAGCTTAACATCGGGTGTTAACGGCTCTAGTTTAAAAAGGCTTTTCTTGCTTTCTGGCAGGAAACTCTAAGGTGCTCACGTCAGACATTTGAGCACCTTAGATACTTAGATAATATATAATTATTATATTAATATATAATATATATTATATGGCTATATGTTTACTATATATATAATATATAATTATACATAATTATATATTTATTTAATATAATTATATTATTTTTATATATTATATAAAATTTTATATACTAAATATATATATTTTATATTTTTTATATTACATATGTAATAATATATAATATACATTATTTATTTATTGCAATATGTCTCCAGTGTTACATAAATCCTACGGTTGGGACATTGAATAATGACATCTATCCATATACATATATATATATATATATATTTTTTTTTTTTTTTAGGCAGAATCTTGCTCTGTTGCCCAGGCTGGAGTGCAATGGCACAATCTTGGCTCACTGCAACCTCCACCTCCTGGGTTCAAGCGATTCTTGTGCCTCAGCCTCCCAAGTAGCTGGGATTACAGGCATCCACTACCGTGCCTAACTGATTTTTAGTAGAGATGGGGTTTCACCATGTTGGCCAGGATGGCCTCAACTCCTAACCTCAGGTAATGTGCCCGCCTCAGCCTCCCAAAGTGCTGGAATTACAGGCGTGAGCCACCGTGCCCAGCCTCTATCTGTAATTTTTTTAACCAAATTGCAAGGTATTGATCATATTATCTAAACAATATTAGAACAATGGCACATGTTCAAAAAAGACAATGTAGTGTCATTTTCCCCCTTTATATAAACATTGTATAAAACCCTAAAAAATGTCAACTACTCAACAGTGACAGAAGAAAGATCAGCTGGGGATAGGAATGAGTGGGTAGATAGGTAGTTGCATTGGAATTGAGTACAAAAAAGCACAAAGTAAGTTTGGGAGTAATAGATAAATTAATTATTTTGATTATTGATGGTCTCATAGGTGTCAAAACTAAATGAAATGTACAAATTCAATATATGTAGTTTATTTCTTTAATAAAGCTGTACAAAAGATGGATGGAAAGTTATATGCAGTATTATTTACGAGCTAAATCAAATAAGGATAGACTTGATTACAAATTTGTCTTTCTTGCATATCTTTTTCCCTACTGGAATCAGAGTACTTGCTCTATGTCTAACCGTCATCTCTTACTACAAATATCAAGGTATGTTCCAAAGTATGCAAGTTGCTCATCAGCAGAAATGGGAAGGAAGGAATCCATCCAACCGATAGTGTAGGGAAAACATTCAACAGCCACATATGGCTAGTGGCTACCATACTGGACAGCACGGATTTGAAAAATCATGACCCACTTAAAATCCCAGTCTAGGAATTTCACATAAACCTATTTACCTCGTTTTTAAATTTTCCATTAGTTCTTTATTGAATATTGATTAAATGCTTATACTGTTTTGTGTATTGCTGTATTCCCACCATTTAGCACAAATGAGATCTTGCCCTCATGAAAGTTTTGTTCCACTTGGTCCCATTGGTCACCAAATCAACTTCCAGAATTGGAACTTCTTTCAAGAGGGTTGTTACCTACCTCATCTCTGCTACCTTCAATAAAGTCCCAAGATCATTAAAATTCATCCAAAAGCGGGAAATAACTTAACATTTTGTTTTAGTAGTTGTTTTTGGTAGTGCAGAAAGGAAACAGAAGTTGCATTTCAACAAGTTATTTTAATGTCATGTTAGAGACCCTAAAACTAACAATACTAAGATTATTGGTTCCTCAAGCAGAAGTTATGAAATGTTCCAGGCATCGTGTTACATGATGTCTCCCTTTTCCATTGCCAAAGATATGCTGATAGTAAGTACTAGTTGAAATATACAGCAATTGTTCATTCTGATATATGTGTATTGTTTTATGTATGTCTATATTTATGTATGTCTGTGTGTTGCTATAGTCTATGGTGAAACAAGTATTTTTACCCAGGTATAAAAACAGACCAGGTGGGGGTGGCTCTTGCCTGTTATCCCAATACTTTGAGAGGCCAAGCTGAGAGGACAGCTTGAGCCCAGGAGTTTGAGACCAATCTGGGCAAAATACTGAGATCCTATCTCTACAAAACATTTTAAAAAAATAGCCAGGTGTGGTGGCGCATGCCTGTAGTTCCAGTTACTTAGGAGGCTGAGGTGAGAGGATTGCTTGAGCCCAAGAGGTTGAGGCTGCAGTGAGCTGTGCTGGTGCCACTGCTCTCCAGCCTATCTCTAAAAAAATAAATAAATAAATAAATAAATAAGGTAAAAAATAACAATATCCTCTTACAAAGGGGAAAAACAAGTTTATTTAAAGTGGCCCAAATATTCAAATACTTAGTGAATTGTCCATTATATATATCCAAAGTTCTGAGCAACAACGTGTGTGGTATATGTATTTTTTTCCTATGCAAAATAAGTGATGTACCTTCTGAATTGTTTTTCAGTAGAAATGTCCTTAATTGATCATAAAGCCTTTGTAATCAGACTGAAACTTTCTAATTAGGAAAGTATGGTTTCAAGTCACACAGGGAAAAAAAAAAACTTGTCAAAGATTTTATCTTGTGATCACAAATTCATCCAGAACTGTAAATTTGTCAGAGAAACCACTGAATGACCCTGAGGGAAACCAAGTACATTTATGAAGGAAACATCAACCCCCACACGAGTGTCAAAAGGATAGGAAATCAATGTCTGCAAAGTCTTTAGACTGTCAGAAAGACATACTTTTGCCTGTGTTGGCTCTGACTCCTTGGGACACCCAAAGGAATTATTAGAGACTCTGAACAGCAAGCCTCATTACCATAGATGTAATAAAGCTTATTTTCTGCAGACTTCTTGGTTATCACCGTTTAAAAGTGGTGAAATGCTGATAGTCTCAATATTCTCATGAAAGATGGAGAAGCTAAATCTAATTTTTCAGTCTAAAATTGCTAACTTCCTAGCAAAGCCAACAGGAATTACATGAATGACTATTTTCATACTTTTAACGAAAGCAACTTGTTATATCAAAAAAAAAATGTTATAGTTTAAAAGAATGGGGGAAAAGATATTTCTGACCTAACACTATTGAAATAGCATCAAAATAATTTATTCTGATGGGTTGCAAATAAAAATGTTCTGCAGAACCACAATGTTCTGCAGCAGTGAATTAGCTTAGCATGTGGCTATGTGTATAGTACATTAACCAGTATTTGACTATGGCTTTTGAAAGGCAGGGAACAAAGTAATAAAGAACACCGGTCATCTGGAAGAAATACGGGATCCCCAGGAAACACTGAAAAGAAGACTTTGCCATGCCTATTTTCAGATTCCAAGCCTTGGGTTTCTTTATCATTATCTATCCCAAATCCTGAACACAAAGGGAAGGCACAAAGTAATCTGCTTTTCCAGAATCCAAAGAGATTCTATTGCTCTATCACCAGGGTGCTTTAATTTCCATCGTGAACAAATGGTGCTTTGAAAGACTACACATCTAATTTGTTGACTATTTTCATTAGTGTGGTTTTCTTGGTAACCAATATGGGAGAAGTAGCTGTTTGGGCTTCTGAGACTGTGACTAAGGTGGCTGGTAACAAAAGATGGCTCTATGCAGAGATTTTGTTGTTTTTATTTCTATAAAAATAGTTTCTCTCAATAGCTGCATTGGATAAACTTTTTGTCATAGTTTAATTTTTCTAGTTTTGCCTGATTATAAGAACCTCCTGGAATGACTGCTAAATACAGATCACCAGACCCTGCCATAGGGATTCTGACCCTTTAGGAGGGTCTGGGATTCCAAATTTTTTTAGCATGTGTCCCTTGTTTGAGAACCACCACCCTGGATCATCATCCTGCTGTAATCAACTATCAAAAGCAAATACTTGTGCCAAATGATACAATTGGGATCTGAGCAAGTTCATGAAATCCTGACAGCATCTTAGTTCCTCTCAGCTTCTTTCTAGCTTTCATGGTCCTTAAGAGATGCTTTTAGAAAGTTGTCTGTCTATCTGTCTTTATAACACAAGTCAGGGGAAACTTGTACCACGATCTGTTAAAGTTGTCCTTCTCATTCAGAATCATATTCCACACTTCTGGCAGATGCCTTCAGAAACAGCTTGATCATCTTCTAAATATTTTAACACTGACTGGACTTACATTGTTCAGGAACCAGACTGCAAGGTAGAGATCTGCATAAGCTTATTGGGGAGCTCTTGGGATCAGTATCTTTGAAAGAGTGAGGGGAGCAGGAACCGAAGGACATGCTGAACAGCAAGCATTGCAATAAAGGCATCAGCTGATATCAAAGAGAGCTCTGGGACAAGAAGGCACTTCAGAACTGTCTCCAAATCTGACAAGGTGGCCAGGTCTTTATTCTCCCCTGTTGATGTTTTCTTGAATATGGACTACCCTTGGGCTATGACCTTGGGGCAAGGCAGTTACCTTCTTTGAAGAGCAATTCTCGGAGGGAATTCAGTCATGATCCATCAGCAGTCAACTCCAGCTGGTAAACAAACTGCTTCTGAATGCTGTGAAGACAATATCTGGGACATGAATCATGATGTCCACCACAAAAATTGGCTATCGGGTATCGAGTCCAATCTTGCTCACCTTCATTCATATCTGGTCACTCTACATTTCAATAAGAAAACAATCTGGGACCCAGGTCACCTTTGGGAAACCTAAGATGCCCTCAACACGTTAAGACTGATGATTTAGCACATTTTCAATGCACAATAAGGAGGAGAGTCAACGTATTTTAGCACTAAGACGTCAGGTTTCATTAGAGTTAGTTGTTCCAGGAAAGCAAAGGGAAATAAAACACAGAGAAACACTAACAAAGACTCATATTACCAGCCTCTTAAATACACTGACCGTGCATTGGTATTTTATATTGGAAAAAAGAAGAAATGCGCATTTTACACATTTCAGTGAATCAATACTGTCATCCACTAAGGCCTCTCATCAATCATTTAGTGGTCAGACAATCCCACAAACAAGAAGTCCATCCAAGCTCACTTCTGGAGTTCTTATGAATTTCAGGTGTTGTGTGCTAGCCTTTCATACTGAACACTTTACAGGGTACTGGGCAAACACGGCACCAATTTACTGCTAAATGGTCTGATTCTCACATTTTCAACTGCAGAAAATCATGCTTAAGTCAAGGGTCAACAGAGGTCTTGTTGAACCAAGAGAAGGAAGACAGCACAATCTGTGCTCCAGTGAAGAACCCGGTATAGGTTTTCTGCCCTCCTTACTGATGTGGAAGATCTTAGAAGCAAACCCTGGCAATTGTGAATGGGAAGTAGGATAAAGCTCATCTATTTGCATGTTCAATTTGAGCACAGGCAACACTGTGAACTTTGAACAAATATGGTCATTGTTCTAGTAAACGGTAAATATTTGGTGAGCCGGAGAGCCCTTGAACCCAAATCTAAGTCAACATGCCCCCAAAGGGAACAAAGGTCACTGGGCCTTGCTGGTCATTAACTCATGCTAATCACTGATCTAATAAGAGGTCTTGACAATTTATCTCAATGTCAGTTTTCGTTTCCCTTGGAAATTGCCACTTTTTTCTTTATTCCATTTGGGGAAAAAAGGGATGGGTCATCTCAGAAGTTGTCTTCTGTCATTCTTACAGTAGGTGCTCCTCAACCAAGTGCGTTCCCTTTCACACTTTTCTCCCACCACTAACAAATTTATTCCTGACCACTGGACTTTCCATTGACTCTTCTCACTTGATCTGAGCATCAGTGGAAGAGGAAGGAAGAGAAGACTAAGACCCGTTTCACTGCCCCAGAGCCTTCTTCTCTAGCCTACTGCTGCAGTGACACAAATCACATGAGGTATGACAAACTTTAATAAATGGTCACAGTACATAAAAATCACAACTTAGTATCAATTTTCCCCTGCTATTTTATAAGCACAGTTTTTGTGTGTTACAAGGAAAAGGTAACCAAGAAGTCACACATTTCATAGAGGTTTTTTCGTCTACATCCCTACTTCTGAACTTTTTATACCTATTCATAAGGTCTGAGCATTCCTGTGAAAAAATCTTTTTACTAAACTCCGCTGTGTGTCTTTATGACCACCATTCAGAAGTTTCACCTTCTATGAACATGAATTGGTTTTGTCCCAGGGTCCATTCCCACCCCTTCATCCAAACTATTTTTACCCAAGACTGAGCTATTTTCATAGGAACAAAAATCAAAAATAACTCATTTTAGAATTGGGATCAGGGAGTCGAGCGCAGTGGCTCATGCCTGTAATCCCAGCACTTTGGGAGGCTGAGGCAGGCGGATCACATGAGGCAAGAGTTCAAGACTAGCCTGGCCAACATGGTGAGACCCTGTCTCTACTAAAAATGCAAAAATTACCCAGGCATGGTGGCTGCACGCCTGTAATTCCAGCTCTTCGGAAGGCTGAGGCACAAGAGTCGCTTGATCCCGTGAGTCAGAGGTTGCAGTGAGCCAAGATCATGCCACTGCACTCCAGCCTGGGCAACAGAGCCAGGCTCTGTCTCAAAAAAGAAAAAAAGTAATTGGGATCAGGGAAGAACTCAAAATATACAAAGGAACAGCTGTGTTCACCATTTGTTTTCTAAGTATCCGAAAACAGATAGAACATGTAGAGGGGCTGGACATCCCAAATCTACAGCAGCAATCTACAAGGGCATGCGAACTTCAGGACACATCCCTCAAAGGCATTCTACCACGGTGAATTGCAAATGCACTTTCTTATTCTTCGTAGGAAATATGAACTGACATATCCATATTCATAAATGAACACACACCTACACAGACATCCTATACAGAAGCATATTAAAAATATGTAATTTTCTAGTTACTCTACACTTTGCAAGACATTTTCACAGTGGGCTTAGGATGTCATAATATTAGGTCTCTTTTCTCAAGCTTCAGCCCTACTTCTCTGCTCCCTTTCAGAAGTAAAACTCATTAACTTGCTATATATTTGTGTTGTCCCTACTCCATCACCCTTTTTACTTTCCTTAATCAACTGCAATTAATTTTTATCAGTATCACTGTACTAAAATAGCTTTTACTGTGGTCAAGAATAAGCCTCATGTTGCCAAATCTAGTGGCCAACTTTCTGACACATCTTACTCAACTTCTGAAAGGTTTGGTACAGTTGAGTAGTCTTTCTTTTGAATTCTATGACACTTGATTTTCTTTGTTTCATCAACGTTCTTCTTTCCTTTCCTTTCTCAACCTAAATGTTGTCCTCAGTTATTTTCTCTATTTACTCACTAGGTGATTTTATACAGTCTTGTGGCTTAAATTCCCTATGAATGATTATGACTTTTTTTTTTTTTTGAAATGGAGTCTCGCTCTGTCACCCAGGCTGGAGTTCAGTGGCACAATCTCGGTTCGTGCAACCTCCGCCTCCTGAGTTAAAGTGATTCTCTCGCCTCAGCCTCCCAAGGAGCTGAGACTACAGGCGTGCACTACCGTGCCTAGTTTTTTTTGTCATTTTAATAGAGACAGGGTTTCACCAGGTTGGCCAGGATGGTCTCGATCTCCTGACCTCGTGATTCGCCTGCCTCAGCCTCTCAAAGTGCTGGGATGACAGGCATCAGCCGCCATGCCCGGCTGAATGCTTATGACATCTGTATTCGCATTCCCAGGTCTGAGTTGTCTGCTCTCTGTACAATTAACAACAATACATGAATGTGTGAGAGGCATCCAGGAAACTTCTTACTTTAACCTGACCAAAATATATGCTTTTTTTTTTACATCTGCCCTTTCCGCAGTCATTCTGATTAATAATGTAAATCATGATCCATTCAATTTAATCAAGTAAAATATCTGCATATTATCCTTGGTTCCTCTTACTCTCTTGTATCAAATCCATTAATCAAACATATTTTCTAAACTTCAAAATATAGCCCAATTCAGCTAATCACTTCTAGCACTAGAATTCTCAAGATTCTTTCTTATTCGGTTTATCGCATAATACTCCAACTTATATTTTGCCTTCACTCTTACCAACAAACCTCTTCCCACAAACAGCCAAAATTATACTGTAAGAACAAGAACCAGATCAGGTTACTCCCTTGTTCGAGGCCCTCCAAAAACTTCCACACAATTTAAAACAAAATCCAAATTCCCTAGCCTAACCTCGAAGGCCATATATGACCAACCTCATTTCTCTTCAATTCTATCCTGCCTTACTCTGCAATGGGCATGACTGTCTTCTGGTTCCTTGAACATACCAGTGTGTTTGTTCTTGCATTGGATCTTTTTCATTTTTAAAGGTTTTTGAGGAACAGGTGGTGTTTGATCACATGAGCACGTTCTTCAGTTGCGATTTGTGAGATTTTGGTGTGCCCATCACCCAAGCACTATACATTGCACCCAATGACGACTTCTCCTCTGGGTAGATACCCAGTAGTGGGATTGCTGGGTCAAACAGTTATTCTGCTTTTGGTTCTTTAAGGAATCTCCACAGTTTTCCATAGCAGCTGTACTAATTTACATTCCCACCAACAGTGTAGAAGTGTTCCCTGTTCACCACATCCCCACCAACATCTATTATTTTTTGATTTTTTGATTATGGCCATTCTTTGCATCAGATCTTTTGAACTTACTGTGCATTTCGCCTGAACAGTCTTCCTAAATCTTCACATAACTGGTTCCCTCAACACATCAAAGCTGAGCGCCAATGCTACTTTGTCAGGGAGCCTTTCTTTAATCACCCTGTTGAGGTAGCCACCATTCCCACCATCATTCCCAATTACCTTGCTGCACTTTTTTACTACAGCACTTACAGTATCTGAAATTACCTTCCGCATTCATTATTTTTGTAAGCTTTATGAAGGCAAGGTCTCCGTGTGTATTTAATCCTGGAACACACATCAGTGGCTGGAAAGAATAAACACTCAATAAATATTTGTTAAATGAAAGAATTGGTTCCTTTCTCTGATTTTCTCCTCTTGTGTTCTTTCACTAGTTCCAAGAATCAGGCCTTGATAAACCATATGACTTTGAAAAAAATCTCTATTCAGAGCAATAAAAAATAAATCTGATTAAGCTTTTGACATTATCCTTTGGTTGGGTTTATTACTGGATAAGCCACCTTTTCTAACAAGCCACTGGGACAATCTTTTTGCTTTATATTGCTTTCTTTTTATCACGAAGCTACGTTATTATTCATTTTGATAGATAATATATAGGTACTGTAATAAGGAGCATGTTATTTAGAGCCAAAATGGCCTCAATAATCACTTTCTCTGGAATTCATCCTTGACTTAGTCTATCCTGACTACTGAGTATGTTTACTACTTTACTATTCAATTAAAACCAAATTATTACAACTTTCTAGTTCGCTCTATATTCTCTTATGCATAATTTTAAATATCCAATTTCATTCAAAAATCAAATTTTATTTCTGAAATAATAGGGTATGTTGTAACTTTCTGACAAACTTGTTTGTTGGTAAAATCTGGCCTAAATGAAAAGAAAGTTATTGGTGGTCTAATCTATTTCACTTAAGGTGCATATTCACATGTATAGCTGCAAAATTGTTAAGGTGTTTGATTGTGGGTAATCTCACCCAAATCTCTTCTTCCCGAAAAGTCCCTGTGGCAACTGTTTCCTTACGCAATAGCAACAGTCCTTACCATTTTATTCTGTGCCATTTCAGAGATAAGCATTTGGATGCAAATATGACTAGTTATTTTTCTACACAAAATGTAGCACATACTACAAACACAAACACAATCACACACACAATTCTGCAACTTTTTTTCACTTAATATATCATATCATGGACATCAATACAAACTAGCTTGCCCAATTATTTTCTTATAGACTTATTTTACTATATGAATATGTCATAATTTATTTAACAAGCCCCATTTACAGATATTTTAGTTATTTTCAATGCTTTACTATTGTAAATTATGTACCAAAGCTCATATGTTCAGACACAGCTGTACAATAAATAATTTAAAAAATAACCCAGAAAAATTGGCAAAATTATGTGCATTATCTGTTAATATCCTTTATTAACAGGATATTGATAATGCACAAAAAGAAAATGCAAATATCTTTTCTTATTGATTTCACGTTTCTTATCAATTTTACATATTCACAGGAAGTATGAAGAAATTAGAGAAATTAAGGCCTTGTCTCTAACATGCTTTACATACATATTTTCTCAATTTCCAACTTGACATTGGACTTTATTTATGGTATTTTTATAAGAACGTCATAACTTTTACATAATCAAATTGTTGGTTTCGTATTTTAAATTTTATGAAATTAATATATTAGGAAAGACTTCCCACTCAAAAGTAATTGATATAAAATGATTCCATATTTTATTTTCCATGCTGATACATATCTATTTACATAGAAATTTTGATTTTGGGGTGACTTTTTGGCTAAGAGGCCTGGTGTGATCCAGTTTTCACCCTGGAAGCTACCCAGTATTTATTCCCAATACCATTTATTGAGGGTTTTTTTGTTTGTTTTTTTCTTTTCAGCTTTTTTCAGGGTTTTTTTTTTTCAATTTTCTTTTCATTATAAAGTGTGCTTCAGGGTCCAGAATGGCAACCCATAAAGAAAATTCTATTTTCTTTTTCATACTGACTAACTCACAGTACAATTTCTATTAAGGCTGACACCATTTCTGTTATGCTCTGGATCTGGGGGTACATACTGGGTTGTGTGATGCGGTAGGAGGTGCAATGGCTTCCACCCCCTTCCCAAGGGTCCAGGAGAGAGAGCAAGTCCAAGAGGTCCAGGTAAATGTCATGGAAGTAATGTCATTGGACAAGTCCTCAAAATCCACTTGCCATTTTAACATGTCAAGATAATGACATCAGGACATTCCAAAAAGTGTGAGCTTCATCCAAAAAAGGATGTGGGAACATGATTATTCTGATAACAAAATATCAGAAGGTGTTACGAATGGAAAGCAGAAAAGAGAATTAATCCCTCCAAATCTCATACTCCATCTGCCTCAAAACTCTTGATTTTAACTTCCATTTTTATCTTATGCCACTTTGTTCTTCTCCATTACCAGGTTACCTCCCTAACCCAGAGACTAATCATCTCATTCTTAGATGACTGAAATACATGGAGCTTGTGATTCCATCCCTTGGCCTTCACAGTGTTCTTCTTTCACAAGAGTGTTATTATGTTAAGGCTCTAGAGAAAACCTTTTGATGGCTTCTTTAATATCTACAGGAAATGTCAAACTGCATTAATATAATGACCAGTGTTCTTCATAGTCTGTCTTTATTATACTTCCTCATACCCATGTTCATATTTATTAGTCCATTTTCACACTGCTATGAAGAAATACAGGAGACAGGGTAATTTATAAAGAAAAAGAGGTTTAATGGACTCACAGTTCCACATGGCTGAGGCCTTACAATTATGGCAGAAGGCAAAGGAGGAGCAAAGGCACATCTTACATGGCAGCAGGCAAGAGAGCATGTGCAGGGGAAGTGTCCTTTATAAAACCATCAGATCTCATGAGACTTATTCAGTATCACAAGAATAGCATGGGAAAAACTCACCCCCCATGATGCAATTACCTCCCCCTAGGTCCCTTCCACGACACATGGGAATTATGGGAGCTACAATTCAAGAAGAGATTTGGGTGGACAAACAGCCAAATCATGTAATAATGCAACTTAAATAACTCTTTACCATGTACCCCGAGTTTCAGCTATTGCAGAATACTTTCAGTTCCCAACTTTTACCATGGAATGTCACATCCTCATAGCCTCACTTCTTAACACCTGCAAATTTCCTCCTTAACTTTTCCATCCATCCAACACATTTAATAGTCTTTCAAAAGCAGTTCAGGTTTGTCCTCCTCTGTAAAACATTTGTTGACCAAACTAACCCAAATGAATGACTTCTTCTACAATGCAATCATCTCGTCTTATTCATGAATCTATCCACGTATTTTTTCCATGGTATTGTAGTATTTATCTTTATGTCACATGGCCTAGTACAGACTTGGAAAGATACAAAGTTATGTTCACATTTTTCTCATGTTCTTTGGATTATCTGTCCACTATGGCCTGCTAAACAGAAAGAAAGATACTGAGCTTTCTGGTGGGATGTGATAGAACACATTTTTTTAGTTAGTTACAAATCTGTTATTTCATTAATTGGGAACTTAGAGACCTATTAGTAAATGCACAATAAAAAAAGAACAAAGAAAAACTCACCATAAAAATATGAGAAAAGCACTGTGGTTATAAAAATGGAAGGGTCTGCCATGATTCTGGGATCACTTTTTCTGATAACATTTGTGAAAGGCTGGTTCTATAATACCTCATGAGCCCCAGGCATAGTCCTATTGGGTTTTCAATGATTTGGGGGAAAAAAACATTGTTGCTTTCTTGATTACTATTTACAAGCATGGAAACATCAAGTCAGTTGGCTTGAAGCAAGCAGAGAGTTATAAGAGATATAATTTGACAGGTTCTTTGTCAACATGTTTCTCTTTTTTTTTTTTTTTTTTTTTTTTTTTTTTTTGGAGACAGAGTCTCACTCAGTCACCAGGTGCCAGGCTGGAGTGCAGTGGCGCGACCTTGGCTCACTGCAACCTCCGCCGCCCGGGTTCAAGCATTCTCCTGCCTCAGCCTCCCGAGTAGCTGGGACTACAGGCGCGCGCCACCACGCCCAGCTAATTTTTTTGTATTTTTAGTAGAGACGGGGTTTCACCATGTTGACCAGGACGGTCTCGATCTCTTGACCTCGTGATCCGCCCGCCTCGGCCTCCCAAAGTGCTGGGATTACAGGCGTGAGCCACCGCGCCCGGCCAACATGTTTCTCTTTAAGAGGACTTTAGGTGATACTGCAGAAGGCCATCCTACATATACTCTGTCAGGTTTTGCCAAATATCTAAATATTAAGGGGATTCTATGCAATAAAAGACCTGAGAGTTGTAAATTCTAAAGATTTTTCTTTTTTATCAATTTCAAATCTTCAAGACAATCTAGACATCATTTTACCATTATATTTGATACACCAATTTTGCAATATAGTTGGGAGTGTCCTCCAAGTGTTCATTGTCCCCTTCTCCCTTGCTAGCATACCTTGATTTTAGTCTGGATGGCAGTGTACAGAGACAGGCAATTTGGCCTAAGGTGGCTCTTTAATCCTGTTCCTAATTTACCAGTTTTGCAGCTAGGTGGCCATGTGGTCCAGTGTGCTCAAAGAGACATAATGGGGGGCCGGGCATGGTGGCTCACACATGTAATCCTAGCACTTTGAGAGGCTGAGGCAGGTGGATCACCTGAGGTCACTTGAGACCAGCCTGGCCAACATGGTAAAACCTCAAAAAATACAAAAATCAGCCAGGCGTGGTGGCATGCATCTGTCATCCCAGCTACTTGGGGAGGCTCACATAGGAGAATCGCTTGACCCAGGAGGTGGAGGTTCCAGTGAGCTGAGATCATACCACTGCACTCCAACCTAGGTGATAAAGCAAGACTCTGTCTCAAGAAAGAAGGAAGGAAAGAAGGAAAGAAAGGAAGGGTAAAAAGAAAGGAAGGGAAAGAAAGGAAGGAAGAGAAAGAAAGGAAAGGGAAGGAAAGAAGGAATGGAGGGAGGGAGGGAAAGGGAAAGAAAGAAAGGAAGGACAAGGAAGGGAAAGAAAGGAAGGAAGGGGAAAGAGAAAAAGAAAAGGAAGAGAGAAGAGAGAGAGAAGGGAGAGAGACAGAGAGAGAAAGACAGAAAGAAAGACATAAGGGGACTCATTGGGAAAGATCGTGATGAACTAGTAAATGGGCTGATTAACTTGCCCTCTTTCCAATTGTCTGTATCTTCAGAAACCATGTTATAATCAAGAGGCAAAAAGAAGGGTGTTTTAATATGGCGGATGGAGCAGAAAAAGAAAAGTGTGGATATTTAGTGCTCTTTATTGAGCCACTGGATCAAGCCCACTTTCCTGTGATGTGAGAACAAAGCCACTGTTGGTAGGATACGCTGTGATTTGTAGCTCAACACATTTCTTCCAGACAGAATATGCTCAGTGATTGGGAAGAAAGTCTTTAAGAGTTTTCTCTCTGTGCCAATCCTTCAGAACTCTTACAGAAGATAATCTAAAAACAAGGACTTACTGATTTTCAAACAGATGGATTTGAAGAAGGCCCTTAATAGTTATGACAAGACATCAGACACTAAAAAATGAGAGTAATCATTCATGATATATTCAAAACAACAACAACAACACAGTTTTTTCAATTGCCTCTGTAAATTCTGAAAAGAGGTTATTTGGGGAAGAAGTTGTTACAAAGAATGACCCAGAACTTTGAGACTAAAGAGGCTAGTCCTAAAAGCTTGTCTTTGCTCAGAAACACCAAATCTATATATTTAACCTAAGAGTAGCAAAACATGGCCATATTTAATGTATATTGCTTACAGAGGTAATCTCAAAAGAGAGAGTTTTGTTTCTTGTTAGAAAAGTGGAGTTTTTGGCTGGTAAATGTGTTTGGTCAGCCAGCCTTCTAAACCATGAATTGAAAGCAATTAGTTTTCAAGTTACAGACTTTTTTTTTCCCCTGCTCTGTAGGCTTTGCCTTCAAGTTATTTTCATCTTAAACAGTTTTAGCGCCCTGAACTGATATTTTGATACCCTGATAATTTGTGGTCTTGCTAAAGACTAACTCTTTGCACAGCCTCCTGGACTTGATTTGTTATTTCAAACTTCCAATTATTTCACACCTTCCTTTGAGACTTTTTCTAATTGGGTTGTATTTTCCCAACTGAAATCAGAACTCGCCCAACCCTTGCCTTAATCAAATTCTGTACAGCATTTTTAAATATTGTTTTTACAATCTTCAAAATTTCACTTTGTGGGACAAACTAGAATTTTAAAATAATGGGAAAATATTTTCTTACCCAATCATCAAGCCCCATTTTCACTTACACAAAGTCCCCATAAACAAACAGTTTGGACAATATTTATAGCGTTCAAATGTTTAGCAGACATTGCGATAATTATCTATGAACCAACAAATGAATTTTATAATTTGTGACTAAGACTATTTCCAACTTCATCCTTTCCCCAGGTAGAAACAGTCATATTACTGCCACACAGCATATGACCAAGCAGCTATTCAAAACCAAATTAGTCTAAAAACCAGGTACCACTTTCTCATTAGAGAGAAAATAAGAAGCAAAGGCTTAGCTGTTCTTACAAGACCAGAGTAGCTAAATGTCATTTCAAGAATAAAAGGTCTTGTTTTAGTCCCTTGTAGACTGAGAATAAACGTTTTGAGTTACTGGAACTTGATGGGTGTGATTTGCCATTATTTTCCATTTCCTAAAAAATCTTAAGAAAATAAAATCACAGCTCATATGTCTCCACTGCCTTTCCCTAAACTGTTAGGTGTTTAAGTTGCCTTCTAAAAACAGAACTTAATTTTCATGTATATATCTGTCAATGCATGTGGACATTTGCAAGTATAACTGTTTCTGTAAATGTCTGCACAATGAATCATGTTTCCAGGATAGAAAATTGCTTGGGATAATCAGTAATTCCACATAGTTTATCAAATCCCACTTGAGAAGTTTTCAACTAAACAAAACTCAAAAACAGGTTTATATCTTGAAGGGAATAGACTCATGACAACTAAATTAATTATTACATTCTTTCTTACATAAGAGTTTTATACCTCTCCCCTTATTTTAGGGTTCTTAGCCTACTAGTATATTCTCTAGAAAACAAAGGTCAAAAGTTTCAACAAAGTAAAGGATGAAATGACCTCTTGCTATCCAAAATAAATGTTGTCATGCTTCAAATACTTTACTCTTTATAGAATGCCACATATACTCAGTGCCAAGTTATTCTTGAGGTGCACATCCAAACACCTTTGTTTTAAAGTTATATAACATATGGAAGGTTCATGGTAATAATTAGTAAAGAGTTAATTTCAAAAACCGCTTGCATTGCAAAAAGCAAGAGTTAATAGTCAATATCCTAAAACAAAAAAATGCCAAAAAGCTAAATAGTTAATGAAGAAAATCAAACAAAACATATAATGACAACATTGAAGTCTAGCACCACTTAAAGTAGGAAAAAAAAAACACCTATATCCTTAATGGTCACCGTTTGTTTTATAAAAATGCAGACATCCGGACTAACAAGAAAATACTGTATTTTTTATCAGATTGCATTTTTTTCTTAAATTGAAAAAAGGCTAAATTAAACAGGTGGCTTTTCCTTGGCTGGTAATTATCATAGATCAATGTTCTCTAACAGCAACAAATGCGGGTCACAAATGTGAGCTGCACATGTATTTTTAATTGCATTAGCCTCATTAAAAATGGTAAAAAAATATAGGTGAAGTTAATTTTAATATATTTTATTAAAACCAAATTATAATTTCAACACAATATACAAATTATTAATATGATAGTTTACATTATTTTTATTCTAATTACGTCGCCAAAATCTGATGTGTATTTTATACTCGCATGTTAACTTTGACTCTGTTTCAAATGCTCAATAGCCCCTGTGGCTACTAGCTACTGTATTGAAGAAGTTCTAGATGCCGGGAACAAAGCAACAAACAGTACAGACGAGGTCTCAGTTTTCATAATTTACATTTTACTTCAGGAAAGACACAGACAACTATAAACCTAACAAACAGAAAGAAAAATCACATGATTTCAAAATTTTATGAAGAAAATTAAGTTGATGAGATAGAAAACACTGAGGGGTAGGGGTGCTCTGCAGATGTGGCCTTGGTGAGACCTGAACACGTGGGAAACAGTCATGCGATGATGATGACCATGCTGGATAGAACAGAGAGCTTTTACAAGAAATCTAAGATAAAAATAAGTCTGCACGTTCACACAACAGCAGCAGCAACCAAAGGATGGTGAGATCACAGCAAAAAGAGAAGACAGGGGAGAATGGTAAAGATATGGTCAGGGCATAGGCAGAGCCAAAGGATGTAGGACTTTGGAAATCAGGATAAAGAACCTCACAAGTGGCCAAGGGAGGAGGGATCCTGGAAATGTTATGTGTTCAGTTGGAAACCTTGCAAGACTATGCCCCACAAGTCCCGCAAATGAGGGCAACAAGATGGGGTCTTCTTAAAACACGAAACCAAGCCTCAGTGCCAGAGGACAATAATGGAGAGACATCTTTAAAATACAGAAATTAAAAAAGAAAGTCAGTGAATATAAGGTTTAAAAAGAAAGGTTAAAAAAATTATAATAATAGCAAAAATATCAAAATATTTAGGGCATATAGCTAACCAAATGTAACTGATTAGAGAAACTGAAGAAGGCCTAAGTAAATAAATAATTATTCCAAGTTTATGGGATGTACTATGATCTCAATGTTTATGTTCCCCCCCCCAAAATTTGTAGGTTAAAACCTAATCACCAACATGGCAGTTAGTATCAGGAGGTAAGGCCTGTAGTAGGACATTAAGTCATAAGGACATCCAGAAATGCCCTCCCAAACACACTCAGAAATAATGTTTAACCAAATATCTGGGCACCTCTTGACCCACTCAAGTTGACACATAAATTTAATAATCAATAATTCTATCCTTTGTCAATTTGGTACCCCTGCACATATACCTACCTAAGCCACACTTAATCTCTAATTAAAGAAACAGCATAATTATTCTGCCTAATGTTATACAACTGTCCTGTAGACAACCAGAAACACACTAACCCCTTCACCAGAAGAGGAGGTAAAGTCTTTGAGGGATGTTTACTCTTCTTGATCTCCTATAGCTTAAATTACTACGATGTAAAATTAACAATACTTAAATACTATGGTATTAATGGAACACATAAACAGACTACATGATTACCTCAACCGATGCAGAAAAGCATTTGACAGAATCCAACACTATTTTATGACAGAAACACTCAGAAAACTAGGATTAGAAGAGATCTTCCTAAATATGATGAAGAACTTAATAAAAATTCCGCAACTAATATCATACTCAATAGTGAAAGACTGAGAGATGTCCTTCTAAGGATCAGAAACAAGGCAAGAATGCCTGCTTTCTGCACCACTATTCCACAGTGTATTAGAAGTTCTAGTCAGAGCAATTAGGCAAGAGAAAGAAATAAAAGCATCTAAATTGAAAAAAAAAATTAAGACTGTGTCTATTCATAGATGACAAAGTTCTAAATAAAGAAAAATCCAAAGATTCCACAAAAATTCTTTAATGTACACATTTCTACACACTAGTAATGTATAATCTAGAATGAATGAAATTTTTAAAAAATAAAGATCGGTGATTGCCAAGGTTCAGGGATGTGGGAGAGAATTATTGCAAACTGATAAAAGAAATAATTTGGGATGATGAAAATGTTCAATATCATGATTATGGTGGTGGTTATAAAAATGTACATTTCATAATTCTGTAAATTATACATTTTAAAATTGATAGATTTATTGTATATACATTATACTTCAAAAAGCTGATAAAATATATTTTAAAATAAAGTGTATGTTTAATAGCCTCCTTTAAAAATATTTCAATACACAGAGAAAAGTATGGAATGACGGAGAGTATAATATCCAAGAGGTAGGTTATGACTGATATAACTATTTTAATATACTTTTCTTTACTTTAAATTGCTTATCATGTGTATCCATTCGTTTTCTAATCAGAAAAAAAATCCTATTAAAATACGTAAGAGTATTATGCACTTTACATCCGTATTTCCATTTAAGAGTTAACATTTTAAAGTATGTGCACTTACCATGTGAAACAGATCAACAGTTGACAGTGACAGACAGAGGGAGGTGTTGCAATATGCGGAGCTGACATCAAGCACTCAATGCCCATTTTCACATTATGTCTCATAAAACTCCGTGTACTTGAACTCCATTTTTATATGGGTACAACTGAAAAGATTCCAGAAACCTAAATCATAACTGAAAATTCAAAGGCCATTTCCAAAAAAAACTGATGTGTTTGACTAGAAATTGGGAAAGCTGTTTGATCATCAGGTCCATTTACATTTTCAACCAAGTGAGTAACAAGATAGTTTTAAGGGACCTGGTAAACAAACCTCTAGTGATCAACACTGTAGAAGCTTAAGTTAGTATGGGTGTTAATGATGTAACCCCATCTTGTCCTTTGTTTCACACAGAGAAACCTACTGGTGGGAGGCGAGAAGGCATCGATTCCTGAGGACATAATAAATGTTAGCCGTCAGGGAAGATGAACCTTGAATGAACAGAATTACAAAACTAAGACTAGCTCAAACACAGATTGGATTGAAATTCTAGCAGTGGTAGTCTAGTTTTGGAGAGGCAATAGGAAACACATCTAACACATTAGGTAAAAAGATAAGGAACTGATTACTCCAGGTGAAGATACTGGCTGAAGAATAAATACAGGTGGAATCAAGAAGCTCATAGGTAAATGCATAGACTCTCAATCCATAGTAAATCGTTTAAGCAAATGTATGCTAATTCCATCATCATGGACAGTCCTTTGGAGAACTTCCTTAAGTCTCTGGACAAAATAAAACTAAAACTTACTTCTATGGCACTGTGTGTGTGTGTGTTTGTGTGTGTGTGTATATGTGTGTGTGTATGTATATATATACACACATATGTATACACATATATATACACACACATACATATATATATACACACACATATATATACACACACACACACACATATATATATATGATCTCTCTAGTCTAAATGAAATACCCCAATTTACCTATGAGTTCATGTTAGCTGAAACAATTGGCAGAAATTTTTTAAGTAAATAGAGCTAGGCTTAAATTTCAATCTTTTCCAGTGAAAATCCCAGGCTCCTTCCAGTCTCATGTATTCCCCCCTCCGCCACCAACACTCAGATGAGAAAACATGAGTCTGACTCCAGAAAGAAGACAGAAGGGAGCAGAGACTGCCTGCTATGTCCCCTGCATGTACTACATAAAACACACTGACTCCAGTTTGTTCTTTAGAATAGCCACCTTCATTTTCCCAAGGCATAGTCAAGTTCAGTTCACATTCAAGCAAGGTTGTCCTTCCACAAATTTACTAACTGTGGCTGCTTCTCCTACATCCCAGAGCTTGTAAAAGACAATGGAGTCTTCCTTATTCTAAATGGATTTTCTTTTTGTAACACCAAATAGAAAGGAAAAAGTAATGTCATCTGACTCATGACCAGTCTAGATATGACATACAGGAATGATGATTCCTGTTCTACAGGGTGGTAAGAATTCAGCTACACAAACTTTTAAAGATCTTCGCACAAGGCTCACACATAACAGGTAATCAGGTTATGGTAGGTATTACTAATGTTGCTTTCATCCATTAATGTCAGATAGGATGATCAATGCGATAGTCATTTGAGGGGTCCCTATAAAGGGTAACAATCAAGGGACGTGGTACAGTGGACCTGATACTCCTGCTATTCCCATCTACCACTACGTCCTATTTGGCCCCAGTAGTGATCAATTCTTTGGGTTCTATCACTAAGTATTAGCTTCAACATGATACCTTGTGAATTCAACTCTCAGGCTATCTTGCCTTTCCTGCTTCATTTAATGCCTGGAACTATACCTGCCCAAACGCATTATGCTTCCTTTATGAGGGAGGAAAGTGGCAACATAGCTCAGGCATGAATCCATCATCGTATTTTTTTCATCAGTGTTTGAAAAGAAGACGATGAAGTAGACATTCCTGCCTGCACTAACCCTGCTTGCTCAGTACAGCCGATAACAATTCTTGCCACTAAAATATGGGAGTTCTCGTGTGTGTGTGTGTGTGTGTGTGTGTGTGTGTGTGTGTGAGAGAGAGAAGAGAGAGAGAGAGAAAGTGAGGTGAAGAAACGATTGCTGTTTTACCCCAAACTTAGTTTTTCAAGTTCAATGTGTGACACATCAGACCTTTCACTTTGAGTTTTTATTGGCATTGGTTCTAGAACAATCTTCTGAGTAACTACTGATGATGAATTTTAAAATCTTCCTGGCCCTACCCTGAGCCACATTTTAAAGGTACGTCAGCACACACTTGGCTCACTCAATATTCAGGAACTTTACTCTTTTTAATATAACTTAATTTTATTAATATAAAACAGCACATCCCAGCACTACCATAAAGAGATAAGACTTACGTCAATCTATACTGTTAAGAAAGAGGAACAGACACAGATACGTATAAATTTCCAAAGAAGGACTTATTGACCTAAGCCAAGGGTTCACTCCCTTTTCCCCTTGAGGAACTCTTAATTGCTAGGTGAAATGAACCAACTGAAATGAATGTTTAAAGGTTTTATAACCCTCCTCAATAAAATCGAACATGTTTAATCGATTTCATAGAATACTTCTGTAGTATATGTTAATCACGTTTCCTGCAGGACTTACCTACCTGGCACCATTAGATCCTATACAATAATGCCAGTTGTTACCCTCTGCAAACACACATCCTTTTCATTTACCACTGAGATCTCAACATAGGAATGTTTCACATAAAAGAACTTCTCCAGTGTCATCAACTAGCACACAGGAATTGCACATTCCGAGGAAGAAAGTGATATTTATTTTTTCAAACCCCATTCCAGCCAGCTGCCATAAACTCAGTTATTCTGAGGGCTCCTTGTTCGTTTTATTTGGTGTCTGCCAACAGGTGACTGAATTCTAGAGTGCATTTATCTACCCTCCCGGGATCCTTCTAATGGAACTATAACTTGGAATCAGGATTTCTCATGGAAAACCCTCAGTCCAGAATCAGCAATCCCTTCCAGAGCCTCCTCTGACATTCACACCAGGAAGTGAAGTTCCAAGATGGTCTCAGCATTGTATTGGCCACAATGGGTCAGAGGATGCTTATTAAAAAGAAAATTCAATGAGCATCAGTCATTCTACATCAGGCAAACTAAAGCTGTAATGTAGTCACTTAAGGTCATCCAATCCTCTGAGAATTAAGGAAAATTGGCTTGAGCCCTTATTCCACATCCTGTGGGACATGCCTAGCTTTCCTCTAAGATTTTTGCAAAATACCGGTGTGTCTCATGTTCTCTTATGACTTTCTTCAAATTATTTGTCTTGCTGAACTTTTTCCTCTCAGTTAGTTTTGCTAGTATCTATTTCCTGGGCCCAAGTGATCCTCCTGCCTCAGCCTCCTCAGTATCTGGGACTACAAGTGTGCACCACCACACCTGGTTAATTTTAAAAAGAAATTGTGAAGATGGGGGTCTCTCTATGTTGCCCAGGCTGGCCTCAAACTCCTGATCTCAAGCATTTCTCCTGCCTTTATATCTCAAAGCTTTGGGATTACAGGCATCAGCCACTGTACCCAACCCCAAATCTATTTTTTAATTGATTTTATTTCTTCCAAAATCTCCAATGAAACCTGATTTCCTGGAGAGAGTGCTATGGTTTTTAAAATCCCCTTTTAATAATAATTGCATTAAGATGTTTCTGTACTTCAAGCCAAGGTGATAACACAGCTTCCATAATAAGGGCCTCTGGGTCCCTGTCCTTCCACCACTCTTATGAGGTACCTCCTGGAAATCTACAGCCAGGACCAAGGGAGCTATGATCAAAAACACAGAGAGATCTGGAGACCACAAAGTATTTAGAGAATGATGAGAGTGTGGGTGCAGAGTGGTGACTTCAGGAATCTAGAGATAAGCCAGTGAAGCCAGCTGTTGTTTGATCAACAGTATTGTCCTTGATTTTAGATTCAGTTAAAGCAAGATACAAAGGAATGTAACTAGGAACACCTGATTTTTTGCTACCAATCAATGGCAGGACAAAAAAAAAACTAGCACAAATGGTCTGTATCTCATATGGTATTTAGTTAATTTTTGTAGCACAAATCAAATCATCTAATTCTAGAATTAGTGCCTAAAATGGCAGCTACACTCATATTAGTTTCTGCAGCATACAAGTCAAGGATGGCCACAGTGCTTTCCTTAGACCTGCCTCTCCCAAGTTATACTTCTGTCCCTAAATGTCACTTTGAATATTTGTCCAAGAAGACTTCCTGTGCCGTGCATAATATATGAAATGTTTGGACAAATCTAAGACCCCTTTTTGAGTTTATGTGATGTACAAAATACATGCATTGATTATTAGGCCAAATGAGATAAAAGAATTTGATTCCTTCAGGATTCTGTGGCAAGGAACAGGGTTGACCTGATTTATACCCCACCCTCTGATTTTCAGGGGATGAAACTAGAGGAGGACAGGACACTCCTTCACCCCAGGAGAAGAAACTGTCCGGCAGGCTGATCCCATTGGAGCAGGCAGCAGAAGACAGAAAGGGAAAGTGGTATCTTTTTCAGAGAGAGGAATGTCTTCTGTATCATGTTTTAACATTGCTTGTGGCTGTTACTCCAGCGTTAAAGACGCTGTAAAAACTGAAAAAATGAAGTTGAGAAAACATTGACCTAAAAGCCTTATAAACTTTGCATTGGAAGTTCCAGAAACTTTACTGTTTGTAAGACACTTTAATTGATGTATTTCCTTTTGAGCTTCCGAAGAGTGCTATGAGGTGGAAAGGTACTATTTACTTTATACTCATTGTCTCCCATGGAAGTGTAGATGGATGAGTTCATTCCTGCAGGCCCAAGGACAAGACCTTCTCAAGCAGCATTTGTTCTCTCAAAATATGTACAGTTAACTAGATTAAAATTTAATTTGCATAAAGCCTATGCTATTCTGTTTTCTCCATAAGACTATTATCTCATTTTACTACATTTTATTTGAAGCATCTTCCTGTATACCACATCATGCGTAAGTCATGTCTCTGACTCTATGTAAGAGAGAAGCTATCATAAAGATCACTGGAATAGCGTCTCCCTGAAACAGTCACTGTTCGCCTCAACAGTGTCTTTACTTGTAATAGGATGGAAATGTGTTATAAATTTGCAGAACTGGAACCTGGTGCACAACCTTGAATTGTCCAGACTTATCCAAGGGCGCTTCTGGTTCCCAGAAAGACCTTCCTTCCTCTGTTACCAAGTCCTGCAATCTCACGATCAGGCCAGGAATTGTAGGTGCATGAAAACAAAAAGAATTTTGTGACAAAATTAATTACAAAACAGACATTTTCTTCCTTATCTTTTGGAGGTTGGCAGTGCTTCACTCTTGCCCTCAGGGTCTATCAAGAACTGAAATCTTGATTTTATCTTCAACAGTTATGTAACTTTGAGTAGGGCAGTTTTCCTTTCTGTGTGTTGAGTCTCTCATCTATAAAATGAGTTTAGACTAAATAATATCTAAAGGACCCTTCTGATCAAAACTCATGAGATGGCCACTATCTATGTGTTCTGGGAGGGCACCAAGAAAAGAGTGCCCCAGCTAGGCTCATCCAGGAAGGCTTCAGGGAAGAAACAGCAATGGTGGTGGACTCTGGAGAATGAGAAGGCTTTTAACAGTGGAAAGACATCCCAGACAGAGGGACGAGGTTAACACAGACTGGAGGAAAGGAAATACACTGTGCTGTCCTGGAATTGCAGGGAGTGTGCATGTCTGCTGTTTGCATAAGGACTAAGGACTTTTCCATAGGCCTACTCTCTTTCCTAGAATTTTTAAAAAATGAAATTTTATTTTAAAGCAAATAAGCATCAAATTATTTTTTGTTATGCCTCTCTTAATTATAATTCACATAACATGCAATTCAATTGTATACGATCAAAACCTACAATTCAAGAGTTTTTAGTATTCAGTTGACGTAAAAGTAATTGTGGTTTCACCATTACTTTTCCACCAACCTAATATATTAATAGATATACTGCAATTATCCTCACAATCAGTTTTAGAAGCTATTTGTCATCCCAAATGAAATTCCAAACCTTTTAGTCATCACTCCCAAATTGCCCCATCCCCTGCCTCAGCCATAAGCAACAACTAATCCACTTTCTATCTCTATAATCTACTCTCTATCTGTATTCTATCTATAGATTTGCGATTTGCCCTTTCAGGACATTTCCGCTAAATGGAATCATACAAACGTGGGTTGTGACCAGCTTCTTTCACTTAGTAAAATATTTTTAAAATTCATCTATGCTATATTATGTTTCAGAAACTCATTCATTGTTGATTAACATTGCGTGGTATGAATGCACCACATTATGTTTACCTATTCATCAGCTGATGAACATTTCTGGTGCTTAATGTTGTTAAACATTTATGTACAAGTGTTTATGTGGACATATGTTTTTATTTCTCTTGGTTATGTACCTGGGGTGGTATTGCTGAGTTGTATGGTAATTCTGTGTCTAGCATTTTGAGAAAGTGCCAGACTATTATCCAAAGTGGCTGCACCATTTCACATTTCCATCAGCAGAATATGAGAGTTCCGATGTCTCTGCATCCTCGACCCAACTTCTCATTATCTGCCTTTTGATTCTAACAACCCTAGTGAGTAACTTACTGTGGCTTTGATTTGCATTTTCTTTATGACTAATGATATCAAACCTCATTTCATGGTTTAAATTCATTTGTGTTCTAATTAAATATGTGTATATTAAATTCATTCATGTTCTGATTAAATATTTGTATATTTTGCAAAAACATTCAGGTAATTTTCCCATTTTAATTGGGTTTTCTTTTAATACATTGTGTTGTAGGAGTTCTTTGTATACTCTACATCAGGGATATCCAATCTTTTTGCTTCCTGGGTCACACTGTAAGAAGAATTGTCTCGGGCCACACATAAAATACACTAATAGCTGACCAGCTTTAAAAAAAAAAATCACACACAAAAAACTCAATGTTTTAAGAAAGTTTATGAATTTGTACTGGGCCATGTTGCAAGTTGTCTTGGGCACATGCGGCCCATGGGCCACGGGTTGGATAAGCTCACCCTAGGTAAGAGTACTGCATCAGATATGTGATTTGCAAATATTTTCTCCCATTCAGAAAAAAAAGTGAGGTTATCAGCATTATCACATTTGAAAGAACAGAAAAAGAACAAGAAAGCCTTCCAGTACAAGATTACAAACACTGCACTACTTTCTGCCAAACACAATTTAATTTTTATATAGAAAACAACAAATACGTTAAACTCCACTTTTAAAACTTTCATTAAAGTCACCACCAGAGATAGTTGGTTAAAAAAAAAAAAAAGGTAAAAACAAGCCCCAAGAACACAGACATAGATGCCTCTACAGACAATTGTTGATTACTCCAGTAAGCCTACTATAGCTTTTATAAATCATGTTTTACCAATTCACATGCTAGAATTACATCACAAAACAAGCCACGGAAGGGATCTGGCCACATGTTGTAACCATTAAAATGACGTTTCGTGCTACAGAGCATGTGTTAGAGGTACTCTCTACATGAAGTCTGACTAGATAGTTCAAAATCTCTTATGATTGACCAATTAGTTGCTTCCAAAGAAAGAACACCACAAACCCAGAAGATATGTAAACACTGGCTCATTAGGGCAAGCCCTGTTCTTGTTAGATTGTGGTCTCCGTTGTGTGCTGAATGGTAAAACATAATTCAATGTTCATTTTGCTGTGAACACCAAAAGAATTCATGTCTGAGAAAACACCACGCAGAAAAAGGTGATTTCAGAACAGAGGTTAGAAAACATAATCCTTTACATGAAGTGAATTCAGCGTTGAGCAGTTTGCTCTCTGCTTGTGTCCACTTCATCTTCTGCTCTGAAAATTCCAGCGGGGCTTCTCCCTCCTGTCTTACCTTAAACATTCTCTTTCCTGGAGCAGTGAATGCCAAAGTGCATCTAAAATAGCTGAATCCTACTCCACTGAGCTGAGCCACAGGCCCTTCAAGGAAAGACCTGGGAAACATTAGCTTGCTTCTGGTCTGGCCATAATGAAAATAAATGAGGGCTTCAATTTAAAGTCGTTACTAAAAATTTGTTCTTTCCTCCATTCTAATTCTGAGACCCACTTGCAGCTAATTAGAACTTTCCCAGCGTGATCTCCCAGCACACTGCTAGTGTAAACACCAACCATCTGAGTTTCATTACAATAAAGAAATCAAATAAACAGTGGACCAGAAAACAGTAGTTTGGGCATGGCTCATTACAGCACAATGCAGTTAACATTCCTCACTCGGGAAGGAAAAGAAGGCACTGGGCAAGCAGGGCTGATGTCCAGTGCTTTCCATTCTTATTAACGACATTAGTTGGACTGGGGATTATTTTTTACCATTAACATTTTTTGGAGAATGAGGAGGGATTTTTTTTTAATGAAAAAGAAAAAGAAGTGCCCTCTGAACCTTGTTGTAAACAAAGAGAAAAGGTAATTATTTGCTCTGGGCTACTCACTGCTTCTCCAGTTTCTCATAGAATATATTGTTTACAATTTATATAAGGAAAAAGAAAAAGAAAGCGGAATACAATATCCATTAATCCACTTAGAGTTTTTATTATTTATCCTAGCTACAAACAAATCTTTGCCAACATAGGATGGGTATGACTATATGATTTCTAATATTCAGAATTTTTTTTAAAGTAAAAACATACATCAGAGAGTCATTCATGTATTTAGAAATTTTACTTATTCACACTTACTAATATGTGGAAATAATCACATAAAAATCATTTTGAAGGTTTTCTACATTGTTCAGCATGATCTTGGAACCATCAAAGGAAGAAAGATCCAAATATTACCATCTCTAAAATTTAACCCTGCTTTTAAGTAACTATGAAAATCCAAAGACATTTATTGAATTTGGTTCAGAAACTCAACAGAGGAATGAGTTCTTTGCTAATAGCATGTTCTAAGAGGAAAACATTAACCAACTACACACAAGACCTCATGTGATATTACTTGTGTGGCTGTGCTCAGAATTCATGATTGGACCTCGGATCAGGTCAGGATTTAACTGCACATGATAGAAATTGCTTAGCCCCTCAGTTAAAAAGCAGCTTCAGTGAAGAACATGAAGACATGCTCCTTACTTCCTCTCTGAGACTGTCTATGCCTAGGCGTGTAAATGTCACATCACTGGTGTTTCAAAATTTAAATCGTTACAGAAAAATTATGATACCAGAACATATTCACTCAGAATTTTTCAAATGCTTTGGGCTAAGATTAAAATACTTGCAAAACAGCCCCTTTATGCTTCTGCTTTGACCACTCTGAAAACCTGTTGTATAAAACAACCCAAAGCAAGATCCTAAACTGTATAAATCAATAATCGGAAAAAAAAAAAAGTCACAAAAAACACAAACAGTATTGAAATGGATCACCTTAGGAAAAAAAGAACAAAATAAATGCAAGCTCCGACCTTGAGATTCATTTTAATTTGTGGAAGGAAACAATCACTCATCCCTGAGCAAAAAAAAAAATAAAATAAAATAAAAAGAAGAAGAAAAAAAAAGGGAAAGAAACAGGGGAGGCATTTGTCTGCCGTGGCTGTCTCAGTAAAGAAAGAAAAAAAGCCAGCTTTCTTACAACGCTTTAAAGTACTGTTTTGGAATTAATTGTCTATGTATCATCAACATACTGAAAGACAGTTAAACTCAAGGAAAATGAATTTCCAAAGACATTAAAACTGCAGATAGCAATTTTTAAAATCGGAAAGTTCTATCATTTCACTTTTTCTGATCTACTGAATCTTAAAACAATGTATTAGCTTGACGCAAAAGTAATGGCAAAAACCTCAATTACTTTTGCACCAATCTAATATCTTTGTACAGAAAACATATACTTTGTGTAATTCAACAAGTATTTATTGAACATTGGTCTGCTAGATGCCAAATCTATTCACTGATTTTTAAGGTGAAATTTGTGTACGCTCATGTCCATAGCTGTAAAATAAGAGGTTTTGATTGGATAGTTGAGAGGGCTCTCAGCTTCTTGCAGCTTTAGACCCATTATTTCACCATTAGGCAATGCGCCATGTCTTAAGCTCTGCAATCCAGCCACGGTCCTTTTGCCTGGTCAAAATTCTCCATGACAAAACACGGAAGAGAACCCTGCTATCATCAGAACTGGCCAGCCTCCTGTAAAGCCATGAGGCTTAAGAATTGTAGTGTTTAATGAAGTTGAATGAGGAGGCTTCACCATTCCTTCAGAAAGTATCTTTGTATCTGCATTACTCAAGACTAATGTTGGAAAAATATTCTAATAATTTTATAGATGCCCCCAAAATGACTATCACTATCCCCTTTCATTTTCCTTTATAGTAGGTAATTTTTTTCCAAAGCATTTTCATTGTTAATTTGTCATGAGAGAATGACGTAGGTAAAACTCATACAGCCCAACTGTGGCTCATAAAATTGTTATGAAATATTAAAGTGAGCAAACTGAAGTGAACGGTTTAAATTATTTTGTTATTTCCCTTACCAATTGCCTGTATTGTGTGAGGACCTTACATGCATTATTTTACTCTGTCTTTATAGTCATGCTATGGGATCCATACTTTATAAATTATGCTGATGAGAAAACAGATATGCATTTACCTGATCATTTTCTCAGAGCTGAGAAGTGAAGGAACTAGCATTTGAAACTGGGTTTATTGTGCAAAAGCCAAGTTCTTTCTACAACCTCGAGTGTATTTATTTAATTCTTATGCATAAAATATATACTTGGCCACAAAGTAGGTTTTAGAAGATAAGTATACTTTTTAAAAAAGATATAATGGAAAAAACAGAGTTCTGAGGTGTAGTGACCCTCATTAGAACGTGCATTAAAGCTTCCATAGTCTAGCAAATAAAACAGAAAATGCTTAATCCCAGAAAACTAAAATATTGAAATCTACAGGTAAAATTTAAAGACTCTTGGGTTGCTTTTCCTCTGCCACATGGTATGCTTATGGAACATTATATCCCAGCATGATAGATTACTCAGAAACTGAAATAGTCTAAAGGCACAACCAATTCCCAAATGGTTCTCTATTTGGAATGATTCATACTGTCTTTAAGACTGAGGAAGACTGAACAGGTGATAAGACGTTATGACAAAATGAGCATAGAAAGGCCAGAAGACGACTGTTTTTCACATGTGCTCTGCCACTGATCAGTTGTCTGAGTTTAGCTATAATAAGTCACTTATGCCTTTTACATCTGTTAAAATAAGAGAATGCTCTTAGATTTCCCCTCCAGCTCCAATGCTCTCTTAGCCTACAAAGCAATAAAAAAAAAAAAATCTCAGTGTGATTGATCATGGTTTTAACATAGAAATTACTCTTCCTCTGGTGGATGGGAAATTCTCTGTCTCTTCAAATCACAGACATTATTGTAAAACTCAAAATAAATGTTCAGAAGTCCCATCAAGGCAGAAAAGCAATCAATGCTATCAGAAGTTTACAGTGCCTAGTTTAAAAGAATGTGAATATGCATTTGTGTGTGTGTGTGTGTGTGTGTGTGTGTTCATGTGTTCAGTGTGGGTGCATATGTGTGTGTGTCCAGAGAAGGTCACAAGTTTGACCTTCTGGAAGCAGCAAAGGTTCCATCCACAGAACCTGCTGTGATGGCATCTGGAAATTCCTCACTTGGGTCAGTGGGGAGACATTCTCTGTTTACATTGCTTTTCTTTTATACCCATGTGGTGTTCAACATATCAATAATATATTTCAATCTCATGAAACCCTTTAATGATTTACTTTTCAAACCTCCCAGGTCCATTTAGCCACAGGAAAACCTACTCCTTTTGTTACAAACCGAAACTATGACAGTCAAAACACAGACAGAAGAAAAAGCACTCGCTGGAATCTGATGTTGTTCCTGCTGTTCGCCAGCAGTCACCATAGCAGAGCTTTCAATGTCTGGAGAGAACAAGAGGAAGGCCACTCACGTCCTGTAATAACTTTCCAGAAGTGACACATGTCAAAATGCAGAGCATTTTTGCATGACTGGCAATATTCATAGAAATGTTTTATGTCAAACAATGTAGCAATAATTGGTTCTGGAACACTTTAGTGCTTTACTCCTACAAATTTTATAGACCTTTTCATATATACCATATTCTCCTGTGCAGATCACACCAAAAGTTTACTTAATCCTGCATCGTCATCAGAAATTCTCCAAATTATATGGAGTGTGTTACTAATGTTTTGTCCTCCTCAACCTACAGCTTTGTAGTGACAGTGGCCACTCAATGAGACACTGAGACAACTCTCAGGGAACGACACTACCCACGTCTCCAGACACACAAGCTGAAACTTTTAGCATTATCTTTGTCTCATTATTCCCAATCACCAACTGGTTCTAGTTGGTTTCCACATCTGTTTACTTTCTCACCTAAAATTTTTCACATCAGTTCACTTCTCTCTCCGTCACAGCCATTGCTGTCCCCAGGACACTATCCTCTGTAGCCTAGATTCCAAAATATATGCTCCTATACTCTCTTTAATGTAGCTTTATTTTTCTACAATTGGGATCAAGTAATTATATTTAAATGTGACCTGATTATATCATGTGCATTTGTGAGTGCCTCAAAGATTCCCTTAGTTCACATAGATGCTCAATAAATAGTACGTATTGTCTCAATGACTTTAATTGAATAAAGTGTTCCTGCAAAGGTAGCTATGTACAATATATTAGTAAGACCTTCATATACATTTGGAAGGAAATAGCATAACCAAAGTTGAGCAAAAGACACATTTATTTATTTTTATACATCAACTAACACTTATTTGATAAATATAAAAGAGAATATAATTTCTATCCTTAGTCGCAAGTTACAAATAGAAGACGGTGTGGTGATTCCTCAAAGATCTAGAACCAGAAATACCATTTGACCCAGTAATCCCATTACTGGATATATACCCAAAGGAATGTATATCAATCTACTATAAAGACTCATGCACACATATGTTTATTGCAGCGCTATTTATAATAGCAAAGACTTGGAACCAACCCAAATGCCCATCAATGATAGACTGGATAAAGAAACATTTATTAACACATTATGTACCTGATGATTGATATACATGGTCTCATTTGTGATCCCTCTTTTTGTCATGGGACCCCTTCAGTACAGGCTTAATTACTCTAATTTTACAAATGAGAAAACCAAGGTGCAGAGAGACTAAGTGTATCGCTTATACAGAGCTACACAGGTAACAAAAACCAGGGCCAGGCTGTCTGTCTAGTTCCAGTGTTTTACTCTGTCCTCAGCCCCATGCACTAGCACTAGATGAGTTAGTCTTTGATGCCCCCGTTCCTTCTTGTGATGAACTTCTTCTCCATAGTGAGAATTATCTCCTTATTTCTTTAGTGATATTCTGCTCTCTTAATGTCTCTCCTGAATTAAAACGGAAAAAGGAGTTTGCACCAGTCATCTCTTGCCTACACGTGCCGATTTCCACCGAGTCATCTCCCATTCTTATCTCAAATCTCTAATAAAACTCTGCTCCATTCCTTTCACAATCAGTTCCTACTACAGTCTCCAGTGACATCCCTGTCACAGAATCCAATGTCCTTGTCAGCCTCTCCTGCCATAACTTCTAAGATCAAATCTTGCTTTTGACTACTTTCTTTAAATATTATCTTTTTCCAGAACCTCCTAATTTTCCTTCTTTCACCCTTTTCTCCATGTCTCCGTTATCTCACAGGCTCATCTTCTTCATCAGAAGCTTCTAGTTCCTTGTATTATTCAAAAGTCTATCCTAGGCCCTTTCTTTTTTCCCCCTACACTCTCTCCATAAGAAATTTAATCCACTGCCAAACAATCTTAGAAATTTAGGTCATTCTTGACACCTTTCTTTTCTTCATCTTCCTCTATACCCATTTTATTACATAGTCCTGCAGGTTTGAACTTCTAAATCTTCATAATCCATTGACTTATTTCTATTTTTTATCAATCTTGTACTTTTAGTTATTGAAGAGGATGGAATCAATACAAAACATTTATATATATATTTTATATATATAAAGTAACATATTCCTTTGTTCCCTAGAGAAGAAGAAGGTCAGATCTGGACCATCTGTGGTGATCCTGGGCCAGTGGCTTTAAAACATTTCTCAGTGGATTTCTCTCTTTACGAAGTTCTTCCTCCGACATGTTATCTAATCTCCCCTCCATAAAAAGTCCCCTAAACTGTCCCTTCCATCTCTGAGCACAGTCAAAACATGAAGTAAAATAGATACTCTGTGGACAAAGGACTAAAGAAATTCAGTGCAGCTGTTTGCTTGGGAAAATCCTGTAGCATAAGACTTGTGATAGAGATTGTGCTAAGTGTTTATTTCTCTGGATGGTGGTAAGCATTTCCTGTTTGTGCTTTTACCAGAGATTGGATAGGAAAACCTCAACCCTTTCTCAGGCAAAGAGACAGTCTGACCTAATGTGCATTAGGGTTAATACACAGTCCTGTGATTGCCTTCAGAATTCCTGTTCTTATAGCACATACTCAAGTGTTCCCAGTATCAGAAATAAAGCAGAACAGGCAAGGATCAATCGATAGCATCAGGTCAAAAATGAAATTACAATGATGTCAGAAAAAGGAAGACAGAAGGGGGTGGAACTTCTGAAAGAGCAGTAGAAAAAGCTAGCAGACTCTCTCCTAAGAGAAATAACCATTTTAAATGGTGAAAATTCTACTCAAAATCTAATGTCCCTAAAAATAAAGAAACATTTATTCAAAAACTTTAATAAACCTCAGTAGAAATAAGAATTTGTGGTATCTGAGTCATGAACTCCCTCCCTCCAGCTCCAAGTTTTAGTGTGATAGGAGCCTACTCTGCATTGGTGGCCATAAAGTTAGGACTCCCTTTCCCGCTTTAGCTCCCAGTTGATGATTTAAGTTTTACCCCAGGAGAGACAGGCGATTGCCATCTCTCATACTCCCCCCAGCACCACGTTTCAGAACTATTACAGACAGAAAGGGTTGAAAAAAAACTGGAGTACAATGGGTAGAAATTGTACTCTAGATTTTGCAAACTAAGAAGAGTGGGCTCTCATTGTCCCCATCACAGCTTTGCTCAAAGAGCAAAGGTTTCACAGAGGAAGGAGCAAGTTGAGAAGATCGGGAGCTACCATACCTGACCAGTGCTCCACTAATAATCCAGGTGTGTTATTTTTGAAGTAGTTTGCTTCTGTCCTTTTTACCAACTCCAGAGCAGTTGTGCAGTTTCTGCTCAAGGGGATAGGCAGTCCGTAAGAACAGAGAGCTCTGAAACTCTTACCAAAGGGATTGAGTTTATATGTAACTATGGTGAAATTCAGAATAGACATATTACTAATGAGCAATATGTCCATTGAGACATATTACTAATGAGCAATAGAGAGGACACCATTAGCTTCATGATCGTAGCAAGTCAAACAGTAGACCACTAGAAGGCTTGGAGTTGGAGCAAACATCAAAGTCTAGCAACACCCTAAATTGAAAAAGATGCCTGAATTTAATTGGATCAGACTGTGGAGCAATTTAAGTCACAGAGTTTTGGTGAAAACAATACAGCAATCAATTTGCAAATAGTGAATTGTAACAAAAGACTATAATATCAACAGAGATACCAGGAAGAAGCTTAAGAGGAAGTCCAGGAAAAGGAACGGGCAAAGAATGCCTGGGTAGAATCAAACTTATCCCTGTTGGTCAGAAAGATTGCACCTATGCCCAAAACTGCACTCTCTGTGGAGTGACACTAGAGGCATTATGCTATGGAGGAAATTTACTTTCCTCAACTGGTCTAGCTGAGCCAGTAAACAAATAAACAAGCAAACAAGAACAGTAAGTCCATGGGGACAAGGTGAGGTTCAGTATTTAAAAGCTCCATTACAACAAAAGAAACCACAAGACATTTAAAGAAAACATCTGATGCAAACACAGAAAATAAAAGTGAGTAATTGAAACTGTCTATATGTAGGCCCAGACATTAGACTTGGCAGGCAAAGACTTTCATGCTATTATCATAAATACATTCCCAAACCACAGGAAACCATGTTTAAACAAGTAAAGGAAGGTCTTACGATAATGGGTTATTAAATAGAAAATATCAACAAGTATAGAGAAATTATTTTTAAAAAGAACCAAATTAGAATTATGTCACTGAAAAGTACAATAACCAAAATAAAAAGTTTACTACAGGGAATCAACACTCTAGGGCTACAGTCTTTTACCCCATGAGAAATAGGTACTGGCATGGCTCATATGCCCTAGCACCATTTTAACTGGCAGAAGAAAAAGAAAAGCAGCAAATGTAAAGGTAGATTAATAGAGATTATATAATCAGAACAACAGAGAAAAATATGAAAAAAATCAATAAAGCCTCAGAACATGAAATGGGAGTACCAAATAAAGAGTAGAGAAACAAAAATATTTTATAAGAAATAATGACTAAAAAAAAAAACTTCCCAGGTTCAATGAGAAACATTTACCTGAAAATTAGGAATCTCAATGAACTCCAAGTAGAATCATTGCAAAGACTACCGCTCTTAGACACACTATATATGTATATGTAGTCACATTTTATATATACACACATATACACACATATACACAAAACCCAATAAATAGCAGCGACTTCTCATCAAAAACCATGAAGGCCAGAGGCACTGGAATTATATATTCAAAGTACTGGTGAGGAGGGGGAATACCAACTGAGAATATTCTATACAGTTAAGACATCATTTGAAAAAGAAAGTAAAATAAAGACAGTTCAATGGAAACAAAATTTGAGAATTTTTTTCCTGTAGATCTGTTTTACAAAAATTACTGCAATCATTCAGGCTGAAAGCAAGTAACACGCAAAAGTAATTTGATTCTACATGGAAAAAATAAAGAGCTTCAGTAGTGCTCATTATGTAGGTGATTATAAAAAACAGTAGTATTGTATATTTCCTTTTTCTTACCATACCTAATTTTAAAAGCAACTGCATTATATGTGTATAAGTGTGTTGGGATTATAATATATAGAAGTGTAGCATATTAGACAATAATAGCATAAGGAGGTGAACAGGAGCAAAGCCTTACTGGAATAAGAAAATGATATCACATGACAAATTAAATCCACAGGAAAAAAAAGGAGAACCAGAAATGGCAAAATTGTTCATATAACAAACTCCATAAATATATACTTGCTTTCCTTTTTCTCAACTTCTCCAAAAGATATATAATTATAACAATATACTGTTGAATTACAGGTTGAAGTTAGAGCAGTGCTTGGAGGGAAGTTTATAGTTTTAAGTTCCTATACTAAAAAAACAAGTAGGGCTCAAACCAGTAACCTAACCTTCCGTTTTAGGTAACTGGAAAAAGAAAAACAAACTAAACTCAAAGAATCAGAACAAAGTAAAGAATAAAGCAGAAATAAATGAAATTAAAAATATAAAAATTATAAAGTCAACAAAGACTAGCATTGATTCTTTGAAAAGATCAACAAGATTGACAAAACTTAGACTGATCACGTGAAAAAGAGAAAACTCAAAATATTAAATTTTTTTAATGAAGACAAAACATGAAGTCTGTGGATATCCAAGGAGGTAATCTTGAAAAATCCAGACGGACAGAAAAATCTGCAAATAGGTTGAGATCCCTCCCCATCAGCACTGCAAGAAACAGCACCAGCAATGTGAAAAACAGTTTATAGAGAATATACGTTTGGAAGCAGGAAACAAGAACTTAAACATAGAAACCAAAATAGAAATTCGCCTACCAGATCTGGCATCACAGAAAGAGTTGTTTCAGAATAAAGCCTGAAGTAGTCATCAGAAAAAATTCACAAGTTTTGAGCCAGACAAGCCACAGAGGACATGATGCTAATACTTCAAATATTAAGCTGGAGCTTCTTTAATCCCTAATGCAAAGAGTAGGACTGGTACTAAAAACTTGTGCAATTGACATATGGGTTAAGTCACCTCTGCTGTTAGGAAAAAGCATTTTCTGGATTCTGGGAGGTGTGATCTTGTAAACTGAAATCTACCCCAGTTTCTCACTTTCTTATTTCTTTTTAAGGAGGTCATTTCAATGTAATTAATTATAAAAAAGGAAGTACGTACAGATGAATGCTTTTCACAAACAGAAAGCTGTGTGTGTATCCAAAACTACATACATAATTCAATTTTTCTCAAGACAATGGTATATCTCATTCAATTTTATACACATAAGTTTTGAGTTTTTCATCTCAGGAAAAGTGAAGAATTTAGTTATATAGTCTCAGACATAACATTTTTACCCAAAATGCAATATTATATTCTGTCACTAGGTTAGTGATTCTCAAACAAATTTGAACTACACATTTGTCACGGAGTTTTCTGTTTTTGTTTTGCAATACAGACTCCTACCTCCCGAAGAGAGCAAGCATTTGCTGAGTCTTTCCTATGTAATGGGCAAGTGCCCCGAGTTTTCCTTGTGCTACAGAGTAACCTGTGTATACAGAGTAAGCTGGGGAAGCTGAGGCGGTGAAATTAATAACACCATAAAGTTACCTAGCTAGTAATGGAGAGCTGGAATCCACACACAGGCAGTCTGGCTCCAGAGCTGAGCACCATATTAACATATCCATCAATATTTCAGGGAAAGTGCTCAAAGTGTTGTATGTTTTTTAAAGCCCTAGGAGAGACTCACCTGCATTTGAGAACCACTGCCCTGGCACTTTTCTGTTTGGAAAGTGTATTTACAAATAGGTTGTGGTTCCTCCATCATCTGTGCTAACATTGCATTGAGTGTTAAGTGTTTAGGAAAAAGCCTGTTCTTGCTTCTTCTGTTTGTTTTAGAGAGTTCCTACATAGCTTAATAAACATGTTACTTTGATAATAAAGTATATAAATGTGTACTTTAGGTAATAATATTGGTACAGCTAGTGTAAGACATTGGGCTGAGTTTTTAAATTTATCATCTCTTGCACCTATCTTGCAACATTATCACCATTATAAAAATGATAGAAAAAGAGGCTCTAAAAGGTACAAGATTCAACTCCAGATCCTAAATTTGAACTCAGTTGGACTGATCTCAAAGATATTGATCTTTCCAATAAGCTTCAGAGGCTTCAAACATTGTACCTTTAAGAGGGAGCATATTCAAAGTCTGTAACTGGACCTGTTTTAAATTCTGTCCTTTGCTGGTTCTTTCTATGGTTCAAGACAGTTAAAGTCCTTCAGGCAGTCATTTTTTTTTTTTTGAGTCCCTGCAGTTTCTGGAAAAGATAGATGTAAACAATTTTGTTCCCCATAAGATTTCTGGGGTAGGAGAGAGAGAATTAACACAATCAGATTCTGGAAGAAAACCAAGAAGAGATTAGCTGGATGTTGAATCGAGTAGCTAAAATCAATAGTAGCAGTGTTTGGATGACAAAGTGCTGATGGCTTTTGTATTTTCAACTATCAGTATACATTATTCTAGCAAATGGGAAGAAAGAAAGAAACTTTCTTGACAGCTGTGTAACCCCCCTTGGGTCATACGTGAAAAGACTCAAGTAAATAGAAATATATGCACATTTAAGTGTGAAAATCAGTAGCTACATGCAAGTTTTTAGCCCCCAGCTCAGTCACTGACACTCATTAGCTGATCTTGGGCAATTTATGGAGTTCTGTGACCCTCAGACCCTCAAGTTATATATATTATGAATGCATTAATATGTTTTATGTCCCTTATTCCCAGGTCTAAATAAAAATGAGTCATCTACATCCAAATTAAATGTCACATATGAAAGGAAAAAGAGTATCACAACACACCAAGTATCCAAGAACCTTAAATTCCTGGAAACCAGATAAGCCACATAGTGATGCGAGGCAGGTAATTACATTTGCAGAAGTCCATAAAGACCACCTTGACTTGTGTTCCAGAAGTCACATTAGGTGGTCCATCCCCCATATGTTAATCAGAAGAAAGATGTTACACTAAGATTGTCCTATATTTTTATTAATTTTTGATCAGAAGACAGAACTGAACTAGGATTTTCTTTTGGTAGCTTCTTACAGATCTTGATAAGATTTTTCAGACATCAACAAGAAAAGAAAAGATGAAATACAAAATTTCTCTCCTAACGTTGCACAATGAAACTTGTGCCTTGCCTTGGAAGTGTCGATTGGTACAACTGCTTTGGAATACCATTTAGTCTTATTCAAAGAGTCTAAACATACACTTAGGCTATGATCCTATGTCCTAGCAAAGTTCCATTTCTTGATCTGGGTGTTGTTTACATGACTGTTCTCAGTTAAAAACATTTTCTGAGGTTGTACTTACATTTTGAACAAATGTCTATATATTTGCCACACTTCACAAAGTATACATTTTTAACACTCTCTTATTCTAACACTGTAAGCTTTAAATAGCTGGCTAGGGAGCATTAGCTGATAATGATGGTTAAATGCATCATCTCACATGATTCTTACAATAACTCTATGAGTTGAATTTCTTCCCCCGAAAAAAGACATGTAGAAAACCTAAGCCCCCATACCTGTGATTATGACCTTATTCAGAAATAGGGTGTTTACTGAGATAATCCAGTGAAAATGAGGTCACACTGAATAAGGGTAGGCTCTAATTCAATATTACAGATGTCCTTGAGAGAAGAAAAGGGATGTGCACAAAGGAAAAACACTGTGAAAACAGAGCAGGGATTGGAGTGACACCTCTACAAGCCAAGGAACACCAAGGATTGCTGGCAACACCAGAAACTAAGAGAAAAGAATGGAACAATTAATTCCCCACAGCCTTCACAGAAAGTGTGGCTTGGCCATGTCAACACCTAGATTTTGAATGCATAGCCTCCAGAATTAAGAGAGAATGAATTTCTATTGTTTTAAGACACATAGTTTATGGTAACTTCTTACAGCAGTCCTAGGAAACTAGTACAGCCTACAAGATAGGTGCTGTTACCCCCACTTTAAAAGTGATGTAACCCAGGATCAAAGAAGTTAAGTCACTTGACCAAGATGACACATCTAGAGAGTGTTCAAGCTGATACACAAAACCCAGAAGTGTTTTGTTCTAAATGAGAGGCTGGGAGGCTGAATGCAGTGGCTCACACCTGTAATCCCAGCACTTTGGGAGGCAAAGGAAGGCAGATTGCCTGAGGTCAGGAGCTCAAGACCAGCCAGGCCAACATGGTGAAACCCTGTCTCTACTAAAAATACACAAATTAGCTGGGCGTGGTGGCACGCGCCCGTAATCCCAGCAACTTGGGAGGCTGAGGAAGGAAAATCACTTGAATCCAGGAGACGGAGGTTGCAGTGAGCAGAGGATGCGCCACTGCACTCCGGCCTGGGCAACAAAGTGAGACTCTGTCTCCAGAAAAAATAAAAAATAAATAAATTACAGGCTGGTGGCCACATCACTAAGCCAGCTGCCAGCAAACTCCCTCAAACAACCATCCTTCTGCATCGTGTTTGCTGCTGGGAGTTTTTTGCCTCTATCCCTAACTCTTTGAACTAGTGGTGAAGTGATTACTGGCTATTGAAAACAGTTAATGATGTCTAAGTTCACTTAGAAGGCCATCTTCTTTTGCCACTCACTCTATGCCCTTCTCTCTTATAGTAATCAATCAAAGTAAATCCACTGTCCCCAAATACTTTTGATGAAGCCAATTTGCCCCTAGTTTCCAGGACATATAACCAGAGTAATCCTGCACGCCCATCTCATATCCCTGAACACAGTGATGAATTCATAAATGGGCACATACCCCAATCAGGCCAATCAAGAGCAGCAAAATTTTCAGAACCTCTGATTGACCTTTCATAACCGTCCTTTTTCTCAGTCACCTTACAAGAGTGAAGATACAGCTACAGAGTGAGAAAGAACTGGTGAAAATACCAAGTGAAGGTTCTGGTCAATACCACGTGTCTAAGCCCTGAATTCAATCACAGCTAAAGCCAAATCTATGGCAGACATTTCAACTCACAAAAGTCAGTAAACTACCTTTCATCTCAAGACCATTTATTATGGATCATCTGTCTGTTGCGAACAAGAGCATCTAATCTAACTGCCTTCTCTTCAACGATCTCCATAAATGCTGTATTTAGTTCAGGAGTCACCTCTTTCTGACGACTTCTTCCACCTCATGTATTACAAAAAGCTCTAGGATGTTGCAGAATAAAATGAAGTTTGCTGGATGTTCTCTTCTTAACTGAAGCAGCAGCAATATGAAAGTCTAGTTGACCACATAGACCACTTGGTATATGTCCGGTTGTCCTCAGGGTGCAAACTTTTGTATCTAAAGCCCTTCTTTTCCCTTAGCCTTTGCCAGAGAATAATACAGAATCATGGTAAAGCAAGGCTGCTCCTACCTGCCAGATGGCAAGGCCCAAGCTTAGTGGCTCAGAGGGTAGGAGTTGGTGGCAAGGGAGAGAACCCATCTGATAGCTGACAGCATGTAAGGCTAGTGGGGCATAGAGACCCATGCTTAAGAAAGGAAAAAGACTTTCAAGAACTCTCAAATTTAGAAACACATACTAAACATCTCTTCCTGATTTTAGAAGGAGGCTGAGCTTTCTTATGTTTCCCTGTTAAGTTTGGAAACTTTATCATTGGCAGAAGCAGTAAATAAAGTCTCCTAGATGCCGGCATTAAAGAGCTAAGGAACCCTCTGTTTTGTTTTGTTTTTATTTATTTTTCTTTCTCTTTGGTATTAAGATAATAAAAGGCACACATTTTAAAACTAATTTACCCTCTAAAAAATTAAAGCATTTTTTACTACTGTTTGCTTTTCCAGTTTCTTTAATTTGGGTAATTGCTTAGTCAACTTTCAAAAATATATATTCTGTCTTAAAAAAAAAAAAAAGCCAAATATGACGGATCACCTTCATTTTCATTTCAGATTTGGCATGCGGGACCCAGATTGTGTATTCTTTCCATGGCGCCAACCAGCGTCGGATACTTAATTAATTTCCTTTCGTTTGTGCAGGCTTGCACTTAAAGAGACAGTGTCCCATTTTGATGGCTTGCTTTTGGCTGAAGTTCAAAAGTATCACTTCTTAAATCTTTTTTTTTTTCCCCCCTTCAAAACTTCCCAAGTGCTCTATAGAAAAAAATAAAATAAAATAAAAACACCCTGGTGTTTTTCTCCATCCTCACCCTTCTCTTCACCACCATTTATTTCACTCTTAGTTATTCATCGTTTAAACCAATCCTTCCTTAAAAAGAAAGAAAACAAATGAGAAAAAGGAGGAAGGCAAGAAAGTAGCACAAGGATGCATGTGCCCTTGCTTCTTTGCTCCCTGTGTTGCCTTCCCAGCTGGTGGGGGAGGCTGCACTTCATGGCTATGTCAACTGGTCAGAGTCACTGGAAAGGATCAAAGACTTTTTGAACATTAATATCTTTGTACCACAAATGAAGGACTGCAACCTTTTCATCCAATACCTCATACCATCTTTAGGGTGAAACAAAATTTTCTCAAAGATTGGGAGTAGAGGCCGGGTGTGGTGGCTCACGCCTGTAATCCCAGCACTTTGGGAGGCCGAGGTGAGAGGATCACGAGGTCAAGTGATCGAGACCATCCTGGCCAACATGGTGAAACCCTGTCTCTACTAAAAAATACAAAAATTAGCTGGGCGTGCTGGCGCGCCTGTAGTCCCAGCTACTCGGGAGGCTGGGGCAGGAGAATTGCTTGAACCCAGGAGGTGGAGGTTGCAGTGAGCTGAGAACGTGCCACTGCACTCCAACCTGGCGCCTGGTGACAGAGCAAGACTCTGTCTCAAAAAAAAAAAAAAAAAAAGACTGGGAGTAGGTATGCTGTTGATGGAAAGTGAGGAAGTTATGTGTTTGCAATAGAGGAAGAAGCAGCCAACACTAGAGAACATGCTTGCATTTTGCGAGTCCTTTTCCTATTGTAAAGTCCTGAATTATTCAGCATACCACATTATTCTGGAACAGAATTTCCTGGTTCGTTTGTTCCATACATTGTGGTATTCAGTATTACCTTCTATCCAGCAATTTTATCTGCTTATGTCCTGAAGAACAAAGATGTTCCAACAAATTGTTGCACAGTGTTTTCGTTTTTTCTCTTGACTCAGTTCAGGGCCCAAAGAAAAGAGTTGGGGGAGGAAATAGTTCATTCCCAGCTCACAGAGACACTACACAGAAATAATTTTCTATGGGAGATTTGGCTTTAGCCTAGTTTTGGAACTCATGTTCCTGTTTCATTGTCCCTGTGGCTTAACATCTGCTGGTTTGGACCATTCTTTCCTTCCTTCCCCACCTCCCTTCCATTCTCCCCTCCCTCCCTTCCTCCCTCCCTTCCTCCCTCCCTTCCTCCCTCCCTCCTCCCTCCCTTCCTCCCTCACCTTCTTCCCTCCCTTCCTCCCGTTTTGCTTTGTAAAAAAATTGTGGTAAAATGTAACACTAAACTTGCCATTTTAACCATTTTTCAAATGTACACTTCAGAGACATCAAGTACATTCATGTCATTCTACAGCCATCACCACCATCCGTCTCCAGAATGTGTTTTTACCTTTCTGTATTGAAACTCCATACCCATTAAACAGTAACGCATTGCCCTTTTCCCCCAGCCCTTGGCAATCACCATTCTACTTTCTGTCTCTATGAATCTGACTACTCTAGAAGCCTCACATAAGTAGAATCATACAATATCTATTGTTTTGTTGCTGGCTTATTTCACCTAGCATGTCTTCCAGCTTGATCCATTTGTAGCATACGTCATCATTCCCTTTCGTTTGAAGGCTGAATAATATTCCATTGTATGCACAGACCACAGTTTGTTTATCCATTCATCTACTGATGGACATTTGGAGTGCTTCTGCCTTTTAGCTATTATGAATAACGCTGCTGTGAACCATGGGTATATAATATCTATTCCAGTCCCTGCTTTCAATTCTTTATTTTACTTTTTCAACTTTTCTTTTTGATTCAGAGGTCACATGTGCAAGTTTGTTCCCCCGAGTATATTGCATGGTGCTGAGGTTTGGGGTAGAAATGTTCCTAGTACCCAGGTACTGAGCACAGTACCTAATAGTTTTTCAACACTTCCCTTATCCCAGTAGTCCCCAGTGTCTACTGCTGCCATCTTTATGTTCATGAGTACCTGATGTTTAGCTCCCACTTGTAAGTAAAAACATGTGGAATTTGGTTTTCTGTTCCTGCGTTAATTCGCTTAGGATAATGGTCTCCAGCTGGACGTCTACATACCCAGAAGCGTAACTGCTGGGTCACGTGGCAATTCTATGTTTAATTTTTTTGAGGAACCGCCATACTGTTTCCCCGTAACAGCTGCATCATTTTATATTCTTACCAGAAATGCACAAAGGTTCCTATTTCTCTACTTCCTTGCCAACATTTGTTATTTTCTGAGCCATTTTTCTTTTATCAAAACATTATTCTGTTGCCCAGTAGTTTGCTAAATTCCCAGGAACTTCAGCATTTATTATGCTTGAGTCTTTTCCCAATGCCAATGAGGCAGGACTTTTCAGCTGATCCTTCCTTCCCAGGTTGAACTGGAAGGTAGAAACAGACAACAGGAAAGCTTATGGATCTAACCTCCTGGTGACTAAAGCTGAAACAGCCTTCCACGGTCTTAGAGTAGAAGTTCAGCCCGTATAGGCTTGGTGAAAATAATTCTTAACTATAATCTGGCTGTCAGTGGCAGGAATCTGCTCTAAAATCATTTCTACAGCAAAAAGAAGTGAGCAAACTTGGAAAGAATGCTGAAGTAAGGCAACTCCTTGCTGGTGGTCATAAAACAGCAGTCTCTATTTCCACCTCCTCACTCATCTTTATTGCCCCAAGCCCTGGACAGTGGGGAACCTGCACTTCATATTTTATTTTACCCCTAGGTATTAGTGTTACTGTCTATTCTATATAATACGTATTCTCTATAATATAAACACATTTAACATAACAAGCATAATTTATTTTGTTTTTTATGTTCTATTTTTATCTTATGTTGGCAACAAACGATATATATATATATATATATATATATATATATATATATCTCCACACCTCTTATGAAACTACCCCAGTTACAAAGGTGGAAGATAAAAAGCAATCAACACTTTGCTTCCTCTTATGCCAGTGTCATTGTGTCTATGAGGTCTTCAGACTTTTCTAATTCTTGCTCTACCTCTAGGTTCCTGAATGAGCTGTATTTTCTATAGTTCACTCTATACTGACTTGTGTGTTATATTGACTTGTGTGGTCCATCATCTACTTGTTCTCTGCATCCAATCCAGAGACAGCACCCCCCTGGTAAAGTCTTCCTATCTAAAAATGTGTCAAAACTGACCTAATGTATATATTTAAGGAATGTAGAAGACAGAAAACAAGAGTCAGGGGAAGAAATGGCCCTTGAAACCATATCCTGTAAAAGTTAATGACGACTAATGGCAACCAAAACCTCAGGCCATATTGTGATATGGTTGGGGATTTGTGTCCCCACCAAAATCTCATGTGGAGATGTAATCCCAGCGTTGGACGTGGGGCCCGGTGAGAGGCAATTGGATCATGGGGGTGGAGCTCTCATGAATGGTTAAGCCCCGTCTCCTGGTGCTGTCCTTGTGACAGGGAGTGAGTTCTTATGAGATCTGGTTGTTTAAAAGTGTGTGGCACCTCCCACCTCTCTCTCTTGGTCCCGCTACTGTTATGTGAGAGGCCAACTCCCACTTTGCCTTCTGCCATGAGTAAAAGCTCCCCTGAGGCTGCCCCAGAAGCAGATGCTGCCATGCTTCCTGTACAGCCTGTGGAACAGTGAGCCAATTCAACCTCTTTTCTTTATAAATTACCTAGTCTCAGATATTCTTTATAGCAGTGAAAGAACCGACTAATATACCTTGTGACTGGTAAAATGGAACTAAGAGGGTTCCTACTGAAGAAAAATTGACTGAGGTATTCGCTAATCATATCAGGTGGTCTCTTTAAGCAGCTCAGAACTTAATGAGAAAGGCAAGTTAAAGAACCTACAGACAGGAAAGGCCAGCATGTAATATCAGCTCCTTGGGGAAGCCATGGATGACCAGAAATACCCAATAGGGACAAATCTTCCCTCTAGCTAGAGGAATTACCACTGGGAAAGAGACAACCCACAACATCAAGATGAAAGATGATATTGGCTAGTATTCAGCCTCAGATTCATTAGCCACGTATCTGCCCTCCAGAGATTAACCCTAAAGAGCAGAATATGTTTCCAGTGAGAGGAAATCTGAAACACCTGCTAACAGACACTGAGTGTTCATTTATTAAGTTACTATGTATAAGCACTGCACTGCCTATTTTATAAATATCATATAGCTTAATTATATCACCCACCAGAGGTGAGTATCATTCTCCTCATTTTACAGGTAAAGAAGCTGAGTCAGAAAGGTCCCTAACTCGTTCAAGAGCCCAGAGGAAATGTTGGAAATATGGCTGGAACTCTTATCCATTAAATACACAAATGTACAAATAATGTCCCAAACTTCTACTGAGTGATAATCACGTAAATCTGGGAGAAATAATGTGTGAGCAGTACGTAACACAATTTTCTATCTCAAGGATTGTCACACTACACCCTGTGGACCAAATCCAGTTTGCCACCTGTTTCTGTGTGGCCAACAAACTAAGGATACCTCTTACGTTGTTAAAAGCAAAAAAAATATTTTATGATACACAAAAATTATATGAAATTTAAATTTTAGCATTCATTAAGTATTAACGTAACACATTGCTCATTTGCATATTGTCTATAGCTGCATTTGTGCTGCAATGGAAGAGTTCTCAGTTATAACAGAGACCACAAGACCTGCAAAGGCTGAAGAATTCACTGTTCAGTTATTTACAGAAAAAGATTGTCGACCCTTCTTCTAGACAGAGACCACTCTTCTAGAAAATATCTCATACAATAAAGATTGACTATCATTGTTTGGTGTGTAATTCACGTGTTCTCAAAATTATCCTTAGAGGTATAACAGTTACAGACATATCCCAAATACATAAATGTGCCTGTACTAAGATAAACTTGGTGTCAATTATTCACTTTCCAAAAGAATTCACTAGATGTCATCCTCAATGATTTTCATTAGAGCATTTCAGAGGGGATTTAAATTATCAAACTTGGTTTCATTTGTGCTTTCATGAACATACATATTAGGTAAAATCTGTTTTGCCAAATTCAGTCCAATACAAATTGGTCTTGAATTTTATTCAAGGGAGACTATGTCTAAAGGAGCTGAGGGACTTCATTACAACCACAGCTCCTTCTACCCCAGACGCCCACAGCCTAGACTCCCAAGAACAGCAGCTTTCCAGCCAGGTCCCAAGTTTTTGGGGCAGAGTAAAGTCAGCAAATCAGGAATTGCCTTCAGTCATCTCTCAGGAAAAATACAGACTCTGGGGGGAAGTTATTTGCAGAGGAAATAAAACTACCAGTGAGCCTCCTCTTTTAGAAAGGATACAAGATGGGTGAGAGAGCATAAAGGTTAAAATTTTAAGATATTCAAAATATCTCCTTTCAAAGCCACAAGACCCAAAAGACTGTATTAGGGACATTTCCAGTGCTCCATTTATTCAACTCATGGCAGTCTGATGATAGGTATTCATTCCGGAACACTGAGCAAAGAAAGGTTTAGCCATTAACTAATATGAATTCAAAATAAGCTGGATTCAAGAGCCAAAACTGGGATATAAAAACCAGACCCTTGAGTGTTCTTAAATGAGAGTAAGTTCCTCTGGGAAAGTAACAATGCATTCGATTTTCATGCGGGTTCCTGGTTGAGTTTAGTCATTATGACTCAGGAGACTTCACTGATATGTTTTAGTAAGTGCTGGAGTCTTCCTGACCACCCTATTTAAAATGTTGTTTCTCCCCAGCCATTCCTACCCCTCTCCTGCTTTATTTGTCTCAGTATCACTCACTCATCATCAACTGACATACTATCTGCAGTCAGTATTTCTTTCCTTCTTGTCCCACTTCCAGAATGTGAGCTCCATAGGGCAAGGGTTTATCTGTTTCATTTACTAAATTCTCGTCCCAGCGCTGGCTCACAGCATGTACTCAAGTATTCCTGAATGAACTAAGTAATTTAAAACGGGGTTCTTGGCCGGGCTTGGTGGCTCATGCCTGTAGTAATCCCAGCAGTCTGGGAGACCAAGGCAGGTGGATCGCCTGAGGTCAGGATTTCGAGACCAGCCTGACCAACATGGTGAAATCCCATCTCTACTAAAAATACAAAACATTAGCCAGGCGTGGTTGTGGGCGCCTGTATAATCTCAGCTACTTGGGACGCTGAGGCAGGAGAATCACTTGAACCCAGGAGGCAGAGGTTGCAGTGAGCCAACATCACACCACTGCACTCCAGCCTGGGCAGCAAGAGTGAATGAAACTCCATCTCAAAAATAATAATAAAGGAGGTTCTTATCCAAATGTCAGAAAGAATCTCCTTGGCCTTTGCGAATTGCCTTGGGAGCAGATCTGCACTTCTCCCAAAGAGTGGGAACACTAACACGATCACTAAATCTCTAAAACAACAAAGACCAATGTGTATGCTTCCTTCCTACAGCGTTAGACTACTTGCTCTATGCTATGAGTCAGAAACAAATAAATACCTAATGTTTAAAAAGCCTGGCACCTGACACTTCACAGGGAGTTGACACCTAAGAGTGATTATCTGAATGTCTGAATGAATAAATAAATGCATGAAACAGAAGGTATAAAAATGAACCAATATGCTTTGGTCATTGATCACCAGCAAGAAGGTTCATTTTGCAAATACATTTAGTTTCCTTGATACTACTCTTTGTAGGTTCTAGTTGACCTTCTCCTGATCTTTCCCTCTGCGACTCCTTCCAAAGATTATTTTCCTTTATCTTCCCCTTAAGTGAGGCTATAATCAAGGGTTGTGAAATAAGCTAGAATTTCATGTTTTTCTATGTCAAGAGACAGTTAGAAGATAACATTTGCACAGGACATGAAGCAACAGGGAATTACATGGCCACCTGTGGCCTGAGGTCATTGCTCCTGAAATTCTGCTGGTCCAAATCCTGCCCTGTCACTTCAAGACACCCCATAGGAGCCCCAAAGTTAAAAGAATCTATTTCTGTGTACTTATAACCTATCTAAGACACATCAGGATACTGCAGCACCACGGCTAGACACTTCCTCTCTACTCTTCTACTTCTATACATTTCCAGTCAATCCTATTCACCCATGATTTTCATCAGCACCAAGAGACTAATAACTCACTCCACTAATGCCTCTTCCACAAATGCCTACCTCTTGCTAAGCTTCCAGGATTCAGAATCATATGTACCACCACTGATGAAACACGCCACCAAGATGTTCCACGCCTGACTGCATTCTCTACCTAAGGCATCCTTCATTCCTCCTCCTCCCTGGGTAGCAACGAAGCCTGTGACTCAAGGTAGAAACATGGGAGTTTCCCTTTTTTTCCTTGTTTCTCATCCTCCACATCCAAAAACAACCTAGGTTAGCTATCCTCTCTCCTCTACATTAGCTGTCTATGCTTTAGTTCAGGTCCATCTCATCTTTTGCCTGAACTGTCTAAGTGACCTAACATATTCTCATTCTTCCAATCTTCCCTCCAATCCAGTGGTGGGCTGGAATCAACTTGTACTAGCTGGTAAGATCTAACTGTGTTCTTCTCTTCCCAGCTCAGGGTTCAGTGACTTTAGGTTGGCACCTTAAAATTTGCTAAAATGAAAGTGTTTACACCATGGAAATTGGCAAATGCTATAATCAGGACTTTTGTTCCCAGACAGTAAATTGTTTAACACTTGTTAGCATAACACTGTTCCAATCTAACCTCTAGAGAAAATGATTCATTGAGAACAAACATTTAGCCATGCCAGACACTTATTTACACCATTCTATGACTCCTCATTGCCTGTAAGAATAATCCAAGCTCTTTAAAGTATCACAGGGAAACCTTCTGAGCTCTGCTTCTCTGCCTGTTACCTGCTAATATCCCCCTTCCTTTATGGATGCCTTTTGGCAATATTGAATTGCTTGTAATTTTCCGTATCAGGCTATTCTTGACTTCAGGATTTTGCATAAATGGTCCTGGAAGCTTGGAGTCTCTTTCCTTATATTACCCCCTGTTGTATAACTAACTTCACTTATAGTTCAACACAGAGTGGAGACAATATTTTCTGCACAAATTATTTTCTTATCACCCCTAGACTGTACTGACCACTCAACATCTTCTGGGCGATGAGAGCTTACGTTTCCTATTTCTACACTACATTTGCTATATTCTATCATAATTATGAGTTTCTCTCTCCCCTTCCATAACCCCTACAGAGAAACTAGGAGATACCTGAGATCAGGAAGCATGCATATTCATCTGTGCACCACCAGTTCTTGAACAGTAACTTACATATATTTTAAATTTAACACATATATATTTACTGTATGACAGGTGAATGAATATTGGATGCAATTATAGTAATTTATAACATTTTTAAATAATACTGAAATTTGAATTCATACTTTCAACTTTACTATTTGGGATTCCTTCATTACGCAGTGATTAAAGAGGCCCTTAGGTTTTACCCACATTCATACTGAGGTGCTTTGCTGGAAGCTTTTATACATATATGTTTTTCAGAGGATCATTCTCTTTTCTGCATTTTCTATGTATCTGATTTGACCATAGCACAGCTACAAATAAACTGTCCACCCATTTACAATTAGAAAGTGTGTGTGTGTGGAGTGTGTGTGTGTGTGTGTGTGTGCATGTTTGAAAGTGATGAGACTATGAAACAGACAAGGGGGTTGGTAAACTTCCATTTAACAAGGTCACCAGTATTTGTTTTTCGCCTTCCTGACAGACAAGCTACCAAGAGGTCCATTTAAAAATGCACTATACAATGTTGTCTTGAACTAGTTTTTAGAATTGGCTTTCTCTTCTGTTGTTTTTACATTAAAATGCAGTAAGACTAATGTACATTAATTGCTCCAATGAGTTTTGAAATGTAGCACTGTGGCTAGCGAAAGAGGCAAAATATTCATTTCTAAGTCAGAATAGCTTTGTCAGAACAAAAATAGGTGCTTCTTGGACTTCAGCTCAACCAACAGTATCTAAGACACTTATATTATTTTCTTTCCTGGGGGAAAAAGAGTAATAAGTCTTTTAAGAGATGTTGCAATAACAAAAAGGGCTTTCTTTACCATATCTTCATGTATTCTATTTGAAGACCCCAAAGAAAGTGCTGAAAGCAGTAATTCCATGAGTATATATTAAATGTATTTCTTTTATTAATATGGTATTTAAATATCAGAAAGAATAAGCGCATGATTATGCAACTAAGCTGAAGGCCATAAAGAGAAGCCGCTACTTAAAATTGGAATTGATAGGCATTTGCTAATGTCAAGGAATAGTTTATTGAAATTATTCTGCAAACGTTCGATGAAAGATTTTCTATACCACCCCCATCACTCCCACCAAAAGTCCCACTAACCATCTGTTCACCCACAGCACTACCAAAAAGGTGACATTTATTGCAAGCTTGGCATTTTCTGACTCTGTCTTGGACCGCAAAATTTATGCTGAACTCCCCCAGAAAGAAATGAAGTTGTTTTTACTTTTTCTCCATCTCTCTTTTTGCCTGACTAGTAACAAGAAGTTTCTTGGAAACTTCCCCCAAGAATGGCTGGTCTTGTAAGACTCCCAAAACCAGTCTTGAAGGCGCCAGAGCCTTGGCACATTTGAGGTAAGGGTTATGGAAACACCTGCACTGCCCTTTTCAACCAAAGTTCCCATGAGTAAGCCCCAGAAGTTTGCGTGGCCATTTATCAGTGGTGACCCTGAGTGAGGAGAGCTCATGCAAAAAGCTGTAAGGCTTGCCCCAGCCAATCTTGCACACTGATTGCACAAGAAAATGCCTACGAAGCATTTTAAAGTTGGTAGTCAAATTGGGACCCTGAGTTGAACCCTGAGGTCAAGCTATGAACTGTTCCCTATTCAGAATTTCTCCCCTTGACAAATACAACGTACAGGAGGAGGGAAAACTCATGGCATGACACCTCATTAGTCATTATAAGCAGATCAGTTTTTGCACCTCCGCACTCTTCAGGAATGTTCTGTGAGGCAGTTCACTGACATTCTTGCTTCAGTCCTCACCAAGCAATCTTAAACCTTTGGGTCTTTGCTTTCTCTCTCTCTGTTCTATGGTCAGAATTCTGAAGGAGTTGGAGACAATCCAAGAATAGTGATTATTTGCAGAAATACCTCCTGAAGTTACAAAGGCTCTATCTGATGTTGTTCTGGATCTGGGAAATATAAGGGCTATCAAGGGATAGCACGGGGGTTGCTAGGAAGAAAGGCAGCCTCGAAGGTCTCTGCTGGGCTGCAATAGCCATAAAGATCAGATAATTCCCTATGCTAAAGAAAGGGAAGGGGCTGTGGCCAAGTTGCAGATGAGGAGTTTTGCTCTGCTTTTCTTTTCTACCTCCTGTTAGCTTCATTAACTTCCGTCTCAATAGAAGCTGAAATTCTGAAGAGGTAATTCCTCTCACTGAAGAATTTCTCCTAAGAAAGTACCCCAAGCTCACAAAATAGATTTCTAATTCAGCTCACTGACGCCTGCGAATCCACCATTAAATATTTATTATTTTGGTTTCAAGTCTGATGGCTCACTGGAACAAAAATGTTCCTAGAGAAACATATCAAATGATAGCTATCATTTTCATTTTAGTACAAATAAGTAAATTGATCAATAGCTAACAGATAATGATTGAGAGCTTACTTGTGCCTGGCACTGTTTGAAATGCTTCTATACAGTATTTCATTTAATACTCAGCAACAAACCAGGCATAGCAGTCATGGTCGTTGCTCTGTTAAAGCCATTTTAACTGATTATCTCATGAAAATTATTACAATGCCATTCCTTTTTTCAGTGTTGGTTTAAATATGGGCATATGACCAAACCTATTCAAAAACATAGGAAAGGAAGTCTAATGAGAGGTTTCTATATTCTAAAAGAAGACAGAGTAAAAGAGAGTCTTTATTCTGACATCACACCAATATTCCTGAGTATGACAGCTTGAGTTAATGCAATCCTCTTGCCACTATACTGTAAGATGTCCCAGGAGAGAGAAAAATCTAAGCATTGAGTGTCACTGATTGAGCCACTGATTATACTTCATCTAGAATCACACTATCTTCCTGACTTCCAGTGATGTGAGATAAATTTTATTACTGGGTAGATGAGTTTGACCTAGGATTTCCTGTTACTTTCAGCAGAAGGTATCCTGACTGATATACAAAGTGCTTGATAACATTGTCTTTCCCACTCTACAGATGAAGAAATTAATGATGAGGGAGGTAAGATAGCTTTCTATGCCTCCCAAGCTAGAGAGTTACGAAGGAGTGATTTCAACAAAGCAGTTGGGCTTCTGAAACCACCCTTTTAACTATCATGGCATGCTTAAAAAATATAAAAGAACTGCAGCGTTCAAGAAAACAGCAGCCTGATATACTGGTTCCATGGGCAAAGTAATATAAGGGGATAACAGGGAACTCTGGGACATTGAGGTCATGGGATGGTAAGAATGTATGGTGTTATTTTGAGGCCATGTACTATAGTTGCAACGATTCAGCTCAGTAGCCAGTCATTGAACCCAATGGGTACTGTTTCCCACAAGTTAACAGCTCACCTCTTTATGGCAAAGGAAACATGTAGACAATAGACTGTAAAAGAGACATTATAGAGTAGAAGCTACAAAATAACTTTCCTTTAGGGGACATGAGCAAAGAGTGATTAATTCCAGCAGAGGACGAATCTCCTCACTCATTTTGCCTTTCCATGGCTCATACTAGTCTAGAACTTAACTCCATGTTACCAATGGCAAGTACCCCAAAGCCTTCCAAATCTTTTAACCTTCTTCACAAAACTGGTTTGAGCCTATCACCTCAAAGGATGCAGAAAACTGCCTTCAAGGACCCAGGATAAGGGATGGATTGCATCCCCTTTAAACAGCTGACAGAGCTCTTCCAGCATCTCTGGTTATGAAACTTTAAATAGAGTGGAACTAAAAGCAGTATCTTCATCCTCATTTACTAATCAACAACTTATACACAAATTCTTTACCCTAGAATCCAAGTGATTTCTCTATGTACATGCAACTATCTTTCAAGATTAATGCTTGATACTTCCCAATAAAAATGACATGTTAGCTGATTTAGACCATTAAGTCTCAGGCGTGATGGCTCACACCTGTAATCCTAGCACTGTGGGAGGCTGATGTGGGAGGATCACCTGAGGTCAGGAGTTCGAGACCATCCTGGCCAACATGCTGAAACCCCATCTCTACTAAAAATACGAAAATTAGCCAGGCATGGTGGTGGGTGCCTATAATCCCAGCTATTCAAGAGGCTGAGGCATGAGAATGTCTTGAACCTGGGAGTTGGAGGTTGCAGTGAGTTTAGATCGTGTCACTGCACTCCAGCCTGGGCAACATAGTGAAACTCCATCTCAAAAAAAAAAAAAAAAAAAAGATACATTCCAGTAGAGGCAATAAAACACCTGTATATAATTACATACATTCAGACATTCACTAGCCATGTTGTACATGATTTTTAAAAAGAGAGCAATACCCGAAAAAAAAAATAACAGGGAAACAAAAAATATGGTAAAATAATTATGTAAAGAAAAAATAAAAGTTGTATAATTTATAGAAAGCTGTTAAAACTCAGTAACAGGCAGTTTCCCATTTGAAAAAGAAAGAATATGAACATATAGTTCAATTTTTAAAAACTGATTATACTATACAAAATATTGAATTGCAGTACTAGAGGAATCCAAATTTAGAGTTTCCATTTCAAATGATCGAATTAGCAAACATTTTAAATGATAAAATTTAGTACTTTGAGGAAAACAGGTATCAGTGTACTACTGAGGCTTTGCTCAGAAACATTTTTACATTTCACTCACCAGAGTTAGATCCCAAGTCTTCCTTTGAAGACCAGTGACTATTGACTGAGCCCATGCTTGACGCAGACCAGCCACGATCAAAAGACCATGCAACTCATCATCTCAGCCAGAACACTTAAGCGTAAAAGTGAGGTGGGAGGCGGAACTCAACTCTGGAGGCAGGGCTCAGACACAGGACCAAATTGAGGACTAGCTAAAACCAGGACAAGACACAGGCAGCTTTCCATAAGACACGCCCCTCCAGTGTGGCAAGTCAGCTTAGCATTGCCATGGCCACATCCCACCTCTTTCCATGACAATGACCTGATGACCTAAATGTTACTACCCCTTCCCTAGAAATTGCTGTATAAAAATATCCCTTAATTTACATGTCATTAAAAGTAGATATAAACATGACTGTGAACCTGCCTTGAGCTGTTACTCTCAGTCCATGGCCTATGGGGTGGCCCTGCTCTGCAAAAGCAGTCATGGGGCTGTAACACCTCCAGAGTTGTAAGCTGCTGCTTCAGTCAAGCTGCTTTCTTCTACCCTATCACCAGCTCACCCCTGAATTCTTTCCTAGGCAAAGCCAAAAATCCTTATAGGCTAAACCCCACTTTGGGGCCCACCTGTTCCACATCAAAAGGAAATATTGAAAACTATACCAGGCAACAGGTATAAAGTAGGACTTCTCCTAAAACCTGATTCACCCCCCGAACATGGACAAGGAACTCACCCTGAAATCAAAGGATCATCACCTACCACCTGAGCAAATGGGGCTCTACAATTAGGAAGGACTGGGGGATGGGTGGACATGTCTGCTATGCCACAAAAGGCAGCTGGTCAGAAACCAAAAATCATTTTCTCTACTTGATCCTCTGATACTAATTGGCCCCATTATTCCCAAAATTTAGCTTCCTCAATTTTGGCTTAATTCCTACTATCCTTTCCATCCCCCACTGCCCACTCCACTGTAAGAACTGAAGACAAGGGACTGACTCCAGACCATTCTCCTCTTTCATTCCTCACAAAGTCCACCTCGTTAATTGCTGTAGTTAAGATCCATTTGATTGCAATTGATGGAAATCAAACTCAAATGAATTTAAGATGGAAAATGAAACAAAAACTAAAAGCCCTGGGAGACATTTGGCTCACATAACTGGGAAATCTATGGGGTAGAACTGCCTTCAGGCATCTATCAAGGATATCTCCAGAAGTGTGTTTCTCTCTCTCTCCTGACTTCTTTGATTTGATTATCTCTACTTCACTTCATTGCAGTAAAGAATCTCAGTAGGGCAGCAAGAGAACCTACCACCTCTCCTGAATCACATGGTACCATTCCAAGCACCTGATCTCAAAAAGTAAGAGTCTTTTCTTTCTCTTATCTCTCCCCATCCCCCTCCTTTTCCCCTTCTGCCCTCTCCCTCCCTCTCCCTCCCCTCTCCCTCCCCTTCCCCAAGCCCTGCCTCTGCCCATAGCAGTTTGCATAGAAGGGCTCTGATTGTTTCTGTTTGCATTAGGTGGCACTAATCATGGAGTCTCAAGGAATGAATTACTCTGATTGTCCAGTTTGAGTCACATGCTCAACTTTTGGTAGGAGTGATAAATTCAAAAAATCACGTGGCTTGGGAAACAGAGCAATTTCCTAAAGAAAGAAATACAATGTATATCAAAATGTAATAAATGGCCAGTGCTGACTAACTTTTGGATCTGCCCCCCAATCACCCTTTCATTTAGACTAAAGGCACTTTCACTATGGGGGATCATGTCTTATTTGTAGCAAAGTAGTTGGCATAAGACGACACTTACTGATTTGGAATAAGTGAAAGTTTCAATAATTTATTCATTGAATAAAATTAATAGTATTAAAGAAAAAGCCTTGACAGTGAGCAAAATAAAATATACAAATCCTATCAATTATCTGGATTTTAAAAAAAGGCAGCAATGTATAGCACTACATTCTAAAAGGATTTAAGTCACTTTTTAAAAATTTCTAGAAAGATTTAAAAGTAACAACTAGATATATTGTAACTGTGATTTGCCCTCTAGGCATTGTTATTCATTTTGCTTTTCATGTATTATATTTACAAACTTGATATTGAATATCTAAAAATGCCATAAGACATTGATCTGGGCAAGTAACATATGACTAAGACCCCAAACGCAAATGCAACAGCAACAAAAACAAACTAAAAGGCTTCTGTACAGCCGAAGAAATAATCAACAGATAAACAGATGACATACAGAAAAGGAGAAAATATTCGTGAACCATACATCTGACAAAAGATCAATGTCCAAAGTCTATACTAAACTCAAAGAAACTATCAAGAAATAATAAAATAATCCCATTAAAAACTGGGCAAATAATGTGAACACTTTTCACAAGAGGATATACAAATGGCCAATGAACATATGAAAAAATCCTCAACAGCACAAATCATTAGGGAAATATAAATTAAAATCACAATGCGATACCACCTCACCCCAGTCAGAATAGCAGTTATTAAAAAGTCAAAAAACCAATGGATGTTGGCACAGATGTGGTGAAAGGAAACACTTATTTGCTGTTGGTGGGTATGCAAATTAGTACAACCTATAAGGAAAATAGTCTGGAGAGTTCTGAAAAACACTAAGAGTGGATCTACCGTTGAATTCCACATATCTACTACTGGATATCTACTCAAAGAAAAAGAAGTCATTACATTAAAAAGACACCTGCCCTCATATGTTTATCACAGCACAAATCACAGTTGCAAAGATATGAAATCAACCTAAGTGCCCGTCAACCAATGGGTGGATAAAGAAAATGCGGTACACACACACACACACACACACACACACACACACACACACACACACACACCCACCATGGAATGCTACTCAGCTATAAAAAGAATGAGATAATACCTTCTGCAGCAATTTGGATGGAATTAGAGGCCATTATCCTAAGTGAAGTAACTCAGGAATGAAAAAACAAATACTGCACAGGTTCACAGCAGTATAATGAACATTGCAGACTAGAAGGGGAGAGGGTGGTGGGAGAACATGAGATGAAAAACTACCTACTGGGTACAATGTACACTGTTTGGGTGATGAGTACACCGAAAGCCTAGACTTCACCACAATTCATTCATGTAACCAAAAACCACTTGTATCCCTAAAGGTATTTAAATACATTTTTTTAAATGATAAAAATAAAAGTGCCATGGGTTTGTCACTAATTGTTTATTCATGGTGCATTTGTTTCTAAAGTAGCTAAGTCACTCATAGCTGCCAGATAGTGAAGACCTGGTAACACCTTCGTGGCAGTAATGCAGTTATTCCTAATAGAGTTAAGAATGAGTCCAACCATAACATCATTTTAAAATATAGGCCAGGCACAGTGGCTCAAGCCTGTAATCCCAGCATTTGAGGAGGCTGGGGTGGGCGGGTCACTTGAGGTCAAGAGTTTGAGACCAGCCTGGCCAACATGGTGAAACCCCGTCTCTACCACAAAGTATAAAAATTAGTCAGGCATGGAGGCACGTGCCTGTAATCCCAGCCACTCAGGAGGCTGAGGCAGGAGAATCACTTGAACCTGGGAGGCAGAAGTTGCAGTGAGCCAAGATAGAGCCACTTCATCCTAGCCTGGGTAACTGAGCAAGACTTTGTTTCAAAAAATAAATAAATAAAATATAGTGGAGAATTGTATTTTGCGGGGCACCGGCTAACTGATAAACTCTCTCCCACCTCATACATGATCACTTTATGTTAATTCTCAGTGTGCCAAATACTAATTCCCACGAATACCAAATTATATACGGAAGGGAAAAAAATAGAGTCGTAAGGATTTTTGTTCCAAAGAAAGGTTTTCATTAAGTTGCTATTAAAAATAATACTGACTCTCAGTTTAGAAGCCTCTTGCCTGAAAGAGAAGATGAGTTGGTCACATTTCAGCACTAGGGCCCAAGTCCATAAGCAACTTTCCTCAGAAATGGTCACTGAGAAGCATTTCTCCCACACTGTGTCAAAGGGCTTTTTAAAAACCTGCCCCAAGTGAGAACATTTAGAAATGCACACGCCTGCGTGGCAGGAAAGCCATCAACACTCTTGCAGAGCCATATGCCTGCCCTCGAGGGACCTGAAACTATTCCATTATAGCAGAAAGTCTGTAGAATGTAAATCCAGAGGCCTGAAACGCTGTATATTTTTCAAAACGTACAAAGTGGAAGCCATTGCTTCCATGGATTCACCAAATGAATGGATTGTTTCATCTGCATAAATGAACTGTCAGAAACAATGGCCACACAGCACTTTGGCTCCCATTCCCCAAAGAGGAAAAAATCCACATCCCAAATAAGGCTACATCCATTTATAAAACTTAAGCAAAGCAGCTTTTGCTGAAGATGGGAAAAAGTTTGATTTATACTCTAAAACCGGATGCTTGAATTCAAACAGCATGCATTAGAAATATACACAGTTCAATTCTCTGCTGATACACAGAAAAGATGTCAGTTCTTTCTTTAGAATGCAAATGGGAGCACTCTCAGTCCACGTTTACGGTAATTTAAGCAAACTTGCAAGAGCACTTCTGTGTTTGTCTAACTTTAATCCTTCTTGTCCCTCTCTTCAAAATCTTTTTTCTGAAATATTTTAACCCCTAAGACTTTGAGACACCTTCATTCTCCTCTTTTACTGCCTCTCCTCTCATTCTTGGATATAGTCTTTCATTATAAAATATTCAAAACACTCAGAAAGTTACAATGAATAATGAAACATAAGAAACACCATTTTTACCTTTACTTACACAGCATTCCCAAATCTTAGTATTTTCTTAATTGTTTCAAATTTCATTTAACTAGCAAATTGTTCTGAAGTTGCTCATTGTACACCAGTTCTCCAAATTATTACACTTCTCCCAAAGGTCACTACTTTCCAAAATGTGGTATTCATTATTTTCCTTCAAGTGTGTATTGTTACATAGCATTTTTCAAGGGTAGATACAGTATATATTCATATATGACTTTTTATTTATACACAGCATTATTTTGAGTATCATCAGTATGTCACATATAGCCATAAGTCATAACAGGTGTATAGTACTTCACTGAATGAATATATGAGTTGGTCTATTTCTCAATGATAAACATATGCATTCCTTTTTCATTGTTTTTCTTCCTTTCATCCATGATGACTTAGGACTTTTATGGACTAATTATAGCATTTTGTCTTTGAAGGGCTGTCTCTTTTGTCTTAGGCAGTAGTAAAAAGTCATTTGTACCTGTCTACTTAACTATCCATGTTTTTGTTTCCTTCTCATTTATTTGCCTATCATATTATGTATGATTGCTCTGCAGTTATATTTCTTCATTGTGTGTGCAGGCATAGAGCTTTAGGACAAGACTGAATCTTAGCAGTCATACAGTCCAATTTTCATTTTTTAAACTGACAGTGAAACCAAGGAGAGGTGAGTGACTTACCTACAGACATACCACTGGGTTTCCATGCACATGTTTATCATTGAGAAATAGACCAACTGTCATATATTCATTCAGTGAAGTACTATACACCTGTTACGACTTATGGCTATATGTGACATACTGATGATACTCAAAATAATGCTGTGTATAAATAAAAAGTTAAATATGAATATGTACTGTATCTACCCTTGAAAAATGCTATGTAACAATACACACATGAAGGAAAATAATGAATACCACATTTTGGAAAGTAGTGACCTTTGGGAGAAGTGTAATAATTTGAAGAACTGGTGTACAATGAGCAACTTCAGAACAATTTGCTAGTTAAATGAAATTTGAAACAATTAAGAACTTCTTCCTATTGACACTTTTACAGTGGAGGGCAGCCTTCTTGACATTTGGTTTCTATCATCTCTCAGTTTCTTGGAAGATCCTTCTTAACTATTATTTCAACCTTTGATTTTGAAGTAATATTGAAAACTTAAGCTGCAAGAATAGGACTCTCATATTTACCTTTACTCATATTCACCAATTCCTTATTTTCCCCACTTGCATTGCCAATCTTTCTGTCTGTACGGCTATACAATTTTGATGAACCTTAGAGAGTAGCTGGAGACATCATGACACTTTCTCATACATGAAGGTGTTGTGTATTTTTTAGGAACAGGAATATTCTCTTCTATAACACAAAATTATCAAAATATATTCAATAATCTCAATGATGTCCTTCATAGCTTTCCTATCCTTTAGGCTAGTACAGAATAGAATCCAGGATCACACAGAAAACTGCATAATTTATAAGAAAAATATTTTGCTTTGAGCTTCATTGATCTATCCTTTTATACAGCAACTACTGAAAATCTGTAGAGTTAAAGAGGCAATCCCTATTCTTCACACACTCAAGCCACATGGTGAAGGGTAGACGAGTTATCTTATTTTAGTAGATTACAATCACTATGTGACAGTCATTGAATATCCTGCTATGATAAGGCTTCCAGGAAGAGGTTATATTAAAGCTGAGACTCTAAGAAGTGGAATACAGTAGTAACAACTTTCATTTCAAAAGTAGCATGTGCTAAAACAAAGCAGACCATCATATGCATGTGCTAAAACAAAGCAGACCATCATATATTTAAGAGAACTGTGAGTGGGTCAGTATTTCAATGTAGTAGGGGCTATGCATGTTTATGTGTGCATGCATGTGTGAGCACACAGGTGTGTAGATTTGGCAAGGTTTGGCAATTGATGGGAGTTGAATTAGGTATGAACTAGATTATAAAGATCTTCTATGTTATAATGTAAACCCTGATCCTGAAAGCAATGGGGAATTATTGGAGAAATTTAAGAAGGAGGCCCATAAGATCTATTGCTTTTTCTAAAAGATTAGTCCGGCTGCAGCATTATATAAGAATATTACAGCAATACGGGTGAAAAATTACAAGGGCTTGAAAGAGTCAACACTGCCACGTAGATTTCAAATCTTTTAAAGAAGGAAAGTGGACAGACTCTAGCAACTGCTGAATAGGGATGATGGGTAGTGGTGAGAGGGAAGAGTCTGTCTAGGAAGACTTCCCTGGGCAGCAAAGTCAGACCTGGATCCATTCTACAAAGGAAAACAGAAAGTCTATGATTTCAGGCCATTGGAGCTTATTCTCCTAACGTCCTCTCTATACTCTTTGGAAACATGGAAAAAGTGCATATTCCTGAGTGCTGCCCACACAGTTCCTTGACTCTTACACACAAGCTTCCTTGTCTTCTGGAGGAGACTTGGTCTGGTCTTGGTCCATGCTCCCTGGGTGATCTGGCCTCTCTTCTTGCAGCTATTTCACTCTTTCTCTTGAGGTAAGTAAGTCGTACGCCATCTTCCTTTCATTAATGCTTGGGCTTCATGCATCATTCTGCCACCTACTGCAACTAGACTTTATATTATTCTCAAAAATATTTAATATTTGGTGTTCGATATTGCTAAGAGTGTTTATTCTTCCCCTTCTGCAAACCAGTACGCCCTTTTCATAAACTTGACTACATTTGTCAGCTAAGAGCTTATGTAAAGATCTGAAAGGTTCTTATAAAATTCAGAAGTGAGTTCATTTATTCAAGAACACTTCCATTTCTCAAGGATTTAATGATGCCTCTTCCCCACCCCTAAGTCAGTTGATTTTGTTTTGAAATTGACAAATCATTTCCAACTACATCAGCTTAGGTAAACTTATCTTACTCTCTGCTGTCTGTTTTGGGGAAAATAAATCATCTGACCATAATTCCAACTCAGTGAGTTAACATTATGTTAGGAGAGTGGGAAGAGAATGGACAAATATTTGAAGGAGACCAACTGGAATGAAAAGGAGAAAGGAAGAAGGAAGCCCGGAGGATGACGTTTTGCTGGACTTCACCCTTCTGAGTCCAAGTTCAACCCCTTCTCTTAACATACGCATGCCTCTTTCTGAAACTTCAGCAGATTCTTTGCTTCCTTTCCATGTTTACTTTCATGTATGCTATGGGCCTAGATTTCTTTTTCAGTCTTGGTATCATTTACTTCTAGCATCTCTAACTTCTGAGTGGGCTCTCAAAATTATTTATTGTTAGTCTAGTAAATGCCCTGTTCCACTGATTATTTCAAATCACTGACATTGTTTTTTATTCCCAAATATTTTTAGATATACTTATACTATTTGACATACAAAAACTGTACATAATATATACAACTTGACGAGTTTGGAAACAAGTATACATCCACGAAACCATCACCACAGTCTATGCCATAAACCTATCACCTCCAAAACTTTCTGCCTGCTCTCTTATTAGTAGTAAGACGACTTAGCATATGATCCACACTTTTAGAAACTTTCTAAGTATGTAATACAATAATGTTAACCATAGGCACTATACTGTACAGTAGATCTCTAGGACTTATTTACCTTACATAACTAAAACTTTGTACCCTTTGACTAACGTCTGTTTCCCCCTCCTTCCCATCCCCTTGCAACCACTATTCTATTCTCTGCTTCTATGAGTTTGACAATTATAGATTTTTCATGTAAGTAGTATCATGTAGTATTTTTCCTTCGGTGCCCATCTTACTTCACTTAGCGTAATGTCCTCCTAGTTTATCCATGCTGTTGTCCTGGTATGATTTCCTTCTTTTTTCAAGGGCAGATAATATTCGTATATATATATAGTTATATATATTGTATACATATTATATATTTATATATATATATTCCTACATATGTGATGTATGTAATGCGATACATATATATCACATTTTTTAATCTATTCATCTGTTGATGGACATTTAGCCTGCTTCCCCAACTTGGCTATTGTGAAAAATACTGCAATGAACATTGAAGTACAACTATCTCTTTGAGATCCTGATTTTAATGCCTTTGGATACATAGCCAGAAGTGGGATTGGAAAAATCTATGCACATCTTCTTGATACCTTTGCCTCTATTTCTTTCTTAACTTTTAGGGGGGTCTCTGTTTTTAGAAAGAGAAGTTGAAATTGTAGAGATGCTTATCTGCACATTTTTTTTCCAGAAAATTGAGGTGTTATCTCTGTCCTTGCCCTCTGTATCAACTGGTCTTCCTAGGGGCTGCCTTCCTAAGTATCATTTCCAGCCTGAGTAGAAAGTTAGCATAACTGAAATGCATTAAGTCTGTTCCTTTGTAATATCACATCCCACTGTGCCACTTATTGTCTGTGCAACATTAAGGCAGTCGCTTCACCTCCTTGGCTGCAGAATCATCATCTTTAAGTGGAAAGCTGTGAAAGATAAACGGGTCAGGTTCTTTCTATTACTAAGTTTTAAGATTCTGTAAGTTCCATTTATCATTCAATGTTAGTTTTACTTGTGTTCCAGCCTCTATAGCTCCTCTAGTTTCCATCGCCCCTCATTCTATTCCAAAATACTGTCCTCACAGTGTTCCCTGGAGTCTTCCTAGACAATTTCCTTGAGGGGAAAAGCAAGAGTCATTTTCATGGTCATGCCTGCCATTCCCTTCTCCATATTCTTCCCATTTTCATTTGAGAATAGGCTTCTTCACCAAAGAGTACTGAGTTACCGTTCTTGCTGCATCACTATGGGGTCCCCATTGATTGTCATGCTGCATGTCTTGGGAAGAAAAATAGAGCTGTGACTATCATATCAGGCCAGACCAGGACCCTAAGCCAAGCCTAGAGATTTTAAAGACGGTGGAAGCGTAAGTATCCAAAGTGATTTGAATAGTGAGCATGACTTTTAAGTCCTACAATACCATAGTTTTGGATGTACTTAAACATGTATAGAGATATTCTCAAAGCGTTTCTGTGATAGTAAAAACTTACGTCCAACATTACCAGGCTGATTAACTCAATACATTGCATAAAGGAGTTTGAGCTTGGATGAGGGATTTGAGCAGTCATTGAAATGTTTGAGCTAAAAGTGCTCAGATTGGATTTTGTTTTAGGAAAGATTACCCTTTGGTGATAAAGACAATGATCTGGGGGAGGGGCGGGAACTAGGAAATGTAAATGATACTGGTGGCCTTGACGATGTTGGTGGAAGTGAATCTGAAGAAGCACATCTGAGGACTTCGAGGAGAAAGACTTAGAAGGACTTCATGAATGATTGGATGTGGAAGCTGGGAGAAAGTTTCCACTAGTCAGACATGAGTCATGACACTTTAAAGTCTTTCTACATCTTTTTCTCTTCAGGGTCCTTCATATACAAGCTTATGCCACTCACAGCACAGTCTCGGAAAATATTTTCAGAGAGAAAGATTGTCTCCAGTGTCACTCTCTCCCTTTTTAACATTCTAGCTTCCTTCTCTCTCTTCTTTTTTTTTTGCCTCCTTTAAATTTAGACACCAGCATACTCTGCAACTGGGGAAACCTGAGAATACAGAATTGGGAATCCATCAGGCCCAGGTTTTAATTCAATTCAGCCATTTTCAAACCATGATATTAGGCAAGTGATCTGACTTCATTAAGCCTCAGTTTTTATTTATGTAAGCTAGGATATGAGTGCATATTCCATAGGGTTATGATGAGTAAAACACATCATGTATTTATAAATTACCTAGCAATATGCCTGGTCTCAGAATATACTCTCAAATAATTATGATTAACACAATCTGATCCAGGAACTAAAGTGGATAACTTTATACCTTCAAATTAGTTAAAATCAGGTGGTTTTCTCTCTCCGGGATATTTTTCATTTTTGTCTCTAATGATGAAATGACAAATTTTTAGTTCTATTAGATAAATTTATATCAAAAGCCTTAGGTAGAGAAGCCATTTTTTTAAAAACTGGGTTTATTCAATACTTTGTTATCATATCCTCCTCAGTCTCTCTCACCTTTGTAGACACAATCAGTTAGCACAACCCTATAAACAAGAGAAGTGCTCTGGCTCCTTAAGAGTTCTAGTTTGTTTTTTACCAGGCTGCTGCATCAGAGAGTGAAGGCTGAAAGAACAAACTTCTTCCTGGCTATGGGACTGTGGGAGAGATACCTAAATTCTCTAAACCTCCGTTTTCTTTGTTTTTTTTTTTCCATTTTTTTTTATTGCATTTTAGATTTGGGGGTACATGTGAAGAACATGCAAGATTGTTGCATAGATACACACATGGCAGTGTGATTTGCTGCCTTCCTCCCCATCACCTATATCTGGCATTTCTCCCCATGCTCTCTCTCCCCAACTCCCCATCCCCTGCTGTCCCTCCCTATTTCCCCCGACCCCCGACAGACCCCAGAGTGTTTTCTAATCTGTATTCTGAGAACAACAACAGAACTCCAGGATGTTAGATTGGATAATGAATAATTGGGTAAGTACTTAGCATGGGGTATGCAATGTAACAAACATTAAATAAAGCCTTACATTTTTATTATTAATAGTATTATCTCTTCTAACTTTTATTATTTTACTCTCTTCTTCTTTCCCTATGGCTACATAGTTTTGACAACTGGTATTACACATTAGTTGAGTAACAACTTTGTATAAACATTCCTAAATATATGTAAATATTATAATGTTCCAAATAAGCTTGATAAAGAAATGTGAAATGTGCTCCCAGTTTTTCTCTATTGCTAACATTTTCTCTTTATCTAGGCTTTTGATTTGGAATAATTACTCTTTTATGTTTGCTATCTTCTCATTCATTATGACCATGTGTCCCTTTAAGTCCTTGATCATAAGTATAATAGCTGCTTTAAAAATCTTGTCCAGTTATTTTCAGTTCTGGGTCATCTTGAGATCAGTCTCCACTGATTGATTAATTCAGGACATGAAAATATATATATATATGAATATATATATATGAATATATGTGAATATATATATGAAATATATATGTGAATATATATATGAATATATATATGAATATATATATATGAATATATATATGAATATATATATATTCATGGCATCAATATATATTTTATATATATATTGGCTCAAAAAGCCAATAGGAAAGGAAAGCCAGAGGAAAGGATCTGGAAATATATATATTCATAGAACATATATATGAATATATTATTGGAAATATTATTCATGAATATATATGAATATATATTATATATAAATATATATTCTAGGGCACAATAATGTTTGCATTCGTGTGTGTGTGTGTGCGCACTTGCCCACATGTGCATAAGCAATATTTATTATGGTAAAACAATGTAGGACAGAATGGTCCTTTTCCCCTTCTCCCTTCAACTCCTTCCTGGCTATGACATACTCAACCCCTTTTGGGACCAGGCACAGACCAAGCCAGGGTAATTTTATTTCTTAAGCAGGTATTATTTGACTAAATTCAAACTTCAAATTGAATTCTAGGATTGTTGCTTTTGTTTCCAGCTTTAGCTAAGCTACTTGGGGTCTTCCCTGAGCATGTGTGGTTCAGGGATCAGTTAGAAATGTGGGAAGAGTTAAAATATAAAATTTAAAGTTTTCCCTTTCTAGGATTTTCTTCTCCCACTTTCCAGATGTTGTGATCACCCAGACCCTTTCCTCCGGCTTTCCTTTCCTATCGGCTTTCTGAGCCAATATGACTGAGTTGTGTATCTGAACTTCAGCTACTCCCGTGTTTCAGACTGGAGTCTGCCCTCAGCCTAAAAACTGGTAAAAATAGGAAACTCACCCTATGCTGTCATCATCTTTCAAATATCAACTCCTGCCTCTTACAACTTGCCTGCCTTTGGTCACTCGTATTCCCTTCATGTATTTACGTTTTGTATACTGTCAAGAATTCCTAGTCATTATCTATAAGAGAATGGGTCCAACATGAGCTGCTTAGCCTTGCTGAAAGTTGAATTCCCTAGTATTATTTATATCTCCTAAACAGAAGAAAAATCTACATTGACTATATTAAAGAGAAGTGAAAATCACCCAAACTTTATCACTCTAAAAGTTCACATTTTTCTCACTGTAGTTCTTTCCACTTCTTGTCCATGAATATACTTTTAATTCGTTCATAAATTTCTGTAAAGTTATTATACTGTTGTCTCAACTCTGCCATTTTGATTCTGTGTTCCACTGTCTATAACAAAGGCCATGATGGTCATCTTTACTCCTGTCTTACAAACAGAGAAACGTAGGTCTGTACAGTCTAAGTAAGTTCTCTAAGACTGTACAACAAATCAGAAATTTGAATGCAGATATTCTGATCTTATATTGACTATTCTAACAACAAATAAGGTTTACACACACATACACACACGAGAGAGTGCACAAATTTCTCTTTTCTTAACTTTTACAAATGGGTTTAGAATTCTGTGCTTATTTCATTCCAAAATTTATAGCCATGCTTATGAGCTTCTTGAGGCATGAGGATAAGAGAGACCAAACAGGACAAGGCTTACTCTAATTCCAAGTACTTGAAATTCAGTTTCAAAAAAACCCGTTACTTTTCCGAAACATCCACAAAGTAACTTCTTTAAAAAGTTAACTTGGCTGGTGTTTCCTTACCTGTCCATTCCTGGCATCGAGTTTCCAAAACTAATATACTTCATGCTTCCTACACATAAGCAAATTCCAAAAGGAGCAGTCAGTGCCCACACATAGGGGATAGATTCCCAGCAGGGTGTATGTGTCTTGAATTTGTGCTTTTTTTAATGTGTGGGATTTGGAAAAAAAGAATGTTGAAAATTTCTTTTCCACCATAACAGTTTAGGACTTTAAGTCATGTAGAACTCAGACAGCTATTTGCCATGCAATATAAACACCAGTGCCATGGCAGCCCACACTTTGCCAAACTTAGCACGCCTTGAAAAATGCATTCGTTTGGAGATGTTGGTTCAAGACTTTATTATCCTCTGAGGCTTTTCTTGTAGAGAAACATACCCTTGGCTTTCCTAGATGGTATGTTAGACCACCTTCTGTCAGGGAAAGTTAGACTGCTGAACAGTCAGTGCCAAGATGAGAGGCTGTTTCTGGGTGTTTCTAGTCATGTTTAACCTAATCTTGTTTGATATTTCTTACAGAAAATTATAGTATATAAAATATCAAGCTATGAGATTCTGAGAATAGTAATCATACTTAGTCTCATATCCCTTGGACTTTCCATAATGTTCTACACACAATAAATATTTCATAACTTATTAGATTCCACTGACATATAAAATGCGGAAAAAAAATTTAAATACACTCTCGCCATCAAATTGAGGACAATGAGAAGTCTCTTATTTGCCAAATCCAACTAACAGGTAAAAAAAAATTACGATACAAGAATGTTTACTGCCTAAGAACTCACACTAAACTATTCCTATAAAAACCCTTATCAATGCATCTTAGATATTTTTAAGCCAAACATAGCATACTGCCTTAAAAGAAATGTTTTACATTTTTAGCATGGAATACTTTTAGCATAGCAAAGTTTAGCATGGAAACGTTTAAGTTTTAAGCATAGAATACAGTCAGAAAAACATTTTGGTTTGATATCTCAGCCATTTTCCAGTGGGGAAAAATGAAAGACTTCACCAAACACATGTTCATATGTTAAAAGACATGTAAAGTGATTTGATAAATTACATGCCATAAACAGTTTTAAAGAAGAGGGGACTATAAAAATCAGATAATACATTACCACTCCAAAATAACATCTTGTGCCTAAAAATAGCAGTTTTCAGTGTATTCCTCATATCAGAATTCCGAACATATGTCCTAGGGAAACAATACTAGCAAATATTTTCAGAAAGCAATGCATACTATAGCCTCCTCTTGAGACTCACAGAACGTATTATTATATTTGAGGTTTTAAGAAGCCTAATTCAGCACAGGACTGCAGGTAAGTTTTGTTTTGTGAGGTAGTGTAGTAAAGAAGATGGAATCCGAATTCAGGCAGGGTGGCTTCTAATCCTGGCTCAGTTACTTATTTGTGTAAACTTGAGCAAGTAACAATCTGTGAGTCTCTCAGTTTCATCATCTATAAAATGGGAAACCATCGTTCCTTTAGGAGGATCTCTTGAGCCCAGGAGGTGGATGTTGCAATGAGCCAAGTTCATGGCACTGCACCCAAGCCTGGGCAACAGCACCAGACCATCTGAAAAAAAAAAAAAAAATCAAAAGTATGTTATAGGATGGAGTAGTTCCAATAGCCCCTGAATGAGATGCCATCTTGCAATTGGGCAGATGATTCCAGATCAGGAGTTCAGTGTAGGTTTGGGTGAAGACCAGGAAGGAATCAGAGCCATCTCTGTTAGAACTATCATTCTATGCCCATGGACAGATAGTTAACCACTCTGAGCCTTCATTTTCATGTGTAGATATAACCTGTGAAATATTGCTTACTTATTACGACACCTAAATGAAATAATATGTAGGGATGCCTATAATATTAGTATCAATAATAACAATTATGTTGCTAAGAAATACAATTTACTAAATATTTTAATTTATGGTCCAAAATGTTTTTTCTGGATTAAAAATTCTTCAGCCATGAACTCCAAAGTGAGTTTTAAATTACATGACCTTTTCAAATTGTGTAACATCCTGAGCCTTAATTATAAATAAGTTCTACAACTCCAAGCATCCTACCATCTTCATAATTGATTTACAATTGCATTATATAGTTATATAAATACTCAATTTATTAAGAAATTTTCTCTTAATTGTTAAATCTAAGATAAATAAATTTCAATCTTGAATTTAAGTGCTCTCATTATATTAACATAATAACAGCAATAATCGTAGCTCCCTCCCATATTCACTGAGTACTAACTGTGTACTTGGCAGAGAGCCTCAGTAAGTTTCCTTTTTAATTCTCATAACCAGTGAACTAACACAGTATTCTTAGCTGCTTATTACAGACATGGAAAGGATAGCTCAAAGAAGGCAGGTAACTGTCCATGTTCACATACATGTATGTGACACAGCTGCTGTTTTTAGCCAGTTCTATCTGATTTGAGTCTCTTTCCTCCACAGTTGAAGGATCTGCCTGTTCATTAGACCAAAATGCTTTACATAAAGACCAATAAATTCAGTTGAAAGAAAAATCTATGCTAGAATTTCATCAGTAAGACAATCGAAACACAAGTCAGCTTTGCAAAATAGAGGAAATTTTGTTCTTGAGGGATAGGATTTGGAAGCGCAGGGATGAGAAGGATTGTTGCAAACTAAACTGTCTTCGCCAAAATTCATATGTTGAAGTCTCAATCCCCAGTACCTCAGAATGTAACCAGATTTGCTAAGATCTTTACCAAGGTGACTAAGTTACAAGGCGGCTGTTGGAGTGGGGCCCAAATCCAGCATGACTGGTGTCCTTGTAAGAAAGACAGGAAGGATTGCCCACAAAAAAGAAAAGACCATATGAGAATGCAGAGTGAAGGGGGGGCCACCTGCAAGCCAAAAGAGGGTCCTCAGGAGCAACCAAACCTGCTGGCACCCTGATCTTCAATTTCCAGCCTCCAGAACTCTGAGGATATAAATGCCTGTTGTTGAAGCCACACGGTCTGTGGTATTTTGTTATGACAGTCCTAGCAAACTAACACACAGAGGGTTCATAAGATGAGGTGACAATTGTCATCAAAAGCACATCAAAAAGACACCAAAGGGTGCAAAAATACCAAAACAGTAAAAATAAAAAAAAGAAGTAAAATGTATTTACATTTAACTAGAGTATTGAGAATGTATTGAGAGATAGCTACTGCCACATCTAGGGTCTAAATGACAAGGGACTTAAATTCAAGGCTGCAGAACAGAGGGTATCCAGTAGACAACTGGGAGCCTGTGAGAGTTTATGAGAAAGAGAACAGCATGATCAGAGCCAAGATTCAAGGAATTTAAAGACATAATCAGCAGTAGAGCATGGGATGGATTTTAGTAAAAAAGAGAAGGTAAAGAAGCAAGTTGGAAAGCTATAGCAGAAAAAAAAAAAAGTCCAGGGAATCTGAGTGACAATAACAATTAACATGAGGAGACAGAGACAAAGAAACATGAAAACAGCAGTAATGGAACTTGACATTAAAAAGATTTCCAAAACTGTCCAATTGGCAGAACTTAACTTTAAAGTATATTACTTTTTCCCCCTTTTAAAATTACACAAATCCTTAAAACACGGGATCGGTTTCAACCTGTTGCAGTTAAGTTCTCTTGCAGGGTCATTACTTGGGTATAATTTTCCCTCCTTGATTTGTTTTTGAGGGGGAACAAAGAGAAAGGACATCTGAGTCCCCCAGTTCCATATTTCAGAAAGGTTGCTCCCTGCGAAGTTAAACATCTGCTTCCCATCAGTCGCAGATGTGGCACCGTTTTGCAGCGTGGCGCAGGGCTGAAATGCAGCACACTCAGTCTAGCATCTCATTCATCAGGAGCTTCCCGACAATCTTCCAACCACGGACAAAGCACCTCAAATGATGCCTTCCCATTCTCCCTCCTCTTAATGTGGGCCTGACAGTGTCTGGGCTCTGAGACTTGGAGTATTATTCCCGCCTACCTTTCAATGGGTTTGAGATCTCATTGAATTCCAGGTCCTGTCTTCAAAATAGGGGAACAAATGTTAAGGGTGAGAAGGAGACTAATTCCATTTGCAAGGCAATCTAAGAGCATCTCTAGCTAGCCTCTCCCATTCCAAGAGTGATTAGTATACACTTTCTGTACAAAATAAAATAAGGATAACAAGGGAGAGAATAAAATTAAACTTTAGCAGGAAAGGGTATCCTACTCAGTAAATCTTACTTACTTTCTCAGCAGCAATGAGCAGTCACAAAGCTGCAAGATCATTAATCCACAATCAACACCATCCATGTAAAAGTCTTTCAGATGGGAGGAAATCATTGGCTCTTTAACCCTGAACCTCTGAAAACAGACACTACTTCTATCTATCACAAGCCTAAAGAGTCACTCCCATAGATCTTATTAATAGAAAACTTGGAGAAAAACAACTTTCCCCAAAACTTGTTAGCTGAACAAGTGACTACTTAAGTAAATCTGCAAATACGTATTAAGTGTCTTCTATAAGCTATTTTAGGTGGTGAGAAAAGCATTAAAATCCTGGCCATGTTGGCACTTTGATTAAAGTGGGGGACACTTAAACAATAAATAAAGAAAACATATAATATTTTATATATGTATAACATACAATATATATTATGACATAATATTGATTTATGAATATTAATGTGATTATAAATTATATTGTAAATTATAAAAATTAAATATTAGTTATAATGTAATTATAAGGTAACATACATTGTGAGTTATACATATTATATATTGTATTTTTATCAACATATGTTATATATTATGCTATATAATATACACTATGTTAAATATATACAACATACAATATATTATACTATATACTACACATATTATATATATGTCAGAGTAGTAACTCATATGTGGAAAAATAAGGCTAGTTATAGGATTAGGAAGTGTTGGGGAATGGGCTGCATTTTCCTATGGGGTATTTAGAGTCGTCCTCACTGAAAAGATAAAGGGGTGGAAAGGCTGGGCAAAGCAAGTATCCTAGAGAAGTGTATTCCAGGGAGGAGGGGAGCAAAGGCAAACACCATGAGCATGTGTGGGGGTTGGGATAAAGCAGCTGGAGTGGACTGAGAGAATTCTGGAGGGTGGGAGATAAGACACCACCCAGGGACCAGAGGATGAGGACGTTATCAGGCACTGAGCTTTTGCACTGAAGGAGATGGGGAATCTCCAAGGGTTTGAGCACACAGTGGCATCCTATCACTGAAGTTTTGGCAGGATTGTGCTGACTGCTGTGTGGAGAATAGACTTCAATACTGGGCTTCAGGATGGATTAATATTGGCAAAGATCTAAAACTGATGACAGGTACATAAGGCAAATTCACCAAAAACAATGCAAAAGAGGATTTGGAGCAAAAACAAAACTCACTGTGAATCTAAGTATAACATGTAAGCATTCTATGCAAAAAGTTCCCCAGAGTTTAATTGTAGAGACATGAAAATGAGACACATCTTTGTACTTCAGAGTTTGTTCTTGCTACTGTTTCCTAAGATCAGTGAGCCACATTCTTCTCTTCTTTCCTTTAACTGGTAAATGGTTTGTGCTCTTTTACTTTTTGCTTAGCTTAGGAAAGGAGTTTCCAGTTTTTGTAAGTCGATAGTCTTATTTTTTTTCCCCCACAATTAATGCTGAGTAACGGATTTGGGACCATCTGGGCAACCTCGATTATGCTATGATTGCATATCCCATAGGCTTGTTATGATTAGGAAAGGCAAAGGGAAATAGTACATCCCAAGTACGTGGGCTATACTTAATTTTAAAGGAAAAAAATGTTATATCATCACATACAACATCTGGTGGAATTCAAGATTAAGTTACAAATGGTTTTGAAGGCCGATTATTAGACAAGTGACGCCCATTGAAACTAGGCTGTGGTTTTACTACCTGGTAGATTTTTACTGATTGCTCTAAATCAGTACTTACTTATCTTACTTACTATGGGATCTTCAACATGCATTACATTTAGATCGAGCTAAAGGGCAGACGGAGGTTTCTTGTTTAGAGTGAAATGGAAGTACAAAGTAGAGAAGTGATAAAAGGGTAATAATTACTTCCTATATCTACACTGGTTTCCCATCAGGGAAATGTAATGTGTCATATTTGATATCCAAGTGCCTGAGTTTTTACATTAACAATAATAGTAATAGCTATTATTTATTGTACCAAAAATTTTACAAGCCTTGTATTTCTTCTTCAGACTCTTTCTCCATTTATCAAATAAGTAAATTCAGGCTTCAGGAAGGTTTAGGCCACTTACTAGCATTCAAACAAACGGAGTCACGGAGACACAATTCAAACCAAGTCATCCTGATCCATAGCAGTCACCTGTAAACCTTATATTACGCTGAAGTAATTTACATGACTCTGCAATGTGCATTACCGTCCATGTGCCACAGTAAACCTTATAGGATAAAAAATGTTTAATCTGGTCAATTTATTCTCTCTATCTTGACATTATATTTCCCATATTTCTCAGTTACAGTTTGGTACAAAAAACTTTCCAGTTCCTCATACATGGATAAAAACATCAATGATACTGGGTGTTCTCTGACGACTCCTGGTTCAAAGATATCTTGCTGCCACCAAACCAGCCCTTATCCATACAAATTCACTTTTACATAAAGAATTTTAAAGAAAAATGGCAACTCATCTCTGTCCAATTACTAAAATTTTTTATGAGGATGAAATACATTCCCCAAATTTCTATGTTCTAGAAAACAGAGAAGTATAAATATTTACTTTGCATTCCTTTTTAGTGGTGACTATTATCTTTAAAAAGCTCTGAATCAATGACAGGACAAGAGACACAAACAATGCCCTTTCTACCTTCTGGTTTTTGTATATCTAAATTCAGTGTCCTAATTTATTGAATATTAGTGACTTCAAAAATATATTGGATTCTGTTATTCTGTATTTTAGTTGGTAGCTGTAAAGCAAAGGGCTGAAATATTCTTTCTTTTGGTAGCTGGAGCTTTTAAGAGTTGACACAACTTTTTTTTTAATGCTATAGATTCAGTCCTCAAAAATCATAGCCAATCAACCCTGATCCAGAAGCCATTTAAGGGTCTTGATATTTCAAGAAATTCCATAATAAATTTATGATTTTAAAAAAAGTAGAAAAAGCATTTGCAAGAAACATGACAACTTCTGAGGAGAAAGTGAAATTATTTTGCAAAGTTAGCTAAAGTAGAGGGTTTGACTTCTGACTTCACATTTACTGCTTATACGGAGGGAACGCCAATCCTATCAGTTGCATGGGTATTGTAAAGCTGATATGAGCAGGTGGAACTGAAAAGACTTTGGGAACTCGAAAGCTATTTCATGTGTTAGTTACCATAATAACTTAAACTTCAACCTCCATTGTCTTTTGAAAATACGTATTTTAAATGAAGTTTCTTTAAAAGGAGGCACAGCTCAACACAAAATCTTCAGCCAAATAGAAAGAGCTTGGCTAAGAACTAAATCACACTTATTTCTATTGGTTTTGACTTTCTGATCAATTGAGTTGTTATTTCTTATCACTACTGTGTCATTACCATAATAAGTGATTTTAAAGTAATTATGTATGTTCAGTGTTATTCAATTATGTTATTTTTCATTAGAAGCATACAAAATGTATTTAAAAGGAAAACACCAATAAACACATAAGACATTTAACCCAGACAATGAAGAGTACAAATTAAACACAAATTTAAGTAACTCATTTACATAACACAATTTACATATCCTCTCAATGTTCTATATTGCCAGAATAGACCTCTCTTAGAATCTTTCATGGATGCAATTTAATGATTTAAAAAAACTCTTAAAAATGACTCCAAAGAAAAATAAAAGTGTCTTTTCAAGTTAATATTTGTAGTCCCTATGATGATATTAGTTATTAATTTATTTGCTTATAATTTTGTTTGTTTTGGATTTATTTTTAGAGATGAGATTTTGCTGTCACCCAGACTATAGAGTGCAGTGACACAATCACAGCTCCCTGCAGCCTCAACCTCTGGGGATCAGGAGATCCTCCCACTTCAGCCTCCCAAGTAGCTGGAACCATGTGCCACTACGCCCAGCTACTTTTCTTTATTTTATATAGATAGGATCTCATTATGTTGCCCAGGCTGGTTTCAAACTGGACTTAAGTGATCCTCTCACCTCAGCCTCCCAAAGTGCAGGGATTATAGGTATCAGCCACCATGCCCAGCCAATTTACTCACAATTTATTTTTATTTATTAAATGCTGTGCTGAGTTCTGAGAATAAAGAGTTGAACAAAGAAAAATCTCTGCAGAAAAAGTTCTCAGTCTTCCAGGGATGACAAATGGTGATACAACACAACCATATGACATAAAATAAGCATAATAAACTGAGCATTTGCAAAAGAAACCTACATACAAAAGATGCTTTGTCTCAGCCCAAAATCTCCTTAAACCAATAAGCAACTTCATCAAAGTCTCAAGATACAAAATCAATGTGCAGAAATCACAAGCATTCCTATACACAAATAACAGACTAACAGAGAGCCAAACCATGAGCAAACTCCCATTCACAATTGCTACAAAGAGAATAAAATACCTAGGAATACAACTAACAAAGGATTTAAAGGACCTCTTTAAGGAGAACTACAAACCACTGCTCAAGGAAATAAGAGGACACAAACAGATGGAAAAATATTCCATGCTCATGGTTAGGAAGAATATTGTGAAAATGGCCATACTGCCCAAAGTAATATATAGATTCAATGCTATCCCCATCAAGCTACCTATGACCCTCTTCACAGAACTGGAAAAAAACCACCTTAAACTTCATATGGAACCAAAAGAGAGCCCACATAGTCAAGTCAATTCTAAGCAAAAAGAACAAAGCTGGAGGCACCATGCTACCTGACTTCAAAGTAGACTACAAGGCTACAGTAACCAAAACAGCATAGTAATGGTACCAAAACAGAGATATAGACCAATAGAACAGAACAGAGGCCTCAGAGGCAACACCACACGTCTACAACCATGTAATCTTTGACAAACCTGAGAAAAGAAGCAATGGGGAAAGGATTCCCTGTTTAATAAATGGTATTGGGAAAACTGGCTAGCCATGTGCAGAAAGCAGAAACTGGACCCTTTCCTTACACCTTACACTAAAATTAACTCCAGATGGATTAAAGACTTAAACATAAGACCTAACACCATAAAAACCCTAGAAGAAAACCTTGGCAAAACCATTGAGGACATAGGCATAGGCAAGGACTTCATGACTAAAACACCAAAAGCATTGGCAACAAAAGTCAAAATAGACAAGTGGGATCTAATTAAACTCCAAAGCTTCTGCACGGCAAAGAAGCAATCGTTAAAGTGAACCAGCAACCAACAGAATGGGAAAAAATTTTTGCAATCTACCCATCTGACAAAGGGCTTATATCCAGAATTTACAAAGAACTAAAACAGATTTACAAGAAAAAAAAAAAAAACCATTCAAAAGTGGGAGAAAGATATAAACAGACACTTTTCAAAAGAAGACATATATAAGGCCAACAAACATGAAAAAATGCTCTTCACCACTGGTCATTACAGAAATGCAAATCAAAACTACATTGAGATACCATCTGATGACAGAATGGCAATCATTAAAAAAACTGTAAACAACAGATGCTGGAGAAGATGTGGAGAAATAGGAACACTTTTACACTGTTGGTGGGAGTGTACATTAGTTCAACCACTGTAGAAGACAGTGTGGCAATTCCTCAAGAACCTAGAAATAGAAATTCCATTTGACCCAGCAATCCCATTACTGGGTATATATCCAAAGGATTATAAAGACACATGTACACATATGTTCATTGTAGCACTGTTTACAATAGCACAGACCTGGAACCAACCCAAATGCCCATCAACGATAGACTGGACAGGGGAAAATGCGGCACATATACACCACGGAATACTATGCAGCCTTAAAAAAACGATGAGTTCGTGTCCTTTGTAGGGACATGGATGAACCTGGAAACCATCATTCTCAGCAAACTGATACAAGAACAGAAAACCAAACACTGCATGTTCTCACTCTTAGGATGGTGTTGAACATTGAGAACACATGGACACAAGGAGGGAAGCATTACACACTGAGGTCTGTGGAGAGTGGCTAAGGGAGGGACAGTGGGGATAGGGAGCTGGGGAGGGGATAACAGGGGGAGAAATGCCAGATATAGGTGATGGGGATGGAGGCAGCAAACCAAATTGCAGTGTATGTACCTATGCAACAATCCTGCATGTTCCTCACATGTACCCGAGAACCAAGGTGCAATAAAATATATTAAAAAACGAGATGCTTTGTACCTTTGTATTTTTATTTTGTCCTCACCTTTAGTAATACTGTAAGGTTTTCATCATTTTGTGCCTTTTGAAAAGATTGTGATAGTTGCACATAGGTTAGAAACATTCGTAATTGTAACTCTGCAGCATTTATGTGTAATCATTTTTACATTCAAATAAGGGTATAATTTCCTTATGAAGCTGTTGATATCACTGCAAGTTATTTCTATGGCTAACAGCTCCTTCCACCTTTCTAAAAAGTCATTTGTCCCAAATGTTAAGAAAAAAAAGCACATAGGAGATGATTACTAATGATTACTAGAGAGTGTTGGTGAGTCATAGTTTATGTGAGTACAGCTCAAGTGGAGGCAGGTGTCTTGGATAATGGTCAACTCGCCTTGAACCCCAGTTCCATCCAATTACCAGGGAGACAGTATTTCACATCTTGATGCAATTTAATTACTGCCCCTTGAACAGTATTATAGTAAAAGAATGCAGCTTATGACACTTAATTGAGAAATAATTTAATGATTCATGTTTCCAAACGACTTACCTTTTATTGTTATGAAAACCTCCTAGATAAGCTGTGCAGTTACAACTATTTTTCAAAGCAGAGTAAAAGCAAGAAAAAATAAAAGCAAATTGGGTTGAGGTTTTCACTAAAATGCCAGATTCACCCTCAGTTTCAGATACTTTCACAGTACTCTGAGTAGCAGCAATGCCTTTTGCCCACAGGTGACTTAAACTCTGAGGAGCACTCAGGAAGGTAGATTAACGGTGATGGGTGACTTCACCTGTTCGGGGGAAACTAGATGCAAACTGTTGAGCACATTAGAACCTCTGTGAATTACCATAGTGAATTCTAATTAGCAATGTGTATTAGTCTGTTATCATGCTGCTGATAAAGACATACCCAAGATTGGGATATTTATAAAGAAAAATAGATTAATTAGACTCACAGTTCCACGTAGCTCAGTAGGCCTCACAACCACGGCAGATGGAGGAAGGCAGAAGGCGGAAGGCAAGAGGCGGAAGGCAGGAGGCGGGAGGGGGAGGCGGGAGACGGAAGGGCGAAGGCAAACCTCACAAAGCAGCAGGCAAAGAAAAAATGAGAACCAAACGAAAGGGGTTGCTCCTTATAAAGCTATCAGATCTCGTGAGACTTATTCACTACCACGAGAACAGTATAGGGGAAACGCCCCCATGATTCAATTATCTCCTCCCACCCACAACACGTGGGAATTTCAGGAACTACAATTCAAGATGCGATTTAGGTGGGGATACAGCCAAACCACATCACAATTCGTGGCAAACGTCATCCACCTGTTACTTTGTCTTAACGCACAAGATCCGTACTGCAGAAATCCCAAGAAGAAAGAGCCCCACAGATTGCAAAGAGTGCCAGACTTAAACGTACTCCCACTTTTCAAATACACCATGAAAATGGAAGTGTGTGATTCAGCTGGAGCTTCCTAGTTTTCTTGGACAGCAGCAGAAACCTGCTTTGGTGCATAGTGGTTACTCAGAAGAGCTGCTTCTCTTCCTAGTCTCAGTCCTGGGCACACATCAGTCCAAAATCCCAGCTGTATTCTATGTAAAGAGCATCATCATATTCTGTCACCTATCTGACACCAGTCTCATAAACTATTTTGGACAAAGGGCTTGTGATTATTACACAGGACTTTCTATTTTAATTGCTGAGCGATGTACTTTTTACGAACAAAATAACTAGAAAATTTTTCTTTTATTATCTAAGAAACACACCGCACTTCTTAGGTTGTGCCTGAGATTCCATTTAGGGAGAAGAAAAGCGTGACACCCACGGTGGGCATTTGAACCAAAAGAGGAAATTCAGTTATTTTCTTCTTGAACTAATATGCTCAATGTAGTGACTACAACTTAACTGGAAGAGAATATACATTATTAGTATCCTGTACCTACAAATGACACAACTGAAGCACCTAGAGTTGATTGAAACAATCCAAACAAATAAATATTTTCAGGACTGAGGTTTGAATGCAAGTCCAATGTTCACACTCCCTGGCCTTCAGGGTCTGCCCCAATCATTTGGTACTTTAAATCCTACGTGTTAGAACTTGAATGCACACACCCACCCACCCCCACACACACACACACACACACACACACACACACACAAAGGGCTTAACAAATAAGTTTTGTTCTTCAGTTCAATTAGAATGTTTTCCACCTTATAAAATAAAATTTCACGTTAAATTGGTTAAATAAGCCAATGAACCTTGTTATTTGATATGTCAAGAAGTCTCAGATGGGGCAGATCCAGGACTGAATAATTCAGTGGGTCAAAGATGTTGTCAAGGATGGGTCATTTCCCTCTTGCTGCCCTGCCACCCTCAGCCTACTGGCCGTGTCCTTGGCTTGTGACCTTCAGCACTGCAACACAGTTGCTTAAGGTCCAGGCATCACAAGCAGATACAGCAATGACCAGCAGAGGCAGGGGAGGCTTCTCTTTTGATGCCTTCTCTTAATTAGCCACATATCCTTCCTGGAAAATCCTTAGCACACTTCCTCACACTTCACATGGACCACAGTTGTACATATCATTTGCTAAACAGAGCACAGATGAGAAAAATGGAAATAATTTTGCTTGTAAGGAGTAAAAAAGCAGTAGGGGATGGTGGTTGTATTTAACCAACAATATCTGCTATATTCTTTAAGTTTCTAATGTAGCTGGACTATGCACAGTGATATTAATCATTATGAAAGGGTTAAAAAAGAGATTAATGAGATTAATTAGAATAAGAGTCCAGCCCTTAATTTAAAGCTTAAATGGGGATACAGACAGAAAGATATTAAAAATAAATACAGTTAATCCATTGATACACAAACGCACACACACATTTACCTACATAAGTAAATTTATCAATTAAATATACAATTAAAAACAATATTTTAAACATACAGGTAAAAGATGCTGAAAATCAAACTAGTCTAACTATTGGGATGACTTGAATTTAAATTCAATATTTTCTAGCAGATACAAATTGTAGGAAAGTTATTTTTTGGTTTTGTTTTTTCATTTGATTTTGTTAGTTTGTTTATATTTGGGCTATCTCCTATGAGATTTCTTGAGATCTTTCCTAACTAGAACTTTCAAAGACCAAGGAATACGAAAAGCAGTATTTAATGTCCAGGTGAATGATTATACTTTCTCATTGCATTTTCTTTACCAAGCTTCATCTTATCAATTTAGGATGCAGGAAGACATCAGACGCTCTCAAACTCAAACTCACCAGCATGGAAGCAGATAGCAGATACAGAAAAAATGAGTAACAGGCTGGCTTCTAAAAATAGAAAGAGAAGATTTATAGCCACTGTAAAGCTGGTGTGACTTAGGGCCAAGTTCATTCGGCATCCATCCCCCATTGCTCACGTCACAGGAGAATGAGCTGAGGACCACTTTTGCCAACAATCTCATCTACAGCATTCCAGGAACCCCTGCCAGATTTGGCAAGGGTACTGAGAGGCACCCTCCTTTTTCCATGCAACAGAGCTTTGGACAGAATCAGGGCAACTCCACGGGTCACACGTGGGCTGCTCCCGTCTGCAAATGAGCGACTTGATTGGTGCTTAGAAGGTGCTGGCTCTTCCCACCCCAGGGATGGGTCTCTACAGGTCATCTCTCGCCTCAGCTGAAACGTGGGTGCTTCCTTGAAATCCTCACAAGAAAACATTGATACTTAGTGCTCTATATCTAAACCCCGTCTTGGAAATGAATATCCCAGTTTGACTCGCCTGCAGAACAGCTTTCACCAACCATTACCAGTCTCAGCACATCACCACCCGCTTCCTATAACTCCAGGAGGTTCCACATAAACACAAGAAAATCAAGTTTTATGCTACTAATCCAGACTAAATCATTTCTCCCTCTGGGAAAGTCAGCAAGCCGAATCGGTCTAAATGAACTATAAAAAAATCTTCAGTTATGAAAGAAAAACATACCCACACATGCACCACATCGATATAGAGATAGAAAAGTCTCTGCTCCTACATCTAATATAGCCTATCTTTTCACAGGTCATTGAGATTTCACTTTAAAATATGTGTGTTGGGGGCGTGGTCAATGGATAGTCACAGTTATCAAAGAACTAAAATTCTTTTTAGGGAAAATAAAATCTCTGTAGTTAGATATTTTTTCAGGGTCTGGTACTCAGAACCCTGGTTAGACTGAGATGAGGACTGACATCCTATCAGCAAATCCTTCATGATCCAAAAGCCACTGAGGGCCTTCCCCAGGAGGACCCCATAAAAGGTCCAGCCCTTATAACAAGCTGCCTGGGATCCAGGGCATTGAAATAGCAGAAGATTGACAGAGCTGGTAGCCTCCTACTGGCAGCAGAGCAGGAAGATTAGCATCTTCCCCTGCCTCTAGGCTTGGTAGTATTGGTGGGGGACAGGTCTTCCTGAATAAGGATGCACAGGGGCTACTCCAGAGATCACAAGTATCACCTATCTGACCACAGATTTTAGACTTAAAACCAAGCACCAGAAAGGACTGGAACTGGGACTGGGAAAATGGAGCAGCCACCTGGGAGGGGTCTGTCACTTTGGAGTCCTCATTTCTATAGAGAGATACATAGGGCAATTTAGATACAGTTGTTTCAGAAACCTGGGAGGTAGATTTAATGATCTCTGGAGCTTCCATTCAGCCCATTCAGCTTCTTTTTCTCTTTCTTTCTTTTTTTTTTTCCTTTTTTTTTTTTTCTAAAGATGAAGTCTCACTCTGTCACCCAGGCTGGAGTGCAATGGCAGAATCTCAGTTCACTACAACCTCCACCTCCTGAGTTCAAGCAACTCTCCTGCCATAGCCTCCTGAGTAGCTGGTAGTACAAGCATGCATCACCATGCCTGGCTAATTTTTGTCTTTTTGATAGAGACAGACTTTTGCTATGTTGGCCAGGCTGGTCTCAAACTCCTGGCCTCAAATGACCCAACTGCCTTGGCCTCCCAAAGTGCTGAGATTACAGGCATGAAGCACCGCACCCGGCTAATATTTTAATGATTCTGATAAGTAGCTCTCATAGTAGAAACTGAGAATATACCCAAAAGATAGAAAATCAGTATAATGAAGGGTTATGTGCACTCCCAAGTTTATTGCAAAACTATTCACAATAACCAAGATTTGGAAGCAATCCAAGTGTCTAACAACAGATGAATGGATAAAGAAAATGTGCTATATATACACAATGGAGTACAATTCAGCCATAAAAAACAAGATTCTGTCATTTAAAACCATAATTTGTTTACTTTTTTTTTTTTTTAGGTGGAGTTTTGCTCTTGTCACCCAGGCTGGATTGCAATGGCACAATTTTGGCTCACTGCAGCCTCCGCCTCCTGGGTTCAAGCAATTCTCCTGCCTCAGCCTCCCAAGTAGCTGGGAATACAGGTGTACGCCACCATGCCTGACTAATTTTTGTATTTTTAGTAGATATGAGCTTTTGCCATGTTGGCCAGGCTGGTCTAGAACTGCTGATCTCAGGTGCCTCACCCCGTTTAGCCTCCCAAAGTGCTGGGATTATAGGCGTGAGCCACCACGCCTGGTCTTTATTTACTTCTTAAAGAGAATTATATTATTTGGTTGAAAGCATATTGGTTTTTAGTTTCTAAATGACAGTTATTTAGCTTCGCATGGATTCTACCAACATCCCAGTCATAATATCTAAAAAAAGATAAAAATAAAAATAAAAAAAGATCTTCTATCCCCATTCTTCAATAAAGCAGTAAATTCATAATAATAAAAAGACTCTAAATTACTAGGCAAACATTTTCTAAAATTGAAAAGAAATTTTACCAGGCACAAGATGAATGAATGAAACTTAACTGGAAGAAAAACTGGCTATTTACACATGAAAAAGGAGAGCCCTGCCCGAGTAAAAGAGGGAATACACATAATTAATATTTATCCCATTTTGACTACTCCCTAAGGGAAGTAAAATGGCTGCCAATTTCAAAATTGGACAACCATTATTTTACCTTAAGGTAGTATTTCTTTGAAATAACAAGAAATCTGTGTGTCTCTCCTCCACTTCCCCCTTTTCCCAACGGTTACACTACTGCATCTATTTGGGACTCTATTTCCAAGGAAAAGTGTTCAGAATAGGGGTGGAGGATGCATAAAGCAGTGGTTGACTTAGTGATCATACCCTACAAAATGCATCCAGAATTAAAACACAGTCAGTATCTTTAGAAAAAGTCTATTTCAAAGCCACTAGATGAATATATGTGTTCTATAGACTCAGGCAACAGGAGCATCTCTTACCTCAGTGTAGCATAGCCATACCAGATGAAAAGTTTACCATGTACAGCTTCCTCAATGAAGAGCTAGCTCTTCACTATTTTGGGAGTAGAAACAAGAGCAGTCTATATATACCCTATCTGTTTGCAAACACTAAGTGATGTATTCCTCTTTATTTAAGGACAAGTAAGAATAAAAAGAAAAAAACTAAATGGAGTTCAATGGTAGAAGGACTTCAGAATAAAATAAAAGAAAAACTCATAAAAACCCAGGACAGGACAGGTACAGTGGCTTACATCTGCAATTCCAGGACTTTGAGAGGCCAAGGCAGATTGATTGCTTGAGCCCAAGAGTTTGAGACCAGCCCAGGCAGTATAGCAAGATCCAGTCTCTACAAAATATATAAAATTTAGCTGGGCATGGTGGCATGCACCTTTAGTCCCAGCTACTTGGGAGGCTGAGGTGGGGGGGATTACCTGAATCCGGTAGGTGGAGGTTGCAGTAAGCCGAGATCATGCCACTGCACTCCAGTCTGGGCAACAGAGTGAGACCCTATCTCAAAAAATAATAATAATAAAACCCAAGTCAGGACAAAAGTATGCCTCTGAAAAAGATATAATCCAGGAATCAGGAGATAATCCTCAACAGGATGCAAGAATTGTCTTCTATAAAGCAAAAGTTGAAATCCATAAGTAAGCAGACAGATTAGTGTTAAAAAATAAAGTGAAATCAATAGACAAAAAAGAATTAGAAACACAGGTAACAGCTAAATCCAAACAAAACAATACACACACACACACACATGCATACACACACACACATCCAGGAGATATAGGGAAGGATTGTATGGCAACTAAAAGTACAATGGCAAAATGAAAATCTGCATTGCAGACTTTTTAAAGCAGAAATGACATGCAAACACTTTGAATCAGTAATTTCAAATCAAGCTTGATAAGCTTGTCTAAAATAAAGAGGAAAAGGACAGTGATGAAAGGACAGAAGCAAGGTAAGAAACTGTCCTCAAGCTACGAATTACAGCTATTTCCAAGGATGAAAAAAAAATGAGGAAGGGAATCGCCAGCAAGAGAAGCACTAATCAAATCCATAATTAAACAGTATTTTCTGAAACTCAAACCTAAACACCTTAAAACGGAGATTAAAAAGCTTCCATCTGTTTTGAGTAATATTAATGGAAATGACTCCACAGATGCATAAATTCTGACAAAATTTTGAATTACGAAGAAGAATCCCACCTCACAAAAGATTCTGCTGATAGCAATCAGACTCGCAGATCGGGTGCTTGGAAATAAATAAAATCCTCAAGGAGATGTATGCTGCCAATATCATTCTTATTAGGAGCTGCAAAGTGTCACAATGGAGCCATGTTTCCACTTGTTCTTCTTAGATCATACAAATCAGCACATTTCAACACAACAGCCAATTTCCTATTTCCTTTCACCTCCATAGACTTGACTTTGGGTCTATGACAAACCTCTCTCCAATAATTTTGAGCTGATAAACAACCTCCAGATATAGCTCTTCACTTTGGTTTTATTTTATTTGGATTTGGTTTTCAAACATCAAAACATCATGGATTCAAAGTTTCCCTTGTGTGTCAAAGGTCACAAGATCCAGGATGCAGCAGTGGGATTTTCCTCAGACTGTTACTAATTAGCTGGAGACCACATGTTTCAGGGAAATAAAAACCAGAAAGAGCAGGAATTTTTATTTAGCTTCAGGCAGTGAAGCATTGGATACATTAGGTAGTATCCTCTATAAGAAGTATAGCATGAAATACAGCTCAGTATGGATAATGACTCTGCAAAGTTTTAATCTATTTGAAACAAATAGATTCTGGGTTTTAGTAGGAGAAAGGAGGGAGGCAATTAGATTATTTTTGAAAATTATAAATAGAATTCATCACCAAAGCAAAAGAAGAAATTTGAACATATAGTGTGATAAAAGTTAGGTAAAGGGAATTATTAAATGATAAAAACTACTAAACTTTGCTGAAGTTTGAATTATATCAAGAATGAGGAAACACTGTTGGATATGATGATTAGGAGGCCACTAACAACCATCTAAGTGTGTAGTTTTTACACAAAGCAGGTGATATTGGTTGGAGATGAAGCTATTTTGCAAGAAGCACCAGATACAAACTTCTCCATTGTGGTAATACTAAAAAGCAGGTGATGACTACGCTGTAGCCTAGAGGGATATCAGAGAAAAAAAAATCAGGACCAAGCAAATATTTGGTGTGTGTATAGCTAAGAAGTCTATGGAAAGGGAAGGTTTATATACGAGTTTGACTATTAACGGAGCAAGGCACCATATGATTAGTAAAGACATGCAAATTAAAAGAACAAATGAAGGAATGTGTTTTTAGCAAGGAAAAAAGACTTTCTTAAAAGATAGGGACAAAGGAAGATGAGATGGATGAAAATACAATGTTGAGAATAAGAGATTTGAGGAAGTTCTCATCCAGTTAGTCACAGACCTTTTACCCTTTTATTAACACTGAATATTAATCGATCTATGTGCTGAAATTGAGGAGACATGGATTAGATAGCAACCTTGAAATGCTGGGGAAGGTTTAAATGGTCACAGAATTAAAAAGTCTGCTAGAGATGAATATGAAATCAAGCAGAGATGAATCGTGACCTTCCTGGAATTGCATAGAATTAATCTTCCCCTGAGTCAAATTAACATGACTTTATGGCATTATCCAGACTTGGAAAATCATAAAAGGAAAAGGAGATAAAGCACAGTGGAGGTTGCCTGGGAATGTGAAACATGGGATTGATAAAGTGAGGACAGGGAAATTTCTGAGGCAAGTTTTGTTGGCTTTTTTATGAGAGTTACCATTTTTGTGATACGACTTGACCAGCCACAAGGTCTTGACTGATAAATCAGGTAACTAGAGCTAGAATAAAAGAGACATTTAGGGAAGACCTCAGGAGACTGGAAAGTATAATGGGAGTAGCAGAGACAGTCAGTATCCAACAAATATCCACTGGATTCTGTACATTTCAAAGCCTTCATGACAGCTTTTTGGAGGCCAGGTGATTCGTTCACTTCAAAAAACTGGGAACAGAAATGAAGTGCATCTCTTGCAGTGTGAGGCAGAAAAAGGTTGCTGTGTCTTCTGCATCCCAACCTTCCACTCTTGAAGTGTCTTTGGAAGCCATGTGTGGATGCAGACAACAATATCACAAGGCAGAAGGAGCCTGGATCCCAAATGGAGACCCTGCCAACACCCACTGCATTTGTGTGAATGAGGAATGAGTTTCTGCTGTGTTAAACCACTGAGACTTAATTACTCTGAAAATGAATAGAATGCCTAGCATGTGTAATGGGGTGGAAAATATGAATGGAAAGGAGGTCATTCTCTGAGAGCAGATTTTCACATTCTGAGACCTTCTAAGTGGGCCAGTTTCTGATAATCATGAGATCTAAGATGTGGCCACACTTGGGACTGGTTCAGGAAGAGAAACAACAGAGATCAAAGGACCTAAGAAAATAAAGGAACATTGACCCCAGAACTCTATAAAGGTCTCAAGGATGAGTTTAATACTTATGATTAAGAGAAAGACTGACTGCTTTGAGGGTACAAAGCAAGGTAAGAAACTGTCCTCAAGGTTGGAAGAATGCAGTATCAATGCATGGCAGAATCTTAAAAAAAAAAAAAAAAAGGTAGGGCAATTGTCTGGAAGTTGCCATGGAAACCAATTATGTCTCCTAGTCTTGCCCAGTGCATTCAAGGTGGGAATGGAAGGGAATATATAGGAGAGAAGTAAAAGCAGTGGCAGTAGCATTAATTTTGGAAGCCTTTCAGTATTCTGATACCAAAGACCTCTGCCCAGTTGGGTAACTGGTATCTCATGAAAAGTGAGTTTCTTCCAATGCCCAGGAAAGACCTGCACAGCTTTGAAAATACCCTAGACTAACTGGCCTTTCCTCAAGTGGCCCATCTTTGTTTTTGTGAGATATAATGCCTTGAGATCTAGTACAGTGTGCCTATGTCCCTACCCAAATCTCACCTTGAATCGTAATGATACCCACATGTCAAGGATGGTACCAGGTGGAAATAATTGATTCATGGGGGTAGTTTCCCCTGTACTGTTCTCGTGGTAGTGAATAAGTCCTTTGAGACCTGATGGTTTTATAGAGGGCAGTTTCCCTGCACATGCTCTCTTGCCTGCCGCCATGCAAGATGTGTCTTCATTCCTCTTCACCTTCTACCGTGATTGTGAGGCCTCCCCCAGACATGTGAAACTGTGAGTCCATTAAACCTCTTTTTCTTTATAAATTATGCGGTCTTGGGTATGTCTTTATTAGCAGCATGAGAACTAATACAAGATCCTAAGTTGTATTCTAGCCCCTATGAAAAGGCCTCTTCACTTGTCTTATTGTAGTCATAATTGCCTGGGCTACCTGGCAATGTTTTGTATATGTTTGAATCTTTTGTGATGAGAACAAGGTAGCAACACTCAAAAAAGATTAAATTAAAAAAGATATACATTCTCAAGTAGCATTCACTGGGATGTGTTCCTACATTTCCCCCTCAATCAGAAACCTATTCCTACATTGGTAAGGTTTCATTTATGCTAATGTAGTTTGATCAGTGAATTAGCAGAGAAAAAAATAGGCAAGGCAGAGTATCTAAAGTAGAACCTTCTTAACCTGAGGTCTGTGAACCATTTCAAATTGACTCGAGACCCTCTACATTGGGGTCATATTATTTTTTCCTGAGGAAGATTCTCATAGCTCTCATCTGAGATTCAAGGGGATCTCCAGCCTATAAATAGTTGAAAACTATCTGAAAGAAGCACTTTTGGCCATAGGTTATGATCACTAAATCATGGTTTAAAAAGATATCTAAGAGTTGATAATTTTCCTCTTTCCCAAAGTAAACATAATTAATTCATTGATGACAGAGTAAGAAGTCACATGGGAGTCTCTGATTCAGGATTTCTCCCTGGATGGATAACCCACTGCCATTTCTTATTCTTTCTTCATACCCTCTCTATGCCTGGGCATTGATATGGTTTGGCTGTGTCCCCACCCCAAATCTCATCTTGATTTGTAGCCCCCCATAATTCCCATGTGTTGTGTGAGGAACCCAGTGGAGAGGTAATTGAATCATGGGGGTGGGTCTTTCCCGTGTTGTTCTCATGATAATGAATAAGTCTCATGAGATCTGATGGTTTTATAAAGGGGAATTCCCTTGTAGATGCTCTCTCTCTTGCCTGCCACCATGTAAGATGTGACTTTGCTCCTCATGTGCCTTCAGTCACGATTGTGAGGCCTCACCAGTCATGTGGAACTGTAAGTCAATTAAGCCTCTTTCCTTTATAAATTACCCAGTCTTGAGTACGTCTTTATTTTGCAGCATAAGAACAGGTGAATACAGGCACCGTTTTATTGTTCTATAATATATTTCTCATCTGGTCACCTCTCTGATGACACTCCCCCTGACTGGGGCAACTTCACTCGCATACACAATAAGTTTTATAAACCCCAACAAAGTAAAAGTACTACAAAATGAGGAGGCAGTGGGAAGAGCTGGAGGAAGATTAAGAATGTTAATCTCCTATGACATTGTACTAACCCAACTGATGGAGTTCAAAAATAAGATATACAGATTTTTAACTCTGGAATATTTTCATAATTACCTTTTTCTTAATATTAGAGCAGTGTTCACATCCTTGGCTGCCCACTAGAATCACCTAAGAGATTCAAGGAATACTAATACCTGAGTCTCATCCAATGACATTCTGACTTAATTGCTCTTGGGTGCAGACTGGGCTTTTAAAGCCTTCTCCGCTGATTCTACTGTGCAGTCAAGGTTGAAAGCTACTGCCTAAGAGGAATATGCTAAGAACTGATGTCACTGGTGTTTATGAAACAGGTATCCATAGCCCAGAAGTTAATTAAGTTTATTTCAGTTTTTCTTCTGTTAAACTCATGGAAAATTAAAGGTAATATATAAAGATATCTCCTGCATAGTAAGGTTTTCTCTCTCTTTATAGACCATCCACCCAACCATCTCTTTGTATGTATGCAGGGAGAGTTGTCAGGATACACATGAAATAGTAATGATGAATTTGGGGAAATCAGGTTTTGTCTGCCTTGATTTCTCCTTCTTCTCTGTTTGGAATTTGTGTAATGAACATAAGTCACAATTTTTTTAAAACAATAAAATAATTGCTCATAGAAACAAATTTTTAAATAAAGATTATGAAAATAAAAATAAGTTAGGCAAATTAAAATGTCAAAATAGGCCAGGCTCGCTTGTAATCCCAGCACTTTGGGAGGCAGAGGCAGGTGGATCACAAAGTCAGGAGTTCAAGACCAGTCTGGCCAACATAGTGAAACACCACCTCTACTAAACATACAAAAAATTAGCTGGGTGTGTTGGTATGTACCTGTAATCCCAGCTACTCGGGAGGCTGAGGCAGGAGAATCACATTAACCCAGGAGGCGGAGGTTGCAGTGAGCCAAGATTGACTGTGCCATTGCACTCCAGCCCAGGCAACAGTGCGAGATTCCAGTTAATAAAATAAAATAAAATGTCAAAATAAAATTGAAGATCCTGTGCATATTTCTAGCTCATAGAACAGCTGATTTAATTCCTAAAAATATAAATGAAAATTTTTGCCTGCTAGGACTTATTTCATGGCTTCTGGCAGGTCTGTTTTTTATCTTTTTACTGGAGGTGAGGGTGACGGGACAAACATTAAGTTAACTCCGTCAAAGAATGAATAATGTTACTTTTCACATACATGGACCGAAAATTCAGGAGTGCTAATTAAAATAACTAATAAAAACAGCATTTTATAATTACTAGAAGAAAATCTAGTGAAGTTGTACCATCTGATTAGAGGGGGAAAAAAAAAGACTGTCATTGCCTAGAAATGCTCAAGTTTATCCTTGAAATAACTGAGTTGTTCCTCCCCCAAGTTTAAATTTGGTACATGCTTCTAGAAAGAAAAATAAATCCATCTCACCGTCCTGACCTAGATAAAGTCCAATATAGTTTTATACACACACACATACATACACACACATATAGATTTATATATACATGTATATTTACATGCATATTTGTTTATATTCTGCCTATGGAAATAATATGTGGAGTTGTGAATAAAGAGAATGTCCAGAGATTTATCTAGGAGAGAGTCCATACAGTAGAAAGATGACTTAATAGGCTGAAAAGTTGGCTTTTTTAGCCTTAGCGCTGTTGACATTTTTGAACCAAATAATTCCTTGTGGGGACTGTCCTTTACATTATAGGATGTTTGACAGCATCCTTGGCCCTGCCCCAAGAGCCAACCTCTTTCTCCTGTCCACATTTCTGACGACAAAGAGTCACATGCATTGCCAAATGTTCCCTGGGGTGCAAAACTGCCCGCTGTTCAGAACCATTGGGCTAAATTATAATGTGAAAACAGTCTTAAAGAATATAGGGTGGTTGCTAGGGTGTTGGAAAGAATGAGAAAAATTAAGATGGACTTTCCAGAATCAAAATACAGTTTATAAGAAATTTAGCACATTTTACTTCACTTGTGTGATAAATAATCAACACCCTGTGGATACTTATCATTATTTATATTTTAAAACATTTTCCACAGTATTGGTCATGTTGTCTGTGATGAAACGTTGTATATTGACAAAACAGACAAGAATATTGATTGAAGATCACATCCGGTGAATTCTCTGAGAAACCATACTGTGTAGGTTTCTAGGGCAAGAGACTTTTAAGATTTTACCCTCTCCCTATTTCCTCCCAGTGAAGATAATTTACTATGGCTTAGATTCCAAGGCCTTAATTGAGCCTGAAATTCTAGTTATCTGGCCACTGTTGTGTAAATGGTCACACATCTGGATGTAATTGTCTCCCCGAGGGCTCTCTTTCTCTTGCACCAATGATGTCAAAGTGTTACCAATATCTCTTAACTGTCCACTTGACACTAGTGCAGCCTACATTCTCTCTTCCCCTCCCATCATGTATTCTGTAGCGAAGGGATTCAATTTTGAGCTTAACAAGATGAAAAATCTCCCTTAGACCATATTCTGCAATCCACCTTAGCAGATACCATGAACTGGAATTCAGACAAAGCTCTCGGCCAATAGCAAAGTAGTACTCTCCCACTTGCTAATGTCCTTCATATGTATCCATATATTTGAAAAATGATGGTGATTGGTGGCCGTGATTTTAAGACAGAGTTCTGGCATACCTATGAGCCCTACCAAAATGCCATGTTAGTATCATTCTAAGAACCCCCAAGCCTTTCCTTTAATCCCTATTTCATGGCAAGGGTGAGCGACCATTTCTTAGACAATAGTTTGAGATTACGTGGACAAATTCATTAAAAAACAGATATGTGTCATCTACGGAACGTGGTAACATGTTTTCAATCAAGACTGAAACAGATTAGATTTTGTCAATGTGATGACCACATAAGCATCTTCCTTGGAAGAATGAAGTCAAGAAGCACAAGTTGGCATCCCACCAAGTGTCCTTCTGTGTGATGAGTTCTTGGGGCCAAGGAGCTCCCACTGGAGGCAGAGATGACCCAGACTGATTTTGATGATACAGAGAAAGCCAGCTGGAAAAAAAAACACCTAAACTTGCAGTTGAACTTTCTGCATTATAATTTAGGCAGTGATTAAACCAGGCACACCTCCACACAGATATTCATCTCTACTCACACTGGTAAGAAGAGAAAGGGGCATGCATAGCTCTGGGCAGCCAAGGATGTTCTCTGCCTGTCTGCTGGCAGGGAACAGATGTGAGGCAGAGGGCTGTTGAGGAGTCCTTGTCTTTCTCCCTAGCTCCTTCTTCATCTTTGTGCCTTCTCTTTTGAGTTTCCTTTGCTTCCTTTTCCACAAAGTCTGAGGTCAAGTTCCAATGTATCAGGACCTCTTCTCACCTTCATTCTCTCAGTTCCTTATTGCATGAAGACTCTGGCCACAGACAGTACCTCAAGTCAAAGTGAAACTACACAGGTGCACGAATGCTAATCCCTGGGAAGCCAATGTAGTTGAAACTTGAAATGATCTTTTTGCCGTACTTCAAAAGTAGCTTCTATTAGTTTATTGCATTTCTTTACTCTTAATATATTGCTATCATTTCCAGGGTGTGATTTTGTTTTGTTTCTTTTGCTCTGACAGCCACTTAGGTAGGAAAAAAATGCAAATTATAAAATGTTCTGTCATATTAAAGCAACAGGATTTACCATTCAGAGTTACTTCAAAGCTTCCTCCTTGCATAAACAAATTAAAGAGAATACAATGTTTTTAGTTGCCCACATTGGCTTTAAAAAATTTTTTTTTAACTAAAAAGTATAAATGGTGAATTAATCAAGGCAAAGACATCCAATCTTGCCAGGAAGATATATTTGTGCTACTTGACTCTGGAAATTTAAACAAAGGATCCTTTCCAAACTCAAGGTTGAAGTTCTAAGATCAAAATCAAAAAGAACGCTAAAACAGAAGCCAGAGTGGCAACCAGATAACAGAACAAAGAAAGCTGAAAACTTGCAAACTCACTTCTTGGGTAAGCATGATTTCCCAATTTCAGTAGAGTTAAATATAAGTTGATGCCATTCTCTATCAGGGCTGGTGAGGCGGTGGTGGAGAAAAAGGTATGTTATGGTAGAATTACCTAGGTTTCTCCCTAACTTCTGAAAATAAAGTGTTTTTTTGAAAAAGACTTTGGATAAATAACTCATGTCTTTATCAACAGAAAAATTTATCTTTAAGAAAGAGGGTTCAGTAAGAATGAAAAACATTGTTGTCCAGCAAATGACATACAGGTCTGCAGGGTAGTTGTGGCTACTGGGATTTTATAGCTCTTTATATGGAAAATGGACATTTTCTGATTTCTTGGGAATTTAAGGTAGCTCTGTGGGTTTTATTTTCTCCTTTTTTGTACATCTTTTTTCTTCAGGTGTTATTATATAGACTTGGTCCAGACTACAGGAGACGTTTAAAATACTATGTGAAAGAAGACTGTTGCAAATGTGAAGTCAGCCATTGGGGGAGAGTAAGGGATGAATGGTTTGTACATACAGTAGCTTTCAGGTGGAAGGAAAGGATTGGAGATCCTCTGTGCATTGGAAGGAGCAAGTCAGTAGTTTCTTATAGAGAGATCCATCATCACAGGAGTGCACATGTTTGAAAGACAAGTGTCTTCTTAGCATGCTGCATCTGTGCCTCTAGTGTTAAAGCATGCATTTCCCTGAACACAATTCACACACTGAAGCTGAACATATACATGTTGTAAGGCATAAATAAAATAGCAAGGACTCAATACCCTACAGGGGTGACATAACCTGAGATGATACAGAGACCACATGTTTATGTGTTAAATAAAGAAACTGCCTTGAGGACTTACCACCAACTCCTATGGGTGAGCAGTGTGAATGGATGCTTCCATATTTCTGTCCCACTTTCACATTTTCTATCTTGACGGTACCTTTGTGATAAATATCGTAAATAAGAGAATGACCTACTCATTTATTTGTAGAAAATCACAAGAGCAGACTGGCTTGACTACATGGGATGGTGACTGCAAGTGATTACGCAAGAGAAGGTCAGAACTTTAGTGAGTTCTGTGTGTGATTGCTTTATTTCTCCAAGAAAAATTGTCTTATTCTCAGAGACACATGCATTAGACCTCAGGGTAACAGTCTTCCTCTTAACACTTCAGCTTGGTGATTGTCAAGAAAAAGAAGCATTCCTGGACCATGAAGCCAGTTACATAGAATAGAAGTAGGCAATAGCTAAGAACACTTAGGAGAATCCTTGGCCTGGACTTCTTCCAGAAGAATTTTTTATTTGTGACAGAGAACTGGCTTTCCACAACTGTCAGAGCTGGTAAAGCAGTCCCTATAATGTTCTCATCTCTGGGTCCTGTGCTGGAGCTTCAGCTTGGGCAGGCAGGTGGGGAAGGAGGTTGTGGGTATACGTTGGGGGAGATCAAAGTTAAGTAAAAACTCACCAACATGAACTGGGACCTCACGAAGGGGACTGAAACTCAGATTGGTTCTTGTTGCCTCTGACCTTAGTGATGAGGTTATCCTCAACAAGCCAGGTCTCCTGATGACAAAGCTGAATGCACAAGCTTCACCTAGGAGTAGGACAACTAAAGGAGAATCCATGGGAAGGTAGAGTCATTGCAGTTGCGACTGCTGTTTCATATCCATGGGGCAGGTCAGCAGATCAGCAACCACATACAGGCACACTGCATCTAAGGAGCTTTGCAGATGGTGTGTTTTCTGTACAAATGGAAGGTTTGTGGCAACTCTGCATCAAGCACATCTATTGGCATCATTTTTCCAACAGCACGTGGTCACTTCGTGTCTATGCATCACCTTTTGGTAATCTTCACAATAGCTTAAACCTTTTCATTATTATTATATCTGTTATGGTGATCTGGGATCAGTGATCTGTGATGTTACTCTTGTTATGTTTAGAGGCACCACAACCATGCCCCTACAAGACGGCAAACTTAACTGATTAATGTTTTGTGTGTTCTAACTGTTCCAATGACCAGTGGTTCCCCCATCTCTCTCCCCTCTTCTCAGGCCCCGCTATTCTCTAAAATACAACAATATTGACATTAGGTCAATTAACAACCCTACAATGGCCTCTAAGTGTCCGAGTGAAAGGGCCACACATCACTTACTTTAATCCATTTCCTATCTAGAAAAGAAACTTAAAAGGGCAGCTCACTGCCAGTGCTCTTTTCTTAGGACAAACGAGAAATCAAAGGCTATAAATTATTAAGCTTAGAGAAAAAGGCATGTTGAAAGCTGAGATAAGTCGAAAGCGAGGCTTATTGTGTCAAATACTCAAGTTGTGAAGGCAAAAGAAAAGTCCTCAAGGAAATTAAAAGTGCTACTCCAGCAGATACACAAATGAAAAGAAAGCAAAACAGCCTTATTGCTGACATGGCAAAAGTCTGAATGGTCTGGCTACAAGATCAAACTACCCAAAATATTCCCTTAAGCCAAAGCCTAATCCATAGCAAATCTCCAACTCTCTTCAATTCTAAGAAAGCTGAGAGACATGAGGAAGCTGCAGAAGACAAGCATGAAGTTAGAAGAGGTTGGTTCATCAGGTTTAAGGAAAGAAGACATCTCCATAACATTAAAGTGCAAGGTGAAGCAGCAAATGCCGACAAAGAAGCTGTAGAAGGTATCCAGAAAATCTAGCTATGATCGTTGATGATGTGGCTGTACTAAGCAACAGATGTTCAATGTAGATGAAACAGCCTTATGTTGGAAGAAGATGTCCTCTAGGACTTCCATAGCTAGAGAGAAATCAATGCCTAGCCTTAAAGCTTCAAAGGGCATTGCTAGGGGCTAAATATAGCTAGTCTATAGTATAGACTCTCTTGCTAGGGGTTAAATATAGCTAGTAACTTTAAGTTGAAGAGAATGCTCCTCTACCATTCTGCAAATCCTAGGGCTCTTAAAAATTTTGCTGAAGCTACTTGTACTGTTTTTTATATGGAGCAAGAAAGCCTGGGGTGATAGCACATCTGTTTACAGCATGGCTTACTGAATATTTTAAGCCCACTGTTGACACCTATTGCTCAGAAATAAAGATTTTTTTTATTTTATAAATTTTTTAATTTATTTTACTTTTGGTGCATACTATATGTGGCATTTCTCCCCATGTTATCCCTCCCCACCCTCCCCTCCCTCCCCCACCCCCCCATTGTCTCTCCCCTACCCCCCACCAACTGTCCCCTGTGTGTGATGCTCCTCTCCCTAAGTCCACATGTTCCCGTTGTTCAACACCCACCTATGAGTGAGAACATACGGTGCTTGGCTTTCTGTTCTTGGGTCAGTTTGCTGAGAATGATGGTTTCCAGATTCATCCAAGTCCCTAAAAAGGACACAAACTCATTGTTTTGTATGGCTGCATAGTATTCCATGGTGTATATGTACCACGTTTTCTTTATCCAGTCTATCATTGATGGATATTTGGGTTGGTTCCAGGTCTTTGCTATTGTACACAGGTCTGCAATGAACATACGTGTGCATGTGTCTTTATAGTAGAACGGTTTACAGTTCTTTGGGTATATACCCAATAGTGGGATTGCTGGGTCAAATGGAATTTCTATTTCTAGATCCTTGAGAAATCGCCACACTGTCTTCCACAATGGTTGAACTAATTTACACTCCCACCAACTGTGTAAGAGTGTTCTATTTCTACACAACCTCTCTCTCTGCTGTCTCCAGATAAAGATTATTTTTAAAAATGACTGCTTATTGGCCGTGCACCTGGTCACTCAAGGGCAATGATAGAAATGCACAAAGAGATGAATGTTGTTTTCATGCCTTCTAACACAAGATCTGCTCTGCAGTTCATGGAACAAGGAGTAATTTTGACTTTCAAGTCTTATTATTGAAAAAATAAGGCTATAGCTGTCACAGTTAGTGATTCTTCTGATAGATCTTGGCAAAGTAAAGTAAAAACCTGAAAAGAAATCACCATTCTAGATGCCATTAGGAACATTCATGGCTGGGCGTGATGGTTCATTCCTGTAATCCCGGCACTTTCAGAGGCTGAGGTGGGTGGATCACCTGAGGTGGGGAGATCAAGACTGGCCTAACCAACATAGAGAAACCTTGTCTCTACTAAAAATACAAAATTAGCTGGATGTGGTGACACATGCCTGTAATCACAGCTACTCGGGAGGCTGAGGCAGGAGAATCACTTGAACTCAGGAGGTTGTGGTGAGCAGAGATTGTACCATTGCACTCCAGCCTGGGCAGTAAGAGCGAAATTCCATCAATAAATAAATAAATAAATAAAACATTCATGATTCATGGAATAAGGTCAAAATATCGGCATTAACAGGAGTTTGGAATAAGTTAATTCCAATCCTCATGAATCACTTTCAGGGGTTTAAAACCTCAGGGAGGGTAACTGCAGATCTGGTGTTAATAGCAAGAGAACTAAAATTAGAAGTGGACCTGAAGATGTGACTGAATTATTGCAACCTCGTGATCAGACTTTCACAAGTGAGGATTTGCTACTTATAGATGAGCAGGAAAGAAAAGGGATTTCTTAAGACAAAATCTACTCTTGGTGAAGATGCTGTGAACACTGTTGAAATAACAACAAAGGATTTAGGATATTGCATAACTTTGTTGATAAAGCAGCAGCAGGGTTTGAGAGAATTGACTCCACTTTTGAAGCCGTCCTACTGTGGGTAAAATGCTATCAAACAGTATTACATACTATGGAGAAATATTTTGTGAAAGGAAGAGTCCATTGATAAAACAACCTTTATTTTTGTCATATTTTAAGAAATTGCTGGGATGGGTGCAGTGGCTCACGCCTGTAATCCCAGCACTTTGGGAGGCTGAAGTGAGGGAATTATGAGGTCAAGAGTTTGAAACCCGCCTGGCCAACATGGTGAAACCCTGTATGTACTTAAAATATAAAAAATTAGCTGGGTGTGGTAGCAGGCACCTGTAATCCCAGGTACTGGGGAGGCTGAGGCAGGAGAATTGCTTGAACCCGGGAGGCAGAGGTCGCAGTGAGCCAAGATTGCGCCACCATACTCCAGTCCAGATGACAGTGTGAGACTCTGTCTCACAAAAGAAAAAGAAAAAAAAAAGAAATTGCCACAGCCACTTCAAACTTCAGCAAGCACAACCCTGATCAGTCAGCAGTGATCAACACCGAGGCAAGACCCTCCACAGCAAAAAGATGGTGACTCACTCAAGGTCCAGATAATCATTAGCACCTCTGTCAACAAAATACTTTTAACTAATGTATGTACATTACTTATTTAGACATAATGTTATTATTTACTTAATAGACTATAGTATACTAGAAACATAATTTTTATGTGCACTGGGAAACCAAAAAAAAATCGTGTGACTTGCTTTTTGCAGCATCAGCTTTATTGCAGTGGTCTGGAACAAAACTCCCAGTGTCTCTAAGGTATGCTTGTATCTGAACGGCAAAGTAACCCCTCCAAATCACCCAAAACCCTCCCTTGTGGTATACTCCAACTAGAGACTGCCAAATAAAATACAGGACAACCAGTTACATCTGAATTTCAGATAAACAACAAATTGCTTTAGTATAAATATGTTTCCACCAGGGGCAAGGGCTCACACCAGTAATCCCAGGACTTTGGGAGGCCAAGGCAGGAGGATCACCTTTGGTCAGGAGCTCAAGACCAGCCTGGCCAACATGGTGAAACCCTGTCTCTACTCAAAATACAAAAAATTAGCTTGGCATGGAGGCTATACCTGTAATCCCAGCTACTCAGGAGGCTGAGGCAGGAGAATTGCTTGAACCCAGGAGGTGGAGGTTGCAGTGAGCTGAGATCACGCCACTGCACTCCAGCCTGGGTGACACAGCGAGACTCTGTCTCAAAAAAAATAAAATAATTATGTTCCCAATATTGCATGAGACATGCTTATACTAAAAAATATTTGTTATTTATTTGAAATTCAAGTTTAACTAAATGTTCTGTATTTTTATTTGCTAAACCAGGTTACTCTAAAAGAAAGGACATTCTGGGAAATGTATTTCAGACTAGCCAAGCTCATACATTATAAGTGCATCATATCATGAATTAGGAAATTCATATACTGAGATTATATTGGCCACAGGTGCTCTCAATTCTGCCAAGGATATGAGGTAGGATTTAATAAAACATGTCTTTCTAGGGGCTCTCTCTTTAGAAGTCATTGGTAAGGAAGTGTCCCTTCAAATGAGATTTGAGTACATAGTCACTAGACACATGAGTCATGCCCAGCTAAAAGTTATCATATTTCAGGAAAGCTGACCCACTAAAAGCATGATCCTTACCCAGAGAACACACCACAGTTACTAGTGAAGTTTTTTCAAAACTGTAGGTGTCTGGGCTCAACTCTAAGACCTACTGAATAAAAATCTTCAGAGTTGAGAATAAACTGTGTTTTTTTTTTTTTCCAAAACCACAATGGGTTGTCTAGGTGTGTACTCTTAATTAAGAACCCTTGTGGGCCAGGTGTGGTGGCTTGTACCTATAATCCCAGAACTTTGGGAGATCGAGGCAGACAGATCACTTGAGGTCAGGAGTTTGAGACCAGCCTGGACAACATGGTGAAACCCTGTCTCCACTAAAAATACAAAAATTATCCAGGTGTGGTGGCAGGCACCTGTCATCACAACTACTTGGGAGGTTGAGACAGAAGAATCACTTCAACCTGGGAAGCGGAGTTTGCAGTGAGCCTAGATCATGCCACTGCACTCCAGTCTGATCAAGAGAGCAAGATTCTGTCTCAAAAAGAAAAACAAACAAACAAAAAACAACCTTGCTTTAGAGAAACAGCAAAATGTGAATAAGTGGTACATTCTGAATGGTTTATACTAGGCCACTACATTACATGTTTTCCTCAAGCCTTACAAAAAAATCCCCTGTAATACTAACTTCAGACAATGAATCACCTGTTTAAAAATGCCATAGCTGTGCATAGTGCCTGTATTAGTTTGTTTCATGCTGCTGATTAAGACATACCTGGGACTGGGTAACTTATAAAGAAAAAGAGGTTTAATGGACTCACAGTTCCATGTGGCTGGGAACAACTCACAATCATGACAGAAAGCGAAAGGCCTGTCTTACATGGTGGTAGGCAAGAGAGAATGAGAACCAAGTGAAAGGGGAAACCCCTTATGCAACCATCAGATCTTGTGAAACTTATTCATTACCACGAGAACAGTATGGGAGAAACTGCCCCCGTGATTCAATTATATCCCACCAGGTCCCGCCCACAACACGCGGAAATTATGGGAGGTACAATTCAAGATGAGATCTGGTTGAAGACAAGGTCAAATTATATTAGTGCCTCTGGCCATTGGTAAAGTTTGCGTTTTTGTGTTAATGTCACCTTGCTATCCAGGAGGTGGGAGTGGGAGCTGATGTTTCTAATCATTTTTCATTCATTAGCACTCTGGCACATTGGGAATATCTCTGCTGTCCCATCTTCACTATGTGCTATAGCTGTTTACCTGCTGCTCTCTCTCCCTGCCTGATTCCTTGAAGCTAAAAGCTATATGCTACTCCTCTCTGCATCTCTGGCTGCTCTCAGAAGACACAGAATACATAGAAAGTATTCATTATACATTGGATGAATCAAAACTACATGCACATTTCCCTTTTGCTCCTTCTCTTAGCCTTTTGTGAGTCTTCATGAAGACTTTCAGTAATCAGAAAACAACAATGACTATTTATTGAGAGCTTATTATAAATCAGGCTGTTATAAGATCTTTTTACTACCAGCTTAGTCTCTGCAACGTTTTATGAGATAGATGGCTGAGAAAACAGATGGTCACAGATTAAAGTGCTGTCTCTTCATCACATGACTATTAGTGAAGGAGCCAGAACTGAGACCAGATACCTTCTCTTAACTCCCAAGCTGAAGTGCTTCCCTGGGGAGGTCCTGAGCATTGCATCAAGTCACATTCTCAAAACTTTAGGGGAACGGAATGTTTTAGAATAAAACCTGAAGTCATGATGATAGTCAGCTTTCTCTTCCTGGGTGTATAGTGTTCTCCTGAGAGAGCATGCCCTTCATGGTAGAACAAGGAAAATGACATGCAATTCACATTTCACAGAGTGAGTCATAAATTGAATCACTGGATCATCTAGTCCCATTGCATCAATGTAGAGAAAGATGAACTGATTTCTCTGAGGTCACATGGTCAGAGAATGGTATATCTGGAATGAAGACCCATCAGTGCTAATTCAAGGTCCAGTGCTTGCCATATGGCCCTGGCATCTTACAGGGCATTGCCAAGCCTTTTGTGGCTGATGACTTGGACAGAATTTGGCTTAAAAATGGAAAAACGGCCAGGCACAGTGGCTCATGCCTGTGATCCCAGCACTTTGGGAGGCCAAGGTGGGTGGATCACCTAAGGCTAGGGGTTTGAGACCAGACTAGCCAACATAGTGAAACCCCATCTCTACTAAAAAGACAAAAAAAAAATTAGCTGGGCATGGTGGCATGTACCTGTAGTGCCAGCTACTCAGGAAGCTGAGGCAGGAGAATCGCTTGAACCTGGGAGGTTGAGGTTGCAGTGAGCAGAGATCATGCCATTGCACTCCAGCCTAGGTGACAGAGCAAGGCTCCATCTCAAAAAAAAAAAAAAAAAAAGAAATAAAAGAAAATCTAGAAGGAGCTTCTATATCATCCCTCAAGGTGGATTCCCCCTTCTTCCTCAAAATGTGGTTCCTGGTTTTTTCTTTGGGGGAAGGGAGCTTTTCATTTAAACAGGGGGTATCTGTGGAAAAGAATACAGTCATGGGTTCTTAGTTCCTGTTTCTGTTTGGGCCAGTAAAGCCCCTGCCTCATCCCTCTTTTCCACTTATTACTAGAGACAGAAACTAAGAAACATGGCTTCAGCCTGCAGAAAGCCTAAAACAAAACAAAACAGAACAACTAGAACAACAAAATAAGGCAGGCTGGACAAGCTTGGAACTGTAGAACATACTGTCTCAGAGGTTAAGTAAAATAGTGCCCTAGCCATGAGCCTAAACAGTACTGGTCCAGAGAGGAAACTGCCAAGAATAGGATGCGGGAGGGCCCCCGTATCTCCACCAGTAAGGAAAGAAATGGGAAAGTGTGGTCCTCTTTTTGGTAAATCAGCAAGAGGAATGAGGAAAGCTTCTTCTAGAACCTTCCTTGGGACACCAATATGGTGCTCTGGCCCGGCAGGCACAGTCAGGGAACATCGTTAGATGGGGGCATCAGTCCATCCCAGACCATCGCAGGATTCAAAACATATTCAGAGGTTGGGTCTTTGACTTTCCTAACTGCCATTCCCTCTTTTTTTTTTTTTTTTTTTTTGAGACAGAGTCTCGCCGTCACCAGGCTGGAGTGAAGCAGCACAATCTCAGCTCCCGGGTTCAAGCAATTCTCTTGCCTCAGCCTCCCAAGCAGCTGAGACTACAGCCATGTGCTACCATGCCCACCTAATTTTTTGTATTTTTAGTAGAAACGGGGTTTCAGCATGTTGGCCAGGATGGTCTCAATCTCTTGACCTCATGATCCGCCTGCCTCAGCCTCCCAAAGTGCTAGGATTACAGGCATGAGCCACCGCGCCTGGCCTGTCCCCCTCCTTTTTAAAAAGCAACAGCCACCCAAGACAACTTCAGAGACAGAGACTGCTAACTAGAGAACATAGACGTAAAAACCAACAGTGAGATGGGATAGCAAAAGAGGCAAAGAGGCTGCTTCCAGGAATAAGTAAAAGGAGCCATGATTCCTTGCCATAAACAAATTAGAGAACATTAAACACACATATGCCCCTTAAAGAGCTAAAATGATTGGAGTGCATTTATTTTCTCAGTTTTATTTAGCCAGGTTGGAAAACAAAACCCTGAAATTAATGCCAAGATAACAGAGATGAGGGTAGGACTCTTGCCTCTAATAATTATCTTACTATCTGCCTATCTTAGATCAACAAACATGCTATGATTGACAGTTTAAAATGTTTAGGTTAGTCTGAGCTCACATAAACCATTTGAAGCTTTCTAGGATGGGAGAACATTATAAAGCAAACAAGTAATCTCCTCTTCATCTTCCCACTTTCAAACCTTCTTCCCACCTACCCTCTAAGTCTTTTTTTTTTTTTTTGGGAAGTACATTCACAAAACATTTCAGTTATGACAGGGATGATCACAGAACTGGTGGACATAAGCTACGGGTAAGACCTAGCAAATTACTGTATTCTTCTAAATAAAAAAAGAGACATTGCTCACGGAAATATAATTACCTTCAGTATATATGGCAGAAGAAAAAAATAAGTTAATTCTGACAACTATCACTCTCACTCCCTTGCTTCCTCTTACAATTCTGGGTCTCCCCGGAGGTCTTGACCCTCTGTTGTGAAGAATCATCATGGTAATGAACAAGGAGATAATTGAGATCTGCTGGGTGAATTCACAGTGGGGACAGAAGAGAATCACTGGTAAAGAAAAACAGACTCCATCTGGATGGTCAGAGGGAGTCAGAGGAGGAAAAAAAAAATAGAAGAGCTTTAGGGAGAATTTGTTTTTTGGAAATGTGAGAGGGGTTTCTGTTGGTAAGTCAAGTATCTCCATGGGTTAAGAGTGGAAGATTTTAGAAAATCATGGACTGTGTAGTAAGAGAAATAAAACATACCCATTTTTTAATAGATATCCATAAAGAGTAAGTAAGTGTGTTCTCCATGAATGTCAGTTTGGGTTTGATGTTTATTTGAATGTGGCACTGTGGAGAAACAGAACAGGAGGTGCCCGGATTTGTGTGGATGACAAGAATTTAATGATCTACTTCAAGTGATCACTTGGTTTACTATATTAAGCTGTTCTTCCATTGAGGTAAAGAAATATCTGAGACCCGGTCATTTATAAGAAAAGAGGTTTAACTAGCTCACAGTTCTGCAGGATTTACAGGAAGCATGGCCGCGGGATCTAAGCATGCTCGGCTTCTAAGAAGGCCTCAGGAAGTTGATAATCATGGCGGAAGGCAAAGGGGAAACAGGCATGTCACAAGGTGAAAGCAGGAGCAAGTGAGAGAAAGTGGGGGAGCGGGGGAGGTGCCACACACACATGTAAATGACCAGATCTCGTGAGAACTCATTATTATGAAGACAGCAGCAAGCCATGAGGGATCTGCTCCCATGATCCAAATACCTCCCCACCAGGCCCCACCTCCAGCACTGGGGACTACAATTCAACTTGAGATTTAGGCAGGGATAAATATCTAAACTATGTTATTTATTTGTGCACCACCCCTCACCCTCAGCAACACCCTTTTGTGAGAAAAACAAAAATAAAATGCATTGTGAGAATGATTACAAAGAGACTATGAAGACTATTGTCAATCTAAAAGATTGAGGGTAGGTAATGTGGCACATATACACCATGGAATACTATGCAGCCATGAAAAACAATGAGTTCATGTCCTTTGTAGGGACATGGATGAATCTGGAAACCATCATTCTCAGCAAACTGTCACAAGAACAGAAAACCAAACACCTCATGTTCTCACTCATAGGAGGGTGTTGAACAATGAGAACACATGGACACAGGGAGGGGGAATGTCACACACTGGGGTCTGTTGGGGGTTGGGGGGCTAGGGGAGGGACAGCGGGGAGCAGAGAGATTGGGGAGGGATATCACTGGGAGAAACGCCTGATGCAGGTGACGGGGGGATGGAGACAGCAAACCACCATGACATGTGTGTACCTATGCAACAATCCTGCAATATCTGCACATGTATCCCAGAACTTAAAGTACAATTAAAAAAAAAAAAAAACTGGTATAGCAATTTTAAATTTAGGTCCTAGAGTTGACAACTGCTAGAAAATGTGAAGTAAATAGCCACTTATTTATTAATTCAAGAAATGTTTCAAGTGCCTTCTATTTTCCTTGCCCTCTTCTACATAAAGTGATTACAGTATGAACAAAGAGACGAAATGTCTTTGTTCCTGGAGCTAACTTTCTAGTAGAGAGACAGATCATCTATAAACAAAGGTACGATGTATAGGATGTCAGCCGGGGGTAAGTGCTATGAAAAACATAGTAACACAACATAGAGGTTTAGAAACTGATAAAGATGAGGTGGTATTTGTAATTTAAATAGAACAGTGAAAGATCACACTAATTTGAAAGAGCCAAGAGCATCAGCCACGTGAGTATCTGGAGAGAAAACATTCCAGGCAGCAGGTGCAAAGGCCCTGAGACAGGTGCTTGACAGGCACTCTCAAGGAACCTACATGTGATAGAATATTTTATAATTTTAAAAGTTTTATTTTTTTAATGTATTCCAAAATGGGATAAGAATGTCAGCTTCACAGAACTGTTGTGAAATAATTTAAAATAATACATGAAAAGTGCTTGGCTTTTTAGTAATTAATTACTGCAAGTAAGGAAATAGTATTTTTCTTGCCACAGTGCTGATTTGTCAAGAGATGTGTGCTGACTTCCAAGTAAAATCAGAGGAGAACAGGCTATAGTGCAGTCTACCTAGAGGCTAAGAGCCATATAATGACGAATGCAGATTTAAACCCCATTTAGGAGATATTACTCAACATCTGCTAGATGTTGGGATAACTTACTCAACGTCTCTAAGTCTCTCCTTTCTAAAGTGTAAAATGGGGATAAAAGTATCTATCCCTTGAGGTTATTGTAAGGTTTAAATAAAACACTGAGAATAAAGAAAAAACTAAAAATAGTTCAAATGTGTTAGTTAAATGCTCACCTTGTGTTGGGCACAGCCTAAAGCCATTTCCCTCATAAGAATACAAAGTAATATTATGATACCCATTTTTCAGATGAAGAGACTACTGTCTAAATCACGTAGCTTTGGATCTATAATTAGTGAAGTATGGAGCCAGGATTTGAACCCAGCAGCCTGAAGACAGAGTCTGAGCTAATCACTGCCAAATTCTAAATCCCCCTCATTGCTATACCTGGCACAAAATTAAAGCTCAAATAATAGCAGAAGCTGTTACTGCTGTTTATATCATTATTATTATTATGCCATTTAGAAGAAGAAATTCCTTTCAAAAGTGACTAAGCACGCATTTATTTATTTTTTATTTTATTTTATTTTTTGAGATGAAGTCTTGCCCAGGCTAGAGTGCAGTGGCACTATCTAGGCTCACTGCAACCTCCACCTCCCAGATTTAAGTGATTCTCCTGCTTCAGCCTCCCAAGTAGCTGGGATTATAGGCGCCTGCCACCGTGCCTGGTTAATTTTTGTATTTTTAGTAGAGACAGGGTTTCACCACGTTGGTAAGGCTGGTCTTGAACTCCTGATCTCGTGATCCACCCACCTTGGCCTCCCAAAGTACTGGGATTACAGGCATAAGCCACCATCTCCAGCCTTTAAAATACTAAGGTGGACAGAGTTAGAGACAGATATACCCATCATCAAGGTGGAACAATGAAAAGATCTTCCCACCAGACCCCAGTTTGCAATAGCTAAAAAACTGAGTCACACATGTGAGTCATGGGATAAAATCCAGGGAAGACACACAGCCTCACTCTAGTCCCCAGTATCTTAAAATTGGGAATACCAAGATCTAGAAAAATGTATTGTGAGTCCTCTTTTAGGTCTTGTTTTTCTAACACCCCAAAAGACATTTAAGGAGCATATTGTTAGAAGCCCCAGCCCTTCTCCCTGCAGTGTGAAATAAAAGGAACACAAACAAGCAGCTATATTTCCTCATATCCCTGGGCTTTCTCTCTACCCCACAAAACATCTAACACACACACACACACACACACACACACACACACACACACACCATGTGTTTGCTGCCTGTCTTCCTTTTTATGGCTCAAGTCAGTTTGCACAGATGGTTTTTGAATTGACTTCTTTTAAAATAACTTAAATTATGAAGTTGGTTTTCTGCTCCTGCCAGACTAAACTAGAAACTACTTCTGTGTGCCTCCTTAGTAACTCCCATCCGAAGCAGATCTTTCTGTCTTACACACACATGCACGCACACACACACACACACACACAGACACAAGTTTATTCTGGTAAACTCCTACTCCTGCAGGAAATCAAGAAGAACCCATATTCTGACCTTTATACAGAAGTATCATCCAAGTACTTAAAAAGTTCTCAGTTTCACAACTGTAATCCTGGCACTGTAGGGGGCTAAGGTGAGAGGATCACTTGAGGCCAGGAGCTCGATGTATGATCTTGTATGTAGCAAGATCCCATCTCTACAAAAAAAAAAAAAAATGGCACACACTTGTAGTTCCAGCTACTCAGGAGGCTGAGGTGGGAGAATCACTTGAGCCCAGGAGTTTGAGGCTGCAGTGAGCTATGTACCATCACACCTCTGCATTCTAGCCTGGGTGACAGAGTGATATCCTATCTCAAAAAAAAAAATTCTCCGTTTCCCTAAAAGGTAGAGAATAAGAACCCCTTCTTATAGGCAAAGTTTATATTGTGGCAATTTCCTGCAGTATATGAGTAAATCTTGTGTCATATAATAAGTTTTCTAATGAAAAAATCTATGTGGGCAGTAGTATTAGAAGAGAAAGTTTTGAGATAAAACAGAACAGAGTATTGTGGGTGCTTACAGCTTTTGGGAGAGCATTCCACTGCACAGAAAGATCCTAGAACTGCTTAGCCCATTTTATACTGGGCTTTCCAGTCTCAGTTGGTGACTAGACCAATAAAGATTGAATTCATTGTAGGTAGTACTTACTAAGCATATTATTGCCACACACCTACACACACCAAGGCTCCCATCTCAGGGCACATTTTTTTGTGAAAATGCTCAACTTCTAAGCGGGAGTTCAGGAAGGGAATGGAAACTCCATTTTTATTCTCTTTCTTGTAGTCCAATAAGCTTATCCTGGTAAATAAATATCCCTGCTTACAACCAGAAAGCAAGCGTTTGGTTTTCAACTAGCTTCGACCATCTCTGTGTTCTTAACTATAGGGAGAATGACAGAAGGTATAGGATTCTCAAGTCTACTGCAAACCCAGAGCATTTTAGGATACAACAGACTTTTCAAAAGAGAACTCTACAGATGCCTGGATTGGATTTCATGCTCAAGGCACTGTTAGAAGTAACCGTTCAGAGCCACCGAATTTGATCACTATGAGCATTCCACTCTCTCTTGTATTCACTTTCAGGTACATGAACTGATTATTTCATGTCAGTTTCCGTGCTTACATTTATCTTGCAACTAACCATTGCTAGCCTCTCTTCCCATGCAACTTTTGCAAGTGTTTGTAGGTAAATTAATAAAGAATTCACCAGTTACCAAGGCAATTGCAATGAGGGCTCCTCAATGTGGTACCTTTATCCCAATAAGATTTTCTGTCTCCAAGGTAGAATTCCTGCCAAATTTCTCCTTTCCCCCTCATTTCCCTCCTATTTGAGTAAGGTGAGAAATGAAAAGTAAAGTCGTAGGGTCGTATTTAACAGTGTCAGAAGTCAGGACACACTGCTCCTTCATTGTCCCGAGGCTTCCTAAATGGAGTCAGTGCTGCCGGGAATGTTTCCTCCCTTCCATCCCTCTTTTGCCTTCTTACTGAGTGTATCAAGCAAGTCAGTGAGCTGTGGTTTTCTTATCCAGGCCAAGGCAAGCAAGCTAAATGCACTTTGAGTGCTGAAAGGCCTCTGGGTCACTTCATGGTATGCAATGAATCAGAAACTTACCAGGGTATTGATTCATATTCAGGACATATTTAAATGTACGAGCAATCCCTGTTGTGATTTCCATTTTTATTTTTTTAATGTCTATGTCTAAATCTTAGGTGTGGTCAGGATTCAGATAAATATTAACATATTACAAATCATTTAGGTAATGTTTTATGTTCGATTTAGATTTAGTTCTGCCATTCAGGATACTCCGTTAGAAAAATAATTTGTTGATTTATCTTTTGTGTTTGCTCTGCTGCTATTATGTTACTGAATATGGGGGAGGGGTTAAAGAGATCATAGTCAAATATATATGGCATAAGACATGATACCAGAGACTCAATGTGATGATTAATTTTATGTGTCAACTTGATTGGGCCATGGAGTGCTCAGATACTTAGTCAAACATAATTGTGGGTGTTTCTGTAAAGTTATTTTGGGATATGTTTAACATTTAAGTTGTAAACATTTCAATCAGTAGAGCAGACTGCCCTTTCTAATGTGGGTGGGTCTTATCCAATCAGTTGAAGGCCTACATCGAACAAAAAGTCTGAGCTTCCCCTGAGTCACGGGGAACCCCCTCCTGGCTGACTGCTTGAGCTAAAACATTTTTTTTTTCCTGCTTTAGAGTCAGTGAAACATTAGCTCTTCCTGGGTCTCAGGCTTGCTGGCTTTCAGGCTGGAACTACACCATCAGCTCTTCCAGATTTTAGGCCTTTAGACTCAGACTATAACTGCACCATTGGCTCCGTTGGGCCTCCAGCTTGCTGACTGCAGCTCCTGGGGCTGGCTTGTCAGCCTTCATAATCACAGGAGCCCATTCCTCTCTCTCTCTTTCTTTCTCTCCCTGTATATCCATCCTATTGGTCTGTTTCTCTGGAGAACCCTAATATACTCAACTTCTTGTCAAGTACCTTCAGGATCTTAATAGATTCACTAAACTCTCTAAGGTTTCTTTTCCCCTTATGTAACTGGGACAGGAAAAAAATCTGTTCAAATGCCTCCCAAAGACACTGAGATGATAAAAATATAAATTGCAAGGAGATCCTTGAAGAAGACACCATAGATATACCCATGCACTCAGAAAATCTGTCTTATGGTTTTGTCCAGCAGAACTTACCAACCTTTCAGCTTTTTCTGAGAATGGAAGACTTAGCTCTCCGTCATTAGCAAGAAAAAGCCGTTATGTGCTGGCCTTAACCATTAAGATATTCCTTATTCCTTCTGACACCTTGTCTCTTTTGGTGGAAAGGAATGAAATCTTACTCATAAGCATTTTTTGACAATAAGTAAAGTATAGGGGCTTAACATGAGGTAATTGAATGTGGACCTATCTCTAATCAGAGAAAAATGGTACTCAAAATATTTTTTGTGTAGGACAAAGCCTCTTTTTAAAAAAAATTGTACCCCAACTCTTTTTTTTTTTTACAGTATTTGGTTTTTTTTTTTTATTGCATTTTAGGTTTGGGGGTACATGTGAAGAACATGGAAGATTGTTGCATAGGTACACACATGGCAGTGTGATTTGCTGCCTTCCTCCCCATCACCTATATCTGGCATTTCTCCCCATGCTATCCCTCCCCAGCTCCCCCACCCCCCCACTATCCCTCCCCTTTTTTCCCCCCCGACAGACCCCAGTGTGTGATACTCCCCCTCCCTGTGTCCATGTGTTCCCATTGTTCAACACCCGCCTATGAGTGAGAACATGCGGTGTTTGATTTTCTGTTCTTGTGTCAGTTTGCTGAGAATGATGGTTTCCAGGTTCATCCATGTCCCTACAAAGGACACGAACTCATCGTTTTTGATGGCTGCATAATATTCCATGGTGTATATGTGCCACATTTTCCCTGTCCAGTCTGTCATCGATGGGCATTTGGGTTGGTTCCAGGTCTTTGCTATTGTAAACTGTGCTGCAATGAACATTCTTGTGCATGTGTCCTTATAGTAGAACGATTTATAGTCTTTTGGATATATACCCAGTAATGGGATTGCTGGATCAAATGGAATTTCTATTTCTAGGTCCTTGAGGAATAGCCACACCGTCTTCCACAATGGTTGAACTAATTTACACTCCCACCAACAGTGTAAAAGCGTTCCTATTTCTCCACATCCTCTCCAGCATCTGTTGTCTCCAGATTTTTTAATGATCGCCATTCTAACTGGCGTGAGATGGTATCTCATCTCACCCCAACTCTTAATGATTACAAAAAGGAGTAGAATTTTACTTTATAAAAAATGTCTCCATTTTACTAGTTCAAATTTTGGTGGACATAAAATTAACTTCAATATTTTGAAGAAATATCATTTTTACATTAGATTTGATTTATACAACTAAACATACACTCCACATCCCGCCCTAGCATAATAATTTCACATTTAATAACTATTTACATTGAGTGAATGTCTAAATGGCTGGAAAGTAATATTGCATGGTTGTGGAAAATAAAGACTGACTCAGACTGACCTAGGTAGAGTCATGCCTTTACAAGTTAATAAGCATATGACATTTCAAAAATTACTGAATCTCAAGACTTGGTCTTACCATCTACAAAATGGGATGATAGTGGTAGTGGGCCTTAAAGGTGCTAGTACATTACATGCTGTACATTTAGCAATATATCTAGCACATAGTAAGTCTTCAATAAATACCATCACTGATTATTAGAATGATGGCCTATACATTGATCAGAAGTATCAGACGTAAAACTTTCTGACTGTAGCTGTATTGCTCCTAAAGAAGGATAATTGCCTTCTCAAATTGGTGCTCTTTCTTTTCCAAAGAAAGAAGTAACAGGAAGGGTAAATTGACACAGGGCAAACTGACCATCACGAAGAACACATTCTTCTTGATGCTCTCCTTGGAGGTTCTGAGAAGAAACTGGTGGGGCAGCTGTTATGGACAACCTCAAACATGATTAGAACACAGAAAAGGACACGGGTTTCTTTTTCTTATATAGCACATTGATGTAAAAATGAATGTTTATGATGCAATGGAATTATGTGCTGTATTATTCTGTTCTCATGCTGCTAATAAAGAAATATCCAAGACTAATTATTTATAATTAGGGTCATTTATAAAGGAAAGAGGTTTCAGTGAATCACAGTTCAGCATGGCTGGGAGGCCTCACAATCATGGTGGGACGCTAATGAGGAACAGAGTCATGTCCTACATGGTGGCAGACAAGAGAGCATGTGCTGGGGAACTCCCCTTATAAAACCTTCAGGTCTTATGAGACTTATTCATGAGAACAGCATGGAAAAAACCCACCCCCATGATTCAATTACCTCCCACTGGGTCCCTCCCATGACACATGGGGATTATGACAATTCAAGGTGAGATCTGGTTTGGGGCTGTACAGAGCCAAACCTTATCACTTGCCATGAGGAATAATTCATAATCCAATGACAACAGGGAAGGGAAGGGATATAGAGAAGGAAGGATATGAAGAAAAGAGAAGAATGGAGAAGGGAAGGGGAAATAGAGAAGAGAACGAATGAAGCAAAAGCTGGACGCTACATCTTTAGATAGAAATATTAGCACATGACTGTTTAATGGAAAAGACAAAAGCTTCCATTATAAATTATGTTTCATTTGCTGAGACCTAATCTTCCCTGTGATTACTCTTTTCTAACTTGGTGTTTACTTCTGTGTCCCAAATGGGCTCCAGAAGATTGTTCTCAAAAGTTACATTTTACTGTGTCTCTTATCCACTCAACATCCTTTGATGGCTTCACATCCAACTCGGAGTAAAACCCAAAGTCCTTGCAATGCCTCGCATACCCTATGTCTTGTGGTCCTTTCTATCTCTCCCATCTCCTCTGCTGTCACACTCTACACCAACCACACTGGCTTCCTCACTAAGCTTCCAGGAAGCCTTTGCACCAGCTGCTCCCTCCACAGAATAATCTTCCCCTAGATAATCATATGTCACTCTCCTTTACCGTCCTCTGGTCCCTGGACAAATGTTAATATTCCTTTATTAGAAATATCTTCCCTAGCCTAATCCCCCATCAGCCTCTATCCAGTGTCATAGTTTACCCTGGTACTTACTGTCACCTCCATCTACATAATGTTTGTTTTATTCTCTAAGTCTTCACTTCCTGTCCCCCTTACCACCACCACTAGAATATCAGCTCTGGGAGAGCATGGACAGTATACACTTTACCGCTCTTATATATCAAGCCTCAACAAAAGACAGCTTATAATTAGCACTCAAATATATTGTTAAATATGTAAGAGAACAGAAAAGAAAAGCAGGGAGGTGGACAGGGAAGGAGGCGAAGAGGGGAAGGAGAGAGGGTCATTGATATGGTTTGGCTGTGTCCCCCCCACTTAAATCTCATTTTGAATTGCAGCTCCCATAATTCCCACTTGCCATGGGAGAGACGTGGTGGGAGGAAATTGAATCATGGGGGCGTGTCTTTCCTGTGCTGTTCTCATGATATTGAATAAGTCTCACTAGAGCAGATGGTTTTATAAAGGGGAGTTCCCCCTGCACAAACTCTCTTGCCTGTCACCACGTAAGATGTGACTTTGCGCCTCTGTCACCTTCAGCCACGATTGTGAGGCCTCTCCAGCCATGTGGAACTGTGAGTCAATTAAACCCTTTTCTTTTATAAATTACCCAGTCACAGGTATGTCTTCACTGGCAGCATGAGAACAGACTAATATGGTATTATCGCTGGATCAGTTTACTTAAAAGAATTCTACCTAGACGCAGGCTCAGTCTTCCTTTTATACACAGATACAGTCTCTCTAGCAGATGTGTGAGCTACTTGGTCCTTTACTTTAAGGATGCTGAAAGGCAAGGCAGTAGGAAGCCAGTGGCCCCACCACAGCACACTTACATCAAGCTCTGCAGTATCATATGGGAAAAACAGAGAAGTCACAGGTGGATCATGGATATGACACAGAAAGCTACTGCTGCAGTCCAGGGCCACTCCAATCCTTAATGTCTTCTCTGTACTAGCGTTTCTCAAGCTCCACTAATAGCTACTAGTCACTTAACACAGCACTAAGCTCTTTACCGAATATTTTACCTATGAAAATCTCATTTAATCTTTGGAACAACTCTGAGCAGGTTATAATCCCATTTTTACAGATGACAGAATAGACTTAGGTAAAGAGGTTCACTCAATTTCACACAACTAATACACCACAGAGCCAGGTTGGGAAAGGAGCTGTCCGACTCCAAATACCAAAACCTCCAAAAATCTCTACCCTACCCTGCCTTCTGATTGTTCAGCTACTGTACCTGAACCTGTCTTTCAAAGACTAAATCCCATAAGGACACAAACAAAAGAAACTCTGCTCTCCCTGATATGGCCATTGATATATTTGACATGAATACTATCATTACCATTTTGTCTATGACCCAAAGAAATGCAACAATATTAAAAGAAATGTTTTTGCTTGCTATGATTACAAATTAAAACTACAATGTATCAGTACTTTAAAATTGTTGTAATGCTACCGATTACTCAGTTTGCTGCCATGATATCTACAAAATATAAATATGATAAAGTTAAAGTAAACATTATCCTATTGAGAGCAGGACTTGCAGGAGATGCTAGGGCCTGCCTCTCTGTAGGGTGGGGGATGTGGGAGTTGAGAGAGAGAGAATTCTCTGTGATTTTTACAAAAACTTTGTGTGCCACATAGAGGATATCTGTGTCATGGTGGATCCTACATTATCAGTCAAAAACTGCTTTTTAGATCTCTCATCCTTTTGACTCAGTCAAGGAAGAGTAATTAATTCTAAATATAGCAATACATACTGACCTCTTTGTCTTTTTTTTTTTTTTTTTTTTTGAGACAGAGTCTCACTCTGTTGCCCAGGCTAGAGTACAGTGGTGGAATCTCGGCTCACTGCAACCTCTGCCTCCCAGGTGCAAGCAATTCTCCTGCCTCAGCCTCCTGAGTGGCTGGAATTACAGGTGTGCACCACCACGCCCGGCTAATTATTTTTTGTGTTTTTAGTAGAGATGGGGTTTCACCATGTTGGTCAGGCTAGTGTTGAACTCCTGACCTTTTGGTTCACCCGTCTCGGCCTCCCAAAGTGCTGAGATTACAGGTGTGAGCCACCGTGCCCAGCCACTTTGTCTTCATTAAGGGAAAATAAATCACTAGGTAGGGTTTCTAATGAAATAAGTAGAAGGGGAAAAAAGAAAGAAGAATGATAATAAATACATATATGCTGCCTTATCTTCTTTCTTTTGATTTTAAGATAGCCACTCTGTTTACACGCCTATAAGTCCCATACTTAGCATAATATCATTAATAATATTCCAGAGACAAGTTTAGATTTACTTCTCCTAGAAATAATTTGAGAAGGTAGAAGAGATGAGAGAGTAGGAGAGATGGAATTTGCATTTCATTATAAAATAACTTTGCTAAAACCCATGCTTTTGATAGACGCTGTGCTAAAGGATTGCATATACATTATTTCATTTGATTTTCACCACTCTGAGAAAGATATAATAACCATTCACTATTAAAGAAACTGAAACTCAGAGGATTTAAGTGATTTATCCCAAGGTCACATTGCTGTTGAGGTGGCAGACTGTTTGGGTCAGATCCGTGGCTTTTCTGGCACACTTCTTGACCCAGATGGATACAGCATGTGTTACTCCTGAGACAGCACTGCCATGAGCCTCAACATTCACAGATAAATCGCAAGGTTACCAAACTCTCGAGGTTTTCTACATTACAGCATCATTAAAAGAAATTAAAAAACAGACCGGGCACGATGGCTCACATCTGTAAACCCAGCACCTTGGGAGGCTGAGGCAGGTGGATCACTCTACTAAAAATACAAAAATTAGCCTGGCGTGGTGGCACATGCCTGTAGCCCCAGCTACTTAGGAGGCTGAGTGAGGCAGGAGAATTGCTTGAACCCAGGAGGTGAAGGTTGCAGTGAGTCAAGATCACGCTGCTGCACTCCAGCTTGGGAGACACAGTGAGACTCTGTCTCAAAAAAAAATTTTTTTTAACATAAATAAATAAATAAGCAACCAACCAAACAAACCAAAAAATCAATCAGCCACTTAAGTGTCCTCTCAGCTTTTAGGCCACAGCAGACCTTTCTAATCAGCCACTTCCTCTCTGTTCACTAGAGAGTTCCAAATTGAATTAATATCTTATTTGATCTGTAAGTGTCATTCCATCTTTGTGAGAAAAGCTATCCGGGTTTTTCCAGCTTACAGGCAGCCAATCCCTTGGTGGAGTCAAAGTAGTAATTTTCTTATTCTGTTACCAGCTCTACTTGGTTAACTCAGATTAAGAAAAATTATCACCTTGTTTTGAAAGAACTCTGATTTCATAGGGACCATGGTTATGCTAGTTTCAGAACCTCTGTCCTCTGAGGCCCTGGTATACAGTAGCTAAGTGGAAGTAATGAATTAGAAGAGAAAAATGAGATCTCCTTCCTCTTCCTCCTCATTAATATCTCCAAAGATCTCTGAGTCTTTGCCAAAACTGTGAGTGAGCATTCACTTGGATTTTCAAGGAAGGTTCGGTGTTTGCTTAAGTTATATGGTAACTTTATCAGTCTGACTTATAAGCACATGGCAGTTCAGTTTGATTTTAGGTTTCTGAAGCTGAGTTAGTACCTTCTAGTAGATGTTAACTACTACAAACGTTCAGATGTAGAGCCAAACGTATTTGGGCTGCAAGTTTTTGGAAAAGTGGAACCGACTTCCTTGAAAGATTTCCAGCAGGGAGGGGCTAATGCCTTTTTGCCAAGTTTAGACCCCATTTCAAATCTAAGAGGGTTAGAACCCTCAATCTTGGCTTGAATGTTCTGCAAGATGAGGGAGAGTTCTGTTTTATTTTCCTCTAATTTAGCAAAAGTCTTCTTAGCTTTCAGAATTATACCCAAGGGAACCATGTATAGATTTTTAGTGACTCCGAAAAAAACCTTTCAATGACTTAATATGATTTTTTAATGCTTTTATGGTTTGATCCTACACAGCCAAATGCATCTGCATTTTCTACTTTTTATTGTCTTAGTATGATTGACAGGGATGTATTCATCAGAGGACACTCACCTTTAAATATATCTTAGGAAATGGTTTTTTCTCTCCCTAAAAGTTAAAGTTAAATCACTCCCCTAAAACTAATCATTTCTGCCCAATAGCAAAAGTCACTGCTTGGCAAGTAAATTGTGCAAATGCAATTTGTTGAGGCTCCATGTTACTTCTGTGTGTAGAAAAGATGTCATAGCCGGGGCAGTCTATATTAATAGAATAAGTGGAAAAAACAAGGCATGGCCTATATGGACTGGACAGGATCTGTGTAGAAAATGGAAGGAAAAGGAGGCTTAAATCAAGAGACCTTGGTTAAAGCCCAGTTCTGCCACTCACTCACTGTGAGCTATCAATGGCAAGTTATTTAATTACTGATCTTGCCTGCTTTATTTATCTTGAGGGAAGATAATACCTGCTTTATTTATCTTGAGGGAAGATAATATAAATGAAAGTACAACATAAATGCACAAATAGACAAAATTCTAGGAACTGCAAAAAAAATGCTTGTCCTAAATTCTGTAATCTGCATCCATTTTAGAGGATATGAAATAGGGTCTGCTTAGATTATCCAATGTCGTTATAGTCCTGTAACATGATGCAATTTTTCAGGAACAAAATAACGTATGACTGTAGAAAACTTAATAGAAATCTACTTCCCAAGTCTGTCTCTGGATTTCCCCATAAAAGGATTTCCCTTAAAACAAAAAGTCTGGAAAAGACCAATGATGATGACTGTCCCAGACTGGCAATGAGCAAAGTCTCCCTCTTCTTTTTGGGACCAATTAATATTCACGTAGTCCCATCCCAGAAGGGATTTAGCTCCAGCATTTCATAAAACTGAAGCAATCCATCATCCAAAAAGGGCAAAGAGGCAAAATTTCTGAACCCTTTTTCTCAAACTCCATCAGAAAATGTAAGCTCACGTTACTTCCCCTCCCCAACTCTTTGCTTCTTTATGAAGTGAGACTATTGTGGATAACTGTGGTCTCGTAATGCATTTTTGGCCAGCCAAGGCAGTACCATGGCTTCAGAAACTCTCTTTACTAGGAGTTGGCCAGCGTTCTATTGTTTGCATCTGGGATATGGCCAGTAGAGTTCGGACATCTGCCCATTGTGTGAGTTCCTTGGGCGCCAGAGGGCTGAAGCTCATTATTCCACTGGGAGTTATGCCTCTGTTCCTTGAAAAGGGGGAGTGACTCACCAACAACCCTCTATCACATCTGACATTTGGAAGATGAAAACCCTTTGTGAGTTCCAAGTTTAATTCTGTGGGTGAGTTTCTTATTTTAACCAAGCTGACCCATAAAGGTATTGACCAGAGTTGTTCTTTGGTAAGAAATTTGGGAATCCCATTTATAGACGTGACTAGGATTATGCCAATCCAAACGGTCTGTCCCCTCTGGCTGCAAAACCAGAGACAGAAAGAGAGAACAACTATCATAAGAGGCAGTGGGGGCAACGCTGGCATGGCATAAGGAGCTGGCAAGTTTCTCAGTTCTCCCAATAATTTTGTTTTTTCATGCCCCTATCTTTTAAACCTATTGCAACCAATTCCCAGACTTATGAGAATCTCAATAAATACTTCTATTTTAATCTCCTATTTTTGTTATTAACTAGTAATGGCACACTGGAAAAGCTTATTATCCAAAGTTTCAATGTTTTGACTTGAAAATGGGCACGATATTAGTATTTACCACACAAGGCAGTGAGGGCTAGAGTGCTTAGTATGAGAGCATGGTACATACTAAATGCTCAGTAAAAGTCAGTGATAAAAATGATGACGATGCAGTTTACAAATAGCTCAGCACAGTAGTTAGCAAGTAATAATGACTTGAATGATGAGAATCATTATTAAAATATTACATCATTACTTTTTCTAAGTAAAGGGTGAGAAGAGCTCAGTTAGCTTCTTTGTTAAACTTTATTTACAGACTATTTCCCATTAAGGTCAACACCTGGCTTTGGCCAGGCCTGCAATCCAGGCTTGACCTTGAAATGCCATCACCTCTGCTGTTCTGTGACCTTGCTCCCAGAACCCATGGACCAACATTTCAGTTGTCTAAGGGGTTCCAACCTAGCCTTTATGGCTAACAATAGTGAATAACTTCCAGGAAAACAAAAAGCAGGATATTGGGGTCTTTTGGCCTCTGCATCAAAGAACAGCTGGATCCAATTCAGAGCTTTAACTGAAGAAAGAAAGAAAAATGGATGCCCTTCCACTGGTCATATGTCAACCTTTACCAACTGTGTCTCTACCACCTGTAAGAACAGATGCAAATGGAGTGTTTTTATTAGGGTCAATGTTTCAGCAGATTATAAGCAATGGCCCTGTGAGGAACCAGTCCTGTTGGGAATTGGTTGACAATACCCTCCTTGGATGTTGTTGTAAGGTGTGACCCTTGGAGTGGAAGAGTTCTAGGTTCAAAACCCAACTCAGCCCCCTGACTTTGAGCAGCTTTATTTATCTTTTTTGGAGCTTCAGGTGCTTCATTTTACATAAAGAGTGGGTAGAGAATTATACACTTACATAATACCTGGGAGGGCCACTCTGAGATTTCAATGAGATCCTATTCACTAAACCACATAACATAGCCTGTGAGACTTAGTACGTATTTGATATGCATTCATATGCATTGGTTTCCTTTCTTCTTAAGAGTTTTTCTGAGGAGTAAATATGTGTAGAATGAGTAATATGGTGGCAAATATACAGTTGGTCCTCAGTAAATGTTACTTCTCTAAAAGGCAGTAAGGAATTCTGAGTTCTGTGCTCCTTGGGAGTGAGACTCTGATGATGAGTTTCCAGTTTCCTCAAAGCCCACTCTCCCTCCATTTGAGCCTGTTACTGACATGGCCTCTTTCAACTCCTTCCTCCTCTTCCCCAATTCCATAGCTCATATGCCTGCCCCAAGAATCTCCAAAAAGCCCTTTCCTACTCCTCTAGGGAGTCTGCAATACAGGCCAGATGCTCTCAAAGATTAGAAGACTTTTAAGTCTATTCTAAAAAAGAAAAAAAAAGTTCTATCTTTTGTCTCAGGCCATTATTTCTTCTCTTATTTTGCAAGAGGTAATTTCCCATTCTTCATTTGTGTCATTTTGCTGAAGGTATTTGTGGATTTTCAGGCTATATGTCAAGTCTTCTCCTTGGTTACACCATATAAATTCAGTTCTATATATAAGCTAAAGTGACAACAACTAGAATCAGAATTAAATATATTTTGGGTTTTGCAGACAAACAAAACTTATTTTTTCAACTCAGTATCTCTTTAGATAAAACACTATCCTCAGTCTATAAATTAGAATTTTAGTGCTGTAGGTATTGCCTCATTTTGGAGGCAAGAAGATAAAAAACTTGCCTCACAGGGTATTTTCTTGCTAATGGTAAGGTCGGGACTTGCTCACAGGTGCCATGGTTCCTAGGCCTTTTGTCTTTTCAGTATCTGATGATACCTGACCTAGCAGGGTCACCTGAAGTTTAAACTACTCTGCATCACAGGAATATATTTTTGTGTATGGGATCCTGCTGAGAACTCCTGCATTCCCTATACACTGTCCAGGTTAGTGTCCACCGACTACTTCCCATTCCTCCTAACATGTTCAATGAACTTTCTTCCACTCTCTGTAATGATCTGTCTCAACAGTCTACCTAGAAAATTAACTCATCCTCTAATGTCCAACCCAAAGCTCACTTCTTTTCTGTAGCTCTCCGCAACTTTCTGAGAAAAATCAATCACTTCTCCACCTGTGCTCTAATAGAACTTTGCAAATGTCTCACTTACTGAGTTACAGATATTTGTGTATCTTTAGACTCCACTAGACTGAATTGTTCAAGGTTAGAAATTCTATTTGATTCATCCTTATATCCACAGCTCTCCAAAGAGTTTGACACGTGCTAAGCCTTCGTAATTCTTGTTTTTGTTAATTTGTTTTTGTTTTTTGCTGATCATTTTTATGTTAGTTGCATTAAGTGAATAATAATGCTTTACATGGTTTTGATCGACATTGAAATATGTCTGAAATGAGTATCTTGGATTTCTAGGAACTAGAGGTACTGAAAATAATATCTGACAAACTTTACATGAAGGATTGGGTAACTTTATGCAAAAAGACTAAGAGAAAGTTTGTAGAATCAGAGCACTATGCAAAATACCTATGGAGTTCCCTTTATTCTTTCAAGTAGTTTAATTTGTTTCATAAAAATTCCAGAATTTTCCACTCTAGACAAAAATAATACAAAAAAAACCCACTTATGATACACAGTTCCATGCTGGAATATCAAGAAAGATAAAAGTTAAATTACCGTAAAATAAAAACTACTGTTTTGGAAACAGAATAATAACACAGCACTACACAAACCTCCAATGACTTCAAATTTAGTCTTTTATCCCAAAATGGTGATTAAGTCTTCAACAATAATTAAAATACTTCAATATCTTTTATCAATATCTCTTGTAGTAGAATTGCTTAAAAAGTAATCTGAACTCTAAAGTACACTGCCATCCTTGGAAGATATCATAGAATTTCTTAAGTCTGTCATTTATTCTCTAATATTTTGTACTTCATGCAGTTTTAAAGCAGAAACAGAGGAATACTCACATGCTTGGTCAGTGGCTTACAAGCTGTTAAACACGAATGTTGAATTACCAAAACTGCCCTTTAAATAGCACCTATATAGGCAAATTCTTAATTCTGAGACATTGAGGGAATCAGTCCACTGACTTCCTTGAGTTGAAAGAATTATTATTTCAAGTTGCATTCAGTTTACAACTTAGCTAGCCCTGGGATAATATCAGACTGATATTTTCAGCCATGTTTGGTTTTTCCTGGCACCAGACTATCATGGTTTCTACCAATCAGATTATGACATGCTACAATGAGAAGAAATGAAGTATTAAGAGATGTGAAAACTGGAAATACGTCCAAATGCATGGAATGTACATAACACTGCAGAGTGATAAAGGAAGTAAGGGAGGCTTCAGGTGTGTGTTTTGCCTTAAGTCCAGAGAGCAAATATCATTCAACACAAACTAGAAAGAGATAAAGCAGGAAACGATGAACTTATACGTTGACATCAGCTTGAGTTAAAAGCTACAAAGGTAGAAGTTATTTGACATAAGTGCTGCCGTTTAGATTTGTCAATATTCTGTGTCTACTTATTTGACTTTGGAAACTGAGGAGAAGGAAAAGAAATATCAGCCCCACAGGTGGAATCATTCCATAGGTCATACTAACAACGCTCCATCAATAAGGTGGTAATGACGATGGTTACTGTTCCATGCTGCATGTGTGTTTTAAGACTGTATGAACAATTTTAAATAGTTGAATCCGACTTACCAATTCCTTGCCAGAATGACTCTTTTTCCCCCTTTATTTAACATCTCTCTCAACATTGCCAAAATGAGGTATTTTGTTTTGTTTTGTGTGTGTAGACTCTCTGGTCCCTCACTATTTGGAATAACTGTAAGTCACATAAATAATGAACTGTATTGGCCACTGAGCCCAATGGAGAGTTCAAAAGACACATCAAGGGGGAACAAAATGTTAAGATGACTTCTGAAAACTGTGGTTAAGGAGACTGGCAAAAGCAGAAAGCACACCAGAAACTCATCTGTGTTAGGGTACTCCAAAGAACCAATATGTGTGTGTGTGTGTGTGTGTGTGTGTGTGTGTGTGTCTGTGTGTACACATATAGGTAAATAATAAGATTCATTATAAGGAGTTGGCTCACACAATTACAGAGGCTGAGAAGTCCTGAGATCTGCTCTTTGCAAGCTAGAGACATGAGAAAGCCAGGGGTGTATTTTGAAGGCCTGGAAGCTCGAGAGCTGACAGTGTAGATTCTGTTTCTGGTCTGAAAGCTGAGAGGCAGGAGCCCTAGGGCAGAAGATTGATGTCCTGACTCAAACTGTCAGGAAGAGTGCAAATCCTCCCTTCTTTCACCTCTATGCTCTACTTAGGTTCTTATGGGATTGGATGATGCCCATACACATTGGCAAGGCCAATCCACCTTACTCAGTCTACCTATTTGAATGCTAATCTCTTTCAGAAACACCCACACAGACATACCCGGAAATAATGTTTAACCAGATAGCGGGGCATACTATGATCCAGTTAAGTTGTCACTCAAAATTAACTATCCCAGAGCATACTGATGGTTTAGCATCTGACTGATTGATTAGAGATTTAATCTTATCTCTACACTTCCTTATGCCTCAGCATTTCTACATATAAAATGAGAATAACAAAAATTAGTATTTCAATATAGGGTAACAAGCTCACTGCCTGACAGACAGTAGGCACATACACATATTATTTTATATTTTGCTATTATATACTTCCATAGAAATATATTATTTTGTTGTACATGTATATACATTTATACATTTATAATTACTGTTTTATATAATAGGTACTATTTTTGAGCTGCAATTATGCATTAGGCATTGAGAGAGAAGAAATAAATAAACATGTGTTAGGCCATTCTTTGTACTGCTATAAAGAAACACCATGCTTTCCATAAAGCCTGCCGAATGAGAAGAATTAAACCTCTTTCCTTTATAAAAGCATTAAACCTCTTTTCATTATAAATTACAAATTAATAAGTTACTAATTTTTAAAGAAATGAGGTTTAATGCTTTTATAAAGGAAAGAGGTTTAATTCTTCTCATTCTGCAGGCTGTATGGAAAGTATTGTGCTGGCATCTGCTCGGCTTCTGGGGAGGCCTCAGGGAGCTTATACTCGTGGCAGAAGATAAAGCTGGAGTAGAACATCACATGGTGAGAGCAGGAGCAAGCAGGGAGGGAGAGGTGCCACACACTTTCAGCCAACCAGATCTTGTGAGAACTCACAATCGTGAGGACAGCACGAAGCCATGAGGGATCCACCCCCATGACCCATCACCTCCCACCAGGCCCAACCTCCAACACTGGGTTAAACTTTAACATGAGATTAGATGGGACAAATATTCAAGCTATATCAAAGCAGTAAATAAAATACGAATGAGGTTCTACTTTGCCAATAAGCTATAGATGGTGAGGAAAGTATGCAATTTGATATAAAATTCCAGAAACTTTGACAAGACAGATAAGTTTTTTTCTGGAACAGTCCTGGCTTATGTGTGTTGTTTCAGAATAATTATTAATAGTTTCCCCCTTTTTGAAGAGTGTCCTGGTTTGAGCAATTAAAGGCTCACACTGATGTTCCTTTGCAGTAGGATAAGCCTGTTGGAAGGGAAGATGGACTCAGGGTACTTGGGCTACCTGATCTATGCAGGAAGGCAGTGCAGGGGAGTTTTCCAAGAGAGGTAAGATCTAGGTTGATAGCTCATGGATGAGTGGAAGTAGCTGTGTGAAAAATGAGGAAGAGCACCGTAAGAAGCTCTAATTTCAAAGGGAAGAATAGCAAGTCCAAAAGCACAGCAGTCTTAGGAAAACCAGAAAGAAATTAAAACATGAAAAGATCCTGAAATATAAAGAAGAAAGTTGGGAGGAAGAGCCGAGAACTAGACACAGCCCAGAAAAACTTCTCCCACCAAGAGAGATCAGACCATCAAGTAGACTGGCACACTTGGAACAGATTTTCAGAAAGAAGACATTGAGAGTGGATACGGGGAGAATGCAGATCCCAAGACTGAAATGGGAGGAAGCTGGGAACAGTGCACCAGGTTGCCAAGCATCAGGACTGATTCCTGGCTTCAAGTGGCTCCCAGGGAAGGAGTGAGTAAAATGGACATGGAGCAACCCATTCTTATCATAGACCTCTGGGATCCTAGCTGTGAAAGACCCTACAACCCCAACAGACATTAGAGTTGACAGGAAGAACTGCCTAGAGACTTGGCAGAGACAGAATTCCAAGCAGCATGGAGCCCAGAGGGTTTGGTGCAGGAAAGACTGCAGTGGAGCATGGCCATGGGTGCTCATCTCCCAAGACTCACCATACTCCTCTAGGTGAGTTTAGAGTTTGTTAGCAGCTGGACTGGGAAGGAGTAGGGCTGTCTTACCCATTGGATGGAGCCACTCTTATCTGAACGACCTCATCTGCTGGCCTCTCCCAGGGTCCCTGCCTTGCCACACATATTTGCAGAACAGCCTCAGCTGCCCTACGGAAAGGCTTGCCAGTGGCCACCACCATAGTTCCTTCACTGACAGCCCCCACCTTCCTGTTGGAGCACTTTTGCAGATGGACCTCCACTAGGAGGCCTTCACCTGCAGATTTCCCCCACCAGCACACACTCACCTGCAGCCTCCCACTACTTCCCCACTGGTGAGCACACACAGACACGAGCTGCCACCTCACCAGCACACCCTGGCTCACCCCTGCAACTGTGCTGGTACACACACACATGGGGACTCATCACCATCCCACCAGTGTGCACATGCCTGCAGCCCCCTCACCATCCCATTGGTGCACACTCATCCATGGGCCCCAACCTACAGCCACACCAGTGTGCATGCACCCATGAGGAGGCTCCCCCAGCCTCCTCACAGGTGCACACTTGCCCGCAGCACCCCCCACCCCACAGCTCTCCCATGGACTCCTGCTGCCCTGCTGCAGCACTTTTTGCTAACAACTCCCATGGGAGTATTGTTGCCCTTGGACTAGAAACATCTTGGCCCCTCTAGTACAGCAGGTGTTTGACCTCAAGGGGCCAGAAAACAAAGCCACAGACCTGGTCCTAGCCCCTGAGAGTTAGAACACACAAACCAGGAGGGCTGAGCTGAGCCTTGGCCCCCTGAAAGCATCCAGAAACAAAGACAATTGACTAAATTCAACTTGTGCCACAAATAAACCCTCAAGAGTATCAAAGAACATACAATCTAAAAGCCCCATCCAAAGGACAACTTCAAAGATTAAAGGAACATGAGCTCACACAGATGAGAAAGAAGCAGTGCAAGAATTCTGGCAAATCTAAAAGCTAAAATGTTTTCTTACCTCCAAACAACTGCACTAGCTCTCCAGCAATGGTTGTTAACCAGACTGAAATGACTGAAATGACAGACATATAATTTACAATCTGGAGGCAAGGAAGCTCAAAGAGATACAGGAAAATATTGAAACTCAATCCGAGAAAAGCAGTAAAACAATCCAAGACTTGAAAGATGACATAGCCATTTTAGAAAGAACCAAACTGAAATTCTGGAAATGAAAATTCCACTATAGAAATTTCATAATCCAATTTGAAGTATTAAAAAACAGAATATATCAAGCTAAGGAAAGAATCTCAGAGCTCAGAAACCACTCCTTTCAAATCAACAAAGGCAGACAAAAATAAAGAAAATTTAATTTTAAAAAATGAAGAAAACCTCCAAGAAATGTGGAATTATGTAACAAGATCAAACCTACAACTCACTGGCATTCCTGAAAGAGATGGAGAGAGAGCAATATTATGGAAAACATATTTGTCCCCAACCTCACTAGAGAGGTTGAAACACAAATTTAGAAAATTCAGAGAACCTCTACAAGATATTTTACAAGACAATTATCCCCAAGACACATAGTCATCCAATTCTCCAAAGTCAATGTGAAAGAAAAATCTCAAAGGCAACTAGAGCAAAGGGGCAGGTCACATAGAAATGGAACCCCCCATCGGGCTAACAGTGTATCTTTCATAAGAAACCTTACAAGCCAGAGGAGATTGGGGGCCTATACACAGCATCCCTAATAAAAACAAATTCCAAATAAGAATTTCATATCCAGCCAAATTAAGCTTCAAAAGCAAAGGAGAAATAAAATACTTCACAGATAAACAAATGGTAAGGAAATTCATTACCAACAGACTTGTCTTACAAGAGGTCCTTAAAGGAGTACTAAATATGGAAATGAACGACTGATACCTGCCACCACAAAAACACACTTAGGTACATAGCCCACTAACACTATGAAGAAACTATACAATCAAGTCTATATAACAACCGGCTAACAACACGACAGGATCAAATTCTCATATATCAATATTAAGCTTGAATGTAAATGGGCTAAACATCCCACTTAAAAGGCACAGAGTGGTAAGCTGAATAAAGAAGCAAAACCCAACTGTATGCTGTCTTTGAGAGACCAATCTCACATGCAATGACACTCACAGACTTAAAAGAATGGAGGAAGATCTACCGAGCAAATGGAAAACCAAAAAGAGGAAGGATTGCTATTCTTATTTCAGACAAAACAGACTTTAAATCAATAATGATCAAAAAGGATAAAGAAAGGCATCACATTATGACAAAGGGTTCAATTCAACAAGAAGACTTAACTATCCTAAATATATATGCATCCAATACTGGAGTACCCAGATTCATAAAATAATGAGACCCTCAAAGAAACTTAGATAACCACTCAATAAGAGTGGGAGACATTAACACCTCACTGACGGTGTTAAAACAGATCACTGAGGCAGAAAATTAACAAATATATTTAGGACCTAAACTCAACATTTGACCACGTGGACCTAACAGGGATGACAGAATACTCCACCCAAAATCTACAGCATATACATTCCTCTCATTTTCACGTGGCACATACTTTAAGATCAGTGACACACTTGACCATAAAGCAATTCTCAACAAATTAAAAAATTATGAAATCATATCAACCACATTCTCAGACCACAGTGCAATAAAAATAGAAATTGATACCAAGAAGATTTCTCAAAACCATACAATTATACAGAAATTACATAACGTGGTCCTAAGTGACTTTGGAGTCAAGAATAAAACTAAGGCAGAAAATTAAAAATTCTTTGAACTGGCCAGCCATGGTGGCTCACACCTGTAATCCTAGCACTTTGGGAGGCTGAGGCAGGCAGATCATGAGATCAGGAGCTCGAGACCAGCCTAACCAACATGGTGAAACCCTGTCTCTACTAAAAATACAGAAATTAGCCAGGTGGGGTGGTGGGCACCTGTAATCCCAGCTGCTCAGGAGGCTAAGGCAGGAGAATCACTTGAACCTGGAAGGTGGAGGTTGCAGTGAGCCAAGATTGTGCCACTGCACTCCAGCCTGGGTGATGGAGCAAGACTCTGTCAAAAAAAAAATTCTTTGAACTAATGAAAACAAAGATACAATATACCAGAATCTCTGGGAGATAGCTAAAGCCATGTTGAGAGGAAAGTTTATAGTGCTAAATGCCTATATCAAGAAGTTAAAAATCTCAAATTAACAACCTAATATCACACCTAGAGGCACTAGAAAAACAAAAGCAAATCAACTCTAAAGCTAACAGAAGAAAAGAAATAACCAAAATTCAAGCTAAGGTGAATGAAATTGAGATGCAGAGATCCACACAAAAGACCAATGAAACAAAAAATTGGTTATTTGAAAGAATAAACAAGATGGGTAGACTGCTAGCTAGATTAATAAAGGAAAAGTGAGAAAAGATAGAAATTAACACATTCAGAAATAAAGGTGGCATTTCCCAACCCCACAGAAATATAAAAACCCTCAGATACTATCATGAACACCTCTATGCACAAAGTAGAAACCCTAAAAGAAATGGATAAATCCCCAAAAACATACTTACACTACCTCCTGAGATTGAACCAGGAAGAAACTGAAATCCTGAACAGACCAATAATAAGTTCCAAAACCAAATCAGTAATACCAACCAGAAAAAGACCTGGAGTAAATGGATTCACAGCCAACTTCTACCAGATATACAAAGAAGAGCTGATATTAATCCTACTGAAATTATTCCCCAAAATTGATGAGAGATTCCTCTCTAATTCATTCTATGAGGCCAGCACCATTCTGATACCAAAATCTGGCAGAGACACAATGAAAAAAGAAAACCCTAGGCCAATTTATCTGATGAACATAGATGCAAAAATCCTCATCAAAATACTAGCAAACTAAATCCAGCAGCATTTAAAAAAGCAAATCCGGCATAATCCTAGCTTTGTTCCTGACATGCAAGATTGATTAAACATACACAAATCAATAAATGTGATTCATCCTATAAACAGAACTAAAAACAAAAACCACGTATCATCTAAGCAGATGCAGAAAAGGCTTTCAGTAAAATTTAATTTCCCTTCATATTACAAACCATCAACAAAGTAGGCATTGAAGAAACACACCTCAATATAATAACAGCCATCTATAACAAACCCATAGCCAACATCACACCGAATGGGCAAAAGCTGAAAGCATTCCCCTTGAGAACCAGAAGAAGACAAGCATGCCCACTCTTACTGCTTCTATTCAACATAGTACTAGAAGTCTTAATGAAAGCAATCAGGCAACAGAAAGAAATGAAAGGCATCCAAACAGAAAGAGAGGAAGTCAAATTATCTCCCTTTAAGACAATATGTTTCTTTACCTAGAAAACCCCATAGTCTATATCTAAAGCATCTACTAGTGATTAATGTGAGTAAAGTTTCAGGATACAAAATAAATGTACAAAAACCAGTAGCATTCCTATACACTAATAACATCCAAGCTGATAGTCAAATCAAGAATATAATTTCATTTACAACAGCCACAGAAAAATAAAATATCTAACAATGCAGCTAATCAGAGAGGTAAAAGATCTATACAATGAGAATTATACAGCACTGCTGAAAGAAATCAGAGACGACACAAGCAAATGGAAAAATATCCCATGCTCATGCATAAGAAGAATCAATACTGTTAAAATGGCCATAATGCCCAAAGCAATTTACAGATTCAATGCTATTTCTATCAATGTACCAATGTCATTTTTCACAGAATTGGAAAATCTATTCTAAAATTCATATGGAACCAAAAAAGAGCCCAAATAGGCAAAGCAATCCTAAGCAGAAAGAACAAAGCTGGAGGCATCATACTATCCAACTTCAAACTATACTACAAGGCTACAGTAACCAAAACAGCATAGTACTGGTACAAAAGAGAATCTAGACCTGTAAAACAGGTTCAAGATCCCAGAAATAAAGTCATTCACAAACCATCATCTGATCTTTGACAAAGTTAGCAATAACAAGCAATAGGGAAAGGACTCCCTAGTCCATAGACAGTGCTATGATAACAGGCTAGCCATATGCAGAAGATTGAAACCTGACCTCTTCCTTTTACCATATACAGAAATTAATTCAAAATGGATTAAAGATTTAAATGTAAGACCTAAAACTGTAAAAACTCTAGGAAAAAACCTAGCATATACCATTCTGGACATAGGATTTGACAAAAATTTCATGATGAAATCTCCCAAAGCAATTGTAACAAAAACAAAAATGGACAAGTAGGACTTAATTTAAGTAAAGAGCTTCTACACAGCAGAAGAAATTATCAACATAGTAAACAGACAACCTACAGAATGGGAAAAAATATTCACAAAATACGCATCCAAAAAAGGTCTAATATCCAGAATTTATAAGGAATGTAAACAAAGCAACAAGCAATTAACAATCCCATTTAAAAATGGGCAAAGGACATGAACAAACACTTCTCAAAAGAAGACATACACACAGCCAGAAATTATATAAAAAAATGCTCACCATCACTAATCATCAGAGAAATGCAAATTAAAACCACAATGAGATATCATCTCACACCAGACAGGATGGCTGTTATTAAAAAGTCAAAAAATAACAGATGTTGGCAAGGTTGCAAAGAAAAGGGAAGACTTACACATTGCTGGTGGGAATGTAAATTAGTTCAGTGTGGAAAGCAATTTGATATTTCTCAAAGAACTTAAAACAGAGCAACCATTCAACCCAGAAATCCCATTACTGGGTATATACCCAAAGGAATATAAACCATTCTACCAAAAAGACACATGCACTCATGTTCATCGCAGCACTCTTCACAATAGCAATGACAAGTAATCAACTTAGGTACCCATCAACAGTGGACTAGATAAAGAAAACGTGGTCCATATATGCCATGAAATAGTAAGCAGCCATAAAATAATGAAATCATGTATTTTGCAGAACCATGATTGCAGCTGGAGGTCATTATTCTAAGTCGATTAACACAGTGTCAGAAAACCAAATACCACACGTTCTCACTTATAAATGGGAACTAAACACTTGAGTACACATGGACACAAAAATGGGAACAATAGACACGAGGGCATACTTGTGGGGAGGTGGAGGGTCAAAAAATTACCTATAAGGTACTATGGTCACTGCCTGGGTGACAAAATCATTTGTATACCGTACTCCAGGGACATGCAATTTACCCATGTAACACACCTGCCCATGTACTCCCTGAATCTAAAATAAAAGTTGACAAAAGAAAAAAAAAGTTGCATAGGATGACACAGATCAGAAGTGGTCATTTCATGAGGATTCAGACAATCTGAACCAATGTATTTTAAGGACACTAAAAAGGCAAGAAAGGTGCCCTGTTTACTAAGGGTAGGCAATGGTGGTATGTGCCGTGGATGTTTGGGGAGCTGTGACCCTAGAGAATAAAGGGCTTGTTTTACTTGGAAGCCCTTGGGAAACTGTTGATTTTTACAAGTAATATCATTTTCTACATGGCCTTCCTCTCCCAGACCATGGAGGTGACACGGCTAAGAACTCAAAGCATGCAGCATCCATGTTGTCCTTGAGTTTACACTTCAGCAGAACAATTCCAGAATGAATCATTGCCTGCACAGGTTGTTGGTTATGCCCAGTTTACAGCCTATTTTCAAAGTTCCTTTCTATTTTATGGTCCAAGCTGAGTTTGCAGAGATTTATGTGGAGATTTCTTATTCTCCTTGAAAAATAGAAAATCTTTCACCAGCGTATTTTTCTCACTCAGTGAGGCAACGCTGAACCTCCTTGCTGTTATTTTCCATAAAGCCTTTTTCTACCACCATCAAATTGATCATTTTTATTTAAGACAGAAAGGGAATAGTTAAGAATGGAGGAATTAGTTCTAAAAGGTGGACTGGAAACTGAGTGCACCCCTTGGAAATCAGTAGAAAGTGAGAGAGAAATCACTAACTCTATGAGAAAAAAATGTGTGCTGTAAAATAGGGAACTGAATTTTAAAGGATTCAATTACTCAAAATCTCCTACTTCTAAAACCTAACCTAATGTGGCCCCAGGACTGGGCAGCGAGTGCTTGCCTGCAGACATGACAGTAACTCAGTGTCGGGGAAGAAAAGAAACCTCAAAGAAAAATTTCGATCAAGGACGCATCCTATATACAAAAAGGAAAGTTAAATTCAGTTTATAAAGAAAGAGTTTCATGAGGAAAGGAATATACATAATGAGCTGGTAACTGTAGAATAATACACATCTTGAGAACTATACTATCTAAATTCAAATCAGAACCTTCAATTTACTTGCTGTCAACAGACACATAAGACAGTTGACTTTGGATAAGTGTCTTAAGTTCTCTGAGCCTATTTCCTCATCTGTAAAATGGGGATGATAATATCTCATAAGATTGTTATTAAGAGAAAATGTGTTAATATTTCTCAAATACTTACAATAATGCTTGGCACAGAGTAAGAGCTTGTTAATAATGACACAAATTTATCAATAATTGCTGTTCAGGCACGATGTATTTCTACTCTAAAATCTCTATGAATTCAGTTTCCATTTCTAGGAAATTATTTAGTCTCCTACTATGACCCTTTCATGTACCTTAAGTCTTCTCCAAACCGTGTAAAATTAGTAACTCCTAGAGCAAAATTTATTTTAAAAATTTTATGAACAAAAGAATTCACAGTATTCTTTCCAAATCTCCAGTGACCCACCTACCCATACACTGAGTCCCTCAGTGATAAGGAACATTTGTCCAAGTGGCAATGGCACGGCCAAGGCATTTTGTGTCACTCTGACACAGCTGAGCAGGGTCAGAGTTTACTTTATCTTAATATCTCTTTGTTTCAATCAAGAAAAAAAGGAAAGGTCCCAGCTTCCAGACATCCATGAAAACAAAATAAACAGGCATGTAAATGAGATATGTTTTGGATGTGGGTTTATATATATTGGCAGGAAGAGCAGTGAAACTTACGATTCCACTTTCTTATTCTTTTTTCTCTCTCCCGTCCCACTTGGTGCCAAAGGAGTTATTTTTAAAAGCATGGGTTCATGTTTTTGATCATAATGTCATGGCAAAAGGGGAGATGACCTTTACGTTTAACTAGTAGCTGTTATACAATCAGGAAGCTCCAAATGGTAGCACTTTAGATTCGGTCACCAATGAATTTGGGTATGCCATTGCTATCAGGATTGAAAGAGAAAACAACAGATGAAAGTGTCTCTACGTCATACATATCAAATAGAAATATTGCCTATAGAAGCAACCAATGGGATGCGAGTCTGCTTAATTAACTAACAGAGGCTTATAGCTCAAGGGGTTCCCTTCAGCAAGAGAAGATGGGACTCTCGTAATTCATATAATGCCTTAATACTTCGGAACAGGAGAGAGATCCAAGATGGCCGATTAGCAGCAGCTCAGGATTGTAGCTCCCACTGAAAGCGCAGTGAGTGGACGCCAGGTTTTCAGACGAATTTTTATTGCCCACAGACCAAGAGATTCCCGGCGGAGGAGCCCCACGGATCGCCAGCGCAACTCTTTTGGCCGGCGCGGCCGTTTTGCAGGTGCCCCTGCGCGGCGGTTCTCAGTCCGGAGTATACGGGACTGAGTGCCCTTTTAGTTGGCCTTTGGAGCTCCGGGAAGGCAGTGTCTCCCATTCAGCTGATTGAAAGCGGACTGAAGTGGGGAACCAGACCGGGAGACTCCCAGGCAGAAAAGCGCCGCGAATCTTAACGCCGCTGTTTCAGCCGGTGTAGTGGGTCGCCGCAGGGGAAGGCTGGTCGCCGCCCCCGCCCACCCGACGAAAAAAAAAACAGCAATTGGAACTGCTGAGGATTGAGAGTTTCACAGCAAGTACAGCTGAACCCAGGAAGGTCCAGCTCTGTGGGGGAGGGCGTCTGCCGAAGCAAACCTAAGAAACAGAAAAAACTTTACCACCAACAAGCTGGACGTCCACTCAGAGACCTAATCTGAAAGTCAGCAATTACACAGATGACAGGTGGATAAATCCACAAAGATGGGAAGAAACCAGCGCAAAAAGGCTGAAAACACCCGAAATCAGAATGCCTTTCCTCCTACGGAGGATTGCAGTTCCTCATCACCAATTCAACGAGGCCTGATCAAGAATGGATGTGACAAATCAACAGAATCAGGCTTCAGAAGGTGGATAATGAGAAACTTCTGTGAGCTAAAAGAACATGTTCTAGCCCAATGCAAGGAAACTAAGAACCTTGAAAAAGGTTTGACGAAATGTTAACGAGAATGGACAATTTAAAGAGGAATATAAGTGAATTAATGGAGCTGAAAAACACAACAGGAGAACTTTGTGAAGTATGCACAAGTTTTAATGTTGAATTGATCAAGCAGAAGAAAGGATTTCAGAGGTGGAAGACCACCTTAACGAAATAAAACGAGAAGACAGGATTAGAGAAAAAAGGGTAAAGGAATGAGCAAAGTCTCCAAGAAATATGGGACTATGTGAAAAGACCTAATCTACGTTTGATAGGTGTACCTGAATGTGACGAAGAGAATGAATCCAAGCTGGAAAATATTCTTCAGGATATTATCCAGGAAAACTTTCCCAACCTAGCAAGGCAAGACAATACCCAACTCCAGGTAATACAGAGAACACCACAAAGATATTCCTCAAAAAGAGCAACCCCAAGGCACATAATCATTAGATTCATCAGGGTTGAAATGAAGGAGAAAATACTAAGGGCAGCCAGAGAGAAAGGTCAGGTTACCCATAAGGGGAAGCCTATCAGACTCACAGCAGATCTCTCAGCAGAAACCCTACAAGCCAGAAGAGAGTGGGGGCCAATATTCAACATCCTTAAAGAAAAGAACTTTCAACCCAGAATTTCATATCCAGCCAAACTAAGTTTCATAAGTGAAGGAAAAATAAAATTTTTTACTAACAAGCAAGTACTCAGAGATTTCATTACCACCAGGCCTGCTTTACAAGAGCTTCTGAAAGAAGCACTATATACAGACAGGAACAACCAGTATCAGCCATTCCAAAAAACCTATCAGTAAGCTGCATCCAGACCCATCTCACATGCAAGGATATACAGAGACTCAAAACAAAGGGATGGAGGAAGATTTGTCAACCAAATGGAGAGCAAAAAAAAAAAAAAAAAAGCAGGAGTTGCAATTCTCGTCTCTGATAAAATAGACTTTAATGTAATAGAAACCAAAAGAGATAAGAAGGACATCGTATAATCATAGAGGGATCAATGTAATGGGAAGAGCTAACGATCCTAAGTCTATGCGCACCCAATATAGGAGCACCCAGATACATAGGGCAACTTCTTGGTGACTTACAAAGAGACTTGGACTCCCATACAATAATAGTGGGAGACTTTAACACTACATTGTCAATATTGGACAGACCAATGAGACAGGTTAACAAGGATACCTGGGACTTGAACTTAGACCTCGAACAAGTAAACTTAATAAACATTTACAGAACTCTGTACTCCAAACCCACAAAACATACATTTTCTTCAGTAACACATCACATTTATTCTAAAAGTGACCACATGGTTGGAAGTAAATCACTCCCCAGCAATTGCATAGTATTTCATAGGTTTAAATGAAATATTGGTTGGCTGTTTGTTATTTTCCTCCCTTATTCCTTCCTGTCTCCATTGTATAACACAATTATTAGTATAAAAGAGCTTTTCAATATCCATTTTTAGACTGCATTCTAGCCTGGGCAATAGAGCAAGATTCCCGTTCTCTCTCCCTCTTTTCTTCTTCTTTTTCCCTTTCTTTTATTCTCTTTTTTTCCTTCTTTCTCTCTTTCTTTTCTTTCTTTAAAAAAAAAAAATTAGTTACCACTGTAGGCTGGGTTTGGCGGCTCATGCCTGTAATCCTAGCACTTTGGGAGGCCGATGGGGGTGGATCACCTGAGGTCAGGAATTTAAGACCAGCCCAGCAAACATGGTGAAACACCATCTCTACTAAAAAAAAAAACAAAAAAATACTTCGGAATAGAAATTCTCATTTTTAATTATTCTGTAGGGGTTAACAAGTTCTAGGCCAACTTCTAGAGGGAAAAATGATACATTCCTGGCAAATAAGAACAAAATGCTCATTTTGTATGTTCTGTGTGCCAATGTTTTTTTTTTTTTCCTGGGAAGAGGAAAATGAAATTACTTCTGCAGTCTGATATGTTTTAAGTCCTTATCTGAGAGACTAGTAAAAGTATTGTCTATATTATTCTACAATTCTGACAGAAAACTGAACATTTTAGTAAATATTTCAAATATTCTTCATTATATAAAATTTTAAAACATGGAAAAATCTTCTCATGCCACTAAATGTACTTTTTTTTTTGATATTTAATGATGAGTGGTCTAAAACTGTTTATTATACTCACATAAAATATATACTGGGGGGAAAAGAATTTGTGTTCATGAAGTTTGATCTTTGCTATCGTTTGGATGTTTGTCTCTTCCAAATCTCATGTTGAAATGTGATCCCAGATGCTGGGAGTGGGACTTAATGAAAGGTGTTTAGGTCGGGAGATGAATACTTCATGAATAGAATAATGCCTTTCTTGAATTGCATTTAATGGGAGGTGTTTGAGGCAGTTGGGGGTGAGTGAGCTCTCACTCTTACTAGTTTCTGTAAGCTATTTGTTAAAAGAAGCCAAGTACCTCTCCTCCCCTCCCCTCCCCCACTCCCCTCCTTTCCCCTCCCCCTTTCCTCCTTTCCCCTCCCCGCTCCTCTCTCATTCTCCTCTTCCTCCTCCTCCTCCATCTTCTCTTCTTCTCTCTCTCTCTTCCTATCTCATCATATGATCTCTGCACATGCCAGCTCCCCTTCACCTTCCTCCATGAATGGAACCAGCCGAAGCTCTCAGCAGGTGCATAATCCAGTGCCATGTTTCTTGTATTGTATGCAGAACTGTGAGCCAAATCAACCCTTTTCATTATAAATTATCCTGCCTCATACTTTCATAGCAACACTAAACAGACTAAGACAATTTTCATTACTATCATTTTGCTGTTAAAAAAACTTAACATCTGAATTCCCAAATCTCTGATCAAATAATGTCATTCTGCAGGGATAACTGTATTTAACAAAACTGGTATGAAATTAGAGTTGTTTCATCCAAAATAACCAAATAATCCTTATATTTCTTAAAAGGAGAGTAGAGCAATAAAAAGGAGAGTAGAGCATATTTCTACGGAAGGAGAGAAATTTCTAAATTTCTATGGAAATTTAAATTAAAATGAGTAATGTGTCTAAGTTTTATCTCTTAATCTGCATCAACAGAAAGATGAATTAAAAGTGTAAGACCTGCACCAGGGTAATCAGCGGTGGCTGAAGAAACAAACAACCTCCAATATCAGTGGCTTAGCCCAACCAAGGTTTTTTTCCCAAACTTGCAAGTCCACTGTAAATGGCCTTTGGGCAGCTTTCCTTCAAATTAGGAACCTGGATGCCTTCTGTCCTATGGCCCTGCCATCTTGAAGTGCTTTGCTCCCAGCTGCACAGATTGTGGGGAGAGACAGACAGAATGAGAGAAAGGGGGGGAGATAGGGAGAAAGAAAAGAGAGAAAATGAAATATTGTGTAGACAGTCTTGAATAAAGCAATGGACATTTGAATTGGTTTAAATGACACATGACTGGCTAGGAGTCATGACCTACAAGTCTTTCTGGCTTTAGTATTTTATCTACAACTTGTTATACAATTGCTAGATCTTTCTAAAGCATGTAATTCCTCTCAAAGGGTAAACAATTATACAAATAGGCCAAAACACAGCTGCAAAAGCCTTTTTGGTGAAGAGTTAGTATAAATCATCTGTAGAAAAAGAAACAATCCCATTTTGAACAAATGATAAAGCAATCTCTATTTAAGTGTTTCTCTCTATTTCTTCAATCCCCTAAGATAAATGAATAGGCATGGCTTTACTAAGTGGCCCTTCTAATATGATTATATGATAGGGTCTTAATCACCTCCTATGAGTGTCAAAGCTTCTCCCACAGTGTATCTAACTGATTTTAGCATAGGAGCTTGTCTTTCTGCATGTCCTTGGAAATATTTATGCATTGAAAGTGAAGTGAAACATACCAGGGGCAACTATGTTTAACCACAGGTAAGCACAAGCATCGACCAGTCAGGATAGATGCTGACCCTCGAGTAGCATCTTGGAATCTAGTATTGCAATGGTCATTCAATCTTTGATTCCTGGACCATGAAGGAGCCCCTGGCTAGGGTGGGGAGCAGGCAATTCTGAGTCATAGGCAGCAAATATTATTTACTGATACAGATATTGTTTCAATATTCTATCAATGTGTACAGTCATACTGGAGTCCAACTAATCCAAGACCACCATAAGCTTCCAGCTTTAAATTTTCTAAGCCATCAGGGATTACATTCTGGATTTCAAGGTTTCATTTCCATTACATATTATTGCTTCTGATAAAATTTCTAAAACTTTTTTTAAATTTCTTATGAGATGCTTATAAAATTATTACTTGTCATCTTGCTCTGAATTCAACTGCCCTATTCTCTTTTGTGGCTGCTCATTAGATTATCTAACCAGTTTTCTTAACTGTTTACCTTTCTAACCCTTTGAAGGGTCTTGTATGAGGAGCAGGTAGCTGGATTTTTTGTTTTAAATCATTGCATTTACAATATTATAAATGGTCAATATTGTAAACGTAATGACCAATGGTTTGGTCATATCTTAATCATTTAGTCCCATGCTTTCTCTTGTGACCCCTTTTTTAATGGTTTTATTAGGTTCTCTAACCTTTGACACCACCCTCCAAAAAATGCTAATTTTGTATAATTTGACTTTTTCCACCCACCAGTTCACCACAAGCAAGTACACACATACACACCCTATCAATTCACGTCCTCCAGGAAGCAGACACTAAGATGGAACTAGAAGTGCAAGAGACTGATTGGATGAAAGGTGAAGGGGAAATGAAGCAGTGAAATGTATTTTAACACAGGTCTGATGCCTGGAAAAGAAAAGAGGGAAGAAAGCCTGGGGTAGGAAGAGCTTCAGACCACAAGCAGCTTTGAAAATGTGTCAGCCAGCCAATGGGAACCACAGAACGAAGAGAACTGAATTAAGCAGAAAGGGCCCAACTCTAGTTCCCTGCTGTGCTCAGTCATGAGCTGGGAGCAGCCTAGGGAGAACATGGCTTCATGTAAATGCTGCAATAGATCCCAAAGACATGCACCCATACATGTGACACTTCCCACATTTTGATGTGATTTATTAATTTTACATTTTAAAAATATTCAGGCTGGGTATGATGTCTCATGCTGTAATTTCAGTGCTTTGGGAGCCTGAGGCAGGAGACTCACTTGAGGCCAGGAGTTCAAAATCAGCCTGGGGAATATAGTGAGACCCCATCTCTACAAAAATAGAAAAATTAGCTGGGCATGGTAGTATTCCCCTGCAAGAGGCTGAGACAGAAGGATCACTTAAGCCCAGGAATCTAAGGCTGCAGGGAGCTATGATGACACCATTGCACTCTGGGCTGGGCAAAAGAACAAGATCCTGTATCAAATAAAATAAAATAAAATAAAAAATTCAGTTTGGCTTTCGCATCTTTTTACACATATATACATACATGCACATGTAAGGAATTTACTGAGTTTCCACCCTCGTCTGTATTACGTGACGGAAGTATCAAGTTCTAATACCTATGTCCAGCCTTGATACTATGTTTCTTTATCAATTTCTCTTAACTCTAATATTCCTAGAGTGAATCTAAGCAGTTTTGTCAAAAAGTTCACATCCTCTATATTTTCATATTTCAGAAAATCTTTCTGTTGCTTTTGCTCATGAATGGCTATATGGCATGTTAGGAAATATTTGAATATTGTCTATTACCACCCCAATGTCTCTAAGAATTCCAAGATTATCTCTTAGTGTGACGTATTGCTAAGGAGAGAGGGCTTGCTTTTGTTCCTTTGTACGTAATCTAAGTTTTCTGCTTGAACATTTAGAGAATCTTTAAGAATCTTTGAAGTAAAACACTTTGTCAGGGTACATTTATGCGTGAGCCCTACTCTTTTAGTATGTTTTCATATGAATCTTACCTGGATTTTTTATTTTTTATTTAACACGGAGTCTCGCTCTGTCTCCCAGGTTGGAGTGCAGTTGCACAATCTCAGCTCACTGCAACCTCCACCTCCCACGTTCAAGCCATTCTCTGCCTCAGCTTCCTGAGTAGCTGAGATTACAGGCACCCACCACCACGCCCAGCTAAGTTTTGCATTTTTGGTAGAGATGGGGTATCACCTTGTTGGTCAGGCTGGTCTCGAACTCCTGTCCTCATAATCCACCCACCTCAGCCCCCCAAAGTGCTGGGATTACAGGCGTGAGCCATCACACCCAGCCTTACCTGGATATTTTTAATAGTTTCATTATTTATAGATTTGAGCTTCTCTTTTAATAGCAGAAATTATAATTTCCAATAATTAAAAAATCATTTCTATACTCACTGTTTGGGTCCATTGCCTAGATACAAAAGCTTTAGTGCTATTGCTTTTTCTCTGAAAGTTCACTGGAAATAAATAATCTAATGGTTTCCAGTGTCAGTGTTCATCATAGGTTAAAAAACCCCAAGAGCTACTTTTCTAGTCATACTGCTAAATCCTACTTTTAAAGAATCATCTTGAAATTTGTCACCCCATTCCTTTACTTCTATTCCCCATCCAGTCTCAAGCACTCATCTGGGAAGCAGAAAGAGGTCTCTTAATCATCTGTATTTTATTTTACTAAGTGTCTGATACACTACGGGGGAAGCCAATTCTCTGTTTTTCCAGCATTTTCAAAGGAGTATCAGAATTGGGGGCCAAACAAATTGCAGCAAACCATTTTCTAATAGAAGAAAAAAATGCCTAGAGAATTCTATAATATCCCAAACAGAGCAAACAAACCTTGGGTGTTTAGGGCACTTATCCAAACAATGCTCCCACCATAAACCAGGTGCAACTTAATTTATCTCAAAAAAGACGAAAGGGTGAGTCAATGTGGCTGTCATTTGAACTTTACAGTTCTAGGGAGTCTCGCCATTTCCAACCTGAGACAGACCACTAAGCTATCCCCCTTAGATTTATTTGCTTCTTTTATATCCTTGGTTAAAAATGTCTGAGTCACCATAAACCAAACACTGCAGGAATCTTAACTTTTAAAAGAGCATGAAAACCACACTGATTGATTTGGCGAGATGTTGGAAACCCTGTTTTGTTCTCTGACAATTATGACGGACTTTACTTGGCTCTTGGAATACCAGTGACGGAGAATACAAATGCAGTATCGTCTTCAATGTCTGAGCCTGAGAAAGATCACTGTTCCTCCTCATTATTTCTTAAATGGACCTTTCCAGCTGCTCCTAAAGGTGTGCGCACATCATGCATCTGAGAAAAGTGAACAACCAAGGTTTTGCCTACAGCATTTCTTATGAGAGTATTGAGGACAGCATTCATTTATTCACTTATTCATCAAAAATGTATTGAATGCCTATTATGGTTACTCTTTCAAATGCTCATGATACAAAGATAAACAAGACCTAGGCCCTTGAGGACAATCAAAATACATTATTGTCATAATAATAATGAAGAGGGGGAAGAAGATAAGCAGAAGAAGGGAAGTATTATTTTGCCATTTTATAGATGCTGAAACACAGGCATCTATAAGGGAATGTACCTTAGCTCACAACATTTATAATCATCAAGACCCAAATGCCAAGGCTTTAGCTGGATAAGTGCACAATCACGACTCATGTACTATTGTATTAGTCCCTTTTCATACTGCTATGAAGAAATACTTGAGACTGGGTAATTTATAAAGGAAAAGAGGTTTAATGGACTCACAGTTCCACATGGCTGGGGAGGCCTCACATTCATGGTGGAAGGCAAAGGAGGAACAAAGTCATGTCTTACATGATGGCAGGTGCAAGAGCGTGTGCAGAGGAACTGCCATTTATAAAACCAACAGATCTTGTGAGACTTATTGACTATCACGAGAGCAGTACGGGGAAAAACCTGCCCCCATGATTCCATTACCTCCCACTGGGTCCCTCCCATGACACATGGGGATTATGGGAGCTACAATTCAAGATGAGATTTGGGTGGGGACACGGCCAAACCATATCACTTATTGTCTCAACGGAAGACTGAACAGGTAAATTTAAAAGTAACTCAATACAACCATGCTTGTCTCTTCATTCAGCTGAAGTCACAGCGGCCACCATGATCCAAAAGTTCTATCCTGTAAATTTGAGCCTTTCCCTTTTTGAGTCTCTCTCTGTTGCTTTTGAGGGTTTCGAGAGTGTTTGACATGTGCTCAGACACAATTTTTTCTTGTTCTTCAGATACTGACATAACATCTGTTTATTTCATGGCTGAAAGGAGGGTGCAGAGTCAGATACATTAAGCATGTATTTTGGTGAAGAAAATGATTTGATCCTAATAGCTGTGAGAATATTCATTCAGCACATATGAAACACATTCTAGCATGTGAAAAGTATGCTACTGAGTATAAATAAAATGTCATTCCGACTCCTGAGAAACTCACAGCCTAGGGAGAAAGAGCCACTTTAATACCAATATTATAGTACAAACTCAGTGCACTAAGATGGTCATTCATTCTGGATCACTGGGACAGTCCTAGGTCAGGTCTGCTGTTGTGATATAATGACTCATAGTGCCAACTGTCACTGTTGGAAACACCCCATGTGGATGGTAAATTATACATCACCCAGCAATAGGAGAAGCACATTCAAAGTATTATTGAAAGGCAATGAGAGAGCAGCTCATTGTCCATGGGGGGAAGATATATATATTTTAATTTCACAAAAAAAGCACAATTCATGCATTAGACATGCTTTCTGATACATATATATATAGTTTATAGTTTATATTTATATATATATATATGTATGAAAGATGTCTAATCAAAATTTGTGAAATTGAATAATTCCAAAAAGCCATTTTTGAACACATACTACATTCTAGACCCTGCACTAATGTACACGCATGAGTAGGTCATTGTCTTTCCAAATGGACTGTAATAAATGCAGAGACTAAAACACACAAAAATTTAACACCATAAATATAAAGCATGTACAGAGTGTTAAGTGAAAAGAGATAATTCAAGCTGCTGGTTCAGAGACTTCTCCTGGAGAAAACAGCTGAACTGAATCTTGAAGGATCAGTCGGGATTAAGGAAAACAAAGAAAAATAATTAATTAATTTAAAAAGTAAAAGAATCAAAATTGGAATGTAATTTAAGGTAGAAGGAATAGTGGCCCACCCAACCACCATCAGACACAAATTTTCGGTTCTCTGGTGGAAAGGGTGTGCCCTGGAAACAACAGGGTTTATACAGGACAGCTGAGTGGAGCTACACCATGATCAATGTTTAGGGCTAAATTGAGCTAAGTCCCAGTCACACCCAGAAGACTGCAGTTTAAAGCCAGTTCACAGGGAAACCATGTTATAATGGAAGTCACTCATTAACTACATAGAATCTATGTGACTATTTAAACTATTGTTTTAATTTGGGAGGATGCCTCTCTCTATTCCTATGCTATGGTTTCGATTTAGTTAAATCAAATAGTATATCAAAATGTCTCTGATTTATCTCTTATTTCCTGGAGTTTACCTGAAAGTCAACAGAAAGTGTAATCAATTGCTTCATCAGATGTTTTAAATCTAACAAATATCTTTCCATAGCGGTTCCACCATCTTTTAAATACACTGAGTAACTTGTTGCTGAATCTTTATTGAATTTTCTGATACTTAAATGATATTTACCCGTCTTCCTAATCTATCAACATTGAATATTATCAATTATGTAAATAGCTTAGTTTGAAACTGATTCGTGCTTAATAAGGCTAAATTGATCACAGCCTTGTTTAAAGATGTTCATAAACCCCTTGGTGGCAGTGACAGGCGATCTACAATCCATCTTCTGCGTCATAGCTGGAAAGACACCACAACTTTCGACATAAAGCCCAGTATTCTTTCAGAAGCCCCTCATGAGTTAAGAGTTGAAACATGAGGATTAGAACAATAGGACAGCAGAGAAACTGAAACTCTGCTCCTCGGCTTTTTTTTTCTCTGTTCCAGAATACTCAAGCTCTAAGCAACATTTGATGGGGTCTAGGAGACAGCGTGCCAAAATAGGACACCTTGGCATTTCAGAAAACAGCAGAAACAAGTATGTCACTCTTATCTTCTCCTAACTCCTTCTTCCCTGAAGCAAGCCATAAAACCTGGCTGATTTCCTCTAAAGTAGGTCACGAGACCTTCATTTCAGAAGCATCCTCCCTGTACTCAGAGGAAAAGAACATCCTTATTCTCAAAGACACAGAGACGCTAAGAAGAATCTGAATAAACAGGCCTTGCTGAAGTTCCCCTCAGCTGAATACCATTAAGTCACACCCCTTTTTGTCCTTCCATCATTTCTCCACAACGATCCACTTTTTCATGAAGCAGCATAAAAACACACAGGTTTCCCTGCTACTCTCTTTGAGATAAATTGAGCTATCCCTCATTTCTGAAGGCTTCCATACCACGTAAGACTCCAATTAAATATATTTGTATGCATTTTTTTTCTTCTTAATTGGTCTTTTGTTACAGGGGTCTCTACCATAAAGCTAGCCAGGAGTGAGAAAAGTAGTCTTTCCTCCCCTACAAATTTTATTTTTAAAATTTTGCTGGCCAAAAAGCACCGTTCAAAGCCATTATCCTAGCCATGCCAGCATGTCTGTTTCTGACAATGGAGCTATGTTTTCATTCAATTTTGCCTGGTAGGTAAATCACATTAGAATGCTATTTTAAGTATGTTAAATTCTGTTTTAGTTGGTGTGTTTGTGTGTTTTTAAAGTTTACCTCTGATCGACTTGACTTGTTTTACTCCAATATATTTCATATCCAATGTTGAATTGTTGCAGAGAAATACTCAACTGTAAAATGTCAATAACAGGGGAACTAATTTAAGAAAGACAATATTAAGGTAAACTGGGGTAGCAGCCTAAGCTCTGGGCTGAGAATCAAAAGACCCTGTTTCTTTTTTGCCTCTGCCACAGAATAACTAAGCAAGGTTATGAAATGAAGGACTTGGGCCATTTCTCTAAATTCCACTGCTGCCCTAAAATTCTGTGATCAAATTTGGGATGTAAACATCATTCTTTTTTTGATTGGATAATCAGGAAGCCATCAGCATCACAGGGTGCACATTCTGGAAAGAATAAAAATATGCCCTGTGAATTATTTTGTCTGCCTCTGCTTCTGTTCATGAATGCAGTGAAGAATAAAGTGAAGTCAATCAGAGTTTTAGAAATTCCAGACAATGAGAAGAAAAACAGGAGAGAGTAGAGAAGGAACCTAGAGCTTACAGATCACCTGTGTGATGTCCCGTCCACTCTCAGAAGGATACTTTCTCACATTTTATCCCATTTAGTTTTTACAACAATCCCCCAAGGTAGATGATACTATGCCCAATTTAGAGATAAGAAATTTTAGAATCCCAATAACGTTTGCCCAGGGAATTGCAGTTCATAAGAGACTGAGCTATAACCAGAAGATAGGCTGTGTGATTTCAAATCCTATGACTTGATAAACCATGCTAACTTTTTATTCAATGTGAGAGGTGGGTAAGTCTCTGTCATTAGAAATACGGATATAAATTCCACACATTTGAATGCCTGGTATACTTGTTAAAGTATAAGCTCAGGAAAAAAAAAACAAAAAAACTTTCGATTTGGGTTATAATGATTTTTGGTGAGGGGAATGACATACTTTACTCAAGCTACAGAAATATATCAAGTTTTATTAGGTAAGGGTTAATGACTAAGATACTATATTAGTCCATTTTCACACTGCTTTACTTCCCTGAGACTGGGTAATTTATAAAGAAAAGAGGTTTAACTGACTCACAGTTCCAAATGCCTGGGGGAGACCTCAGAAAACTTACAATCATGGCCAAAGGGGAAGCAGGCACCTTCTTCACAAGGTGGCAGGAGGGAGAAGAACGAAGGAGGAGACTTCCAAATACTTATAAAACCATCAGCTTTTGTGAGAACTCACTATCACGGGAACAGAATGGGGAAAACGCCATCATGATCGAATCACCTCCATCCCTCCACACGTGGGGCTTATAAGTCCCTCCTTCAACATGTGGGAATTAAATTCAAAATGAGGTTTGGGTGGGAACACAAAGCCAAATCATATCAGATGCCAAGCTAAAACCAGGACTTTTAAGGTCATGGTCTAATTGCATATCATTTAAAAATATACAGTGATTCATTATACTGAAAATTATTTTATGCTGAATCATTTATTACATGCTTTATTTTATTTAAAAAGAAGCCCTGAACTGGGAAGTACTAGGATTTCTCTTATTCGACCATAATTACAGGAAGTCTTGCAGGCTGAATGGGAACACAGGACCATGTACTGGACAGCAGCATATCCTACAGTGTCCCGAATGCGCAAAGGGGAACAAATGCCTTCTTGACACTAGCCTTGCAAATTGATTCCTCTAGAATGATGATAAATGGCAAAAGTATATCATGATCTCTGATGTCCTAAAAATTGCACCTGATTGTTAATATTATGCTCATAAGAATTCATTTCCAGAAAAATAAATTATCTCACTTCCAGCCCTCAAAATCTCTCTGTCATTTTACTTAAGAGTCAAATTAGTCAAAGTGGGGTGGAGTGGGGATTAAATCTACTCCAACTTTCTTTCCTTCCTGGTAGCATCTCGAGTGTAGCTCAAAGCTTGGCTGACTCTTCCCACAGCTGCCCTCCTGCTTCATCCAGCAACACTCTTCCTGGGCTCCCAGGGAGAATGGGGGAGGCCTCTCCTGACCTCTGTTGCCTGTCCTGTCAGTCACCAGCATTCAGAACTCAGAGACTGTAAGCTCCACCAACTCTAGCATGTTTAAAACTTCTGTACTCAATTTTTCTGATACACCATTAAGAACACCCTTTCTTCTATGGTAATTAGAGGGAAAACAGATCAGCTGTAAGAAATCAAGTCAATGGCTATGATTTTAGGGAGGATCAAAGGTGAAATGTCACAGAGTAAAAAGAGGTAACCATTATTGATTTCCTACCCAACCTCTTGATGAAGAGGTTGCAAAGAAAGTAACAGGAAAGAGATCAAACCCCAAGTCCCTAAATATATATGTATAAATTATATATTAGAAAAATGTATATGCATGTATTAATGTATATTGTTTAAAATCATGGTCTTTGCTTTTTCCCAGTACGGATTCCCCAGTGTTGATCAGGGTCTTTTCTTTTCTCCAGTATTAAAATGAAATACAGTGCTGAGATTACAGGCACCTGCCACCATGCCCGGTTATTTTTTGTATTTTTTTAGTAGAGACGGGGTTTCATCATGTTGGCCAGGCTGGTCTCGAACTCCTGACCTCAGGTGATCCACCCACCTTGGCCTCCTAATGTGCTGGGATTATAGGTGTGAGCCACTGCACCCTGCCTTTTGTTGTTCTGTTTTTTCTTTTTCTTTTTTTGAGACAGTGTCTGCTCTGTCGCCCAGCTTGGAGTACAGTGGCACAATCTTGGCTCACTGCGACTTCCACCTCCTGGGCTCAAGTCATCCTCCCAAGTAGACCACAGGTGCATGCTACCACACTGGCTAATTTTTGTGTTTTTAGTAGAGATGAGTGTTCGCCATGTTGCCCAGACTGGTCTAGAACTCCTGAACTCAAGCAATCTGATCTCCTCAGCCTTCCAAAGTGCTGGGATTATAGGCATGAGCCACCATGCCTGGCCCCAAGGTTATATTCTAACAGCAAATAACTTTTAGGGATTTATTAAGTCTTATTTACGTCCAAGGAGATGCCTCAGGGACTCTTCTTAGAGAAGGTCTGCCTGAATTTGTCTGATAACTCTGCCAGAGTTACAAAATGCAAGCAAGACCCTTAGTGGGAGATGTGTGAGGGTGGTTCCCAGGAGCAGGGCAGGGAAATAATAACCGACACTGAGGTTTGTTTCTTTCTGCAAAACAGGACACCAGTGATACAGAGATATAATACCCTATGATATTTTATTTTCAAAACAAGACATAACCCAACTCCAGCTCCCTAAGGAGAGCCCTACTTCCCAGCGCTGGGTCTGCATCAGGAGCCCTGGCATTTCCTCTTTAGCAGGGAGTGCAGCCAGCAAAACAATCAAGCTGTGATTGGGAGCTGAGTGCAGTGGTTAATTAAGGCCGCATCTTTTATTCTCCAGAGCAATTCAGCACAGCTTGAATGAGCCCCAGAGCCAGTCTGCGGTGGGAATGTCTCCCCCAGGCAGTGGGAGAATCCAGTCTCAGGGGCTGTCTCATCAGCATGACAATAGCCCCAGGATGCACTTGGACTGATGTAATGGCCAAAGTTAGGGAGGGGGGGATGAAAGCCTTGTTGCAGAAGCCTGGAGCCTTTGCAGCTGACTGGGGCTATTTCAGTGCATGAAATTCCTTCCGTCTTTCTTCCTTTTATAAGAGATGTTCGCTAATTGGTAGAGCTCAGAAAACAATATACCATTAAGAATCCCTTTCCTTCCTCCCACCCCCCCACTCTCATTTTTTAAAAGTCCCTGCTTTTTTGCTTCACTGGAAGTCTCAACTTTTGTTCTGTGGTTTGCATGAAGTCTTAATTTTTCATTCTCTTTAAGAGGGAACTTATAAACAACGATTTACTAAAAGAGACTCTGCAAACGATTCTTCTCTATCAGAGGTTCCCAAACACACGCTCCCCCACACCCCCCCGCCACCACCACCACCACCACCATCCTCACTTTGAGAATCTTGGCTGTGGTCCTGCTACAACTCATATGTTTGCCTTGTTTGTGATACATTGATACAAAACATTTTGAAAAAGTGAGTCATGGAAAGTTAGTCTGATTTTGTATTTTTTTTTTTCTATTTTTTTTTTTATTACAAGATCCTGTTTAAAGCTGAATTAATTGAATCATTTAAGTTGACAAGCTAATGGTCAAACTGAAGACAGTATAAGGAAATACCAACTGAGAATCTGGGATGAATGTTGTTTGACTCTGCCACAAATTCAGTAAGTGACCAGGGCAAGACTTCGTCCTCTGCTATTCTGCGTAAGTCTCAATTTGCTCATCTGTCCAAGGGGATAAGGGAGCTCAATGATTCCCAAAGTCCTTCTTGTGCTATCACTTTATAACTCATTGAGAGGAGCCATACTTCCCTAATCGATAGGGGATGTAAGCTCTGATACACCAGAAAATGTGCTGTGTGTTCATTCTCTAAAAGCATAAGATGTCCATATTCTTTCTAGAGTTTTAAAATTAATGCTCTTAATGATTCTGGAAGATTTTTTAAAAAGAAGCAGGCTGTTATCTGGAAACACAAAAGATACCATGCACCATTCCGATGCAACTCATCTCAAATCGCCTGAGCAGTGCACAGCTGAATAACAGAAATAAGAACAACGTTACTTTAGGAGAATGTTCTTCACGCTCCAAAGCATGAAGAACTCCTTTTCCTACTCTGCCTTATTCTTTCTCTTCTTTCTGCTTGGACAGAGCCACTGGAGAGGCTTGAAAGGATCTTTTAAGGGTTTCACATGAACAGGTGGGAGAGGCTCTGGACACATCTCTGCTCACATTCTAACAAGTCACTTTCCACTCGTAGTCTTTCCTTTGTATCGTCTGCTGTGAATCCCGACACATTGGGAGTATCCTTAGCTCGACCTTACTTGTAAATTCCATTAAATACTCGTTACAGTGCATGCAGTAAGTGTTACTGCCACTAGTACCTCACCCAGGCACAGCATTTCTTAAAGGCAAATAATTCTGTTAAATGGTTTAGTAATTGGAGTTTATTCTTGAAATCACAATCAGCATACACTTCAGCTTCCTTCTTACCACTTCTGTCAAATTAGGTGAGTTGATCATAACTGAAAATATGATACCATCTTTCCTCCAGTATCCAGGGCTTTCATGAGGCAAAAAAAGCTGGTAAGAAACTTGGTCTAAAAATCGGAAGGTTGAGTAGAATGTGTGTGGGGGAAACGGATTTGTGAAGAAAGATTGCGTCTAGGTGCATGTTTTGGTCATCTCTTCTTTGGGCTGTTGAAATAAACACTTCAACATCTCTCAAGATGTTCCTATAAAAATTTTGTTAATTGTCTGCAGAACTGACTTCAGTTCTTCATCTTGTTATTTCCTGAGATTTAACAGAAGAAAAACAAAACAATGGAACTCTCAGAAGCTATAAAATCTACATACAGCCCCTTACTTAAAATGTAACACCTCAATCACAAAAAGCCAGGACGCTGTCACCAAATAATTTCAGTTCTGGGGTTATTTCAGGTGAGCCAGGAGTTTGATCTTGCTGTTCCTGTCTTCTTCCAAAGCAGTGGGATTTCAGCAGATTCCCACTCTCCCCCTCAGCAAAGATCCCAGTCACAGTATCCAGATGAAAAGCCTCTTTGAACTTGGTAGGGGTCCATTTTATTATCATTATTATAAAACCTTAGAAAAGAATTCCTCTTGCTTGATACTTTTCTCAGGGCCAAGTCTGAGGTTGAGTAAAGGGATAAAGACCAGCATCTTTTTAAAGGTGCCAGATTAGTCATCTGACTTGTTTTCTTGGTAAGGACACATACACAGACACACAGGCACACATACATATATGCATGTGCCCACACACCTGTATGTACAAGCACACATACATGCACACACAAACATATGCATGCATATGTGCACATATGCAATCTCTCTCTCTCTCTCCCACACACACACACACACACACACATCCAAACAGCCATAGTTGTCCTCTCAAAAGAGAAAGATACTGTCCCTCTAGTTTAGACTGTTCGCAGCAGGAAACACAATCGGGTAAAATGAAGACTGCACAACCCCCTCCCACTGAAGCAGCCAAAGAAATCTTTGTGCAGCCCAGGTGTTGGCTGCATCCTCTTCACTAACATCCTGTCTTGAATTATTCAGACTCATTCATTATGTATCCCACATAGACACAATTAAATCGTTAACTTTCCCATCAACAGAACAGCAAAGGGACAGTAGTGCTCTTCCTTCCTCCTGGGGCTGAGAGCCGCCTGGTGGAGCTGCTGCAAAGGGGGAATGGTTTGCAAAGAGGCAGTGGGCTAGGGGCACTCTCTTCTCTGACGGCTGGAACCCTACTGCCCGGCCAAGCTATTCAGCCACACAAGCACCTCTCCTGGATGTTTCCAAGGCACGTGGGGATGTTAAAGAAATACCGAGCAATACAAATTTACTTTTGGCGTCTGTGTAAAGTCTCTGAGGCATTTCAAAACTGCAGACGGTCATCTGTCCAGGTCAGATGACCTTTTGATCTTTCTTAAATTCTTTGGACATTTTATTTTATGATGAGTTTGTGTTGAGATTCACAGGAATCTGTGGACCAAAACTCCAAATCTCTGCCTAAAAGACTCTAGGGAGATAAGCAAATTCTCAGCCTTCTTGAGACTCAATGATGAGATGGAGCCGAAGGACTTTTAACTCAAAAAAAAAAAAAGTGCTGCTATTGTACTATTTCTTCCAACAGATCTTAGTAAAAAGTGGCTTAAACAGGAAGAACCGTTGCAAGACAGCTCAGGGTGTTAAAGAATATAATTACATCAAAGTTAGGTTGGGGGTGGGTGTGGGAAGGGAGGGTTTCCATTGCTTTTGTGGGTCTCCTTGCCCTGCTTCTCTGCCAGCAAGTACCTAGAACTTTGTGCTAGAGCTATAACTGGCTCCCCATACCAACCACGTCAGTCATTTGTCACTGTCCACCCCTGTTGAGAACTGGCCAGATGCAATTTGGTCATTATTCTTAGGTTTTTTGTGCTAGATAATGGTAGCCACCAAGAAGCTCAAGGTGGGAGAGGTTTAATTATGTACCCCACAGACTCATGACCAGTTACAATGAAGCCAAGTGTCAGATCAAATCTGTCCTACACAGAGATATTAATGTAAACGTTTATTAGCAAGTAGGCAAAAAAAAAAAAGCTTATAGAATTTGTTCTGGGAGCTCCAGGAGCCTCCATGCCCTGTCCTTTGAGGGGATCTAGCCACCACCTTCTATGAAACTCTACCCAAGGTTGACATTATAATAGCCTGTGGCTAGAACTCAGTTTTCCTTATAGTTGGTCCTCGGTAACCAGAAATTCTCTAAACTACTTGTTCTCAACTGGACAATTTTGCCCCCCAGAGGACATTTGGCAATGTCTGGAGACACATTTGGTTGACAAAACCCAGAAAGAAAGGAACGAGGGGTGCTATTGTAACTGGTGAGTAGACAGCAAGGATGTTACTAAATATCTTCACAAATGGCCCCAAATATCCATGGTGCCAACGTCTGGAAACCCTGCTCAAAGCGGATGACTGGACATAGGCCTTTTAGATATGCACCCTAGGTTCTCAACGCCCATATGAAGGCCTGCGCTGGATTCTTACACCCTCTACCCACAGAGGTAGCCAGGGCTTTCAAATGTTTTAACCCTTTCCCATCTCTCAAGTGCTCTAAGTCTACATCAACATCCCTTCTTAATATCTTTTATGCTGATTAACAAACTACTAATTTACAAACTGCTAATTAGCAAAAGTCTGATGTTGGGCACAGATTTGTATGACAGACATGCATACAGCATACACATCTGGAATTTTTTTTTCCGGATATATTCGCAGCCAACCATCCCTTGGGTGTGGACCTCTGATTAAAACGATAATGGAACCGGGTGTGGTGGCTCACTCCTATATTCCCAACACTGTTGGAGGCCAAGGTAGGCAAATCTTTTGAGGTCAGGAGTTTGATACCTCAAAAGACGTTAGCCTGGCTAAAATGGTGAAACCCCGTCTCTACTAAAAATACAAAAGTTAGCCCAGTGTGGTGGTGCATGCCTGTAATCCCAGCTACTCAGGAGGCTGAGGCAGGAAAATGGCTTGAATCTGGGAGGTGGAGGTTGCAGTGAGTGAGCCAAGATCACGCCACTACACTCCAGCCTGGGTAACAGAGTGACCGTCTCAAAAAAATAATAAATAAAAATATAATAAAATGACAATGAGACAAATGATATAAATTCAGCTAACACACATAGGATATAAAGTCCTATGCTGAAATATTTTAAAGTATATTAAGAATATTTCATAGTGGTCCCTCAGTAAATGTATGCCAGTTAACCAAATAATGGATGAAGACTCGAGCTCAGCTCATTTTATCATCTTATTAATGGTTGGACTGCTAGTTATCGGCAAATCAGATAAATTCAGGCAGACCTACTCTAAGGTGTCCCCGAAGCATCTCCTTGGATGCAAATAAGACTTAATAAGTCCCTAAAAGTTACTTGCTGTTAGAATATAACCTTGGGGTCAGGGATGGTGGCTCATACCTATAATCACAGCACTTCGGGAGGCTGAGGAGATTAGATTGCTTGAGTTCAGGAGTTTAAGACAAGTCTGGGCAACATGGTGAAACCTCAGCTCTACTACAAATACAAAAATTAGCCAGTGTGGTAGCATGCACCAATAGTCTCAGCTACTTGGGAGGATGGCTTGAGCCCAGGAGGTGGAAGTTTCAGTTAGCCAAGATCGTGCCACTGTACTCCAGGCTGGGTGACACAGCAAACACTGTCTGGGGCAGGGGGAGGGAGGAAAAGTCCAGGTGTGGTGGCTCATGCCTATAATCCCAGCACTTTGTGAGGCTGAGGTGGGTGAATCACCTAAGGTCAGGAGTTCGGGACCAGCCTGGCCAACATGGTGAAAATGGTGAAACCCCGTCTCTACTAAAAAAACACAAAAATTAGCTGGGTGTGGTGGTGAGCATCTGTAATCTTAGCTACTTGGGAGGGTCAGGCAGGAGAACTGTTAGAACCCAGGAGGCAGAGGTTGCAGTGAGCCGAGATTGGGCCATTGCACTCCAGCCCCTGGGACAACAGTGAGACTCCATCTCAAAAAAGAATATAATTTGGGGGTTGACCTTTTGTTTATAATCCAATGATGTTAAAGTCTTTTCCATGAAGATTATGTGCCACTATTAACTACTGGAATGAATTATTCACCGACAAATGAAATCTTCAAAGCAAACGCCTCATTTTACTCAATAATTTCAACAACTTTTCCCTTCAAACTTCAAGAAAAATTTCTAAGTGGATATTTGCAGACTTTACGCTCCCTGGCAGCTGAAACGAACAAGAGACTGTGTTACACCATGACACAGAGTCAGTGGGCAGATGTACATTTGCTTTGAGTGGCATTACCCTGCTATGGTCTCAGATGCCTACTTTGGTGCCAGAAAACCTGGTTCAAATCCTATCTCTGCCACTCAAACAGCTTTGTAGTATGTGGCACAAGAATTTATACTCCATGAGGTTAGCAGGTAGTACATGTTTCTTTACAAAGGTATCTCAAGTGCTGAGAGAACAGTCAGATCACAGGTATGCAATGAAGAAATCTGTTAAACAGATAGGGGGACTAAGTTACCTCTGCTTCAGTTTCTGTATCTATATAATGAGCTGTTCAGAGGATAACTATGTGAATGGATCAGTACATGAAAAGCTCTAAGAACAGCGCCCAAAATATGCACCAAAAAGACAGTCAGCTTCCATTACTATCGGTGCAGTGTATAAGGGGAAGAAAATTGGAGAAATGTCTATATCTCTCTTCTTGAAGGCGGGGTAGTCTCATCAAAAGTGGTCAAGTCAGAGGCACGTCTAGAGAAATAGCTTCCCCAGAAAGCAGCAGCTAAAATAAGGAATTCTTAGATTTCAAGCACTTACTAGAGACATGAGAATTTACTTGCAAGAACCAGACAGATACAAATCATAAGACAGATTTGGAGGAAGGCTGTCTAAATATCTAAGCTGAAATGATTGTGGCTTTCTTCCTGGCTAAGGCTGGGACCCTACAGAACCTGAGTGATTTAAAACATTGTTTTGACTTCAAGTTCTTGACAAATTCTTTTTCAAAGGGAAAATTTCAGTATACATAGAAACATCCACAGTGAGCCCAGGACACCTGTTAGCTATGAGTGTAAGCACTTAAAGTAACTGGCATGGATTCTCCCTTTTGGTCCACATTCTGGTCGGGTAAAATCAAACATTTAGCTTTCACTTTTGCATGACGTTTCATCCTACATACACCTCTCAACACATGTCCATTAGCTGTAAATGGTCCCAAATGTGGGCCTTTCTGAGGTGGTAACAGTAGCACTATTAAACCAGTGATAGATTCTGAAAATATCTGCTACTCCATCCCCCAGCTTCCATTCCCTGCTTGCTCCCTCCCCATTTCCTACCATCTTGAATAGCTTAGCTTCTTTCATTTGCTAATATATTAAAACTGAATGATCACAGCCTATCAAAGGAAGAGAAATATGCATGTTAAAAAAATAGCAAATAGGAAAAAAGACATTGTTAAAGAGGTGCCAATTATGATTTATAACTCTCCCTTTCCAAAATAATACTCATAATGATCAGAATATAAATATAAAACCACAAGAAAAAAATGACGAGATACTAGTGACATCTAGTGTGTGCTTTAGACTTGTCGAATGCTTGAATTGGAATAGATATTAAAATACAAAATAGTTCAGCCACCTCTCATCCGTGTATTCATTGCTTCATGTGTTCATCTGATGTGTGTTGAGTATCTACTATGAGCCAAGCATGTACCACATTCCTGGAACATCGAGCTAAGCACAACACAAAACTGACCTCAAGGAATGTACTACCTAGAGCAGAAGTTGGCAAATGTCTTTGCTAAAGGTCCAGAGAGTAACCATTATTGGCTCTGCAGACCAAAGATCTCTGTCACATGAGCTTAATTCTACCATTATGGTGCAAAATGAGCCGTAGACAACACACAAAACACACAGGAAACAGACGTGGTTAAGTTCCAATAAAACTTTGTTTACAGATACTAAAATGTGGATTTCATGTAATTTTCATGTTGAAAAATACCACTCTTCATTTGATTTTTGTTCAACTATGTTAAAATGTAAAAATTATTCTTACAGCACAAACTATACAAAAAGAAGCAATCAGTTTGGCCTGTAGGCAGTGCCAACATCTGGGCTAGGGGGAGGACTATATAAGGAATCACAACTTGCTAATTGGTTATCTGAAAAAAGATACAAAGGGGTTGTGATTAGATGTCACCATTTCCTTATAAATTCTACTGACAATGAAATAATAAAGGAAGATGAACCTTCACTTAGCTCACTATGCTTCCTAAAATCATGCCTACATGATCTCAGGTGCAGGTAGAGAGCCCTGCTGTCTTCCTCCCTACCATGATCTTCAAATGAGGTCCTTGTACACCAGCCCATAAATCTTATGTCACCCAGGTGGTTATGGACACTTGCCTCCAGACAAAGAAGCCTTGAAGAGTCTGGATAATATCTGACATCATAATGAATTGGAAATATAGAGAATATAACATGAATGAAAAATGTAACTGGGCTAGACCTCTAGGTATCTCAAAATTTTCATCCTGACCAAGGAATCAAAGTCAGGATGAAAACTTTGGAGCAAGTTGGCATGACTGATAGGCTCTAGGAGAGTATGCTGTGTATTCTACGAAGACTATAAAGAAGTAGAATACCTAACTCAAGAAGTGGTAGGTGCAGGGACTTGGTAATAGTGGGTAAGGATTGAGGTCCCAATAGGAGACATTTGAGGTATGTTTGGATGTAAGTAGAAACTGGCCTTGGTATTTTCAGCAGTGACAATAGGCTGATGATTTGGGGTAACCACAGATAACTCAACTCATCTTTAGGGAAGCATATGTGGTGGGAAGATAGAGGAAGCATGATTCAGAGGCAAGAGTATACAGGTCTTGCATGATGGGACAAGGGATCTGGACCAGAGGAGAGACTCAAGAAAATTTTAAACAGGAAAATAGCATAATCAGTTTTGTGTGTGTTAAGATGATTATCTCTGGCCACAAGATGGAGAATGAATTCACATGGGAATCAAAAATATGAAAATTTGTCTGAGATCACAGAATTAATTACTGTATTAATCCATTTTCACACTGCTGATAAAGACATATCTGAGACAGGGTCATTTATAAAGAAAAAAAAGTTAAATGGACTCACAGTTCAACATAGCCTGGGAGGCCTCATAATCATGGAGGAAGGCAAAAGGCACATCTTACATGGGGCAGGCAAGAGACAATGAGAACCAAGTGAAAGGGGTTTCATCAGATCTTGTAAGACTTACTCGCTACCATGAGAATAGTATGGGGGAAACCACCCTCATGATTCAATTATCTCCCACCAGTTTCCTCACACAACATGTGGGAATTATGGGAGCTACAATTCAAGATGAGATTTGGGTGGGGACACAGCCAAACCATATCAATTACAGAAAAACAACTACAAACAAACAAACCAAACAGATTGGAAAAAGGACTCTGATACCTCTTCCAGCACGTTCCCCTCTGACGGATTTTATTATTTGATCTCCAGTACCTGGTCACAACAGAAGACCTTCAAGGAGAAGATGATAGTGCTGATTCACTCTTTCAAACACCCACTCTTGATAATTTCTCCAAATGGGAAAATGTATTTGCTAAAAGCCATCCCTTCTTTTACCCTCCTCACAGCATTTGATTGACTACAAAGTGACTCAAGAACAAAATAAAGAAGCAATCTGCCTACAGATCAGACCTCATCCCAATGCCTTACAAACACCAGCAAAAGTTACTAAGAAAAATTAAAGCACTGTTAAAAAGATTTTTAACATTAGTCAACCTTTTGTCATTATTTATTCCCTTCACGAAATGTGGTTCTTTGCTTACCACCTGAGAATAGAGGGTATGAAAGCCTTATTTCTACTAAAAATACAAAAATCATCTGGACATGGTGGCGTGCACCTCTAGTCCCAGCTACTTGGCAGGCTGAGGCATGAGAATAGTTTGAACCCAGGAGGTGGAAGTTGCAGTGAGCCAGTATTGCACCACTGCCCTCCAGCCTGGCGACAGAGTGAGACTGTGTCTCAAAAACAAAAAGAAAAAGAAGAAAAAAGAACTTAGACCACATCTACCATTTCTCCAGTTCCTGATACATTTTATCTCACAGAATCTTTAAAATATTGGTAAGGTGGGTGATTTGATTCATTCTTCTCCATTCCCCTCATTTCACCAGCTCAGACTGACTTGGCAGGTATTGGGGGAGAGAGAAATTGTAGCTGGATGGACGTTTCCTCTCTAAGGAACACCAGAAGGCAGGCACTTTCTCACAATAGCAGGGGAGTCAGGGAGTGCCTATGGAAACAGAAATCTTAAAGTCTGCAGGAAAGGAAGAATCTAAACCTTCAGGCATTCATCATTAGCCCCCTATCCTCTCCATGTAAAAACAACAAAAGAAGAAAATGTGGCCCAAAGCACAGATTAGAAAACCGTTCTATTTGTATTGATCTGTGACATACTATCTAAGTAAAAGCAGTACCATCACCAGCTTTAAGAAAAGTTCCCTAGCTGCTCCATCTCTGCAAGATCAGTGCCTATGAACTTCTTGGAAGCCAACACCCAGGCTTTTGAAATAAGAAGCTAAGATAAGAATCAGAAAGGTGAGATGAGTCCCAAGAAGGTCTCACTCCTTCAGGAGAGGTGTTACGAAACTCAGCATATCCTCTACTTGAGCCCTCTGAAGCCTACTCATGGAACTTTGTGCATAGCTGGGCTGCCCTGGCTTGAAAAGCAGAAATAGCACAGAAAATAGATATTTTTATTCCCGTTATACAGAATGCTCAGAGCCACATGGCTACTAAGTGGCAGAATTAACATTCCATTCAGACCTACTTGGCACCAAATTCCACACTGTCTTCAGTTGGCCACATTGCATCCAGCTCAACCAAGGTAAAGCATGGTGACTAATTGTCTAAGAGACAGAACTGGAGATCACATAGTATCCTAGGCAATATACTGAACACTCTAATTGTTATTATTTTTCATGTATGTAATTGAGCTATAAAGGAACATCCCACCAGCTAGCCCAAGAAGCCACCATGGTATATCAGCCATTTATTCTATCTTCCTTCATTTATCTCAGTTCAGAGAAATGGAAGTTCTCCCAGGGAGGCTTGATCTGTGTGTTCAGCATGGCCAGGATGCCCCCCAACCCCAGGGAGGAGGCGGCGTGCCAAAAGCTCACATGCTTTCTCCCCCTTCACCCACCCCGTGGATCCTCCAATCCCTTTCTCAGACTTGATGCAGGCTCAGGGTTTCAAATGAGGCATAGGAGGAAGGAAGGTATATTATTTAGAAAATGGGAGCTAGTCTGGGCACAGTGGCTCATGCCTGTAATCCCAGCACTTTGGAAGGCTGAGGCAGGTGGATCACTTGAGGCCAGGAGTTCGAGACGAGCCCGGCCAACACAGCGAAAATCCATCTCTACTAAAAATTAAAAAATTAGCTAGGTGTGGTGGTGCACACCTGTAATCCCAGCTACTCAGGAGGCTGAAGCATAAGAATCACTTGAACCCAGGAGGTGGAGGTTCAGTGAGCTGAGATTGTGCCACTGTACTCCAGCCTGGGCAGCAGAGTGAGACTCTGTCACCAAAAAAAAAAAAAAAAAAAATGGAAACCAGAGTAAAAATTGATTCTGACCAGAAGACAACTCCTCCAAATATAGTGGGAAATACAGTGGTATCCAAAAGAGGAGAAACAGCTGGGAGGTCAGACAAGTATTGGCAGACCCAGAGGTCATGGAAAAAGTCTCAATTGAAGAGAGGTTTGAGGCTATCCAGGATTTTCTGTTACTGTTCAGTTGTGACTTACCCAGACCGGGATGGGGCTGATAATCTAAGATTGTTTTCACTCCTGTTCAAACCTTTGTTTCTGCTAGACTTTACCATGTCCAGGAGACATGGGAGCATGAACTAATCGATATGGAATTACTTATGATAATAGTTTCCAGAGGGATTACATTACTTTTGGATTCTAAACACAGGTTTTGTTTCTAAAAGAAAACATTATTGTTTGTTTCTAATATGTGTGTGTGTGTGTGTGTGTGTGTGTGTGTGTGTGTGTGTGTTTTAACACTTCTCTGAAGTTTTCTACATGGAAAGCGGCAGTAACAATATTATTTTTCCTAACTACAAAGCATCCAAAGATCCATTTAGCAACTTATTGTGCATATATTTAGCCATAGTCCTATAGTTCCTACACTTCAGGGTGAAAAGAAAAATGTATTCGATTGCATGTAATAGTGGTATTTTCTTCAATTATCTTTTAAACTGATTGCTATTTTTTAACATTAAAATGTATGTATTCTATATCTAAGATATTTAGAAAATACAAAATATACAATTATTAAAGTTGTATAAGCACTGCTAAGAAATTGGTTTGTCTTCTTCCCGTCTATTTCTTTCTCTCTTCTCTCTGTATATACATACATGCATATACACAAATATACATGTACATGTATTTTCTGTACTATTTTTTGCTTAAAATACCATGGAATCATTACTCTTTTCACAGCAAACAAAAATCCATTGTACAATCTCACATAAGTGAGCAATTTGCACATACACTGCTGTCTGCATCTCTTACGGATTCTTTATTACAGGCTTCTAGATGTGGATTGCTAAGTTATAGAACATTTAAGAATATTAGTACCTACTGTCAAAGTGCACAACTTTACACTCTGAAATAATTGATTTCATTGTACCCTTGCCAGCATTGAACATTATTTCTTAAATCTGATTTTAAAAGAAGTAAATATTCTAATTTGCATTTATTTACTAAGATTCCCCCCGTATTCGCTCACAATTCGCATCTAGGGTAATTAGTCCTGTTTCAAGGCAGAATGAATTAGCTATGACATGAGCCAACTGCAATACCATAAATGAGATGGCTTCTCTGAGTACTTTCCATTGCTCAGATCTGACTATTGATTTGGTGAGCCTTGCTGAGACTAAGGCTGAGCTTCTCAATGCATGTTCTCTCCAAGAGGTAGGAAAGTATCAGGAGGAGAAAGCATCATTACATCCACGTGGGACAGCCAGCTTCCTTCTGTCTTGTGGCCTCAGTCATTTTAACCCTCACTATCTGTTCTGCTGATGAGTGGCTCTGGGATGCTGAAGAGGAGAGTTTGTAGATGATTCAATCGCTCATTCATTTCCTTTTTAATTTCAAATGTCCCACCCCTACACAGGTGAGACTCGGCATATGCTTGTTTAGTGACTGAATAACTTTGACTCTGTCCCCTAAACACAGGGTCTAGTAATAGAAATACACATATAACCCAATAATACCTAGTGAGCAGTGCTAGAATAGATTTGCATGCATGCCAGAGAAGGGCGTGTGGCTCTCTCCATGGAGAGTGATGCATAACAGATATGGTAATAGTCCAGTTAAACCATAATGCAGGAGAAGAGAAGTGGCTATGAAAATACAGCTGGGAAGCAGATTCCAGGCACAGGTACAGGATGTGCACGGATCATAGGGTGTTTGACAAGGTCTTCACTGTTTGAGATGAAAAGAGAGTAAAGCATAGAGTCAAAGAATGGAGGAAAGTGAGACTAGAAAGAAACAGGTAGAAAAGATAATGAGGGGGCTTACTCTTCGCATGAAGGAATCTACATTTCTCTCGAAGTGCCTAAGAGATCTGAGTAACAGAATTGTTTACTCTGGCACCTCCCAATAGGATGCATAAGAGGGAAAAGTGATTCAAATGTAGGAGTCAGATATACCTAAGTTATAAAGGTGGGTCTATTAACAAACAGGCAAATAAATTAAAAAATGAATAAATAAAAGAAACTTGTAGTAAATGGGTGAGTGGGTAGATAAGGCTTAGGACAGGAGTAGGTGGGTAGATAAATAATACAATTTTAGACTTTATAGTCACCTATATGTAATAGGGAAAGCTAACTTACTAGTGTTCTACTAACCTAACCTACCAATATCACCTGAAGCAAGACCAATATATTCCAACCAGTAAGAATAATAATAGCTAATCATGAGAAGAATCTAAGTTGCCCACATGTTTACAGTGCTTAGATATGAAGAGTGAGATTTCCATAATTTTTATTTTTTCTTTCTTATTCTGCTTACTTATGTGTATTTTTGGTAATTCTGTAGGCCAGGCGTGGTGGCTCATGCCTGTAATCCCAGCACTTTGAGAAGCCAAGGTGGGTGGATTACCAGAGGTAAGGAGTTTAAGACCAGCCTGAGCAACATGGTGAAACCCCATCTCTACTAAAAATACAAAAATTAGCTGGGCATGGTGGTGTGCGCCTGTAATTCCAGCTACTCAGGAGGCTGAGGCACAAGAATCACTTGAACCTGAGAGGCAGATGTGGCAGTGAGCTGAGAATGTGCCATTGCACATTGTTCTGGGCAACAGAGTGAGACTCTGTCTCAAAATAATAATTTTAAAAATCTGTAATGATGTGTATTACTGAAAATGTAAGTTTTGTATAACTAATAATAAATGGATATATAATAATAGCTACTATTTTTAGTATTTACCTATGGGTTTTAAAGATTATTCTGGGTTTTACATTTGTCCCTAATGCTCACAACAGTCATATGAGATATTTTTTACCCTCAAAGAAATTAAGGAATTTATCTAAGCACACAGACAAGTGTAGTAGATTAAAAAGCAACCCAGTTCTCCACTCTTCCCTATTTCTACACCCTTTACAATGTGACTTTGCAGCTCCTGTTGAAATAATTAATTGGGAGACTCTAGCACCCTGGGTTCCTATGTTAGCAAAGTGACACCCAACTCAGTATAAATGGTAAAGTGAAATTCAGTTTAACCAAGCACAAACTGTTAACTAACCTTTAACTAGGGACTTTCCACTAGAATGATCCAAATAAGGCTACTGTTTCACTTTAACCAATCAAATATTTTCTTTGCCTCACTTCCACATTCACCCTCTAAAAGTCTTCCCCCTCATATCCCTTTGGCACAGCCCTGACCTGCTTGATGTCTAGAGCTGCCCAATTCATGAATTACTGTCTGCTCAAATAAACTCTTTAATGTTTTAATGTGCCCATGTCGATCTTTTAAAAATCCACCAGAAAGTTGAGCCCGTTTCCCCATCTCTTTCTTTGGCCAAGAGAATGTGACCAAAGAAAATGACAACTCAGAGCTTGGAATCTGAGATCCTCTGTACACCTCTACTCTCTCTTTGCAGCACTTCTGCTAACAAGTCGACAAAGTTAGGATGATGAGACCAAGTGGCTCAGCCATGTTCATCACTCAGACCATAGCCAGCCAATCATTAGATATCAACCACGGGAGTGAGACCAATCTAGATCAGCCTGACCCTGGCTGAGAATACACCCTGGGCAAACCCAGCCAAGATCAGTTGAACTGGCCCAAACCAGGACTATCAACAGACCCATAAATATTGTTTTAACCCATTTGGTTGGGGCAGTTTGTTATATGGCAGTAGCTAACTGGATACAATAGACAGTGGAAGAGACAACAAGATTTAAACCCATGTCTAAGCTCAATCCTGTGTCTCCAGAGTTTCTTTTGTTTCCATTAAGCAGTGAGTAATAGACCATAGGCTTTACTAACCATAGACAAATTCTTTTTCCTTCTCTCCCCTCCTGCACGTGCTTTTATTTAAGAAGTTATGCCTGGTTTTCATTCCATCTCCCCCTCAAGAACTAATTTGTGTTATATTTAAATGTGCGGACTCCTCCAGGACTGTCTACTGTTGTTTTGTTTTTGAGTAGTTTGTCAATATAATTAAGTTCCTGTAGTGCAGGGTGTCCACACCCTAGTTGACTAATAAAATTAAAATGAACCTAAGAATATATTTTATTGTATGTGGCCTTCACACATTTTCTCATTTTATATTCATAAACCTATGGGTTTAAAAAAAGTATTATTGTATGAATGTTACAGGTATAACAACAAAACAAAATGAAAATAAAGGCTGAGATAGATGTAGGCTACATGTCTGGGATAGAGCAGTGAATCAGACACCCCTGTCTGCAAGTTTCGTTTGCCCCCATCACCAGACCATGAAATCTAGATTCTGACCCAGAATTATTTAGTCCAGCTGTGGGTCTTAAGAAGTCGTTTCTCAGCCTGGATTTCTAGTTAAAAATAACAATTCATTTCCTATTGCGTTTCAAACACTGCTAGTTTAACCAAGATTCTTCATTGTCCCCAGAAAGAGTAAAAACACTATGAGCCCCTAAAAAGTATAACCTTCATGAGGACAAGACCCTTTATTCTCTTTGCCATTGGATCCCTAGTGCACACACGGGGAACATAATGTATAATAAGCAATTGAAGGTATTAAGCATCTACATGTTAAGCTCTTAAAATACTCATTGAAAACTCATACAATCTCGTTTCTTGCAAATCTTTTCATTTTTCAGAGGAAGCATTAAGATTCAGGGTTTTACGTATTGTTTCTAAAGTAACTCAGGGAATAAGTGGCAGAGGCTAGTTTTGAACCCAGGGTTGCTGAGATCAAAATGAGTATACTTTTTCTGATTACCCTTCCATTTACCCAAAGTACCAAACATGCTTGCCTGCCAGACAAGGATAGGATTTCTATAAGTAGCCCCAAGCTGTTATCTCCACCAATAATTAAGAATGAGGAATCAGGCTACAGCTAAAGCAGGATAAGCAGATTAGACATTAATTTAAAAAGTACCTTCAGATTGTTAAATTTTTGAACCACCGGACTATGTTACAAATTAAAATGGGATTTTCTGATTTATGGTTTGGTTCTGTAGGGAAACAATTCTAAAGGCAGTATCGCCTATGTAATTGCACCAAGAATGCTGTGATTATTTCACATAGTGAAATAAGCATGACTGTAGGGGCCAGATCATTCCCATTTTGCCTCCTGATTTGCTCTTCATCCAGGTCTTTCCTAACATAGCGTGAACACAAAGGTCAATTTCCTGCAGTCAATTTGAAAAAGGCCAACTCTCAATTAACTTTGCAAAAGAGGTCAGAGGTGATGTGGAGAAATAAAATCCATAGGTAATGCAAAACACCCATTTGAGCTCTGTGCTCTAATAGCCACTACTTCCTAACATGAACCAAAGCTGCTAACCAGTAGTAACTCAGATGGATTTGCAATGTTACTCAAATTGCATCATTTCTGCCATCCATCTCAAATGAACAAATCAATAAGAGGAAAAGATGCAAGAAGAACAACTGTAAAGATAAGGAAAATGCAGAGAAAGGGATACAGTATAACATGCAAGCTGAGCTTGTTTTTTTTTGAGTCGGAGTTTCGCTCTTGTTACCCAGGCTGGAGTGCAATGGTGCAATCTCGGCTCACGGCAACCTCCGCCTCCTGGGTTCAAGCAATTCTCCTGCCTCAGCCTCCTGAGTAGCCGGGACTACAGGCACGCACCACCATGCCAGCTAATTTTTTGTATTTTTAGTAGAGGCGGGGTTTCACCATGTTGAACCAGGATGGTCTCGATCTCTTGACCTCGTGATCCACCCGCCTCAGCCTCCCAAAGTGCTGGGATTATAGGTGTGAGCCACCACGCCTGGCCGCAAGGCTGAGTTTTATTATTAAGGCCATCACTATTTAGATTTTATTACATTTTTTCCCCCAACTTCAAATAAACATGCACTTTTCCCATTAATCTTTAATTTGTCCCACTCCTGAGGATGAACCAGCATTTCTATGCCATGCAGAAGGCTCTGCTGACTGTTGAAAGGTCATCCTACCTTCCCACACTACAGAGTAGTCTCCTAAATCCAAACCAGACAGGGTCTTTCCGTGGAGAGGTTTACTGTGGTCTACCAAAATTAAGCCCCAGTACTTACTGAATCCCTAACTGTTGACATGGGGCATAACCAGAGCCCTTTCACTCTGCCACCCTCTTTAGGGAATGGTTCATTCAACCTTCTGGAGTAAGGGACATAAAGTACAGGGCAGAAAGGGAGTGGGGAATCAGTAAAAGGCACTGTTCCACTTTTGATACAAATCCCTGTAATGAAAACCATACATGGCCAGCTCAGTCTTACCTCCAAACTCCCTCTGAGATGCTATAAACATTGGCAGACAATGCATATAATTAAGGTGGAGTATGTACTCATAAAATATTTGTTTCCATCTGCTGGTTGTTTTAGTAAATGTTAGATTTCTTGTGGTCAGTCCGGAGACAACAGAGGGGATTCTGAAATCCCCTCTGAGAAGCAGCTCATGAGCATGGCGCAGGGACAGCGCCAGAGCGTGCAGCCCTGGGAAACAGAGAAAGACGGAGGTAAGAGTCTGTTTTCCAGCCTTAATTGTGCAGAAGCGGCCTAGGTGCCACAGCGACATAATCAAGTTCTCCCCTTTTGACTGTAAAGAAACACGGAGAGACTGTGCATATTGTTGTCTTTCAATACCGAAGGGGGAAGTGGGCGAAAGAAAGTAAGAGTGTTCTGGCACCAGAATAATTTCTCCATTACCTCAATTAGTTCCAATGATGTGGAAAAGTTCTGTCTGGAGAAATCAAACTGAACATAAAATCACTGAAGCGCCGGTGGTGGCGGCGGTAGGTGTTGATACAGGCATTAGTCAGCAATACTGATTGCAGTGAAGTCACTCAATTGCCCTGTCGCTGGAACCCAGGCAGGGAAATAAACTCATTAGATCACCCCCTTCAGTGAAGCATGTGGTTTTCAATGTGGCACCAACACAACCTGGCATCCACCAAAAGTTTCAGCTGTCTGCCCTCGGAAGGCACAATTTACTAAGGTGTCTGGTAAAGAAATCTGGATAAGTACCATTTCTATTTTCTACAGAAATATAAATATGTCTTCTTGCCTAAAAGGTACTTTTGCCGTTAGTTACGAGATGGTAGATTTTCTTTAAGGAAGTAACTAGTTCTGTGTGGCTACAGAGCACAAAACTGAGATAACTAAAAAGTATACACTATCAGAGAAACTTGGGTTGAGCACAGGGAAATTGTTCTGATACTTGCAGCCAGCCATAAACCGAATGGCTCCCACTTGAGATCGATGTTTAAGCCACCCACTGGGTGGCAATGAAAAGCTAGGTCATAACTTGCCATGGATAGTACAGCAAGATTTTTTCATTAGATAGGTCATTCAATACTTGAGAAATCCCCTTCTCTAGTCAGATCCCGTTAGTAGAAGGAGTTGAAAGAAGAAAACATAGATTTCTTTTTCTCCCATGTTAGTATCCACATATCCCTTGCCCATCTTTCTTATGGAGTCATTAAAAAAAACGCTATAGACTCTCAAAATGTTCTCTCATCTCAAGTTATATATTAATATACTATGCAATCCTTTATGTTTGAGATAATTGGTAAAAATGGAAAAGCTCTGTGATGAGTTGACCAACTTCCTCAGTAGTACATTTTATCTCTCCCAGTTTTTCCACAACCTTCTTTAAGCATTTATTCTGATAAAAGGTTGATGAAGACAACATGTGGATGGATGGATGGATGGATGGATTGAGGGATGAATGGATGGATAGATGGATGGATGGGTAGATAGATAGATAGATAGATAGATATAATGTGTTGTTTATTTCCTGTGTGGTCAATGACCCATTACATATTCCCATAAAACCACACTATGGTATTATACCCAGGCTACATAACTAAAGAAATCAAGTCTCAGAGAAGTTATGTAATTTGCCCAAAGTCAACTTTTTGCCCAAACTCTGTTGCTGGAAAGCAACAGAGAGAAAAAGAAATTAAGGTCCAGAAGAGATACATGCCCAGCTCCCTCCACTCTCTCACACCACCTCTATAAGCAGGGGCACAACTTATCTTAGAGGACCTGCTTCAGGGGACTTAAATGTTAAGCCCAACATTAAAGAGGGGTGAGGATTCCTGTTTCTTTATACACCATTGGGTAGAGATGGTAACAGACAAATGACTGATTGATAGAATTTAAAATGCTTCCTCAAATGATTTTCCCTGACTTTTTGGTATGCCAATCTAATGTACTGACAAAGTTGGAGTTTCACACCCCAATAAGAAGACGAAGCCAGCTGGCTCCAACGTAGGCCTTAAAAACTAGAAGAGCAGTTAACAAAGGCATGACCCTCCCAGGGGTCACCGTTCAGGGAGCCGAGTTCTGAGTATGTCAGAAACTCAATGCCTAGAAGCAAACTCTGATCCCTTCAATCTCAAATTTTATAAGATAGATGAGAGCAATGAAAATATGATTCTTCCTCTTGGAGATTTCAATAACACCAAGATAGCTTCGAAATGTCGCTTGAATTTTTCAGTTCCTAAAGAGACTTTTACACCTTGACACAGGTTAGGGTTCCATGCAAAAATTCAAGTTAGAAAGGGTCCCTCATCCATGATATTTCCTCTGATTCTGAACTTTATGTTAGAGGATGTTTGTTCATTCAACTAATTTTCATAATACTATCTTTCAAATTATAAGTGGCAAGAACAATAATTACATTGTCAATCTGTTGTACATCACTGCATAGAAAATTCCATATAGTTCAGACGGAACTATTTTAGGTTTTAGACAAAATCTAATTATCTACCTCAGTGTTAAAACAGGGATTACAAAAAAAATAAAAGCCACAGGTAAACTGGAATGTGACACCAGGCATTAATTTCCATATTCTTCCATGCTAGTTATCTCCCTAGAGTTATTTTGAAAACATCATAATGATTTTCATTGCATATGTTTAAATAGCTTATGCTCTTTTTATGTCTGCTTCCTCATCTCCAAAACTTGTAAACAAGGACCATATCAGTCATTATAAAGTACAGTATAACGATTAAGAGCTTGGGCTTTCTCCAAAGAAGAACCTGAATTTAGTCACTGATTCTACCTCTGTGAGATCTTGGCAAGTCATTTAACCTCTTGGAGCATCGAAAATAATACTAAAAATGGATTGGTTGGTGGTAGAACTAAATGAGATAGTTATTTAAAAGCACCAGCATAGTACCTGGCACAGAGCAAGGACTTACAAATGTGAGTTATTAGTATAAATATGCCCTCTTCCACAAACAGTTGTATGCTAAGCACTCAGAAACCTGATGTAATAGTGATAATTTGTAACATGGAAAGACAATCATCACAAATTGGACTATATTCTGGGGTAATTCTGGGAGTCTAAAATTATTTATCCTTTTAATAATTTTTGTAAAACTTCTTTATTGTTACCCAATTCTTTCCCTGCCTCTCTTATTCTTCTGTTTTATATTTTGCCCAAGGCATCATTTAGTGTTCCAAACTATTACACTATTATAGGTACTCAGAAGCCCCAGGAGAAATGGAATACATTTACAGACCCATAAACATCTAAATTAGTGCTATAAATGGGAAATATAGTCTATAGTTGGAGAGTGCCCAATCCATAATATGTTGTGGCATAGAAGAAACTTCCTTTCTGGTGGCTGGAAAATCTATTTGCTCTAAGTATTCAATTTTAAAATGGATAATAAAAATAAATAATAGGCATGCTTCTGCTTATATTGCACCTTTCATGGGAGATCTCAAAGAGTTTTTCAACTGTTAATTTATGACTCCTGGGGAAATGTAGGTGGCAAGTAAAATTTTTCTTCTTCAAATGGTGACACAGACACAGCAAGGCCCGGGGTGACTTGTCCAAAAATACAAGGCACGCTCCAGCTTTATGTAAACCAGAAAGAAGATGTGGAGATGCTCCCTTTAAATGATTGAAATCTGTTACTATCTGCTGATAAAACCTAAGATGAATGCTGACGTCAGTTGCACAACTGTCATACACCTGACACTATTTGCATTAGACTATCAGTTGTCTATTCCTGTAAAACAAACTGCCATGAAAACCTAATGACACATAATGGTCTTTGTAAGGCCGGGTCGCCTCGCCGGGAGCTCGGACATGCCCATCCTTCCTGGCAACAGGGAATTACCTCACTGCTCTGCACCCGACACCCAGCCCCCGCTGAAACCCCCGCCCAAAAATTTTGGAAAGCCCCGACAAGCCTTGCCTGATAGCACTCCCTTGCCTGATAAGCACTTTGCCCCGTCAAGGTCATTTTTCCCAAGGCAGCCTACTCACCAAAAATCCCACCTACCTACCAGTAATAACTGCCTTCACTCCACTTCCTGGGTCCCAATATCCAGTCAAGTGCCTTATGCTTTGTCTTCCCTATGTCAGTCAAATGCCTTCACTCCACTTCCTGGGTCCCAATATCCAGTCAAGTGCCTTATGCTTTGTCTCCCCTATATCCAATCAAATGCCTTCGCTCCACTTCCTGGGTCCCAATATCCAGTCAAGTGCCTTATGCTTTGTCTCCCCTATATCCAATCAAATGCCTTCGCTCCACTTCCTGGGTCCCAATATCCAGTCAAGTGCCTTATGCTTTGTCTTTCCTATGTCAATCAAATGCCCTCACTTCACTTCCTGGGTCCCAATATCCAGTCAAGTGCCTTATGCTTTGTCTCCCCTATATCTAATCAAATGCCTTCACTCCTTATAAAACCCCTTACCCTAAAAAAGTTAAGTGCGACTTCTCCGGCCCTTACCTGGACCATAGAACCTCGCCCGGGAGCTAAATAAATTGGACTTACATTTTCTTATACTGGCCTCAGTTTCCTCATTTCGACTTGAGAGTATACCTGACAGTCTTTATTCTTGCTCATGTATCTGCAGATGGAATGAGATCTAGGCCAGGCTTAAGGCCAAGCTCAACTGGGCAGCCCAGGATTAGACTGAGTATAGACATGATCCATGTGTCTTTCACTCTATGTACACCAGGGGTCTGGCCAAGGCATGGTCATCTCACAGCAATGGAAGCCCCAGAAAGCAAACCCCAACTATGCAAATGAATCGTGTCACTTCTACTGATCCCATTGACCAAAACAAGTCAATGACTAAGACCACATTGAGGGTCACAAGTATATTTTACCTACCAAGAAGCCAAAAAGTCCCATGGTCATACCCAAAATCAATTTCCTTGGAAGTGCACTCTCCCCATGGAGGTGAGAGAAGGCAGTGAATACTTTTAAACAAGAATCTAATTTATCATAAACAGCACTTTATTATTATTATTAATATTTCAGACATTTTTACATGTGCTAATCTTGAAGCTGTGGCTGCTTCACACACTTCTGTAACTCTGACTCAACCACTGGTTTGATCCTGGCCTAGAAGGTTCTTTCTGAATATTAGTGTGTTATTCGCATGTATTAATTAACTACAGCATGATTCAAAGCGCTCCCTTTTTTCATGTAAACCAGTGTTTCAGCTGATCTCCCTATAGAGAACAGAAATAGTAAATGTAGACACCGTTGACTGAATGCTTACTATACAACAGATACGTACTAAACTCTCGAGAGATATCATCTGCCTTGGCTTCATTGAACCAAGCTAAGGAAAAACAAGCTAAGGAAAATATAATCCCTATTTCACGGATTAAGCAACTGAAAATTAGAGAGATGAAGTGATGTTCCCATGGTTACAGGGAAGTTAGTAACATGGCTGTGATTCAAAACTAGGATATCTGATTCTCAAAGTCCAAATGTGAGACCAAGAGAATGCAGTGAGGTGAGAGCTAGGACTGATGCAGTCTACACTGACAGCACAGACAGTGGAATTATTACATCTAAATGCAGAGGTAGGAGGAGGTGCATAACTGGCTCTGACCACCAGGCCTGCCACTGTCTTGCTGTGTGATCTTGGGTAAATTACTTAAACTCACTGAGTTTCTGTTTTCTCATCCATGAAATGAAGATGATACCATCTTCGTTTGGTTGTGGCGAATTTTGTTTTTTAGACAGGGTCTTGCTCTCTTTCCCAGACATCAACTACGTCCTTTCACTTATTAGTATCTCCTTGGTACTAAAGATACTAATTAAAGTGATTTAAGAGGAAGTCTCCCAATAGGGACATAATGCTAACTAATTTACATAAAATTACATCCATGCAAACAATTCACATTTACGGGTCTTTTATTTTTATAGAGATGGGATCTGACTGTTGCCCAGGCTGTTCTCGAACTCCTGGCCTTAAATAATGCTCCAATCTAAGCCTCCCAAAGTGCTGGGATTACAGGCATATGCTACTGCACTTGGCCCAATACTTAAGGGTCTATCACAGGTACTCTTTAGTCCCTGAGATTCCCAAGGAGACAGGAATGCCTAACACCTATGAAAGGCTCAATGCCATACCTTTAGCACATTGATGTCATTGCAGATGAGGTCCTGTTACCTAACAGAGCTAAAGCTTTAGTGATATGGTTTGAATTTGTGTCCCCACCCAAATATCATGTTGAATTGTAGTCTCCAGTGTTGGAAGAGGGTCCTGGTGGGAGGTGATTGAATCAAGGGGGTGGTTTCCCCCTTTCTGTTCTTGTAATAGTAAGTTATCACAAGATCTGATTGTTTAAAAGTGAGTAGCACCTCCCCCTTCTCTCTCTTCCTCCTGCTTCAGCCACCTAAGACATGCCCTTCTCCCTTTCACCTTTTGCCATGATTGTAAGTTTCCTGAGACCTTCCCAGACATGCTTCCTGAGAGCCCGTGAAACCATAAGCCAATTGAACCTCTTTTCTTTATAAATGTCCCAGTTTCAGGTATTTCTTTATAGCAGTGAGAACGGACTAACACACTTAGAAAACTCAAAAATTCCAAGATGTCACCTAAGGATCCTTTCTGGTTTGTAGCATGCTAGTATCTTGGTATAAATCCACACTTCTCTTAAAGTCATTTTGTGCCACCTCTATACCTTTCCACCAACATTCAATTTGTTTCTCAACTTGGAACAGTTTGATATCCATTGAGAATGTGACATTTGCTTTCTCCTCCTTTTCTCTCTCTCTCTCTCCTCATATTATGCAGGACCAAAGGGAAGTCAAGGAGTAGGGCTCCAGTCTCATCTAAATTTTCTACACAGCAATGCAATTTAAGATACTTCATTAAATGCAATGGCAGCTGTTTTCATCTTAGGCAGCAAATGATATGAGAACAGCCCTCTACACAGCAAGGCCCCATGGGGTAAGCTATAGAAAGCTGGAAAGAAGACCGGCTGTCCCTTTGACACTTTACTTTGAAGTCCAGCTTTCTCTCCAAGGTAGCTGAGCCCTCTCCACATCACTGCCTCCAGGCTTTATCTAAATCACCATCCTCTCCAGTTAAATCTGTGGGTTCCTGTGGGGAAGAGTGGCTCTCACTGGCTGAGGCCTATTTCTCCAGGTTATGTATGTCAGAGTTTTCCATGCCTTTAACAAGACTCAATTAAAAATTAATCAGCCCAGCATGGCAATTTGGAGAGGTAATTGTTTCTTTTCCTGACTCCATGGCCATAGGCTAAAAGCACACCCAGTAACTGAATTAATCATCTAATTGGGATTTTTCCATACTCCAATCACTCAACCTTCCAGCCATCCCAGCAATGTGCTGCCTGACCTCAATAATTAGCTTGCACTAGTGTCCACTCTGTGGCTTTCTCCCCTACTTTCCCTTCCAATCCCCTTCAGTAAAATAGAAAACAGCTATATAGGCCGTTTACCTGGGCTCTCTCCAATAGCCAGGAGGCTTTATCTTCAGAAGATGAAATAGCACTTGTGAGGAAATACTGGAAACAGTGAGGCAAGTTCATATATTCAAGATGGTTTGTAATAGAAAAAAATGATTACAAACTAATGATAGTACTGGATTGGTTAAATAAAGCATAGTATATCCATGCCACATACAGCAACAGGGCTTTAAAAAGAAATGAGGAAATGTCATATATGCAGCTATGGAATGTTCTCCAGGATGTGGAAGGGGAAAAAAAAGCAAATTATATAACAATATACGAAATGTTATATTTCAGAAAAAGAGAATAAAATATATATAATGAAACGTGCATAGAGACATATACATATACACACACATATGTATGCATATGTATATATTGCATCTATTACATATATTGATAGATAAATATAAATATACATAAATTTGTAATGCACTTAAATCATCTCTGGGAGGAGTCACAAGAAGCTATAAAATCATTTGCCTGTCGAAAGATAAACTGGGTGTCAGGAGGGGAACAGAAGAGAAAATTTCATTTTATATCATTCATGTGCCTTTTGAACTGTGAATATTCTTCCTGTCCAAAACATAAATACATTTATATCTTTGATGTCATTTAATAATACTTGGTTTATGGTTGAAAATTCTCACAAACTTACATACATAACATGAATAGATAGATAAATGCAGATTTAAATAATTTTTAAAAAGGATGAGTGAGGAAAAGGAAAACTAGTGCTGGTTGAGCTGTGTGTCAGACCATGTATATTCGTATTTAACACTCAAAGCAACCCTGCAAGGTAAGTGTGTTCATATCTGCTTTTTTTTTTTAACAAATGAATATATTGAACACCCAAAGAAGACATCAGGCTAATACCGGAAGTACTTGTGTTGATTCATAGTAACTAACACACACACACACCCCTTTATATTTCATTTTGATATAATAAAGATATTTTGTTTACTCTTCCCAAATATAAGATAACAGCAATCTTTTTAGAAGGAACCCACTCTCTCAATAACTGCATTAATCCATACATGAAGGTAGAATCTTCATAGCCTAATCACCTTGTAACTGTTCCACCTTTCAATGCTGTTACAATGTCCATTAAGTTTCCAGCATTTGATTTTCAGGGGATACATTCAAGCCACAGCAAAGGTAATCTCGCTTCTGCTAGTTTCAGTTCAACCTTTAACAAGAAAAGCATGTATACCTATGCTGACAAGCAGCAGGAATATTGCACTTAGTCTTATCATGATAGCAGAACAATGCTTGTAAGTTTCAACGACATCTGCTTACATACATGTAGGAGGTGAGAACAAGTCCAGTGTTTAATTTATCTCATTACTTAATGAGTACAATGAACATTATTCGAGTGATAGATACACTTAAAGCTCAGACTTCACCACTATGAAATATGTCCATGTAAGAAAATTGCACTTGTACTCCTTATATTTATGCAAATAAAAAACAGCAATAAATACATAAAGTGTCCTGTAAAATTCAGTGTGCATGCAGTCGGTTCACAGGTCCTATCTGAACATAAAATTATTTACACAGCTTGTAATGACCTATTATAGATGGTATTAGAATAATTCTTCTAATTCTCTGTTAATCACACTCCCCGGACTCTATTAGCTCTATCTAGACAAAGCATCTCCCTGGAGAGAAGAATTTGCAGTAAGCAGGAAGCTCTGGCCTCTTCATGTTCATATCATGAAAACTTAAGAGGACTCCCTAGGACCTCTGACCTTTTCTCCATGGTTGAGGTTGCCTTAGGAGGCTCTCTCCCATGGAGAAAGAACCACCACCAGCCTGCTTGCTCCTCTCTCCTTCCTCCCTCTCTGGTCAGCGTCACCTGTGATCACCCAGGGTAGGAAGAGACGAAAGCCCTCCCTGGGCTCTGATAACAGGGTTGCATGACTGTTAATTACAGGCTTTCGCTTCCTAGCTACCCAAATGACAGTCACAGTCAAGACTGAAACGCCTCAGTCAGATGGAATCAATTACTGGGCAAAATTGGGAGGTCAATTTTCCCCAGAATGAGATATGCCTTTTAGCTTTGCCATCTCTTTTGCTCCAGCTGGTAGCTTATTTGGTTGCATTGTTCTCTGGCCATATGAACAAAGTTCCATTAGGAAGGATTTCCAAAAGAGTTGATTTGAAAAGGAAACTCCATCAGCCCCGCAAACTCAATACGTGCTGAATAGAAGGACTGTTATTAACAAAGCAGCATGGATGGCTAATCACTAGAATTTACATTTGACGGGCATGGGGTTAATCCAATAAGAAGAAATGGGATCTCTCACTACAGTACCAGTCCCTTCTTTAAGATCCCCTGGCTGAACTTTAGCATGGTCCAGCACTGGAGGAGCTTTACCTTCTGGAAACTTCCAAGAAAATAAGCCACTTCCCTCATTAGTATAGTTTTCTAAATATGACAAAGCATCTCATTGAAAACAAAAGAAAACAAAAGACAAACAGTATTCATCTTCTTCAAGTGCAATTGTGTTTTCTGAATGGCTTAGTAGAAGTGTTGAAACAGCTTCCATTTAATAGTTCAATAATAATAATAAAGATAATAATAGAGACTAAAATTTATTCATGTCCCATGTTTAAGAAAATGGTAAACATTATTTATTCATTAACTCAATCACCTCAGAACCACCCTAAACTGAGGCCCTAAGAAATTGGATAACTTGCTCATGTTGACCCCACTGTTAAGAGTCAGAATGTGAACCCAGGTGACCTGAATCCAGTGCCTACAATTTAAAATCACTCTGCTGTATGAACACTGTCACTCCATATGTGCACAAGCATTTCCAAAGAGAAATATTCTTATCACTTGTAGGTGAAAAATTTGGAGCATGAAGATATAAACTAACTCATGCAAATTTAGAGAGCTCTTAAATTAACGAAGCTGCAAGCCCATACCAGATCTGTCAGACTCAACAGCCTGCACGCAGCTATTAAAACCCTGCATAGGTTTTGCGAGAGCCACTATTACAAGGCCTGGGGTGATGGTTAGCTAAAAATAATTGGTAGTGGTTATCAATTCTAGTATCATGTATGTTCTTCTTTTAGTTCTCTTTAGGAGAATTTATGAGTCCCATAATAACATTGTATACCTATATTGTATTCTAAATCCTACATAGCTGTTTTCTTTATATTATCTCTTTAGCAGATCACTCCATGAAGTAAGTACACATTCTTTAGGAAACAGACTTTAAGAGTTTGAATAACTTGTAAGAAAATCACTGGAATTGAAGTTCAGTGCAATTTCTACTGCTGAAACCCAACAAACCCCATGATATCTGAAAGATTTAAAGGTAGGTACTTTATTATTTTCTGTCTATCTCTAATTCAGAAAAAATGAGTCATTATCTGCTAATTTTATGCCATTTATTAGCAGTGAAGCTTGTTGCATTGGTTTAATCATTCAGCAGACATTTATTAAATTTCTACTGCATGCCAGATTAATAGCATGGTAGTAGACCACTATTAAAGTCTCAGAACAGGATACAAAATGTCCCTGCTCTCACAAACCTTATATTCCACTGATAAACATGGCAAGAACATTCATAAATGCCTTTTACATCTCTCACACATCAGGTACATTATGTAATGTGGTTGGAAAAATTGGATTTAATGGCAAATAAGTTACTGTTTTCTAGGTAGAAGTAAAGCATGCTAGATTCTTTTCTTTCCCTAAGCAGTATATCATGATAATTAAGACATTTATGAGTATCTAAAAGTGACCAAGGAAAAAAAAATCCAAAATGAAATCGAAAACACGTAATTTTTCAATTTTTCTTTCATTTGTAATAATGTGGGGTGTGGGTGGTAGTATTTACATTACAGCAGGACTCCCTAGTTTATAGTTCATATACATGTTGATGTGCATGGACCTTTAACCTCATACATGAGTGTTATTGCAAAGAAACATGAAAAGTACAGATTGAAAACTGCATCTAATTTAAAATTTTAAATGGAAGTTAATAATTTCTGAAGTTAAAAAAGTAGAATGATTAAATTCATAATTATACATAATATATAATTATAGAGATTACATATAATATTTTACATAACTGATAGATTATATTTATGTAAGTCATTGTAAGAATTTGACTTACCAGCGTTACATTCTGTATCTGCATTCCAGGTTTCATAAATTGAGGCTTACCTGTATTTAAGAGATGTCAAGGCTGATACCAGACTGGATGTGAAGGGACATTGTTCTCAGTAGTCACTGAAAAATGATATTTATGTAAGCCAAAAGAAGCACATATGTATGCAGAGGCACACACACACACATTTTTTTTAACCCCCTAATATATCTATATCTATATCTATATATTTATATATCTATATCTATATATATAGAGAGAGATATAGATATATAGATATATAGATTTTTTGAGACAGTCTCACTCCGTCACCAGGCACCAGGCTGGAGGGCAGTTGTGCAACCTCAGCTCACTGCAACCTCCGCCGCCCGGGTTCAAGCAATTCTCCTGCCTCAGCCTCCCGAGTAGCTGGAACTACAGGCACGCGCCACCACGCCCAGCTAATTTTTTTGTGTTTTTAGTAGAGACGGGGTTTCACCATGTTGACCAGGATGGTCTCGATCTCTTGACCTCGTGATCCGCCCGCCTCAGCCTCCCAAAGTGCTGGGATTATAGGCGTGAGCCACTGCGCCCGGCCCCCCCCCTAATATTTTTAAATCAAAATAATGTGATTGTTTTTATTCAGAAGGGGTAAGAGACTCTATTGTTATGAATGTTGACTAAGTAGTCTCCATTACATTTTTTCCCCTCTATTCTTTTTTTTTTTTATGAGAGACTATCTCACTCTGTCACTCAAGCTGGAGTGCAGTGGTGCCATCTCGACTCACTGCAACCTCCGCCTCCTGGGTTCAAGCGATTCTCGCGCCTCCTCAGCCTCCTGAGTAGCTGGTACTACAGGTGTGTGCCACCACACCTGGCTAACTTTTTTTGTATTTTTAGTAGAACACAAAAAAACTACCAAAAAATAGAATTTTTAGTAGAATGTAGTAGTATGGGGATGTCTACTGTACTTCAACACCACAGTATGTCTGCTTGTGTGTATTTTCTAGGTTATGACCGTGTGAGCAAATGATGATTACTGAATAAATGCCGCTTAATGACTTTGATGGAGAAATGAAACACTTCCTTATAGATCAAGGCCTTATTTGCCTTGCCACTTAGACATTTTTACACTTTGTGACATCCTTTGTCAGCATGCAATTTTTTGAATTATTCAGTGACTGCAAATGTGTATTAGAATCTCCACACCACGGAGTTTCGCCATGTTGGCCAGGCTGGTCCCGAACTCCTGGACTCAAGTGATCCACCCTCCTTGGCCTCCCAAAGCGCTGGGATTACAGGCATGAGCCACCACATCCAGCTATCCCCCTTTATTCTTAACCCTAGCTTTTCTTCTCATAGATTCTGTTTCCTTTTTTTTTGCAAAAAAATAGTCCCTGATAAGAGCTGGGGCATGGGCCCGGGCCGGTGAGCACTAGCCTTTCCCCAATTACAGCATCTACATTGTAGGTATAAAAGGGGCTTTCCCATTATTATTATTTTGTGGTCAAAAGGTTGCATATACTATTTTTTTTTCTGCTGCTGAAGCTTAGAAAGGGTGGAAAGCAAAATATTTTGATAATTATTCAGGCCATCAGGTTACATAAGAGGTTCCATAGCCTTCTGCATCAAACTTGAACAGTTGAAACCACAAATTCTGTTTTTGCAGCCATAAAACATTCGTAGCAAAAGAGAGAGAGAAAATAATAAAATCCATTTTCCATTTGCTTGAAACTTATAAAATTTAATGTGGTGAAAAATGACAGTTTACTCCCTGTAGGAAACTGCTCAGAGCCGTGTTTCGTAGGCATGGTGTGGAGATTCTACTACACACTTGCAGTCATTGAATAGTGCATGAAACTGCACGCTGACAGGGGATGTCACAAGGTGTAAAAACATCCAAGTGGCAAGGCAAATAAGACCTTGATCTATGAGGAAGAGTTTCACTTCTCCACCAAAATCATTAACCAGCATCTATTCAATAATCACCATTTGCTCATACGGTCATAACTTAGAAAATACATGCAAGCAGATGTACCGTGGTGTTGAAGTGAAATAGACATCGTCATACCAAGACTGAAGATATTTTGCTGTCAGCAGTCGCTTAATGCAGTTATTAGCATGGAAAACATTTCATTTTTTTGTCTGAGAGGGAGTCTTGCTCTGTCGCCCAGGCTGGAGTGCAATGGCGCGATCTCAGCTCACTGCAACCTCTCTCTCCCAGGTTCAAGCAATTCTCCTGCCTCAGCCTCCCGAGTAAATCGGATTACAGGTGTGCACCACCACATCCGGCTAATTTTTGTATCTTTAGTGGAGACGGGCTTTCACCATATTGGCCAGGCTGGTCTCCAGCTCCTGACCTCAAGTGATCCACCCTCCTCAGCCTCCCAAAGTGTGGGATTACAGGCGTGAGCCACCGTGCCCAGCGAATTATATTTTTTTAAAGATATGTTGGCACTAGTTATAACCTCTACATAATATAATATTTGCTTGTATATATTTTTCCTTTTCTAACATGTCACTAAGAGTAAGATCAAAACATTCAATGCAAAGTGGCAAAACTGCTGAGCTCCAGCTCTGTGAATAACTGGCAGAGTGGTTATAGACATGCCCTTAAACTCAACTGGCCTTGATTTCTTTGCTATAAAGTTAATGGGTTGGACTAAGTGATTTCCAAGCTGAACTTCAACTAACATTCTGTAGGAATTTTTAGAAAAGGATAATTACCTGGATATTCAAATCAGTAGAGCGTTGAACCAATGAACAACTGAAAACAAGAACTGTTTTGACTATAGCTGAGTAAAGTTGAATATTATATGTGGTTTGTGAAATTTCTGTGTCCCACTATAGCTTTAATCATATCTTTAATGTTTGGCTATAATAGCTGTCTATTACCATAATTATGTTAATATTCCATCTCAAAACTTAGTGGCTTAAAATGGTATAAGTATTTGTTACTGCTCAAGGATCTATAGGTCAGCTGATTGGTCCTGCTGCTCTAGGTCAAGTCTGGCTGTTCTGACTGGGTTTGCTAACACAGCTGCAATCAGCTGGTGAACCATGTGAGAGGTAGTTGCTCCTACGGACTGAATGTTTATGCCCCCCGGACCCCCAAAATTCATAAGTTAAAGCCTAAAACCTCAATATGATGATATTTGGCGGTAGGGCCTTTGGGAAGAAATTAAATAATGAAGTTGGACTCCTTATGAATGAGATTAATACCCCTATAAAAGAGGAAGAGACAGGAGTCTCTCTCTGTCTGCTCTCCAACATGTGAGGACACATGAGAAGACGGCCATCTGCAAACCAGGGAGAGCACCCTCTTCCACCAGATGCCACATCTCCCTGTCCCCTGACCTTGGACATCCCAGCCTCCAAAACTGTGAGAAAGAAGCTACTAAGTCTATAATACTTTGTTGTGGAAATCCAAATGAACTAAGACAACTTGTTTAAAGTATCTTTTTTTTTTTTTTTCTGAGACGGTCTCAATCTGTCCCCCAGTCTGGAGTTCAATAGTGTGATCTCGGCCCACTGCAATCCCTGCCTTGCAGGTTCAAGTGATTCTCCCACCTCAGCCTCCCAAGTAGCTGGGATTATAGGCATGCACTACATACTTGGCAAGTTTTTTTTTTTTTTTTTTGTATTTTTAGTAGAGATGAGGTTTTACCACGTTGGCCAGGCTGGTCTCGAACTCCTGACTTCATGATCCGCTCACCTCGGGCTCCCAAAGTGCTGGGATTACAGGCACGAGCCACTGCACCTGGTCTATTTAATGTATCTTCTAATATAAAGTTCTATTTGCCTGTCATTTTAAATGGACTTAATAAACTGCATTATTCCAGGGTAATGTTGGGCTCCTGTAACTCATTGAAGCCTTAAAATATATATATATATATATATATATATATATATATTTGTAAATATTTTGAGTATTCTAAATACCTAAGTAAAAATGCCCAAGTTATGGACAGACATCAAGCAAGTGGTTTTGAAAAAATTTAGCTAGGGACAAATCTTTAGCTACATCAGATAATGATTGCTTTCATTCTACAAAAGCTTCATCAATGCATTTTTCCGATAAGCTTGCAAAAGTGCTCAGAATGTTTTTCCAAGCAAATGTTTTCTAACAATTCTGCAACTGCTCTTTACCAGGCATGTTCAAGTCCTGCCTTGTTATTAATAGCCTCTCTAAATCCAGGTTGATTAAATATGGTCTAAAGGAGAGAACTATTTTGAGACCAAACATGGTAGTGCAACTTGGTAACTCTTGTTTCATTCGCTGTGCCATCCAGACCAAAAAAAAAAAAAAAAAAAAAGTCAGTAAATAATAAGTAAGAGGCCAGGTGCGGTGGCTCATGCCTCTAATCCCAGCACTGTGGGAGGTGGGGGGATCACTAGGTCAGGAGTTCAAGACCAGCCTGGCCAACATGGAAAAACCCTGTCTCTACTGAAAATACAAAAATTAGCCAGGCGTGGTGGTGCATGCCTGTAATCCTAGCTACTCAGGAGGCTCAGTCAGGAGAACTGCTTGAACTCGGGAGGCAGAGGTTGCAGTGAGCCAAGATCACACCACTGCACTCCAGCTTGGGCGAAGAGCAAGATTCCATCTCAAAAATAATAATAATAATAGTAAATAAGTTATAGTTTATACACATTGTGCCACAGAAAAATATAACTGACATACAGATGCAGGCCATTGCTTTGCATTTTAGAATGAGTTCTGGTAATGTTTAGAGGAAAGAGATTTACCTTTATTTTCAGCATTTCCATAAACCTTTCAAAAACCTCTAATCTCTTAAAAGTACAAGACGGAGAAATACATTAGAAATTTCCCAAAAGGCAACCACAAAAATATATTACCAACTTAAAACCAACAGTATTCCTCCCTCCTTGTTAGAATGTGGCACATTTGAGCATCAGATACAAATTAAAATGTCTTTGAAGACTACAACTGAATACTTTCTACGTAAGAAGTAGAAAAATGTCATGCTTGAAATGCACAAATTAAAAAAAAAAACTGAAAGGTAACCAAATATAAGACAGACAGATTCTGGAATAAGCCATGTCTTCAGCATCTTAAAAGCTGAAGCCACAGCGTTTTATTGTCGTTCATGTGTACTAAGAGCATTTCCAATTGGCAAAGCAATGACAAGGTGCGTATACTTTTTCATATTTTTTTGTTATTTGTACAAAGCTATTTTGGTTAACTCTGTAAAAACACAGGGAAAACAGAAGCTTGAGGCCACCACTGGAATTATTCAAAACACAAAGAAAACCCATGTGTTTCATTCACACAGCAATTTGGGGTGAATGTGGTTTTCAGCCAATATTTTCCAGAAAAAACACTGAATCCCACAAATTTCTTCCGAGTCTGAGACTCAACCAGAATCCCAGCTGACTGGCTTCATTCAGTCTGGAGACCCAAACTGGTCCGGGATATGCACTTAACATTTTTCTGAACTCTGGAAGATCAGAGAAAATTTAAAGGTAATATGAAAATAAGCAGTATTTGATGCCTTAGGAATTCTAGTAGGGCAGGAAAACATAGACTGAAACCCTACAACTGCTCAGTACAGCTGGAGCATTCTTTACTGTTTCCCATAGTCCTCATGTGATACTAACATATTAGTATCAACACTCTGCAACCAGGCTCCCTGAGTTCATACCCAGACTTTGCTGCTTACTTCTAGTGAAGACCTAAGTCCCTCTACCTCAGGTTCCTCACACATAACTTGAGGATAATAGTACATACCACATAGCGTTCTTGTAAGCAGAAAATGATATTATAAGCATAAAGCTGCTTACCAGAGTGCCTGGCACATGTCAAACACTCATAAATATCAGAAATTAATATTATCATCATCATCATTAGTTATGTACAAGCAAATGCATATAAAGAATCTGACCGCAAGTTCAATATCAAACTTACTGATGACCTAAAATCCTTATTACTAACAAAGGAAGATCTGAGAACTGCCTTCCTAATTCTGGGCTCTAGTGCCCATCCATGGCAAATCATTAAAGAGGATTGAGATCCCATCTTTCAGTAGCTCACTTTAACCTCTGAAAGCCCCATTCATTTCTGGAATCATCAATCAGTATTTATGGAGCACCACATCAGACAGTGAGAAAATTAAAGAAGGAGGAAAGTCCCAGCCCCAGACAGACTCATCTCCCAGGGAGGAGACAGCCATATTCACAAATAATTGCCATGCCTTAATACACACAGAAAGCTCAGGGCAACAAAGAGGAAGGGGGCTTACATTATGCCCCAGGGGGTTGGAGAAGGTTTGACCGAGAAGGGACATTTGGTCCCAAGTCTTGGAGGATGGGAAAGAGTTCATCAAACAGAGGAAAGAAGGTGGGGGGGGGGGGGGGGAAAAGGACTCCACATAAAGAGTAGCAGATGCCAAAGTCTTACGAAAGCTCTTGATAAGTAATGAACACATCAAGTTAGATGTGGCTGAAGCAATGGGTATCAAACAAGCAAGTTTGAAGAGGGAATCACTGGAATATATCCCTTCTCCCCATTATGCAGAAAATTGAAATGAAAATTAAGTAAAACATAAATCACTTAGAAATCTCCCCCACACACCACAAGTCTGAAAAACAGGACCCCCCAAATTATCCCTTCCCCTCCAAAAAAATCACTTTCTGAGTTAACAGTACATTTTATGTGCTCTTGCAAAAATCTCCCTGCCAATGCGTTCTTTCCACAATCAGAATCTTTTTCTTTTAATGTACCAAAGGAAATGCAATAATATTTATTGTGCCTCTTGCCTGTGCTTCTTAGGAAAATGGCATTAGCCTCATATGGAAACACTTTGACAGGCCCCTGAAAATAATTCCTTAACCACAAACATGTCCTCTACTTGTCTGATCTCAAATTGCTTTGAATATCACAATTCCAGGTCAGATTTAAGGATATGACAGGCACTATCAGTCCATTAAATATGAATGATATACGAGGTACAGGGCAGAGGTGCTGGCACAGAAGACGGCCAGTCGTAGGGAAGTCTCACGCCAGGTTCCCTGCAGTGTCTGCCTCCCTGGGAACTTTCCAGGCCTACCTGAAGACACTTAACAGACACAAGCTTCCTCGGCATAAACGAGAGGAGGAACAATGGAAGGTCTCTCTGTGTTCATCATCCTGATACCATCTCGGAACCTCACTGGAGCACAATTATTGGAGGATAACACAGATAGGATTTCACATGGGAGCTTTGGATATGGGGCTAACAAAGATAGACCCACGCAAACAACCTCTCTCCCTGAGCCCCTCCCTTCCTCACAACCCCTTGTTGCTCTTTTGCTTCCAACTTCTAATTGGCAGACACCTGATCCGTGCTGCAATTTCATTTTCTGAGCGCACATGGCCACCTGAGACTCCCTGATACGTGTGGGAAAGGGGTGGCCATGTTGCCTGCACCTGTTGCAGGGACCTGCCCACCACCCCTCCCTTCCTGCCATCCCCATTGTGTGCCACCTTATTCTGTTTCAGTAGCAGCAGAAAAGAAGTCAAAGTCACCGGCATTCAGCATGAACACATACAAAAAGGAAGCCAGAAAAGCTTCCTTGTGTCTCTTACCCCTGCCTGCCACCAAAAAGCCTGCCCAGTGGCCTACTTGAATAGTAATTGTAGCAATCCTATCTCTTTTCAGAGTTAGGGCAGATGAGAATCGTAAAAGGCAATGCAACCATTTCTTTGGATGGCCCATTGAGCGTTATTGGCGTGAATTGGTTACACACACACACTCACATACACAGCCTAATATGAAACTACTCGTATTTGATATCCCCATGCAGACCGTATCTATTACATTTGTGAAACTAAAAAGATTGAAGATCAAGGGTGCTGGGGACTTTTAACTTCCAAGAGAATCCGTTGCAAAACCAATAAACTTCCACAGCAACCACCTGGAATGCTGACTAAAACTGAATAACTCTACATACAGATCTTAATGACAATGATAAGAACACACTCAAATTCACAGGAGAGGGAGAAGGAAGTACAGCAGCTACCATCTTGAACAAACATGCAGCAATGAAACGAGACCACATTTTGAAATATGATGGCCAAATGCCTTGACTGGTGTCTGTTACCATGCGGATACTAAAATGTTAGACTATAACAATTTGGTGGTAGTAATAATACATCATAAGACCTGGAAATGAAAAGAATCCATGAAATCATCAAATAATATTTTGACGAGCACAGGATGCAGTTCCCAGAGACTATTCCTTAAAGTATCCCTTGAGATGAGTTCTAAAGACCAAGTCATCTTATCCATCTCAGAAGAGAGTGATCTGTCCATCTGCAGTATCTGATTTCTGCTATGAAATTAAACTTTGGCCTTAAGAGCATTGTCCCATACCAAACTAGTCCTTGGTACCAGGTTTTCATTAAGGACCAGTTATAGCCCATGGAGGAGGCAGGAAAGGTCATTTTATCCATTCCCCCTACCTCCAGGCAGGTCTTGTGTGAAATGACACCAGCCTGGCTCTTATTATAAAATTCCCATAGCAGGAAGTTCTATAGCCCCTGCTGTAATACTGTTTTCCCATGACATATAACCCTCATGGTTAGAAAGTGTTTTGGCAGTCTAGACACACTCCCTCCCGCCACAATTTTAAAACGTGTTCCCACAGTAGCAGAGAACTATTTACCACATTCAAGGCACCTGAAAGCAACTTCATGTGGCTCCTTCTATATTGCTCCTTGCAGCATAGTCTTAATTTTAGCTGAGCTTTTTAATATCAGAGTTTATCAAAAACAAAAGATGATGTGGGCGTTTTGAAGGCAACAGCTGTTCTTTTCCTTTTTGCTATTTGTAAGTACTGCTGGGGATTTGGATTCCTTGTAAAGACGATGTTGAAAATAGAACAACATTCTTCCAATACCGTTAATTCAGATGTTGATACGGTGTGACACAAACTGGCCCGAAGATCTGTTTAACTATTTGTTGCATTATTTCATTTTCATTATATTTCAAGAATCATTTAGACATTTACTAAATTTGGCTGGGTGCAGTGGTTCATGCTTGTAATCTCAGCACTTTGGGAGGCCAAGGCAGGAGGACCCCTTAAACCCAGGAGCTATCAGCCTGGGCAACATAGGAGACTCCCATCTTTAAAAAAAAAAAATTACTAAATTAATTAAATATATAAAAAGGAATCAAAATCTTTAAAATATTCATCATATAACACACTAATCACATATCCTTATTATCTACTCTTTTATTACTCAAAATAGCTAAGAGGGCAGGACCTCCTATTTGCAATCCCCTATCATCTTACTTTAAATTGTTATACGTAATTGAAAGTAATGAAATAGCATGTCTCTGCAAATTAAAACTTGTTTTTATTGCCTTTCACTACTCTTTTCAAAATTCATTCAGAGTAATGAAACTTAACAGTCTTTCAGTAAGGAATCTGAAAATACTAATACAAGTTTCTGCTTCTGACAACTTCCTTACTGGACTTTTTAATCAACTGGTAGAAGACACCTACCAAAAAGGTGCTGTGGGGGAAAGAAATCAGAATCGATCACTTTCATGATAGTCTCATTTTTCTCAAAAAAAGGTAAGTTTACAAGAATAATTCACATTAAAATGCATATGTTTTCATGCCAACATTTACAAAAACTTCTGAAAGGTATCACATGGATAAAAATAAAAGGATATTTTCAATTTAGTCATTTATATTTCATATATATTTCAAATTTTGAGAAAAACTTGAAGGCACTAAATTTTAGAGGTAAAAGTATGAGCTAGTGCCTTTGATAATATATATACCACTGTTTCCCCTGTTCTGTCCTGCATTAGAGAGGAAGAGACAGGCAAGCAGAGAGGAGACATTTTCTTGAAGTTATCATTGAGGTCAGGAGTGCTTAATGAACATTGCAATGTGAATTCCCTTGTAAAGTTGTCAAACTAGAACTTCTTCACATAGAATAAGAAAATTTAGTCTTGTGAAATTTGTTTAAAAAACATCATCAAAAACGATGAGTTCGTGTCCTTTGTATGGACATGGATGAACCTGGAAACCATCATTCTCAGCAAACTGACACAAGAACAGAAAATCAAACACCGCATGTTCTCACTCATAGGCGGGTGTTGAACAATGCGAACACATGGACACAGGGAGGGGAGTATCACACACTGGGGTCTGTCAGGGGAAAAAAGGGGAGGGATAGTGGGGGAGTGGGGGAGTTGGGGAGGGATAGCATGGGGGAGAAATGCCAGATATAGGTGATGGGGAGGAAGGCAGCAAATCACACTGCCATGTGTGTACCTATGCAACAATCTTCCATGTTCTTCACATGTACCCCCAAACCTAAAATGCAATAAATAAAAAAAATAAAAAATAAAAAATAAAAAATAAAAAAAAACAAATACCTTAACTCAAAGTGGGTCCATAATCTTAAGTATTTTCTTTTATATCCAATAATGCAATGTGTCTGTGAGCCCACAGTACTTATATTTCAGAGACTGAAAGAGGTATCAATACTTGGTACTCACATAAAATATGATACAGGACCTTCCCATTCCAGTCTCTGCCTCCAAAGAGAGACACACCTTTTATGGATTTCTAAACTCAGCCAGGGCTGTTGGGAAAACACTTATCTACACCAACAATAACAGCGAACATTTTATTCAGTGCTTACCATGTTCTAAACACGTCATGTGCATCATATTATCTAATTTTCATAATCACCCTATGAAATAGGCACTACCACGGTTTCCATTTTACAGGTGAGGCTCGTTGAGGTTAAGTACCTTGTCCAAGGTCACACAGCTGGTAAGTAGCATGGCCAGGATTCAAGCCTAATAGTCTGCAGAGCCTCCTATCGTATTTTATACAAGGCTTTGCACGCAAATCTCTTTAAGTATCACCTTTTACCATCATTCCACTTCCCTGGGTCCAACAGATTCGACAGCTTGGAATCATTAGAAAAATAAAAGCACGCAATAAAGCAAATCGAATAAAAACATTATTTTAAAATACCTGCTTTCAGTCTCATAATCAATAATCACGAGAGGAGAATCAACCCCTAAGTTAAATTTTATGTTTGTTTCAAAAGCTACTGGACACCAAACTGCCTTCCTAATTCTGATCAAATCATCATTCTGTAACTTTGAGTCACAGTTACAGCAGACCAGGTCTTAGAAACAGAGCGAGTGAGAATGAGACTACCCTCCTACCTTTCTACTAGAAATAATAACAGTAGCAGCAAGCACTTAAATCTGCCAAGGGCACTTCGAAGAAAATTTCTAAACCATCTGTCCCATGAAAAGAGCAAAATTTAACTACAGACAAAAAAGAACAAAAACAAACAATCAGAAAATAATTACACACATGCCATTTTCATTAAAAAGCAATTTCTTATCTTAATGAAAGATTCTGTTTCTTTTCTTCCATCTTCTATTATTTAACCTAAACTATAAACAGGAACAATTCCATAATAATGAATTGCTGCTTTTTAGGGTTCAGCTGAATACTCACAAGTAGAGCTTCTGCATTTATTTCAGATTTAAAAAACAATGAAATGCATAACTGTTATTAAATATGATTAGGTATGTTTCGACACAGGAAATAATTGACATAACTGGTAGTTTTAGCTGACCTTAGAAAGTTTGTCTCTCTCTGGTCAGGCGCTCGTTGTTAAGAGCAAACGGATGAGTTTCAAAGCACTGGTTTGGACCGCTGGAAACAGAGAATCAACAGATGATAGAACCATACCCTTTTTGCGGGGTGGTTTTTGTTTTGTTTTGTTTTTCTTCCAGATCTTGTCAAAGGATGATTGATATGTGTGGAGCAGCCCTTCAAACGCCAGCCACAGCCTGAGGCACTTCCTATAATCAAAGCACACGCCCACCCAGAACTAATTAGACATTAGATTAGTGTCAACTGATTGATTTAAAGCAGCTCTCTCTCCTTTCCCCTCTCCTCCACCCCCTAGCAATGCGAGGATGGGGCTGGTCTACAAAATGACTCTCTCTCAACAGACAAATTATTCATGGAAGCTTCAGGAAGGAAACCTAGAGACAATGCAGTGTGGCTGAAAAGCAACCAGAAGAACATTTCTAGAAGGAAAGGGTCGGGGGTGGGGGAAGAAAAGAACAGAGAGAGAGAGGAAAAAGAGAGAAAGAATGAATCATGTTTCTGAGAGCAATGAAACCCCTCGGTCCAATTTGTTGAATTAAGTTAGAGTGTTTGTGATGTTTGAAAGAAAATTATTTGCAATTTAACCTAGGAGAGTTCTGAGTACATTTGGCTACAATTTAGATACCATTTTTCAAAGTCTTTTTCCTTCTCCTTTTTTTTTCTTTATAAATATATGAGCCGGGAACATTCAACGTTGTCTTAATGGATTAAGCAGAGACAAGGCTGTAAGGAGCAAATTAAAAATGAAATAGTTACAGCTGTTGGAACTGGCATTGGGCAGAGAGAGGTAAAAGGGATTTCTCTTCTTACAGGATAAGGGAGATTTCACCAAACCTTTGCAGAGTTCAGACATGTGTGGCTAGAAAACGATCAGAGTGAGCCCTCGCCTACTTAGCCACTGCACAGTTCAGCTGCTGCTGAAGTCTGTAGAGGGGCCCAGGTAGTTGTATTTCGACTAAAAAGTGGGCGTATTCCCAGAAGAGACCACTGGAGCAGAAGGGCAGCCAGGGGCCAGTTTTAGACTTTTCATTTGCACATTAGAGGCCTTTTCCATTTGTCAGGGTCTGCTGCTACTGCACTCTGGAGTCAGGGCTGATCCAACAAAAACACAACTCTGGAATTATTTCTGTAAATATGGCCCCCCAACACCCCTGCCCCAAGAAGTGCTATGAGAGCAGCAGAAATGTATAAGAAAGATAGTACTAGCCAATGGAACTCCAACAGCCTTCATATAAGGACACTCTTCTATCCCATGGCTTGGAGAGGGCTAGAGAAAAGGAAGAGGGATTAGTTAATGATTTGAGAAGAAGGAGCAGAGGGTGAGAAGAGCAGCAATGGTTAAACGGCGGAATTGGCTTTCCCAGGAGTCATTATGCATATTTTTAGAGCTCTTTATAGCTTTCAAGGCTGTATGTATTATCTCACTGATTTCCCACAACATCCCTAGAAGACAAAGTATGTGTCATTACTAATTTACAGATTTGATATTTCATGCATTACACATAAGATGATGGAGGCCAATATTTCTCCTTCTCCCTACCTAGGTCATGGAACAATTCAACGATATGAAGACTCAGTCTCAGATATGAAGACTTTCAGTTTCTACTTACTCTTACTAGTCTTCCAATATGTTGCATTGCCTCCCAAACCTCTGCCTCAATGTTCTTTTTTTGAGACGAAGTTTCACTCTTGTTGCCCAGGCTGGAGTGCATTGGCACGATCTTGGCTCACTGCAACCTCTGCCTCCTGGGTTCAAGCGATTCTCCTACCTCAGCCTCCCGAGGAGCTGGGATTATGGGTGCCTGCCACCATGCCCAGCTAATTTTCTTTTTTGCTATTTTTAGTAAAGACGGGGTTGCACCAAGTTGGCCAGACTGGTCTCGAACTCCTGAACTCAGGTCATCCACCCACCTTGGCCTCCCAAAGTGCTGGGATTACAGGTGTGACCCACTGTGCCTGGCTCTCAATGGTATTTCATATGTATATTTACTTTTCGAGTTTCAAACTTAGATACCCCATCCATATGAAAACATTCTAAGATCTGAAGAGCTATCCGTCTTAGCTCAATAAATAAACCAGATCTCAAGCTGGAAATGTAGGTTACTAGAGAGGATCTGCAGGTTCCAGAGGAGGAAGTAATAAACTCTGCATTCAATACAGGAGAGATAACTCAGTTTTTATTTTATGCAAGAACTAGACTTAAGCTGATTCCCACGAAAGCAGTCAAGATGCAGGGAAGAAGGTTTTGAGAACTTACCACTGCACTGCAAAATGTGTCCTAAAAAGGATTGAAGTTCCTGGAGTCCAAAATGCAACTGGCACCAGAGCATAATTAAATAATTGTTATATTTTTCTTGTGTATGCGTCTTAGCATCCTAATGACAGCTTCTGAGAACTACTCAGTTTGAAATGTGAAGCCACAAAAGGCCATGAGTAGGTGAAGTCTGGACAATTCCTTCCATGTCACTGTTTCTCCCCTGGCTACCTGGTCTCCCTGTGGAGACAGAAATTTAGAGAACAGAACTGGAAAGCCAAGAGGGGTGAGGCGTAAGGGAGAGTCCTCCAAATGCCGATTCGGCAAAGTTTAACTTTTTCAGCCATAAACCTTTCAATACCTCAAAATAAATCCTTCAATTTTATATGAGAGTTTGGTTTCTGCAACTGTAGATTTATGCGGTGTGCTGAGGCCAGGCCAAGAGAAGTGAACATAAACGATGTGACAGATAGCGTAAGGACGTTATTCAGCTTCTCACTCCAGCATGGCTCACTTAAGGACTTTCCAAATGTCAAGCATAACCCCCTCACTAATTAGCTGCTAAAGCAGCTGATCTTCTGCCATGGACATGTGTCTCCAACTGCAGGCCCTCAGCTCTGAGAGGTACTGCAGAAAGCAGTACACTTCCTCAACCCTGGCCTGGGTCTGAGACACACAGCTCCACGTATCACTCCAAGCATCACTGTCGCAGATGTGTCTGTTGACCACAGGCCTGCGCTTTCTGTGTGCCAAGTTCTGCTTCTGGGTTGCTCATGGGAAATGCGGTACTGAAATAGAACATGCTTCAGGAGCCAGCTATATTTACTAGGAAATTGTTTAAGACAACAAGACAGTGTAGGGCAAAATAAACTTATCCCTATATTTCCTTGGTGGAACTGTTGAAGAATAAATTAACTAATAGTTTTTGGAAATTGTTATGAATCAGGCTCTGGGCTGGTTTTCTTCTAAATATCTTAAACTTGATAATAACAGAGCAAAGCAGACAGTGTCAACTTCATTCTGCAGAGGAAGAAACTAAAGATCAAAGAGGTTAAATGCTGTCTTAGTCCATCTTGTACCTGCTGTAACAGAATGCTTGAGACTGAGTGATTTATTAGGAACAGAAGTTTACTTTCTTGCAGTTTTGGAGGCAGGCAAGTCTAAGAATAAGGCAAGATTTTTCTGGTGGGAGCTGCATCCTCATATTGTGAAAGGAAGGGCAAGAGGCCCAAATGCTATGTAAAGCCTCTTTTATAAGGGCCTCAATCCTATTCACAAAGGAGAAGCCCTCATGACCTAATCACCTGTGAAATGCCCACCACCTAACACTATCACATTCACAACAACTGAATTTCAGAGGGAGCACACTCAAACAACAGCAAATGCCTTAAAAGCATCCAGGTAGCCATTTGAGAAATGACCCTGTCTCCTTTATCCTCAACATATGTGATTAACTTGATAATTATTTCAAAAATAGCAACCTATAAATAGGAAAGTGAAAATTTTTATCTGGGTAGAATTTTTGGAAGAGACCCAAGTTGTTTCTCATCCATGAAAACCATGGAGGCTTTATCATCAGAGCTTCAACGGGAGACTGGAATTTATTAACAATGACTGAGACCACTTTTTATGGAATTTTAATTTTTTCAAAGTTGCATGTGTGTGAGTTCCACTTCTAGCCAAGATGAAATAAAAAGAACCATATTTTTTGCAAACTACCCATCTGACCAGGGATTACTAACTGGAATATATAAGAGCTCAAACAACTCTCTAGAAAAAAAATCTAATAATCCAATCAAAAAATGGGCAAAAGATTTGAACAGACATGTTACGAAAGAAGACATATAAATGGCAAACGGACATATGAAAAGGTGCTCAAAATCACTGATCATCAGAAAAATGCAAATAGAAACTATGATAAGATATCATCTTACCCAGTTAAAATGGCTTATATCTGAAAGACAGGCAATAACCAATCCTGGTGAGGATGTGGAGAAAAGGGATCCCTTGTACACTATTGGTAAGAATGTAAATTAGTAAAACCACTATGGAGAACAGTTTGGAGGTTCCTCAGAAAACTAAAACTAGAGCTACCATATGATCCAGCAATCCCACTGCTGGGTATGTACCCGAAATAAAGGAAATCAGTATATCAAAGAGGTATCTACACTGCCACGTTTGTTACAACTCTGTTCATAATAACCAAGATTTGGGAGCAACCTAAGTGCCTCTGAGTAGGTGAATGGATAAAGAAAATGTGGTACTTACAGACAGTGGAGTACTACTTAGCCATAAAAACAAATGGGATTTAGTCATTTGAGAAAACATGGATGGAACTGGAGGTCATTAGGTTAAGTGAAATAAGCCAGGCACAGAAAGACAAACATCACATGTTCTCACTTATTGGTAGGATCTGAAAGTCAAAACAATTGAACTTATGGAGACAGAAGGTAGAAGGACGGTTACCAGAGGCTCGGAAGGGTAGTTGGAGCGTGATGGAAAGGTGGGGATTGTTAATGGGTACAAAAAAATACAATGAATGAATAAGGCCTACTATTTGATAGCACAGTAGGGGGACTGTAACCTATAACTTAATTGCACATTATTAAATAACTAAAAGAGTGTAATTGGATTGTTTGTAACACAAAGGATAAATGCTTGAGGGAATAGATACCCCATCTTCCATGATGTGATTATTATGCATTGCATGCTTGTATCAAAACATCTCATGTAACATATAAGCATATACATCTATTATGTGCCTACAGAAATTTTAAATAAACAATTTTTGGCTGGGCGCCACGGCTCACATCTGTAACCCCAGCACTTTGGGACGCCAAGGCAGGTAGATCACCTAAGGTTAGGAGTTAGAGACAAGCCTGGCCAGCGTGACAAAACCCCATCTCTATTAAAAATACAAAAATTAGCTGGGCATGGTGGTTCACATCTGTAATCCCAGCTACTCAGGAGGCTGAGACAGAAGAATGGCTTGAACTCAGGAGGTAGAGTTTGCAGTGTGCTGAGATTGCGCCACTGCACTGCAGCCTGGGTAACAGAGCAAGACTCCGTCTCAAAAAAATTAATAGGTAAAGCAAAATAAAATAATTATTTAAAAGAACCATATTTGACTTCTTGTCTGAAACAAGTTTTAAAATTTGGGACAAAAATACATGAAAAAAAATGGTTTTAAAGATATTAGACATCAATCAATGAAGGACAGTGAGCCCCGAAAGAGGAAAACAACAGAATAAGCCCCTATAACTGACCCAGCTTACTGCTTGTGGAGAATCTGAAAAGTGCAGTACAGCGAAGGGGGAACCCAGGGAGTTTAGCATTCCTCTGGAGTTCAATAGACAGATATGATTGTCTGGGGAGGACAGTCAGCTAGAGTTTGCAGGACAGTCACATATATAAATTTTATATATATATGTATAGATAATCATATGCAGGGTGTGAGTGTATCCAAGAGCCCTTTATGACTCTCTATTATTTATATAGTCCTTTTGTACATAATAAATTTTTGTCCTATTTTCCTAGGGATATTATTTACATTTTTGAAATTTTCTTCTGCTCCCTGTATTGTTTCTATGCCTCTACATTACTTTCTGTCTCTCACTCTCTCCCTTTCTCTATCCCCCACCCTCTTCCCCATCTTTCATGTTGAAGTGGAGGCTTCTGCCATGTCTAGAGATCCTTATCTATCAATACCAGTATCTGAGAGAAAGGCTTTTGAGATGATGGGCTTCATCGTAGACTCATTGGAAAGGAACCTAGCCATTTTATTCATGGAAACCCCCAAATATCAGCATATCTATCTTTCTCTGGGGCTCCCCCACCCCAGGGAATCATTGACTGCCTCTCCTGAGGGCAGTAGAGGAACTTGGTTTGTGGATAATGTACTGGGCATCCAGTATTCTAGTGACATATCAATATGTAAGCCTTGCCCTAGTTTGTGTTTTTCATATAAAACAAAACCATCATCCGTGGCTTTCAGTTTTGTTTGGTGTTCTCCAGAAAGTAAATCCTGCATCCTGTTAGGGTAAGGCTTGAAATGTGATGAAAAATGTCAGACGCTGTCTTTTAGTATTTTCGTATCCTTTACTTTTGCCTTCCCTACTTCTGTCCTTGGAACCAACTGCTTAAAATTCAGTATTTCATTTACATAAACAAGCTTATTTTTAATTCACATATTTATGTACAGGTGCATGGGTTTCAGCTCCCACCAGTGTGTAGAGTCATTTACCAAACTAGTTGTCCAGTTCCCATTAGCTACCTGTCGAAGACATTTCTTATCCATTGTTTTCACCCTTCCTGCTCTTTTAACCTCATGGATTTAAACTTTCTTTGACATTATTTTACGCTATGTTAGTAGGGTTTTGATGGACCAAAGAAATGTACAGGCTGGGCAAGGTGGCTTACACCTGTAATCCCAGTACCTGGGAGGCAGAGGTGGGCGGATCACAAGGTCATGTGACCATCTTGGCCAACATGGTGAAACCCTGTCTCTACTAAAAACACAAAACTTAGCTGGGCATGGTGGCACGGGCTTATAGTCTCAGCTACTCGGGAGGCTGAGGCAGGAGAATTGCTTGAACCCAGGAGGCAGAGGTTGCAGTGAGCTGAGATTGCACACCACTGCCCTCCAGCCTGGTGACAGAGTGAGACTCCATCTCAAAAAAAAAAAAAAAAAAAATAGAAATGTACATACCATATGTTGTATTATACGTATTTAAACGTGTGCTCAAAAAATGAGGAGTCAGAGTTTAGTTTAGGGGAATCCTTTCCTAAATTATTAGTAAGCAATCCACCTTCTGAAGTGTGATGTCCTGGGCTCACACCCTTGCTTATCTGTTTATTATCCCATTGTGCAGATGAGCAGGCTGAGACTGACAATCATTAAATAAGTTGTTGAAGGTCACAAAGTTATACTTCTATTTCAGGGTTGTTATGAGTATCAGATAAGATAGATCTCAGCATAGTTACTATCTCCTCATAATTGATTAAAAACGTTATCTTTCACAATAAAACGCATGGCCCTTATTGATTCTCCAACTTCTGAATACAGTGCAGGTAGGCCTGCAGAAAAGTGGAAAGTGGAACACTTGGAAAGATACATGAAGGAACAGGGCACATTATGCTCAGCCAGGGAATAATGGCATTTCAGTGCAAGTAATACTAGCTATATCAACTCAATTGTAGTTCTTAAATTTATTTTTGTGGGTTTTTTGTGGTTGTTTTTTGTTTGTTTTTACATAAGTAGCTTTGGAAACAAAATGCGTTGGAAAAATAACAACTAGTAATTTTTTCAATAGCATAGGCTGAATATTTCCTTCAACTGTAAGAAAAATAAAGCATAAACCTTTAAGTCATACCTTGAGCAAATATCTTTAGAGCGTACTAATGCTGCAGTTAATTGTATTTTCTAAAATCTCTTAATCTGCTACTTTTCTATTTGATTTTGTTTTGTTTCCAAGTAATGTCTGAAAGCTTCAGCCTCTAACCTAAAAGGCAGGAATAACTGGTATCAGACTAGCTCTCCTATAATAAACAACTAGCAAACTGGAGAAAATATATGAAACAGTTTTTGGACACTGAACAAAGAGATGCTACAGGGCTGTGATCCCTGAGAAAAGAGTAAAAATAAAGTGAAACTTGGAATCACAGTGGCCTTCTGCCTGGAAGCAGTTTCTGAATCAGGTGCTGGAAATAAGCAAAACACAGTGGTCTCCTTGAGCTTAAAAGACGAAAATCAGAGTTTAGAGGTGGCTGGAATTTGTGTGGCTGAGGATCAAAAGGAGGGATCTACACAGCAGAGACCCAGAATCTATATAGAAGTTTGCTTGGGTCTCTGTTCATGTGTGCTTATAGTTAATTCCACAAACCTAAACAAGGAACAATGAACAGAGATGGAACAACTTATGGGAAGCTCTCTGGAAGAAAATATTTGCATTTCATATATCTGAAAGAAGACTTAGATCCAAAATATATAAAGAATACTTACAATTCAATAATAAGCAGCCAAACACACCAATTGAAAATGGAAAATTTGGCCAGGCGTGGTGACTCACACCTGTAATCCTAGTACCTTGGGAGGCCGAGGCAGGTGGATCACCTGAGGTCAGGAGTTCCAGACTAGCCTGGCCAACATGGTGAAACCCTGTCTCTACTAAAATACATACATACATACATACATACATACACTGGCAGTGGTGGTGCATGCCTATAATCCCAGCTACTCAGGAGGCTGAGGCAGGAGAATCATTTGAACCTGGGAAGCGGAGGTTTCAGTGAGCCAAGATCACGCCACTGCACTCCAACCTGGGCAACAGAGCGAGACTTCATCTCAAAAAAAAAATAATAATAATTTATTTGAATAGCCACTTCACAAAAAATGTACAGAAGACCAGTGAGCATATGCAAAAGTGCTTATTAGACAAAATAGAAATGCAAATTAAAACAATGAAAAAGTACTTTGTAGTTACTACCACATACCCACTAGAATGGCTCAAATGTGAAGGACTGACAGTACCAAATGTTGTAAATGTTGCAAATAGTTAGAATGACTAGAACTCTCCTACATTCCTGGTGAAAATGTGCAGCAATATAGGAGAGGCCCAAGAATGAATCTTGCTGTCCCAATCTAGTCAGAGGATTCTGTGAAGCCTCTCCCTCAACCATTCTAGGAAACAGAGACAGTAACAATAGGATTTGGCTGAAACTTCAGGGTCTTGGCAACTGGAAGGAGACAAAAAAAATTACAAGAAACTGCCAATCTCTTTGCAAAGCAGACTGGCAGTTTCTTATAAAATTTAAAAATATACCCACTCTGTGATCTAAGAATTCTACTCCTCGATATTTATTCAAGAGAACTGGAAACATAAATCTTCAAAAAGATTCCTACCTGAATAAATGTTCATACACATTTCTTTATAATAACCCTATTTGGAAACAACAGAAATGTTCCTCAGTGGGTAAATGGGTAAATAAATGGTTATGTATTCATATAGTGAAATACACCCAGCAATTTACATAAGCTACTGTCAATTACAATGACAGAAAGGGATCTCGAAATCTTCATGCTACGTAAAATAACTTGTGAAGGATTCACGCTATAAATTTTAGAACAAGCAAAACTAATCCATTATATAGAAATCAGATCAATAATTGCTTGGAGCAGGACTGGCTGATGAGGGACATAAAGACATTTTCTTAGATGGAAATATTCTCCATATTGACTTGTGCAATGTTTACATGAATATATAAATTTGTTAAAAATCCCCAAACTGTATATCAAATGTCAGTGCTGTCTTAAGGTAACAGTAGACTGCTCTGCTGAGCTCAAATTATTATTAAATGTTTCATTGCAACACGTTTCCATCTACTGAACCATTTAGAAGACTTTTTTAAAGAAAAAGAAAGGGAAAAAATAAGTGTGATTGATTGTAATTAAATATAATTCAACAATGTTTATTTTTAAACGTTTATGCTAATACTCTTCTCCAACCAAGAGTGATCTGAATTCTAAGGGAAGACAGAAGAGCTTTGGTGCACAATTAAGGAACACTTAGCTGTCAGAAGAAGATGAGGGGTCTCTGCCGTTCCAGTATGGTGGGAATTTGCAAAGTCAGGTAAGGTGCATTCCCCCACTTAACTTCTAAATCTTAGGAACTCTATTAGTCTGTTCTCACACTGCTAATAGAGATATACCCAAGACTGGGTAATTTATAAAGGAAAGAGGTTTAATGGACTCACAGTTTCACATGGCTGGGGAGGCCTCACAATCATGGCAGAAGGCAAAGGAGAAGCAAAGTCACATCTTTCGTGGTGACAGGCAAGAGAGCTTGTGCAGTGGAACTCCCATTTATAAAACCATCGGATCTCATGAGACTTACTACCACGGGAAGAGGATGAGGGAAACTGCCCCATGATTTAATTATCTCCACCTGGCCCAGCCCTTGACACGTGGGGATTATTACAATTCAAGATGACCTTTGGGTGGGGACACAGCCAAACCATATCAGGGACCTATGAGAAGTAAGGATCAGGCAACTAACTCATGATCAGAAGCATCAATATTAGAATCAGATATGAAGCATGTATATCAAAAAGGAGAAAAAGGGACAATATCCTAATTTATTAGGCATATAAGCACAAAGACGGTCAGGCTAAAGAATGGTAACTACCAGCAGAGAATGCCAAAGGACTTGGATTATCCTATCCTCTTTATTGGTGACTTGTTTTCCAACTGACTGACTGTAAGTTGCCCATGTTTACTCAAACCATCACGTGTGTACTCAAAGTTGAGTCTTCTCTGACTGCAGATCTAGAAAGTATCCCAGAATATTTCTCTCTCTGCTACAAGACCGTTTGGGAGTAGACACCAGAAATCACTGTCATTGTAACAGTAGGAATCTACAGAAAGTTTGGCATTGAACTCCTTGAGACATATGTTATGGCAACTGATGTACAATTATAGGGAGAAGTATGTAAGTCTACAGCATATGTGCTAATCAGTCTGAACATTTTCTTAGCCCTGAATTCCATTCAAAGGAAAAACATTTTCTTTTAAAAGTCATGAATCATTAATATTTCAATACACCAAGCTTAGATCTGGCAACTCAAGGAAATTTTTCAGAGGAAAGGCACACAATCCAGGTGACTATCTTAATTACCTGCAACAGCCCAGTTAATTTGTGGTGTATTTCAAGCCAAAACAAAGGCCCAGGAATGAGTCTTGCTGTCCCAACTCAGCCAGAGGATTCTACGAAGCCTCTCCCCTCAACCATTCCAAGGAAGAGAGACAATAGGATGTAGTTGAGCCTTCAGGGTCTTGGCAACTGGGAAGGGAAGCTCCGCCTGAGCTCCTATCTGTGTGGAAAATCACTTCATAACTAGCTACAGTGAAGACACTTTGAGAATCCAAGGGGCAGACTATAAAACATCCGATACAGAGAAAATTTTTAAATTGTCCTTAAAGATGAGTCTTGCCATCTGAATCAACAGATGGCTAAAATGCAAAACCTCCTCTGAGATCTTTAATAGCCTTTTGGTTGTATATGGCTCCTTTTCCCACTATAAGTCATTAGCACTGATGGGTCTCAAACTGGATCCTGGGAGGATCCCCTGACAGCCAGGAAGTATCTACCCACTACCTGCGTGTCCCTACTCCCCCAAATACTTCTTTGCCATCCTTCTTCCACCAGATTAGACCCTGGCATGTAGCCACCAGTTTACAGCAGGCTTGAACTTGCTCTATGAGATGCTCTACTTTGAATTGTTTCTTCTGTATAGAAAATCAATACTTAAGTAAAATAGATGAAAACCCAGGTGATATGTTTAATGGGGAAGCTGAAAAGTATATCCTCTCTTGGTCTTAACACCTGTAAAATCCGCATCAGCCCATCTCTGATGTCTGAAAATCCATCATGACAAGTTTATTTGGGAAAGGTTACAGTAGAAAAAAATCGACAAACATGCCAAAAGCACGCAGACAAATCATTAAATCCGCATTAATCATCGGCTGCTTGCTATGACTTACCCTGTTCTAAATGTTTCCAAGGAAACAAAGGACAGTTTTAAGTGAAAATGTAAACCCCATGCTGTGACCAAGTGGTAGGAAGCCAAGTGGGAGTAAAGAAATTGAGGCAGCTCAGGGCACTGGAGATCTTGGGTGGAGAAAAAAACGCATCAAGAAAACTAAAAGAAGAACTAAACAATTGCCCAAGACATACTTTAACCATTTCACAAGTTTGCAAACTACTCTGAATAGGGAAAAGTCCATGATCAACACTTCTGAAAGAGCAAAAACCCTGGAGTACCCATTCCCCAAGCTACTTTCAGCAAACAACTGAATAGAGTCAATGAAAAGTCACCGCAGTCCCTCTAGGAATGGTAACATGCAGTAACTTCAGGCCATGGCATCATGTAAATGCTGGATGACCATCAGCCCACAGATTAGAAGAAGCGTTCCTGAACTAGAAGGCTGGGCTGGGCCAGATGGGTCTCCATGGTTTTATTCAGATGTCTCTGAGAAGCAATGTCTTCTTTATTGTAGATGAGCCACAGCCTGGAATAAATGATAGGGTATTTTATTTTTTTCACAATCTGAAACATTTGACATGGCATTTTAAAATAAGTAAGACAACTGTCTATGTGATTAGGGTGACTAACAAGCACCAAATGCTCTGCTAGTTCCCATTTTCAACAAATGCACAATCTGGTAATTGACAAGGAAACCAACAAGAATGGGGCTAGTGCTTAATAGACAAATGTGCAGAATGCCAGGTGAATCTAGAAGAGGGTCCCAAATCCACTCTCAGGGAAGCCTCCGCAGTGCAGGCTATATCTGCGCTAAGGCTTGAAAGATGGAGGAGGGTGAATTCCACACAGAGGCAGCAGCATAATCTATCCATAGGAAGGTAGGCAGACCAGGGTTCTTGGAGTATGTGAGGGTGAGAGGTGAAAGGGTGAAAGATAAAGCCAGAGAGGAAGAGGCCAGCCTCCAAAGGGTCTCCCTTATATGTCCTGCTAAGCAGCTCAGGAAAGCATGCGTCCATGTTTGTATCTACGTCCCACCTTATTCCAGAAAGGATTTAAAGTGGCTGTGGCTAAAGAACTTGGATTGTATTATGAATGCAATTGAGAGTAATTGAAGGATTTCAAGCAGGGAATGACATGCTCAGGCATGCATTTAAGAAAGATTATTTGAGCAATGTAGAAAATAAATTGTAAGGGGTGCAGGGAAAGCAATGAGACTTCAGGCAGTTAAGGCAGAATAGAGGCAATTACAATAATCCAAGGGAAAAATGATGCAGGCCTGGACTAACGCAGTGGCACTGGGAAGGGAGAGGACCGGATAGATTTAGGTGTATTTAAGATTGAGCAGAATAACTTCTAAGCTAGTGGACCTAATGATACTTAACGCTCCGGGAGTAAACTGAGTAGAAAGCAATTATTCAGGAAATGTAACTTGATCAGGAATCTGAATGAGGGAGATAAATGATCTAGACAATTTGTGTGATCTTAGACAGCATTTATAGCATGAAAATGAAGTTTCAAGTATCATGAGTTTACTCTGAATTTCCATTTATATGAGTAGCCTCGTTTCTTATAAGCATAAGCCTTATTTCTCTCAAGGTACAAACTTCTGCGACTGTCCACTTCTCATAGCTACTTGAAATGACTTAGCTAATTCTTCAAAGAGTATTGTTGATAGCAACACCACAGAACAGAAAAACACATCACATCATCAGGTAGAGTTCCCAGCATGCAGAAACCGGGGGAGGTGATTTTCTATACAAAGGGAAACCTTTTCCCAGTTGAACACCTCACACAGACCTCAAATCAGATATTATGAGTCTCACCTGAAACCAGGAAGGTGCTTAGTTCTCAATAAGTATGAGTTAAACCTGAAAACACCTTTTAAGAACAGTTTTTTAAAACAACAGTTTCATTGAAAGAATTCATTGTAAAATGAATACAAAATTTGAGAAATCTCCTCAATCCTGTATGTAAATAAATGCCAGTGAAGGAAGAAGGGTTGAGAATGTGCCTTTGCCAACAGGGAGTGATTTTAAAAGAGGCAACAGGAAAGATTTCCCTTTACGGAAAGTTAATACTTTCCTCCAATATTTTCAATCAAGATATTGAATCAGTCCCCGAAAGGAAATTTAAGGTATAAAAATACCTACAGTCAAATGTGATTCTCGTTTAAAATACGTATGTAGCAGTAAGGGGTTATTGAAAAAACATAAAGATGGTTTAAGGTTAAATTGTTTGTTAACGTGTTCATCAAGTCCATAAATTTTTTTAAAAAGCTAAAAAAGTAATCGAGAAATTTCGAAAAGATTTATGATATGATTTGGCTGTGTCCCCACCCAGATCTCACCATGTATTGTAATAATCCCTACATGTTAATGACAGGGTCAGGTGGAGATAATAGAATCATGGCGGCAGTTTCCCCCCATACTGTTCTCATGGCAGTGAACAAGTCTCGTGAGATCTGATGATTTTACAAATGGGAGTTCCCCCTGCACAAGTTCTTTTGCCTGCCACCATGTAAGAAGTCCCTTTGCTCTTTCTTCATCTTCCGCCCTGATTGTGAGGTCTCCCCCAGCCATGTGGAACTGTGAGTCCATTGAATCTTTTTCCTTTATAAATTACCCAGTCTCAGGTATCTCTTTATTATCAGTATGAGGATGAACTAATACATTACGTCTTGATTTTTTTTAAGTAATTTAGAAATGGGTGGATATTTACTCAACTTGAAGAATCATGTCCCCAAACCAATACCTAATGTCATCCAGATTGGCTAGAAAAACGTTCACAAAGGCTGGAAATAAGAAGAGGGTGCCATTATTATTTAACATCATACTGGAAGTTCTAGGTAAATAAAATAAAGGGTACAAATATGTAAAGGCAGAAAACCAGGCTATGATTGATTATTTGTGGATGATGTGATTATTTACATAAACATGATTCAATTAAAAAATTGAAACAAAAATATAGGGATACTTTTTAAACAAATGTACAGAATTAATTGTCCTGTCTGTATTGCAGTAATGTTTTTAGAAAGCAATAATAATTGATGGAAAAAAAGTGATCTAATTGGAAATCTGTATTTTATTCACCTAGATTTTTTCTCTTTAGAATCAATACAGCTACACACCAAAGACACACACCTGTTGATTTCAGAAGGCACTCATTTACTTATTTCATATATTCATTATGTATTCAAGAAACATTGCTGAGAGTGACGACTGTTCAGCTGCTGCCGTTCAGCACTAGGGAAACCAGGGCAAGGCCCTGTCATCATGATGCAAGTATTAAATACAGGGTGCTATCAGAGGATAAGGGAGGACATAAACTCGTCTTGTAGGTTAGGGTCACTTGATCCAGATGATGTGTAGGGGTTATTTAAATCCACAGAGGTAAGAATAAAAGAAAAGGTATGTGTAAAGGCTTTGAGGCACAGAAGAGCCTGATACTCTGGACGACATGAAGGCAGGTGGAGCCAGAGTTTAGAAGTCAGAAGGAAAGTAGCCTCAGAATATCATTAGAGAGAGAGGAAGAAGCCAGATCAACAGGGAAGAGTAGACTCCTGTAGCAATTAGGCATCTTGATGACATTGAGAAGTAACCCAAGGTTTGCAGTAGAAACAAGAGAGAGCAAAGAAGTGAGTTAGAGACATTTGGGAGGGAGAAACTTTGAGGCTTGGCCATTGCTTGAGGTGGCTGAATGGTAGTGCCATTTTCTGAGATAATGAACCCTGGGTCAGGGGGTAGAGTGGGAGGGTGGCCTACAGCAGGAACAGGCCCCCAGGTAAATGTTAGCACCACTGTGGTTGAGAGAGAATGATCCCTAGGCTCTGACCACTGAGGTTCAAACCTATCTCAACCCCTAAGCATGAATATCTTTAACATTCAAATGGTTTTGGGGTTCCTCATTAGTAAAATGGAGATGATAATAATAGGACCTGCCTTGTGATGATTCTCTGAAATTAACCCTCTAATGTTGAGCAGAATGTCTACTAATGTGACTGTCAGTCATCTTGTAGGTGTTCCTTGGGGGTATGGTCTATTGTGTTTAAACGTATTTGTTCCAAAATGTCTATAAACTTCCTGGAGGGGGCATCTGAAAGGCATTTAGCTATTAAGGTCTGGATCTCTGGAAAGAGACTTGGGCTGGAAGTATGCATCTGGAAATCAGAATGTACATGGTATTCAAAGTATTTTAAACAGTGAGAAAGGGTAGATTACTGGATAAATGGTTTGTGGTAAAATTGACTAGTCCTTAGAGAACACAACGATTCTTCTCATAATCTGAAAATGTAAATTTAAAAGGATTGAATGTTTAAACATTAAAACAAATGCAAGTGCGACCAGCCTGGCCAAGATGGTGAAGCCCCGTCTCTACTAAAAATACAAAAATTAGCTGGGCATGGTGACAGGCACCTGTAATCTCAGCTACTTGGGAAGCTGAGGCAGAAGAATCGCTTGAACTGGGCAGGACTTGAGGGTTGCAGTGAGCAGAGATTGTACCACTTCGCTCCAGCCTGGGCAACAGAGCGAGACTTCTTCTCAAAAAACAAAACAAATGGAAGTGATAAAATATTGCCTTAGGATAAGAAAATTCTTTGTAAAAAAGAAACAGAACCAAAAAGCAAAAGCCATCAAAGAAAGTACAGATATATTTGAATGCACTGAAATTTTAAACATTAACATTAAAAACATGTAAATTTTAAAAGGACAACATAAAAAGTCAGGAACAAGGTCCGATTGAAAAGTAGATAAAGCATATAATCAGGTAAATAACAAAATAAAAATTACAAACTAAATCAGCATCACATAGTAGTTGCCAAACTGGCAAAAAACTTTTAATTTTAAAATTTTAATTAAAATCTATTCAGTGTTAGTGAAGATGAAAGAAAATATGTGTTCTAAAGCAATACTTTTATAATTTTTTGCTCACTTACCAATAAAATTTTCTGAAATTATAAATGCTTTCAAATTATAAATGCTTTCATACTTCAATATAATTTTTCTTAAAGTGTTACAATATTTTAAGTATTGGCATTTAAAATACACCTATTTCTCTCTTCGTTTTTTAGTGTTATGTAAATCTAATTATTACTTGATATTCATCCTCATACATTAAAGCCTCTTCTTTAGGATTCGGAAACTTGACTTAGTTTTGTTTTCTCTTTCAGTTTCTATTTTCTCTCTCTTTCTGTATTTTTATCCTAATATAGTTTATGCTTCTACAATTGTATTGATTAACTTTGGAGGCTTGTCTACGCCAACCAAAAAAATGTATTTAATTTAAAATTTTAAATAGAAATTGAATGTTTTATTTCCTATGACCACAGACCTTTTTTGGACTCAATTATGTTTGCAGTTATTGGTAGTCTGTAACTGAGCAGAACTACATGCAATATTAAATATTTTATAGATAATTACCAAACATAAAACGTAAAATTTTAATGAAGGTTTATCTCTGTGGTGGTCAGGGTAATAGCCTCCCAAAAATGTCCTTACCCTAATATCTGAAAATGGTGAATGTGTTTCATTACATGGAAAAAGGAACACAGCAAATAGAATTAATCTCATGGACCTTAAAATAAGAAGAATAACCTGCATTATTTAGGTAGGCCCAATCTAATCACATAAATCCTTGCAAGTAGAAAGGGAAGGCAGAAGAATTGGTCAAGCAACAGAAATTTGTTTTCTCATAGTTTTCGAGGTTAAAAGTCCAAGATCAAGGTTCTGGTTAATTTGGTTGCTGATGAGAGCTCTCTTCCTGGTTTATAGATGGCCTCCTTGCAATCTTCACAATAGCCTTTCTCTGTTCTCTTTCAGAGAGAGAGAGAGATCTCTGCTGTCTCTTCTCATAAGAACACCAATCCTATCAGATCAGGGCTCACCACTGTGACCTCATTTAACCTTAATTACTTCCCTGGCAGCCCCATCTCCAAATGTCACCACACTGGGAGTTAGGGTTTCAACATGTGAATTTAGGGGAAAACAGAAATGTTCAGTCTGTAACATTCTGCCCCAGGCCCTTCAAAATCTACGTCTTTCTCACATATAAAATGCATTTATTCTATCCCAACATCCCTCAAAGTTTTAATTTATTCCTGCATTAAGTCTAAAGTCTAAAGAACAAAGACTCATCTAAATATCTGACCATGCACGGTGGCTCATGCCTGTAATCCAGGACTTTGGGAGGCCAAGGTGGGTGGATCACTTGAGGTCAGGAGTTCGCGACCAGCCTGGCCAACATGGTGAAACCCCATCTCTACTTAGTAAATACAAAAATTAGCTGGGTGTTGGTGGTGGGTGCCTGTAATCCCAGCTACTCAGGAGACTGAGGCAGGAGAATCGCTTGAACCTAGGAGTTGGAGGTTGCAATCAGATGAGATTGCACCACTGCATTCCAGCCTGGGTGACAGAGTGAGACTCCATCTCAAAAAATAAATAACTATCCTCTGAAGCAACTATACAAGATACAATTTATCCCGAGGCAAACAAAATTCCTCCCCCAGCTGTGAACTTGTGAAACCAACAAGTTATGTGGTCCCAAAATATATTAGTGGACAAGAATAGAATAGACATTTCCATTCCAAAAGGGAGAAATTAGAAGGAAGAAAGAGGTGACAGGACTCAAGAAAGTTCAAAATCTGACAAGGCAAATTCTATTAGATCTTGAGGCTTGAGAATAATCCTCTTTGCTTGTGTGCTCTGTCCTCCAGCACCACGGGAGTGGCAGTGTCACCCCACTGGCTCCATAGAACTGCCACCCGCTTCTGCTCTGCAAGGAGCCCTCAACCCCACACCTGGCCCGCTGAAGCCAAGAAGGAATCAGACTTACCTCCAGGCCTGTAGGAGCAGTGAAAGCCCTACGGTCTCTGAATTGCCTTAAAGGTCATTCTTCCCTTTTCATAAAGGACAATGCATGTCCAAAGCTGGAAAGCTCTATGGACCTGTCCAGTAGAATCCCAGAAGTCCAACAGCCTGCCTTCATTCTGTTCTACTTGCTCTGTCCTTTTTAGTTCCAATGGAGTTTCTCTGCTGTTAGGATTGTATCTCTCTTTCTGGCTTCTGCTGCAATGGCTGCTTAGACCTGTGGGTCACACCCCAGGCTAATATCCTGATCAAATGCTTGTTCAGTCACACCCTTAGTGTTCTCTTCAGAACATACTCTGTCATTTTCTGCAACATAGGCTGAACATTTTCCAAAATTTCAAGTACTAGTTCCTTTTAGCCTAACAGTGCTTTCAATACATCTCCCTCCTCTCACATCTTACTCTCAGCAGTAAGGGAAAATGAAGCTAATCCAATACTTTGCTTAGGAATCTCCTCAGCTCAATACCCAATTCCATCACTTGCAAGTTTTACCTTCTGCAAAACACAGAGAATACGATTCAGCCAAGTCTGTTGACACCTATAATCACTTTATGGCTCAGGTGGAATAGCTGTCTGCTCTCTCCCTCTCTCTCTCTGTTTTTTTTTTTTTTTTTTTTTTTTTGAGACTGAGTTTTGCTCTGGTCGCCCAGGCTGGAGTGCAGTGGCACAATCTTGGCTCACTGAGACCTCAGCCTCCCAGGTTCAAGCAATTCTCCTGCCTCAGCCTCCCGAGTAGCTGGGACTACAGGTACCTGCCACCATGCCCGGCTAATTTTTTGTATATTTAGTAGAGAAGGGATTTCGCCATGTTGGTCAGGCTGTTCTCAAACTCCTGACCTCAGGTGATCCACTCACCACTGCCTCCTAAATTGCTGGGATACAGGCATGAGCCACTGCGCCCAGCTCTCTTTCTAATTTTATTCAATTCACACAGGAGTCCCCTAATTCCCCCACTGAATTCTGAATTCAATTTTAGAATGTCTGATGTAAAGGGAACGCAGTTGTGTGGGTTGCTAATGTTTCCCTACCTGTGAGAGAAATGTTATAACAAGGAGAATCGCCTTTCCTCCGGGTTCCAAGAACAGGTTCTTCATTTCCTGTCTGAGATCTCCCCAGAATGGCCTTTACCATCCTCATTTCTACTGGCATCCCATCCATGGTGACAGACGCATTGGCATTCCTCCACACCTCCTCTTTTCTTCCTGAATGTTCACCAGAATCACCTTAAATGGTCTTAGTCAAGCTACCTTGCCACCCAATGAAATGCTACATAGAAGGCATTATCTCAAGATCAAGAGTAGCTTAAATTGTAAACAGGTAAATAAAGTGACCAAGGACTTCTCCATGGCTGACATTTTCACTGGTCTGGACAAAGACCTTACAGAATATTGGTTCAGGTGGAATAGCTGTCTGTCTCTTACTTCTCTAATCTTATCTGATTCATGCAGGAGCCTCCTAATTCTCCCACTGAGTTCTGAATTCAATTTTCGCATGTCTGATGTAAAGGCAACACAGTTGTGTGTGTTGCTAGTGTATTTCTACCTGTGAGAGCAGAGATGACAATTCTGATGGAAGCTTCTTCATCGTTTTAAAAAAGTGCAGAGAAGTTTTACATTGTTTTGATGATGAGAAGACAGAACCTTCTAAGGCACAGAACATACTGAAGAAAAGGCCATGAGGATGAGCCATGGAGAGAGGCTCAGCTCCCAGAGCAGCGCGGGGAGAATGATGCTGAAAGTCTGTAAGACTAATTCAGAGAGCACATAAGATTGCCAGGACACCTGGAACCCAGCCTGCTTCCCAACTAGTTAACTGTGTGACTTAAGCAAGTCACTTAACCTCCTGTTTTCATTCCTCCTTCTATTAAAAAAAACAAGGATTAGATTAGATGGCTTTTAAAGATTTTATTTCTAGTTCTAAAATTCTACAAATTCTTAATATGTTCAGACATTCTTTCACATGCTCTGACTACTAGAAGCTCCACCTTCTTTTAATAAATTCTGTTTACTTGCAGGTGGTTGGACTATTAAGAAAAGCAAATTGTTTAAATAATGTCTGACTTTTTGACTGACTTGACTCCCTTAACAGGCCAGATATATATATAATTTTTTTCTGAGTAGTGAATTTTTAGGTACATCAATCAAGCAGCCAGTATTTACTGCACGGAGCTAATTAACTTTCAAAATGACATTTTCATTTGTAACATCGGTTGAGATTTGAACTCAGATCTCATCAATGAAAAGCAGCTGCACTAATAACCCAAGTCCCAACGAGCCCCCTAATTCTCCCAGCTTACCCTCACCATAAATGTGTGATTAATCGCAGGTTTATGGGAGTTCTCGGTTACTGTGAAAACAAATCATTACCAGAAACTGGCATTCCCAATTTATTTTATTTTTATTTTTATTACTTATACCCTATTCTCCATATTTTCCATATGTTTTGGGTCCTACTCGTCCATTCAGGACCTTGTGGAAAGCTAGGTCACCCCCATCTCCTGATAAACAGGAACATTTTGTTGTTTTCTCTCCACTCTTCATTCTTAAGGTGTAGAAATAATGGTACTTTGCGGGAAAAGGTGAGGGAACAGTGCAGTTGACAGCTGGATAGAGTGAAGACAAAGAGGTATGTGGTTGTTCCTCACTTCAGGTCAGTACAGCAAACACGAAACTTCATCCACCTACAAGATTCAGGCATGCAAGAGGTTGGGAACTTGGAAGTGGGCAGAGGGGTCTGATGGAGGCTTCTCTGTACCAAATTCTCATTCACTTTGTTACTATTCCAGTAAAAAAAAAATTATATAAGGAAATCTAGAAAAAACAACTTAATCTCTTTCCTCTTGTTTGTCAAGACCCCAACATGGTTAGGTTTCATCAAGTTTGCTTTGCAGGATCTGTGGCATACATTAAGACATGTATCGAGAACTGTCCTGAAAATCCAATGGAAAGAGACACATCTTACTAAGATGACAGGAACAGAGAAGACCAATGCAAATATAACCCTAAATCTGAAGTCCTAGGGGGCAGATTCTACTACCAGTCCTTAGGGTCCAGTGGAGTGATCTCTCAACTCTGTAACTCTGTGCACACCAGAATTTCTGGTTGAGTAGAAGCAGGAATTTACTTATTTGGCAACAATGAATAAGATTTCCCATCAATATCAGGTCGGTTGTTCAGTAAGAACGTGTGTGTGTGTGTGTGTGTGTGTGTGTGTGTGTGTGTGTGTGTTAGAGAGAGAGAGAGAGAGAGAGAGAGAGAGAGAGGGAAGAGAGAGAGGCAGGCTTACGCCTTAGACTCTCAAATCTCCCAAGTCAACTGTGACAAAGTTGTAAGTTCAACTTTTCCATGAATATCTACATAAGTTACCTTGACCCCCTGTCTTCAGAGACAGGCGAGGGACCTCTCTCCTAAAATATGTGGGCTTTCTAAAGTAACTCAAGCTTCTCATAGTCACTTTCTCCAAGTTCCTGATCTTGAAGAACATTCCCTCTCATTTACTTCTCATATGGGTGTTCTCCTTTCCCTGCCCAATATAAACCTAGAACCAATACCCCTTCACTTGACTCTCTCCAAATACCACTATCCGGAGCCAGTTCTGTATGATCAGTGCATAAAGAAGTTGGAAGTTAAACAAGTTTGCAACAAAACAGTTAAACAAAGTAGTTTCATCACAGGGTATCAGAGTAACCCACTGAGCACATCACTGCATTAAAATTCCATCGGCTGGGTGGGGTGCTGTGGCTCATGCCTGTAATCCTAGCACTTTGGGAGGCCGAGAGGGGTGGATCACTTGAAGCCAGGAGTTCAAGACCAGCCTGGTCAACATGGTGAAACCCATCTCTACTAAAAATACAAAAATTGGCTGGGCATGGTGGTACACTCCTGTGGTTCCACCTACTCAGGAGGCTGAGGCAGGAGAACTGCTTGAACCTGGGAAGCAGAGGTTGCAGTGAGCCAAGATTGTACCACTGTACTCTAGCCTGGACAACAGAGCAAGACTCCATCTCAAAAACAAAACCAAAAAAATTCCATTGGCCAATCCCACATTAGAAAGTTTCTCGCTGGCTGTCTTTTGGTCTTGTGCCTCTGATTTTGACTTTCTTCTTTTCTCACGGCCAGCCTCCAGCTTCCTCCTCTTCATGGCTGGCGATTCATTTCTTCCGCAAAACACTGCAGCCCTCCATCCCCTACTTCCAAGGTACCCGGCCCACTTTAGCTATCCCAACACTCATTAAGGTTGCTCTGGAAAACAAAGGTGGTGTGACTTTCTAGCACGGTCAAATTCTTAGGCTGGCCAAACTTCACCAGCAGTCTTTGTAAGCAAAGAGGAATGATATGGAATGTTATCGCCCCAATGTGAATAATATGAGCACCCTTGGAAGGCGGAACCGCCGACATGTCCATGTGCCATTTGGTTTGTTTCTAATAGTATATTTTGTTTGCCACTTCACATCTCTCAGAAGCACTCACACTCTTATGCCCTCTCTTTCTTGTACATGTGTATACATACACACACACACACATGCACACGCATGCTTTTACTCACATATTCTTTTTAAAACCCAAGCACTGGTAAGCAACAGAAATTGACACATTACTCAGGTAATCCATACGCTTTCAATGTCTACACCAAGGGGACGACAGGAGAAGACGGGAAAGAGGAAAGTCAAAAAAGCAAACAACAGGAAATGCAAAAACTGGAGGTGAAACGATGGAAGTAGGAGGAGAAAGGAAGGAAGAAGTGAAGTAAGTAGTGCGTTGTTGTGTTTGACAGCAGAGGAATCGAGGCGCTATAAGAAAGTGAGTTCTAAGTGGATGGGATGAGTGCCCTGTCAGCTGTTTCTCCCTGCTCCCCCATCTGGACCCTGTTTCATCCCTAGTGTGGGGCCAATGTGTTGACATGAAGCCACCTGCACGGGGAACATATCCTTGCAGAGACATCCCATGGACACACATATGGGGGTCCCCCTCTTCCCCTGGAAAGGAAGACAGCCAGAGGGGAGCGAGGGTCCTGGGATGCAGAAACAAAGCACACACAGCACCAATAACTGACCTCTCTTTTATAAATTGTTTGGCCTGTGTTAGAAGGTCATAAGGCATTCAGCTGGTTCTCTGTGCGTTAATAAAGAATACTTGTATATTTATGTTTTCCCTGTGGTTCAGGCACAACATAGACCAGAAACTGGGACTGCACAAAGAAATTGAAAACATCAAGATCAGGATCTGCACGTCCAGGCGAGGAATGGGAAGCTGTGTCCTCAGGAGGTCTCTTGTTGTACGATTTCCAGCCTTCTAATTCAGCCTTTCGAGGTTTAGTGCAGTAACCACAGTAGCCAAAACTGAGGGTGTTAACACAAACTCAACCTCAGCTGCCTTCAAAGCTTCCTTCTGGTGACCCCAGAGCTCCCGCATAAGCTCTCCACCCTGAGCCACCGCCACCCGCATTGAGCCCAGGGCTTTGGAGAGGATCGTGCCACAGACACGTCTTTCTATGTGTGTGACACAGCCTCTGCCAACTTGCAGAGAGACCTTGGAGGCCAAATGTAACCACTTATAAGAGTCCCCATCCTGTGTCTAAGGCATCTGTGTGTGGGAGGTTATCCCTGAGATGCTGTTACAGCTGGGGTTAGAGGTCACTGGGCTCCCCCAGGAAACCTGTAAACCATCTTACTCAAGCTGGCATTTGCTCCAGGTATGCATGACCTTTCAACTGTATCTCTCAGGCTTTTGGGCCCCCATTATTATCACAGTCACATTTCTTTAATCTGCTGGATACCACAATCTCTGGGGAAACTCGGACAGAAAGAGAAAATGAGAGAGCAGACACAGAATAAAATAGAGAAATCACTTGAAAACTGTCCCCAAATTACAGGAGAACTTTTTTTTTCAAGTTCATCCTTCTGAAGTATGAATTGCATCAATTTTTTCTCCAATTTCATGACACTTTCACCTGGATTCTTAAGATTAGCTTTGCCAGTGTTCTAGTTTCCTCTAATATCCCTATCTTCCATATTATCAAGTTATTCTGCAAACAAACATCTAATTATATTTCTATCTTTTGTCTTTAGTAGTTCCCTATTCTCTACACTAGGGGTGCCCAACTCCCAGGGCTGCACAGTAGGAGCTGATGGCAGGCAGTGAGCATTACCACCTAAGCTCCTCCTCCTGCCAGACCAGCAGTGGCATTAGATTCTCACAGGTTCACGAACCCTATTGTGAACCGTACATGTGAAGGATCTAAGCTGTGGGCTCCTTGTGAGATCTAATGTCTAATGGTGAAAAAATTGTCTTCCATGAAACCAGTCCCTGGTGCCAAAAAGGTTGGAGACCCCTGCTCTGTAGTATGAAATATAAAATTTTAAACACATGCTTTTCACACACATTGGAATATTTACATTTTCCCACCCAGGCTATGGACATCCTTGTCAATATTCCACTACACAGTCTATATGACTCCTTCCAGAATGTTCTTCTTCCACTGCTGGTATTGACAAAGTGTTACCGCATCAAAGGCAACCTGTTTGGTCATCTGCTCTGTAAAGTCTTCCAAATCCTTCAAATAGAAATACTTCTTCCTCTCCTCTTTTCCTTCTTGTTTACCTATATGTCTCTTATTGTAAACTACTGTAATCCTAGCTAATAGTTTGGCTCCTATAGTATAAAGTAAGCTCAAGGTGAGCATAAACTGCACTTTTAGGTCCCAGTGTAAGACATGGCATATAAAATGTGTTCAATAAATACATGATACATATCAGAGGAAAATGAATAAATTCATAAACAAATGCCTTATTCAATGGCCCTAAAGCAAAACAAACTTGGTATGGCTAATGTAAATTAGTGGTTAATCCATATGTAATTCTGTGTATTTACATACATATGTAAAATAAGACAGTTCATGTAAAAACTAATGTACAGATACACATCAGATTCAGTACTTCATATATTCTGTGGGCACATGCATGCAATTTGGATGTTTCAGGAAAAAAAAAAATAGCCCAAAGTTCTTTCAGAATCATGCTTTTCTGTGTTGTTTCAGTTTTTCTTTTTAATTTTCTACTTACCATTATGAATTCAATGATAGGATATATCCCATTTTTTAGCTATTTTTTCTTAGCTGAAAGATAGCTTAAATTTTTTTTTTCTATTAGGAGCAATTGCTGCTATGAAATCCTTGGCTTTTTACATTTTTGTGCACATATGCATATTTTTCTTAAGGGTAACTAACACCCAAGAGAAAGAGTTGTTAGGTCATAGGAAATGCACATTCTAAATGTTAATAACTTAACAAAGTTATCCTATAAATTGGTTTACAAATGTCACTACTTCTTTCTACTCTTTCACGCTCCCATTTTATCCTTCAATAAATTCCTCGTTGATATCTTCTAAAAATTTAGTTCCAGATTGTTTTCAATGAAGGCTTATTAAACTTAACATCACATTTTCCTAATATCATTGCTAACCTTTAGTCCTTCTAGCTCATTATTTTCTCTTGGATTCATGTTTCTTGTTGTTGGTATATATCTTCTTATAATACCTTCAGAGTGTTTGCAGGAGTTTGTCTTACTACTCATATGTAGAAAGCTACCTTGCTTTCAAACTCATGCTTGAATTATAGCACTAGGTAGAGAATTATGGGGTAAAATAAATTTTCCTCTAGCATTTTAAAATTTAAGTTTCAGCATTTAAAACGCTTACTGTATTCTTCTGTCCAATATTAATGAGAACTCATATGTCAACAGGATTTCTCTTCTATTATAGGTAATGTTTATTTTTTTCCTATCTGATAGCTTTTGGGATTTTTCCCTTGATTCTTTCTGTTCTAAAATTTTACTACAATATGTCTAGATGAAATAGGAAAGTTGGTAAATAATTAAGAAACTTTGAAATATTTGGATGTTTTATATCAGATGTATGAATGACTAAGTACATACTTAGCTATTATTTTATTAATAGGTACAATATAAAGGGCATAGAATAACAGCAGAATGAAACTCTGATTTTAGCTTGGCACTAATAGGCTGTGACCACTGTCTGGACTGGTAACTGCTCTAGGTATCACTGTCCTTGTGCGTAAAATACGGGGTTATAGGAAGTACCTCCAAGATGGTTTTCAGTCACAAAATGGTATGCTAGGGACTCTGAGTTTTAAGAAACCCTAAGGGTTTTTATGCGGTTATTTCTTTTTTCTCAAGACAATATGGAACCTAAACGATCTCAGTGACTTTACCCTTTATGAGAGCTACTTCTTTGAAATGATTTCTAGAAATCAAACATCTCTTAATTCTCTTCTCTTGTGTCTCTTTTGTCAGCAGTTAAATGTATGATTTTTTTAACACAACATATAAAATCAGGAGAATACGTGAGTATAAAAATGTTGCTAAATGTTTCTTTTAATCTTGGAGCTGAAGTAAAAGGGAGTGTGTATAGGTCAGTGAATGAATTCTATATGAGATACTTTATATTTCAAACTTTTGCCAAAAGGATACTTAAAACATTCACAAAGGGAATTATAAGAAGCCAAAAGATTTCTCCCTCCGAAAAGGCATAGGAGCCCTCTGAATTAAAGCCTCTGACCTCTGAGTACCAGGCTGCCCCCTGATTAAAAACAAATGGAACATGTGCTATGGAGCATAAGTTTACCTGATTTATGGCTTGGAAAATTAAGTTACTATTACTTATGGGGCTTGGAAGCAAAGGCCCAGTGCAATAGCTAATTGAGAGTAGAGAAGGGGTATATGTTGAAATTGGGAAAATATTTTAGGGAATGGCTGAGTGAAGACATCAGGGTATGTAATTAAATGGCTTTTTTTTTTAAAGTCACACTCCCAGCAACCTCTTATATCAAACAATTGGAATGTGTTAGTTTTATTAACTGGTCTTCTGCCATTAGCTCCATCAAGCTGGGTATTATAGAGTTCGCTTCTTCAGTGCCTGTAGTAAACATATTAAAACTTGCATTACCAGGTGTCTTGTAACAATGGAGTATTCGTTTAGGAAAAAATTTTTGGTAGTTCTCCAATAATTAAAGTCAATTCGAAATGCAAGCCATGACTGGGTTTTTGTAAACTACCCAAACGACTAGTGTCTAGGTTCTTCATGGTCATAACGGTATGTTTTGATGCGTTTTCTGACTCAACAAATGAATTGCCACTTAATCTTAAGAAGAAATATTATTTTCTTAGGAGTTAGGGATCAGGAACTTTTGGTTATAAAAGGTCAAATGCAGGAAGACATGAGAAAGAATAAGACTGCGCACAGTACCCTTGCTACCCATTCTCATTCCAGTGTAAATCTACTTTCCAAGCCACTCAGAAAGTTGCATGGTAGGGAACTAAAACTCTCATTATTTCTTACAGTTGGGCTGTGACCATTTGAGTGATAAAATTGATGACATATGGAGGGAGTTTTTGTTTTTATTGGACAATCAATTATTCTGGACTAATTGCTGTAATTTGTTTTAATACTGAAAGTTTTCAAAATTGAAGGGTGATGCTGTCTAATCATAATAAATGCTGTCTAATCATAATGCTTTTGCTATCATTGAACTTAGTTTCTGAGGAAATATGAATATATACTTATTTAATTACAGTGAAAGACAATTTTGGCAATTGAGAGTGATTTTACTAATTAAGACACTGAAAGAATATTTCTCTTACCTAATATCTCTTTCAAAATTCATACACTTTATCCTATAGTCCTGGTTCTTATCTGGGTGATTTTGCCCTCCAGGAGACATTCAGCAATGTTTGGAGACATTTTTGGTAGAGGCCAGGAATGCTGCTAGCCATTTTATAGTACATAAGACAGCCACTATGATAAAAAAAATTGTCAACCCAAAATATTCATAGTACCAAGGTTGAGAAACTCCAAAGGAACTTTTAACTATTCAGTACATAGTTCATTAACTCAATAACTGAAAATTCACATAAATGCAAACTGATTACTAATACTCTAAATGGACTCCATTTTTGAAAACTCAATTTACATACAATTTTTCAGGAGCACATTATTGTTGAACATGAGATAGAGCCATACGGATTTAAACCAAGAAACACCACCAAAAAGAAAACCCACTCACCATACCATCTGATGTGGGGAGGAAGTTTTTCAATGCCTGACCTGGCACTTTGCCCACAATAAGAACTCAATTAAATACTTGCTGAAAGAGTTTTTTTTTTAAATCAATTATTTATTCAAAATATAAGGATAGGCTTTCTTGAGAATGTCTATACTTTCTTTCTAATAAAGATCTAAAATGTCCAATGCGAGAAAAATTCCTTCCTAAAAGAAACTAGATTTGTATCCTATCTCAATTTAAAATAAATTTTTTTTTTAATTTTGGTTTTAAGATTGCAGACTTTGTTGAAACAGAAGGTAGCTCTATGGCATTTTTAATCACAGATTTGGCTTTGTGTCCATATAAAAAAACACTCACTGTTTCCAGATATAGAAATATTTGAATGACCTTCAGAGGGGCATTCCAAAGTAGCCTTCTGCTGTCTGCAAGCCAGGCTGTGCCAGGGACCCAGTTTTCTCTATAAGTCTATAGCAAGAACGAAGTCTTCACTTTAGCTCTGTAGCCTGGGGGAAAAAAAGATGTTTCACACCCGCTAATTAGGGGCTGTCAGGTAACCCATGTGACCTCTGAGATGCCAAGCACATGGGTAATGAATTGTTTGGTCACGCTTCCTGCCACTCTGACTCAGGGATGCTTACACACCAACCATCCATCCATGAGTCTCTATCCTTTCAGAGGTTTTCTGATCATGGCTTTTGAGGAAAAGAAGAAGGGGAAGCCAGAGAGAAACAGTGACAAAAACAAAGAGATCCCAAAAGGCCTGGAGCCAGAGAGATCAAGAGACAGCTGATTTGGGATGGATGTTTTCAGCCTTTCACTGAAGTATCAGGCATAAACACAAAAAGTGAAATGTCCTTAAGCAATGATCTTATTAGTTTAGTATTTCTAGCTGTGTATAAACATATCTAGAAACCATGCATCCCATTTTCTTGATCACCTAACTTAAATAATTGGCTCCACATGAATATGAGTAATTTTTCTTTATGACAAAGAATTTACCAACATTATAAGAAATAAAGGTAGAATTAAATATTAGGATAACAAGGTTTGGAGTTGGAGTGGAAATTAAAAATGTAACAACCTCTACCTCCCTCCCTATCTATCTATCTATCCATCTAACTATCTACCTACCTACCTACCTACCTATTCCTAATCTATGATGTAGAAAGAGGTATACTTGGCACTCCGTGAAATTAGATGTTATCAGAAGTCCACTGAAATTCTGATTCGAAAACTTCCCTTTCAGCATCTGGGGCCAAAATTGCTCAGGACTTTAAAACAGATCTGTGCTTCCAGAGCGCAGCTATCAGTGCTTTGCAGGAGGCAAGTGAGGCTTATCTGGTTGGCCTTTTTGAAGACACCAACCTTTGTGCTATCCATGTCAAACATGTAACAATTATGCCAAAAGACATCCAGCTAGCACGCCACATACGTGGAGAACGTGCTTAAGAATCCACTATGATGGGAAACATTTCATTTAAAAAAAAAATTATCTTCTTCCTGTTATTGGTAGTTCTGAACCTTAGATAATTTTTTTTCCATGGGGTCAAAATGTACCTAAGTATATGATTGCAAGTGGAAAAGTAGGGGGCAGAAATCAGGTATTGGCAGTTTTTCCATTTTCATTTGTATGTGAATTTTTAATATAAATGTGGAGACATAAAGCATTAATGCAAGTTAAAATGTTTCAGTGAACAAGTTTCAGTGGTTCAACTTTATAATAATTATAAATAAACCTGTTAAATTTTTCTGGGAAAAAAAAAAAGAAAAAAGTATACTAACATTCCTTCTCATGGGCAATGATACTAGTAATATTTTATTTCTGGCAGTTTTATCTGTACTTGAAAATTAATGGCTCCCTGATGAAAGTCAGTGCAAGTTAAAGATATAAAATAATTATATTAAGAAAAATACATCATGCAGACTTGGAAAATTTTTAAAAGATGTTTTCACAAAAAAAAAAAAAAAAAAAAAATGCTGAACCTGACTTCACTTGTGAGTCATGGCACAGAACACCGGGAAGGGTCAGTCAGCACTTATTTATTAGAAGTGAGTAAAGAAGGTTGATGCTGTGAGATTCTCAGTTGTTTAAAAAGTAAGAAATCTAGCCTAATATCTACTTGTTTAATTAGTTTAACCATGTGAAATTGCTGAGTTTTTAGGCCAACAGTAAATATTAACAATTTTACACAGTGTAGCTTTGTAGTGTTATGTTTTTTTAAAAACACAATTGCTAAACAACATTTTAAATCTCCCTTCTTACTTTCCAAATCATCTGTGAAAAGGAATCTTCAAAGTTAAATCCTGTCTTCCCCTCCTGTTGGCATGTAAGGAAATCTTAGAAATAATTTTCTCCTCCCTAGGCATCTAAAATGAATTTTACTTCTAGAAAGAACAAATTATTTCTGGATAAATTGGGATTACGTGGAAACGGGCCTGGGGGTCTGCAGCCATGGTGAGCAAAGGAGTAGGCAGAGGCCAAGAAGAACAAGGAACAGCCAACACTCACAGAGCCGGACCAGACTCTCACTTTTTGACGTGTATTTACTCATCTAAATCTCACAAGAAAGCAATAAAATGGTATCATTATTAGTCCATTTTATGGATGTTGTAACAGAGGCACAAGCAAGTTAATTCTTCTAAGCTCACACATTAGTGGATATTGAGACAAGATTCAAACCTAGGCAGTCTAGCTTCAGAACCCATGTGCTTAACCCAGGCACTGTATTTCTCCCCCGAACAATATCCTGTCCTTCTTCTATATCCCCTTCCTCTGATTTGCCTTTCTTTTTCACCTAGCTCCATCTGGTGAATAAATCTGCATGGGTTCATACTCTTTTTCTTTGTCTCATGCTGCTGGAATGTCAGGTTTCTGACAATATGAACTGAATCTGTCTCATTTGTTAAGGCGTCTTCTTCTGGGTCTAGATGTGGGAGATGCTAAATCATTAGTTGTTGGAGTAAATCATTCTATGAATGAATGAATGGTGTGTTCCAACCTAGGCTAAGGAACAAGGGAAGATTTAAAGCATCAAGTCATTAAATTGAAGCATAACATGCTAATCAAAGGCAAGACACAACAAAGGGACTGGGGACCAGGCTTAAAGACATTCTCAGGGTCAGTCTCTGGGGTGAGACTGTGGAGGGTACATTTTATACCCTGCCTTGGAAGGAGCTCATGATATCAAGCCAGCTGGGTCAAAAACGTGTTCCATTCTTGCCTATGTTCCCGGTCCCCACCGCCAACACCATGAGAGCAGCTTTACTTTTTAGCTGCTTCTCAGCAGAGCCAATGGACTGAGTCATGCACACTCTGTTTCTGATGCATTTCCAAGAAGATTGACCAAGATTCAGATTTTGCCCTGTGGTCCCCAATCCAGAAAATTTCCCCCATGCAATCCAAATGGCCGAAACAAGAATTGAACCTGTGCCTTGGTCCTGATTAGCAACAAAAGGTGGCCACAGTTCCCACTGTGTGGAGGGGGAAATAGAAACAAACAAGGGATTGCATAATTGAATGTGAAATGTTTTCATGAATTTAAATGAGAACGATTTAGACAAATTTACACTTTTCTGGGTCATGATTCTGGCTGCTTGCTGAGGTTGCAGAAAATGGCCAGAAGCAGTGGCTCGTTCCTGTAGTCCCAGCCCTTTGGGAGGCTGAGGCGGAAGGACTGCCTAAGATGAGGAGTTCAAGACCAGCCTGGGCAACACAGCAGAGATCCCAGCTGTACAGGAAATTTAAAAATTAGCTGGGTGTGGTGGTGTGTACCTGTCAGAGTCCAGGAGTTGAAGGTTGCAGTGAGCTGTGATCACACCACTGAATTTCAGCTTGGGTGACAGAGCAAAACCTTGTCTTGTAAAGAAAGAAAGGTGCAGAAAAAGAAAACAAGATAAATGTTAAACAAAATAGGATGATGAGCATTTTCTTTTTACATTATTTTCTAAAAAGTGAAACAAGAGAGGAGTCTAAACAGCAGCAGTTAATATAAAAGGGGACAAAGTATTTGAGGCTTTTTCCTGGACAGCCAGGACCCATGCAGACGCAGATCAACACACTCCTACAGATGCTTCTGTGGGAAGAGAGAGAAGAACGTGGGTGTTTGTGCTCATTTTCACACAACCCTTTATCCCCCAAGAAGAAGAAATACTACAGCTGGAGCATTTCTTAGTTTTCTCTTGGTTCAGAGTAAGGATGCGTCCATGTGTACATGCACACACAAGCATATGTGGAAGTCAGGGGCCCTCTAAGTACAGAGGCCCCATGTGTTTCCTTCATACCTCCCCCATCCCAGAGTTGAAGCAATCATGGAAATGGGTGAAGCAGAGTCCAGATTTATTCCTCAAGCTACATGTCCAATCTTGAGTTTATTTCTTTTAATCAAAGACTCCTTATGAGCAATACTTATGATAAAAGGGCAATTAGATACAGATTTAAAGATAAACCACAAGGAAACACAGTGAATCCTCTGCAATTTAAGTCCATGTGCACTAATTCAAATTTTACCTATTTCAATTAAAAAAAATAACTTGTGCTGCTTTATCTCCAAAGGCTAGTTTGGGTGGCATACTGCCTGTCAGTTTTTGGAAAACTCTGCTACTGAGGTTGGTTAGGTGGATGTATTATTAGTCAGTTCTCACGCTGCTAATAAAGACATACCCAAGACTGAGTAATTTATAAAGGAAAGAAGTTTAATGGACTCACACACAGTTTCACATGGTTGGGAGGCCTCACAAGCATGACAGAAGGCAAAGGACGAGCAAAGTCGCGTCTTGCACTGTGGCAAGGCAAGAGAGACTGTGTGCAGGGGAACTCCCCTTAATAAAACCATCAGATCTTGTGAGACTTATTATCACGACAACAGCACGGGAAAGACCCACTCCCATGATTCAATTACCTCCCATCAGGCCCCTCCCATGACATGTTGGAATTATGGGAGCTACAATTCAAGATGAGATTTGGGTGCGGACACAGCCAAACCCTATCAGTGGGTGTGGGCCTTCCCCAGCTGTCACAGCATTTAGCCCAGGAAAATGTGTGCCTGTGCATCACTGCATGTTCAGATGGTTTTCATTTGTCATTATACATCCTCACCGATTGCTCTCTTCTCCTTAGACGCTACTGGAGAATTGTTAGATAAAAGCCAGTTCCTTACTCAACCATCCATTGAGCCCCTGTTAGATCCCAAGCAAGCATGTCCTACTCTCTTAGGATACAAAGATGACTCAGGCAGGGACCCTGTCCAATACTTTACAGTAAAATGGGGGAAACTAACCAGCTAAGAAACAAGATCAAGTCTGGCAAGTGCTGCAATAAAAATAAACACAGGATTGCATGGGAACACAAAGAGAACGTGGACTGCAATACCAGGGTGGAGAGTGAACAACCTTAGAGCCACAGCGGGTATGAAACTTGTTTGACCTGGACACTGCATATAATATAGATATACCTGAATGCAAAAACATTTAGGGCTTTGAACTTCTCAACAGTTGGCCACAGTCCCAACCCTGCCTAATTGCCTTCATTTACTTGGGTGACCATATGCTGGTGACAGAATGAGGAAACTGGCTGAGTTCACAAGGGAATGAAGAAGTGATATCCAAGTTGGCTAAACCTAGACTCTACGTTAACCACAAGGAAGAAGGGATGGAACTTCAGAAAGCAAACCTTCTGTGAAATGGAGTGTGAGTGTGAATAGGACCCACTGCTGTAAAAGTCACATGGAGTTCCATATTCCTGAGGAGGGACGGTGGAGAATACTTTAAAGAACTACTAAAAATTCAGATAACTTTGGAAATTAATTATATATACATACATATGTATATATATTTAGCATATATATTTAATATATATTAATACAATTATATTGTTATATTTAATATAATTATTCAATAATTACATTAAATATATATATTTAATATAACATATTGATAGTTACATTTAATATCTTTATAAATATAATTATATGTATATATTATATTTAGTATAACATATATAGAATGTATATTATATGTATTTAATGTATAATATTATTTACAAGTATATATTCGCCTCTCACAGCCATTTGTTACAGATCTCAAACCAGGCTTTTGTTTAATTTTGTTGCGTTTTTCCTTTTGAGCACCAGGTCTGGATTGGGGTTGCCAAATCAAATACAGAATGCCCAAATTTGAATTCCAAATCAACAATAAATTTTTTTAAATCAAAGTATGTCCCAAATATTATATAGGAACATACGGTAGAAAAAAAAGGTCCTGAATATTACACAGGACATACTTACACTGAAACAAATGTTGATTCTCTGAAATTCAGAATTCACTGGATGCCCTTTATTATTGTTTGCAGAATTTGGCAGCCCTGGCATTCATACTGGAGAGCCCCTCGGGGCGGTCCTGTTTCCATGATGTAGCTTGCAGCTGGACAGACATTCAGATGCTTTCAGAAAGCCTGGGGAGTCTGGTGAGCACACGTTAACTTCTTTTAGCCCACATACAGCTCCCTGTTCAGTCCGTAACCCCTTTCTACCCTCTGATATCACTCCCTATTCTTGGGCCATGCTCCCAGACATCCTGAGAGTAGATTAGGAGGAAAGTGGGTGTGGACAGGTAACCCTGAGAACTTGGAAGCTGAGTGGGAGAAAGTAGGTAAGAAGAAAGAGAGCAAATTGTCAACAAAGTGTCAGCAGCCTGCTGGTCGAAAGTTCAACAATAACCATGTTGCTTTAATACAAAGTGTGGGCTGGGCACAGTGACTCAAACCTGTAATCCCAGCACTTTGGGAGGCTGAGGTGGGCAGATCACCTGAGGTCAGGAGTTTGAGACCATCCTGGCCCATATGGTGAAACCCCCTGTCTACTACAAATACAAAAATTAGCCAGGCATGGTTACTACACACCTGTAATTCCAGCTACTCGGGAGGCTGAGGCAAGAGAATCGCTTGAACTCAGGAGGCAGAGGTTGCAGAGAGCGGAGATCGCACCACTGCATTCCCACCTGGGTAACAGGGTGAGACTTTGTCTCAAAACAAAAACAAAGTGTGGCCCAGATT